>CM033722.1:28616709-29259233 GCA_019671005.1 Hibiscus mutabilis
AAACCATTGAACAACGCTTTGTCGAACCTTTAAGGTTGCTGCCTAGACGCCCAAGTAGTTGCCCGTGCAACCATCGATTAGTTGCCAAGGCAACCCGTTGTAAGTTGTCACGGCAACCGAGTTGCCCGTGCACTCTTTTACCAAGACGATCCAATCGGCTATCACACCTCAACTCACGATAACCCGGCCTATCTCTCTCTCATTTGATCTCATCTTTTCTTTTACTTTATTGCTTTCTAGTTTAGTTTTTAGTTAAACTCCTATAATCCTTTATTTGTGTTTTTACTTTTTATAGTGCAAGAGACTAGATTCTTGAAGTGGCACCAATCCTGTGGAGACGATATCTTTTATACTATAACTTGCAACGTATATACTTGCACAATTGCGTAGCACTTATTACGCGCAAACAGTTTTTTGGCGCCGTTGTCGGGATTGGCAATAGCAACTTTGTTTTTATTTTCTTGCACTTTCTTTTTCTTTTCTTGTTTAAGATTCAAAGGGCTAACAGACTTTGGTTTTGCATTGGTATATGACCAGGGAAAGACCGACTACACCAGAATATCCCTTTGATCCAAAAATCGAACGAACCTTACAAAGACTTAGACGGAGGATAAGAGTAGCAATGGCTAATCAAGACGGCAATATGAATCAAGGTGTTCTAGCAGGAGGAGGAGTGATTCTTGCACGAAACAGAACTATTCGAGACTATCTTGAAGAAGATCTTGATGGACTTAATCCAGGAGTTGTCGCACCTGAAATTGAAGCCGACCACTTTGAGTTAAAACCAGTAATGTTTAATATGATTAACACAATTGGTCAGTTTGGCGGCTCAACAACTGAAGATGCACGGCAACATCTGAAATCTTTCCTCGAGATTTGCAACTCGTTCAAAATACACGGAGTCACCCCCGATGTCTTACGATTAAGATTATTCCCCTATTCACTGAGGGATAGGGCGAAAGCATGGTTGAATAGCATTCCTGCCGGATCAATAGCATCTTGGACCGATCTTTGTCTTGATTTCCTTGCTCGGTTTAATCCTACAAATTTGACTGATAAACTTCGTAACGACATTACTTCTTTTCGGCAGGCAGATGATGAATCCATGTACGAGGCTTGGGAGCGATATAGAGAGCTTCTACACAAATGCCCCCTACACGGATTCTCGGTGTGGACTCAAGTAACAATGTTTTACAACGCCGTGAATACACCAACAAGGATGATGCTAGATGCCTCGACAAACGACATACTCTTAGATAAGTCGGAGGAGGAAGCAATGAAAATTTTAAACAGGCTGGCCAAGAATGATTATCAGTTCCCATCTACTAGAAGAGGAGGAGTTAGACGCGTAAGCCACAATACATGAACTAGGATCATCGATTCAATTTCGCACAATTGGCCACTTTAACCAAGATGGTCCGAACATGCAAAAACCAAACAACACACATGAAGTCAAGGTAATGGATTCTTTTGTGAGTTATGTGGTGATAACCATAATTCTTCCGAATGTATACGAAATCCGAATCTAGCTTCTATGTGGGGAATTACAATCGAACAACAATGGGATGTCCAATACATACAATCCAGCTTGGAAGAAGCACCCGATTTTTTTCATGGAGTAATCCCAACAATGCTCTAAACCGAACAATCAGAATTCACAAGCATCGATTTCAAAGAGAATATGCCACGGCAACGATTTGCCGCGGCAAACAACCGATAACATCTAGTTCTTTGGAAAATTCTCTAAATGCTTTTATGATGAAAACTGAATCTTATATGGCTGAGAATAGTAATTTCATAAAAAGAACTGATGCTTTTATTAACAGGACCGAGATGAGATTGCAAAACCAAGAGGCGGCAATCAAATCATTGGAAAATCAAGTCGGACAGTTTGCTCAAAATATGAATACTAGACCGCAAGGAGGTTTACCTAGCAATACTGAAGTCGCAAGAGGAACTGGCCATGAGCAATGTAAGGCGATCACCACTAGAAGTGGCCAACAACTTAGAGAGGCTCAAACCCGCTCATCAAACAAAACTCCACAAAAAGATCAAGACGAACCTAGCGGCAAAGCCTCAGATGCTGAACCAGGAATTACCGCGGCAACCGGCAATAAGCATGCCTCGGCAACCGACGATAAAGATGACTCGGCAACTTGCGATAAGCATGCCCCGGCAACCCCAGTTGATAATGCCTCGGCAACTCTAGTTGTCCCGGCAATGCCGTCAATCAGGTTCCAAACCAATGAATGGATCGAAGATATCCGACTTCCACCACCATTCCCACAAAGGTTGAAGCGACAAAAGCAAGAATACCAATTCAAGAAGTTTCTTGATATCCTAAAGCAAGTCCACATCAACTTGCCATTGGTGGAAGCAATTGAACAAATGCCGAACTATGCCAAGTTTCTTAAAGACATTGTGTCCAAGAGAACAAGGCTAGGAGAGTTTGAAACAGTTGCTGCAATAGAGGGATGCATGGCAATGTCGCACAATCGTATGCCACCCAAGTTGAAGGATCCCGGAAGTTTCACAATACCCTATTCCATTGGAAACCACTATGTCAGGAAAGCACTATGCGACCTTGGGGCTAGCATAAACTTGATGCCTAAATCGGTTTTCCGGAAACTAGGAATCGGGAACGCAAGACCTACAACAGTTATGCTACAGCTAGCCGACAGATCCTATGTGCATCCAGAGGGAAAAATCGAGGACATACTGGTAAAAGTTGATAAATTTATTTTTCCCGCTGACTTTATTGTTTTGGATGGTGAAGCGGATGAGCATGCACCCATCATTCTCGGGAGACCATTCTTAGCAAATGGGGAGAACCTTGATCGATGTTGAAAAGGAGAACTCACAATGAGGGTGAATGACCAGAAGTTAAACTAAATGTGTTCCAAACACTAAGGCATGCCGATAATCCAGAAGAATGCCAACTACTTCATGCCACGGTAGAGTTTAACTTCGACAAGGAATTTAGTTGCCTCGACAACTACATTGCCGATCAAGAGGAACCTGAGGAGTATGAAGAACCGGTCGATGAGGAACAACAAGAAGAGGCAAATTGGCTAGGCAATCGACCAGGTACATACTTTGAACCACTGGATTACTCAGGTAAGGAAGGTAAACTCGAAAAACCCTCTATTGAACAACCACCGATTCTTGAGCTGAAACAATTGCCACAGCAACTAAAATATGCATACTTAGGAACCGATAATACATTGCCTGCAATTATTTCTTCTAAGTTACAGCCTGAGCAGGAAAAGAACCTGATAAAGATGTTGAAGCTACACAAAAGGGCAATAGGGTGGACAATTGCCGACTTGAAGGGAATTAGCCCGACAGTGTGCATGCACAAGATTTTGTTGGAAGATGATCACAAACCTTCAATTGAGGCTCAGAGGAGACTGAATCATGCCATGAAAGGGGTTGTAATGAAAGAAATCATCAAGTGGCTTGACGCCGGTATTATATACCCTATCTCTGATAGTACGTGGGTAAGTCCAGTACAATGTGTACCGAAAAAGGGAGGTATAACAGTGGTAAGTAATGAAAACAATGAACTCATTCCAACCAGGACTGTGACCGGTTGGAGGGTTTGTATGGAATATCGAAAGCTAAACAAAGCCACCAGGAAAGATCACTTCCCATTACCCTTTATTGATCAAATGCGTGACCGTCTTGCAGGTAAACCCTTTTATTGTTTTCTTGATGGTTATTCAGTTCTGATCAATTGCCATAGCACCGTAAGATCAAGAAAAGACAACCTTCACATGCCCATACGGTACTTATGCCTTCCGAAGGATGCCGTTCGGATTGTGTAACGCCCCGACTACCTTCCAAAGATGCATGATGGAACTCTTTTCAGACATGGTCGAAGACTTCCTTGAGATCTTCATGGATGATTTTTCTATTTTTGGTAATGACTTCGACAGCTGTCTCGGCAATTTAGAGAAGGTGTTGGCAAGATGTGAAGAAACTGATTTAGTCCTCAATTGGGAGAAATGCCATTTTATGGTAGATGAAGGAATAGTGCTCGGCCACAAGATTTCATCCAAGGGAATTGAAGTAAACAAAGCCAAGGTGGACGTCATCGAGAGATTACCCCCACCAAGCTCGGTTAAAGGAATTCGAAGTTTTCTTGGACATACAGGTTTTTACAGGAGGTTCATTCATAATTTTTCTAAAATCACTAAACCCTTGTGCAATTTGCTTGAACAGGATAAAACTTGATTTTGATGATTCTTGCACCCAAGCATTCAAACCCTAAAGGAAAAGCTTGCCTCGGCACCCATTGTCGTTCCACTAGATTGGACGCTACCTTTTGAGCTCATGTGTGATGCAAGTGATTTCGCGGTAGGAGTAGTCCTAGGCCAACGCACAGGTAAGACCTTCCATGTGATATACTACGCTAGTAAAACTCTTAATAGTGCTCAAGTGAATTACACAACAACGGAGAAAGAGTTACTAGCTATAGTTTTCGCATTTGACAAGTTCCGATCCTATTTGATTGGTACAAAGGTAATTGTTCATATGGACCATTCGGCAATCAAATATCTATTTGCTAAAAAGGATGTCAAACCTCGTTTGATTCATTGGATATTACTTTTACAAGAATTTGATATTGAAATTAAGGACGGAAAGGAATAGAAAATCCAAAGGGCGACCACTTATCATGTTTAGAACGCAACAGGAGGAGGAGGATGCGGATCTAGAGATATGCGATGCATTCCCGGATGAGCAAATTTTAGTTTCCTCGGCAACCAAGGACGCGCATGCCTCCTCGAAACCCTCGACGCCGCAACAGCCTTTGACGCGCACGCCTCGGCAATTTCGGGAGCAATCGCCACGGCAAAGACATGCCTCGGCAATACCGCACGCGAATTTAGTTTGATTTCCTTGTTTGTGGTATTTTACCTTATGACATTACTCACCAAGGGAAGAAGCGGTTCCGCCATGATGCTAAGCATTACTTTTGGGACGAGCCTCTTTTGTTTAAACAATGTGCGAGATCGGGTTATACGCTGATGTGTCCTCAAGAAGAGAAACAACAGAATGTACTCCAAAGAATGTCATTCTTCAGCCTATAGAGGACATGTTGGAGGAGCTCGTACCGCGGCCAAAGTTTTGCAATCCGGTTTGTATTTGGCAACATTGTACAAAAATGCCCAAGACTTTTACAAGCAATGTGATCGTTGCCAGAGGACGGACAATATCTCTAGACGACATGAGATGCCACTCCAGAACATCATCGAGGTGGAATTGTTCAATGTATGGGGGATCAATTTTATGGGACCTTTTCCATCTTCATTCGGCAACCTCTACATTTTACTTGTCGTCGACTACGTGTCTAAATGGGTTGAGGTAGCTGCAGTTCCCAACAACGATTCCAAGACCGTGCAACGATTTTTGCAGAAAAACATATTTACACGGTTTGGGATGCCGAGAGCAATTATCAGTGACAAAGGCAAGCATTTTGATAACAGACTAATTACCAAGATGTTGCAACGCTTTGGCATATCACATAAGATCGCCACGGCATATCACCCATAAACCAACGGGCAAGCAGAAATTTCCAACCGGGAATTGAAGGGTATACTCGAGAAAGTTGTAAATCCCTCTAGGAAGGATTGGTCATTAAGACTTGATGACGCACTTTGGGCATATCGCACTGCATTCAAAACACCCTTAGGTATGTCCCCCTTCCGACTTGTCTATGGCAAAACATGCCATCTACCGGTGGAAATCGAACACAAGGCATATTGGGTGGGCAATCAAGACCGTTAATATGGATTGGGAAAGTGCCGGACAAAAGCGTTTGTTGGACCTCAATGAGATAGAAGAATTTTGTGCACTCGCCTATTACAATGCACGAATCTACAAGGAGAAAACAAAGCGATGGCATGACAAGAAACTATTGCCACGACAATTCACGCCAGGGAAACTAGTTCTCTTATTCAATTCTCGGCTAAGACTTTTCCCGGGAAAGCTAAAATCAAGATGGTCAGGACCATTCGAAGTCGTCAAACCATTCTCCCATGGTGCTGTGATAATCAAGTCCATCTCTGACAACCATGAATTCAATGTTAATGGACAAAGATTGAAGCACTACAATGGTGCCCATGTGGAACGTAACAAAGAAGTGGTCAACTTAGGAGATGCATGAGCATGCTCTCCTTTCAATATTTTCTTTTTATTTTCATTTTTATTTTTAGGAGATGTTTTATTTTTCTTCATTATCTTTAGTTTCCAGGTTTTCTTTGTTTTCTTTTTCACAACAAGACTCACAACCACTATGCTAAGGAAATTTCCTGCCAAGATCCTTGCCCCGGCACCCAATGAAGTAGTCGCCACGGCAACCACAACAGTTGATGCCACGGCAACCAACCCTGAAAATGCCACGGCAACCAAAGCTAAAGACATCCTGGCAACCACTGCAAAAGCCAAAGGTAAAGCAAGACACCAACCAAAAGGAAACTAATCATCTACGATGACGAACTCTCGGAGTAAGTCCTCGTATGCATTTTATTTTTCGTTATTTTTATTTTTCTTTAATACATGCATTGAAGACAATGCCTCACTCGAGTTTGGGGGGATTGTTATTAGTAGTTACCATATTTAGTTACATTCATCTTAAGTATTACATTTAGGATACATAAATTGCTTGCCATGCCTTTAGTTGAAACAAGAATTGCGTAGATTTGATGAATATCCGATGATGACTTTGCCAATGCACTTAACTGATAGAATTTTTATTCTAGGATAACCATGGAAAAACATAGAATTTTACTATGATGCTAATTTTGATGAAACACTGTAGTGGTTTGATTGATTTAAGGAATTCTAGTGAACTTAGGTTGATAATTAACAAATTGGGGGATTAGAATAAAAATTGGATTAATGCTAGAGGTGCCCGAAATTGGCTCTAGCATGTACTAAAAAAATTGATCACTAGAGATGCCCGAAACTGGCTCTAGTATGTGTTAAAAAAATTGATCGCTAGAGGTGCCCAAAACCGGCTCTAGTCGAATAAATTAACTTAAGAAAAATAAAAACAAAACACTAGAGGTGCCCAAAACTGGCTCTAGTTAAAACATGTTAAAAAGAACCCAATAAAGTAATTTGAAAACCTATTGTTTGCATAGAATCCGAAAAATCAACTTCCACACAACTCTGCACACACTCACAAGCATTATAGTTTGATTCCGAGTAACTCCTAAGTTTTCCGAAAAATAAAGAGCCAATCATACTTTGTGCCCGGTTCAGAGAATTGAAATCAAGTTCAAAGCTAAGTTTGTGAAAATTGAAGTCTTGGCAGGTAAATATGAGTTTGCATTGCTTGAGGACAAGCAATAGTTCGAGTTTGGGGGTGTGATAAGTGTTCAAAAGTACTATTTTTCTTACCCTTTTTACTCATATTATTGTTAGACTTAGGCTCATATTAGTTGCATAATTAGCCATTCATGCATTAATCCATGTTTCCTTCCATCGTTGAGCTTGATTACATAACTTGGTAGTTTTTGTGGGAAAAGATGCTGCTTTGGTGTGTTTTGTGTGTATGTGCAGGATCACTTGCCAAAGCAAGGCTAGAGCTAGTTGCCAGGGCAATACATGAAGGAGATGTCGAGCTAGTAGCCAGGACAGTGCATGAAGGAGACGCCGAGCCAGTTGCCAGGGCAATTGTCGACAAGAGCAAAGGTGATATGGTAGTCGAAATTGATGACTAGACAAGCCCAAGATGACGTGGAGCAAAGCCCAATCCCAAAGGAATTTGATTTCTATAAAGAGATTAAAGAAGAATTAAATTCCAAGAAGATAGGAGAAGTTCTAGTAGGAATATAATTATAATAAAGAATTATATTCTTTAAAGATAATTTAATTCCAGCTTAACTTCCTCCTCAAAGAAGGACTTTGACCTAGCCCTATAAATAAGAGGGAGATTTCGACAACTCAAAAGAGAGGAAGAGAGGGGAATTTCGACAAGTCCAAGGAGGGCAAGAGGAGAGAATTTTCGACAAGCATCTAGGGCAAGGAGGATTTCGACAAGCCTCCTTCTTCATCTTTTTCTTTCTTGTTCGATTGGGTTCATGCTAGGGATTGTTTATCTTGTGTTTCTTTGGAACCTAGCCATGAACTAAATCTATTTGGCTATGGTTATTGTGTTTTGTGGTTGTGAGAAACTATTGGTTTTTGTTTAGGTAATAAGAGTTTGCACTTTTCTATTCAAGGTTTATTCATTCTTGGTTCTTATTATTGTTTGTGAGTGAATTGGGAGAGGATCTCGTGATTTCATCTATTTATCTAATATCGGGAGAGTTAGATTCAAGAAACGAATAAATATGATCTTTATTCAATCTATTGATGGTGAAGATTAATCCAGCTTAGGAATAAGTTAAGGATTTCAATGGCTAAGAGGAGCGCAAGATTGGTTGTTATTCACCCTTGATTCACGCAGGGATGTATTATCAAGGCATGCACAAATAGCTAGAGTTTCGACTTAGGGATAAGAAGAAACCATTGAAGAACGCTCTACTGAACCTTGAAGGTTGCTGCCCAGACGGCCAAGTAGTTGCCCAGGCAACCATCGATTAGTTGCCAAGGCAACCCCGTTGTGCAAGTTGCCACAGTAACTGAGTTGCCCATGCACTCTTTTACCAAGACGATCCAATCGACTATCACACCTCAACTCACGATAACCTGGCCTATCTCTCTCTCATTTGATCTCATCTTTTCTTTTACTTTATTGCTTTCTAGTTTAGTTATTAGTTAAACTCCTATAATCCTTTATTTGTGTTTTTACTTTTTACAGTGCAAGAGACTAGATTCTTGAAGTGGCACCAATCCCTGTGGAGACGATATCTTTTATACTATGACTTGCAACGTGTATACTTGCACAATTGCGTAGCACTTATTACGCGCAACATCCGTACCGGTACAGTGGCAGTTAAGTTGGTTATTTGGTATATTCTAAAGATCTGTTTTCTTACGTTTTGGTCCCTAAGTTTTGTGAATGCAATTGTGTGTGTTTGGGTGATTGTAATGATCTGAAATTTGACATGTAAGCATGGAATTGGACTAATTGAGGATTGGTAACTTTAATTTCAGTATTGGTTCCTAAATTTGTCAGTTTTTCAATTTAGTCCCTGAAACGTATGTTATGCAATTGAGGGTCTTTCCATGATCCGTTTTCTTTGGAATTTCACCCGCTGCAAGTATGTACACTTAGGATTTATAATATGTATCTAGATAAGATAAAATAAAAAATGGACCGGTTTTTCATAGTTTTTCTCTAGTTTGCTTCGGCAAACCTAATGTAGTTCTCTCGGTTTGGTCGGGCATCTAGGCCGGGTCGAGGGGGTTACATGCGTAACCCACTAACATGAGTCTTCGGTACACATATCAAAACCCCTTGACCGTTAGGGTACTTGGATGGAGTTTACGGTACATGTTAAGTGTTTAAAAGTACTATTTGTATTACCCTTTTCACTCATATTATTGTTATACTTAGGCTCATATTAGTTGCATAATTAGTCATTCATGCATTAATTCATGCTTCTTTCCACCGTTAAGCTTGATTACATAACTTGGTGATTTTTGTGGAAAAAGATACTGCTTTGGTGTGTTTTTGTGTGTGCAGAATCAGTTGCCAAAGCAAGGCTGGAACCAGTAGCCAGGGCAATACAAGAAGGAGATGCCGACGCAGTTTCCAGGGTAGTGCATGAAGGCGGTGCCGACACAGTTGCCAGGGCAGTGCATGAAGGTTATGCCGAGCTAGTTGCCAGGGAAATTGTCAACAATGGATAAGATGATATGAAAGTCGAAATTGATGACTAGATAAGCCCAAGATGACGTGAAGCAAAGTTAAATCCTAAAGGAGTTTGATTTCCATGAAGAGGTCAAAGAGAAATTAAATCCCAAAAGATAGGAGAATATCTAGAAGGAATTTAAATATAATAAAGAATTATATTCTTTTGAAGTATTTAATTCCAACTTAACTTCCTCCTCAAGAAGGACTTTGACCTAGCCATCTCCTATTTAAAGGAGACCAGGCCGTCAAACTCAAAGAGAGAGAGCAAAGGGGAGAGAGTTCGATTGGGAGAAAGCTTGGAGGGAATTCGATTGAGAGAGCGTTCGACTAGGGGCTGATCGATTTCTTCTTCTTCTTCTTCTTTGCTTTCATTAGATTCATGGTTTGGGGATTATTCTTTGTATATCTTTTGAACCCAACCATGAACTAACTTGATCGATTGGGGTTATTGTGTTTTGTTGTTGTGAGAAACAATTGGATTTTGTTTAGGTAATAAGAGTTTGCACTTTCAATTCAAGGTTTACTCATTCTTGGTTTTTATTCTTGTTTGCGAGTGAATTGGGAGAGCATCTCGCAACTTCATCTATTTATCTAATACCGGGAGAGTTAGATTCAAGAAACGAATGAGTATGGTCTTTATTCAATCTATTGATGGTGAAGATTAATCTGGCTTAGAAATAAGTTAAGGATTTCAACGGCTAAGAGGAGCACAAGATTGGTTGTTGTTCACCCTTGATTCACGCAGGGATGTATTGTCAATGCTTGCACAAGTAGCTAAAGTTTCAACTTAGGGATAAGAAGAAACCATTGAAGAACGCTCTGCTGAACCTTGAAGTTGCTGCCCAGCCAGTTGCCCAGGCAACCATCGATTAGTTGCCAAGGCAACCCCACTGCGCAAGTTTCCACGACAACTGAGTTGCCCTTGCACTCTTTTACCAAGACGATCCAATTGGCTATCACACATCAACTCACGATAACCTAGCCTATTCCCTTTCTTTTGATTTCATCTATTCTTTTAGTTTATTGCTCTTAGTTTACTCATTAGTTACAATTCCTACAATCACCTACTTGTGTTTTTCTTTTCCAACGCAGTAACTTAAGCAAAGTGGCCCAAACCAATCACCTACTCATATCACTTTATTACTTGCGACGTGTATACTTGCACTGTTTGTGTAGCACTCAATACGCGCAACAAGTTTTTGGCGCCGTTGCCGGGGATTGGCAATTGGTGTTAGTTGTTTTTGTTATTGCATTTTTCATAGTTTTACTAACTTTTCTTGTTTGTTTTATCAAAAAAAATTCAGGTGCGCTACAAGTTAAAGGACATCAATATGTCAGGAAATAAAAGACGATCTATTCGAGAGTTGATGATGGAAGATAGGAATCAATCCACTCAAGAATTTCTTGCACCCTTCAATGATTACCTATACCAACCGAGAAAAACATATACCGTGGAAAACTCGTGCACTTGTTGTGAAGAACATCATGTGTTTGAAAATTGCCCTCACATTTTTGGTGCATATGACTACATGGAGAACCATAGATGGAACTAGCAGCAAAATCCTTAATGGTATGATCAAAAAGCTCAATTTTTTTTTACCATAACAATTTTGCTGTAGCAACAGACATGCCTCGGCAATGTAGTCCTTATCAGCAGTCTAGTGTCACGACAACAGATATGCCATGGCAATGTAGTCCTTTTCAAGAACATTCCAATTCCTTGGAGGAAACATTGCTAGCTTTCTTGGCTAAACTTGACGGATCAATTGAAGAGATTCGAGAGCTATCAAAGAAAATAGATGGAAGGATAGCTCAGTGAGATGCAACCTTGGGGGATTCAGAAGATCAATTGATAAGATCAATATATGCCTTGGATAACATGCACCAACAGTCCATTCCTGGGGATACTGATGTCCCAAGGCAAGAGGATAAGGAGCAATGCGAAGAGAGGTCTGTGATGTGTGGGGAACAACTAGAACCTCCAAGTCAAGAGGATGCCAATGAGAGAGGCTGCCCAACACATGATGAGCCTGAGCAACAAATTGCCTCGGCAATGATTGATGAACCTTAACAGAGCAACGCCGTGACAACATACCGAGAGGCTGGGAAGAGTAATGCTATAGTAGACTGCTCGCATCCACCTTTGCCACGGCAATTGCACGACCACATGCAAGATCAACGAGATGACAATACTTTGCCAATGGAATATGAACAAGTGATGGTTGAACCTTTTGAATTCTTTAAAAACTCACCTCCTCCATTGCAGGTATTCTTTGAGGAACCGACGCTGGTAGATTTGAAGCCATCACTGATGGAGATGTTTGAGAAGCCTAAAGAAAACGGTGCTTGGACTCATGAAGCTTTTCATAAAACTGTTTTCCCTTGACTTACAGCAAATTTTGGCAACTGATTGCCATGGCAATTGGCTTGAGCAGCAATTGCCACGACAACGAAAGATACATCCAACCATGATGGAGGAAGATGAGATTGAGGTAATTAAATGGTTGGATGTTGATATAAGTTTTCCTAATAATATATTCATGCCTTCAGGAACAGTACCAAGGTGGAAAATGTGAATGGACTACAAGGGAACACGAAAGAAAAGACACCTCCACCATGGTAACGCAAAAGGGAGTAGTGGCAAGCACATTGGCCAAACTCTTTTTGGGCAATACTGTCACCCAATAGTCTATAAGAAGTATCAGAAATGACCCTCCTCAAGTTTTCTCAGACATGCAGTAACATTAGAAGATGCATGAAAAATGCTCTTTCTAAGAATCTTTAATTTTTGTTTTTAATTTTTTGGAACTTTATTTTATTTTCGGTTATTTTTTCTTTATTTATTTTTGGAAATTTTAGGAGATATTTTATTTTATTTGTCTTCATTATCTTTAGTTTTTAGGTTTTCTTTGTTTTCTTTTCTTTTCCACAACAAGACTCACAACCATCATGCTAAGGAAATTCCCTGCCGACTACTTCTAACGACAACCGCAACAGAGGATGCCCCGACAACTACCTCAGTAGTTGCCACGACAATAGAAACTAGTGATGCCCATGCAACAACAGTGGCTTCGGCAACTACTGATGCTCAGGCAAGTGAACCTGCCTCGACAGACATGGATCAAATCAAAGAAATGCTATTCACGCGGTACCAGCGACAAGCATTCAACCATCGACTGGAAAATGAATCAAGCAAACGGCACGGAGGAAACTTATCACTTGAGGTGACGACCTCTCCGACTAACTCATTTCATTTAGTTTCTTTTAAATTTTGTTTAACTTTTACATGCATTGAGGATAATGTTTCTCTCGAGTTTGGGGGGTGTGTTGGTTTCTAGTTAGTTTCATGTTTAGTTGTATTCATCTTTAGCAATCACATATAGGTTGCATATGTTACTTGCCATGCCTTTGATTGGATTTAATTGCTTAAGACTTGTTGAATATCCAATGATGAATTTTTGCCATTGCACTTAATTGAAAGAACCTTTAATTTTAGGATTGCATGAAAAGAACTTAGAATTTTACTATGACGCTGATTTTTTTACACGGTTGTGGCTTGTTGATTGAAAGAAACTTAGTGAACTTAGGTTGCTTAAAATTTGGGTAAATTTAAAATTGAAAATTAAAAGTTAAATTCTTGCTAGAGGTGCCCAAAACTGGCTCTAGTAGTTAATGCACATTAAAGAATCGCTATAGGTGCCCGAAATTGGCTCTAGTCGACTAAAATAAAATGAGAAATTGCTTACTTTGCTAGAGGTGCCCGAAATTGGCTCTAGTGAAAATAAAAATAAATACCCCAGTAATTAAATTGATAAAAGCCTATTGTTCACATAGAATCTTGAAAATCAACTTGTACACAACTTCGCACACACATTGTCGCGAGCATTATAGTTTGATTCCGGGTAATTTTTGTGCTATCCGAAAAATTAAAAGGTGATCATACTTTGTGCCACGGTTCAGAGGTTTGAATTTAAGTTTGAAGCATGTCTTTGATGATTAAAGTCTTGGCAGGTAATTTTTAGTTTTGCATTGCTTGAGGACAAGCAATAGTTTGAGTTTGGGGGTGTGTTAAGTGTTCAAAAGTACTATTTTTATTACCCTTTTTACTCATATTTTTGTTAGACTTAGGCTCATATTAGTTGCATAATTAGTCATTTCTGCATTAATTCATGTTTTTTCCACCGTTAAGCTTGATTACATAACTTGGTGATTTTTGTGGAAAAAGATACTGCTTTGGTGTGTTTTTGTGTGTGCATAATCAGTTGCCAAAGCAAGGCTGGAACCAGTAGCCAGGGCAATACAAGAAGGAGATGCCGACGCAGTTGCCAGGGTAGTGCATGAAGGAGATGCTGACGCAGTTGCCAGGGTAGTGCATGAAGGTTATGCTGAGCTAGTTGTCAGGGCAATTGTCGACAATGGATAAGACGATATGGCAGTCGAAATTGATGACTAGATAAGCCCAAGATGACGTGGAGCAAAGTTAAATCCTAAAGGAGTTTGATTTCCATGAAAAGGTCAAAGAGAAATTAAATCCCAAAAAGATAGGAGAAGATCTAGAAGGAATTTAAATATAATAAAGAATTATATTCTTTTAAAGTATTTAATTCCAACTTAACTTCCTCCTCAAGAAGGACTTTGACCTAGCAATCTCCTATTTAAATGAGACCAAGCCGTCAAACTCAAAGAGAGAGGGCAATGAGGAGAGAGTTCGATTGAGAAAAAGCTTGGAGGGAATTCGATTGAGAGAGAGTTTGACTAGGGGATAATCGATTTCTTCTTCTTCTTCTTCTTCTTCTTATATGCTTCCATTAGATTCATGGTTTGGGGATTATTCTTTGTATATCTTTTGAACCCAACCATGAACTAACTTGATTGGTTGGGGTTATTGTGTTTTGTTGTTGTGAGAAACAATTGGATTTTGTTTAGGTAATAAGAGTTTGCACTTTCAATTCAAGGTTTACTCATTCTTGGTTTTTATTCTTGTTTGCGAGTGAATTGGGAGGGGATCTCGTAACTTCATCTATTTATCTAATATCGGGAGAGTTAGATTCAAGAAACGAATGAGTATGGTCTTTATTCAATTTATTGATGGTGAAGATTAATCTGGCTTAGGAATAAGTTAAGGATTTCAACGGCTAAGAGGAGCACAAGATTTGTTGTTGTTCACCCTTGATTCACGCAGGGATTAATGTCAAGGCTTGCACAAGTAGCTAGAGTTTCGACTTAGGGATAAGAAGAAACCACTGAAGAATTCTCTGCCGAACCTTGAAGTTGCTGCCCAGCAGCCCAAACAGTTGCCCAGCCAGTTGCCCAGGCAACCGTCGATTAGTTGCCAAGGCAACCCCGCTGTGCAAGTTGCCACGACAACTGAGTTGCCCTTGCACTCTTTTACCAAGACGATCCAATTGGTTGTCACACCTCAGTTCACGATAACCTGGCCTATTCCCTCTTTTTTGATTTCATTTATTCTTTTAGTTTACTGCTCCTAGTTTACTCATTAGTTATAATTCCTACAATCACCTACTTGTGTTTTTCTTTTCCATCGCAGTAACTTAAGCAAAGTGGCCCAAGGCAATCCCTGCAGAGACTATACTTGATACTCAGGTCACTTTATTGCTTATGACGTGTATACCTACACCGTTTGCGTAGCACTCAATACGCGCAACAGTACACCAGATCAAAACCCCTCAGCATCCAATGTGACTTTTTACAGTGTACTATCAATCCTATGGCTGGCCAACTATATCCGATAACATTTCTAAAACCTTTTCATACAATCACTTGCTAATATAATTCATTTCTTTAACATCAACTCATTGTTTCAGATCCGTCAATTAAAACCATTTATCCAATGCATCAACCATGCATTAATAAACGTTCAAAACATTAACAACTCATGCATTACCTCACAATGCACCATTAACATTATTTAACCCATTTCCAGCAATAAATCATGCTCAAAACATGCATATACAATGAGTAATCAATCCATTAAAAGAAGTGCATAAAAACCAATTGCCAAACCGAGTTCGAGGGAGAATTCATCCTTTACTTCTAAGCTTAGACTAGTGTTTCAAGCTTGATCTAAATTCCCAAACACATATTTCAAACCTTTGCAAAACTGTAAGGCACATTCTCACTCATCGAAACACAAAGTTTCGTTTGTCGATACAGGAACACCCCTCCAAAGCTTCTGAAACATTCGTTCAAGCTTGAGGACCAACTTCCCCTATTTTAACCAAACAAAAATAGAGGATTCAATGCATTAAAATGCATTCAGCAACACAACAACATAAATCCTCAACATCCACTACCCAAATTCACTCCTCAACAACAGAAATCAACATCAAACATCTTCCAAACTTAACCCAGCCATAACCTAACATTTTAACCCATCAATTAACCCATATCATAATCCTTTAGAAGTTCGATCCACCTTCTCTGCCTCAGATTTAACTCCTTTTGAGTTAGCAAATACTTTAAACTTTTATGATCTGTATATATATAGCATCATTCCCCATATAGATAATGACGCCATATCTTTAAAGCAAATACAACCTCTGCCAACTCTAAATCATGGGTGGGATAGTTCCTCTCATGCGTCTTAAGCTATCTGGAAGCATAAGCCACTACCTTTCCCTCTTGTATGAGTACACATCTCAATCCGTTATAAGAAGCATCACTATACACTACAAAATCCTTACCCGATTCTGGCAACACTAATATCGAAGCTTCAGTTAAAATCCTCTTTAATGTTTCAAAGCTTTCTGGAAACTTATCCTTCCAAATGAATGGCACATCTTTTCTTAATAGCTTAGTTAGCGGAGAGGCAATCATCGAGAAATTCTTTACAAATCTTCGATAATAACTAGCCATTCCTAAGAAACTTCGAACCTCAGAAATATTCTTCGGAGGTTTCCATTCAACTATAGCTTGTATTTTCTTGGGATCCACTCTTATCCCCTCTGCTGAAACCACATGGCCGAGAAAAGTAACTTCTGATAACCAAAATTCACATTTTGATAACTTATCATATAGTTTTTTTCTAGGAGGATCTGAAGAACAACACGAAGATGAGCATTATGTTCTTCTTTTGTCTTTGAATAGACTAAAATATCATCAATAAATACCACCACAAATCGATCCAAATATGGCTGAAATATTCGATTCATCATATCCATGAATGCTGCAGGAGCATTAGTTAATCCGAACGACATCACTACAAACTCATAGTGTCTATACCGAGTTCGAAAAGTCATCTTTGAAATATCTTCTTCTTGAATCTTCAACTGATGATATCCAGATCGAAGATCAATTTTGGAAAACACAGCTGCACCTTTTAATTGATCATAAAGATCATCAATCCTTGGAAGAGGATACTTATTCTTCACTGTCACCTTATTTAACTGGCGGTAATCTATGCATAATCGCATAGATCCATCTTTATTTTTCACGAATAACACTGGTGCGCCCCAAGGTGACACACTTGGCCTTATAAAACCCCGATCTAACAATTCTTGCAATTGCACTTTTAACTCTCGAAGCTCAGTCGGAGCCATTCTATATGGAGCCATTGATATAGGTGGAGTACTAGATAACACTTCTATTTTAAATTCTACTTATCGATCTGGAGGTAATCCTGGTAACTCATCCGAAAATACATATGGGTATTCTCAAACAGTAGGAATATCTTCCAACTTAACTTTAGAAGTTCGAGTATCCACCACATTAGCTAGAAAAGCTTGACAGCCTTCTAATAACAGCTTCTTCGCAGAAATGACGAAATTACATTTGATAGAGGATTCTTCCTTTCACCAACTACCATTACCTCAGCACCTTTCGAATCCCTCAATATTAGTCGTTTCAGATGACAATCCACAATGGCACGATAAAAAGATAACCAATCCATTCCCAAAATTATCTGGAATTCTGCGAAAGGTAGTTCAATTAAATTTGTCTGAAACTCTATTCCTTGCACCTTTATCAGACAGTTTCTACATATTCGATTCACTCTCGCACTTTGACCCAATGGATTTGTCGCTACTATATCACTAGAGATAAACTCCAACGAAATATTTCTTTCTTCAATTAACTTAGTGCTAATGTACGAATGTGTAGAACCAGGATCAATCAAAACCAATACAGGCTTATCAAAAAGATAGAATATACCTGCAATAATTTCTGGATCATCACGATCCTTATCTGTCCTGATATTAAAAACTCGAGCTGGTGCACGCATTTTCAGCTGTAAAGCAGACTGAGATGGTCTTCCAGATCTGCTTCTTCCTCTACCCTTTGTGGCATCACTGCAGATTTCTCTGTCTGCACAGGTCTTTCTCTAGATATCAGGGGGTAGTCTTTCACAAAATGACCAACTTTTCCACATTTAAAACATGCCCCTGTCACCATCCAACATACGACTGGGTGACGTTTGCCACAAACATCACACGGCTGAGATCTAAACTGGGATGATGAACCAGCACCAGAATTAGCAGTCTGTGCTTGTCTATTTCCTCCAACATTGCCTCATTTACGAGCAAATACAGCAGATCCAGATTTATTTCTATTCAAAGAACCACAACCTTTATTCCGTTTAGATGAAAAAGAAGTTGAAGAGGTTCCTGGTCTCTTTGTTGACTGCAAGGTCTGCTCTATCATATCCTTTGATTGGACGCGTTCCATCGCCTTGGCTCGATTCACCACTTCTTGAAAAGTAGGCAGATTCAATGCCACCAATAATTCTTTTGGTCTCTTATTCAAACCTTCAATAAACCAATCACATCGATCCTTTTCAGTGGGAATCAATTCTGTTGCAAACTGGCTCAACTTGTTAAATTCACACTCGTACTCATATATAGTCCGGTTTCCTTGCTTCAAGTTGAGGAATTGTTGTTTCATCTCCCGGATAAACTGATCTCCAATATATTTGTTCTTGAATTCCTCCAGGAAAAATTGCCAAGTAACCCGCTCGAAAGGGATGTGCATCGTAACATTTGTCCACCAAAATCTAGCTTGACCTCGAAGCAATGAGATAGCTCCATCCAATTTATCAGTCTCTGAGCAGTGGAATCCCTCTAACATGATCTTTAAATCATTTAGCCATATATCGGTAGCCACAGGACCATCATCCGCTTCTCCTTTAAATTCAGGTGCTCCTAGACTTTTTAGTTCTTTAGCAATTGACATCCGAGGAGCAGGGGGAGTTGGTGGCTGAAAACGTGTCAGAACCGTTTCCAAAGCCTGAAGAAAAGTCCCTTGATCTTGCACATGCATTCCATGTTGTGTTGGTGCTCTTCCCTATTCCGATTGAGCCGAAGGGTTATTATTAACCTCATTGTTTCCACTATCGGCTTCTTCTGGAACCTCATGTTTCGTAGCTCATCTAGAACTTCCTAACTCAGACATCTATAACCACATAACTACTACATTAGTAAGGAGCGACATTCATCAATTATATAAACATCATATCAATAATATTGATATTCTAGTGGCATGTACACACTTTTCAACCAAAACAACTTCCATTTAGGCTGAGAACCGGCTAAACCTATAGCTCTGATACCAATAAATGTAACACCCCTTACCCGTATCCATCACTAAATACAAGTTAGAGATGTCACATGACACTTATACAATAGTTCTTATGTCAAAAATCGGTAAAATTTTGTTTCTTTAAAATATAAACAATTAACTCTTTAACTAAAATAATATTTAATCGCGTAAAATTTAAACATAATATTTCTAAGTTAAATTCGAACCTAGATTCAAGCAGCAACTAGGCAGTTTACTTCTAATTCACATAATTAATAGAATTGCTTAATAACTACCTAAATTAAAAATCACCTGGATATCAAATAAAATACGATTAAATTATTTCTTTACTAAACATATTCATATCAGAGCAGCTCAAAATATTTATAATTTACATGCCAACTAATAATATCAAAAGTAACATCGAAGATGTCATACTGATATTGATGTTTCACTTTCAAAATAGATGATGTCTTCTACTGCTGCTCCTTACTCCTTACGCTCTTTACCTACAGGTGAAACATTCACATGCTAAGTATACACTTAGTGAGGCAACATAAAATAATTTAACGATAAAGAAATGACATAAACAAATAAAATACAATATATATATCATATAGGATTACAAAATCGTAAAAACTGACTTGTCAAAGTCGTTCCACTATTATGTAATCTGTACATCTCAAATTCATATATATATATATATATATATATATGTAAGACATGTTATAACAAAGTAACTCTTTATTTGAAAATTCATTTTCACTTGAATCATTCTCTGCACTTTCACTCTTAATTGAATTATAGCCCAATGTAAAGTAAATGAGAATGCATGGTATGTGAGTCACTGTTGAGTATGCACATGTGCTGCATCAACTAATATGTTGTGCCATAATAAATCACTGTATCACTGCTGTAATTTAACAGCATCACTATTTCACTTGGACATAGTTGTAGAACACAACGTCACTGCATCACTATATCACTATACTCCACCTCATTGGCATGCCAATTATACCAAGAATCTCAATAATCATACAATGGGTTTTAACAATCACTATCATATATTCTTCACTTATTCAATAATATCAATCAATAAAGACATGTCACTATAACATATATAAGAAAAATACTTTGGGCAGTTCATACCCAAAATCATTTATAATTCTTTTCAAAGCCATTTAATATGTATATAATTTACAATTCAAATCCTTTTTCTTTTCAACACTCGAGGTTGACTTATCGCAAGTCTTCTTCAAATCATAATAAAAGTAAGTAAGATTGAACTCACATGTTGCCTTACTAGTAAACTGTACTATTACTTTCGACTTTACTCTTTTACTTTCTCTTTATCCACAGCCTTGCTTGTATCTCGATTTTGATCCCGATTACGATCTACACAACATTTAACAACACATACGATTCAAAGTATATGTTAGTATTATGCTAACATTGATACATATTAGGAATAATATTCGTAATAATTCTTTTAATACCAACTTCATATTATAATATCAATGTTAACTTCAAAACTTCTAAATCTTTCAAAATAGTCCTTTGTCATAAATCTTCAATTCCAACTACTTCATAACACTTTCAAGTGTTCCAACTAAACATTCAAGCTCAATTCATCAACCTTTAACTCAACTTCCACTTAATCCTCATATTTCCTTAAAGTTACAATTTGGTCCTTAACACTTTACAAACTTCCTTATTATTCCAAACAACATTCCAAAGCTTAAAAATTCATTCTTACATCAATTCTAACTTTAGGAAAATTTTCCATAATTTTCCCTTAATTTCCTATAATAGCCGAATACCAAAGGTCACATTCTCCAAATATCCCAACTTGATTCAAGCATAAAATCAACCTCCAAACATCATATTCAAGCTTCTCACATCACTTCTCATTCAAATAAAAATTTTGCAAGAGTTTCCCCTAATTTTTTAATTTTCCCAAAATAACCTACAACACAATTCATAGAAATTTTCACTATTTCAAGCATGAAACAACATCACAACCTCATATTTGATCAATTTAATCCATAAAACCTAAAATTCCAACTTACTCTTCATAAACCCTAATCTCCAATCTCAACATATATGCATGGAAACCACTCAAAAATTATACCAAATGAAAGAGAATTCAATGGAGATTAATTCTCTATTTCCTGTCTTAAACCAAAAACTAATCAAATCAAGACAAAAATTGAATCAAAATTTTTTCTTACCCTTGCTAGAAGCTTTCGGCCAAGAGGAAGAAGATGAAAGAATTTCTAGCCTTTTCTTCAATTAATTATCAAGACAATTGGCATTTATTTAGCCTTTATCTATTATAAAAATCTCCTTTAATAGCAAAGTTACCATTTTGCACCTTAATTATGACCAATTAGGTGTTGACACCTAATAATTTCACTTTTCCATAATCATCTTTAATTAAAAAGCATGGGCAAAATGACTAAAATGCTATTAATGAATCCATGTATTCACAAAAATGCCATTTGTGCACTATAATAAAATACTGCCTTCAATCGAATCTAAATCAATTAAAAATGATTCCAAAATGAAATGTCATATTCTTCAAGTCCTCTTACAACTTCCTTCAAAAATTCATCACATTCCGAGCTCATACGTTTACCCGAATTCCATTTAAACTTTAACTGTAATTTCTCAATAATAGAAATATCGGATCGAATCAACCATTTCATATTTGATTCACACCCTTAGGTGATTTATTTATTTATAGAACAAAAATAATTATTAGGAAAATTACCATGTTAGTCCTTGAACTTTTCTCAACTTTTCACTTTGGTCACAAACTTTAACATTTTACATTTTAGTCTCTAATCTAAAACCACCAACTTTTAATTATTTGCAAAATAGTCACTAACCAATTTTTGGGGTATTACAAAATCCCACTTATTAACATTATTAAACATCAAAATCATGATTAGAATAAATCAAAAACTCAGCAAAATAGAGCCTATACAAAAATTTATCAATCCAATCAATTAAACCCTGATTTAACCAATTTTCCATTATTAAATCATAAAATCAAGTTAGAAAACATATGTAAAGGATCAATAACTTGGGAATTTCAGTAAAGAACCTTGTATTAGAGGAGAAGAACGAACTTCACCTCTAATGGTTGCCTTTCCCCTTAATTGGATGAGTTTTCTTGAGATAACAAGATCAAATCAAATAGGTTTTGTTTGGAAACCATTAAAGATTAATTTGAAAACAAAAGAATGTTGAAATCAAGTTTTTACCTGAGAAAATTGAAGTGGAAAAAAGTGTTTGGCTAGAGAGAATTTGAGAGAAAACTTTTGGTGAAAAGTTAGTTATGTCAAAATTTTTAAAACTTTTTAATTATCTAATTAATTCTCCAAGCCTATTTATATTATTTTAAAACATGTAAAATAGCTAGTTAAGAGGAAAAGTCTGATATTAGACTTTGAATAAATAGCTCCTTAAAGATTCAAAGTTTTGACCCTTTTACAAAACAGTCACTAAAAAAGTTTTAAAACTTTACATTTTGGTCACTAACCAAAATGTCAAATTTTAGACCTCTTTTTGTAAAATTGATTTTACCAAATTCATTTACATATTAAATAATGATTTTAGAATATTTTTCCATATTTTTATCTTACCCAAAAATATTTATATCGAATTAAATTCGAAAATTGACTCAAATCCTCTAATATGATCCGTCGGACCGTCTAAACCATCCAGAAAACTCCTAGGCCCAAAACCAGGGCGTTACAGATCTCCCCTTAATAAATTTTGTCCTCAAAATTTACTTGATGGGAACAAATGCGAAAACTGCTCTAACATGTCTGACTTACTCTCCCACTTGGCTTCCTCAACACCGCGATGTCGCCACAACACCTTAACAAGCTCAATCGTCTTACCATGCAGAACTTTACTACTGGAGTCAAGGATCTCTGGTTCCTCATCGTAAGACAAATTCGTTCGCAACTCAACATCCTCAATTGGCATCACATGCGACGGATTCGAATTATACCTCCACAACATGGATACAAGAAACACATCATGAATCTTCTTCAACTCAGGAGGCAAACTCAACCGATATGCCATAGGACCTATACATTCCAACACCTCATACGGTCCAATAAACCTCAGACTCAACTTTTCTTTGCGTCCAAAACGCAATACCTTCTTCCAAGGTGAGACTTTCAAGAAAACCTTTTCGCCAACCGCATACTCAACTTCTCTACGCTTTAAATCCGCATAGGATTTCTGCCTATCTAAGGCTGCTTTCAAACGATCACAAATAAGCTTCACTTTTTCATCTTTGTCTTTCAAAACATCAGGCATGGAAACATACTTTTCCCCAACCTCGGCCCAACACAAGGGCGTACGAACTTCCTACCATATAAGGCTTTATACGGTGCCATCTTTATAATCATCTAATAGTTATTATTGTACGAAAACTCTACCAAAGGAAACTACCTTTCCCAAGTTCCCTGGAACTCAATGATGCAACATCTCAACATATCCTCTAAAATTTGAATCACACGTTTAGACTGACAATCCGTTTGAGGATGATACGAAGTACTGAAATTCAAGCGAGTACCCAAAGCTCGATTCAAACATTCCCAAAACCTCGATGTAAATCATGGATCCCCATCCGAAAAAATCAACTTGGGCACCCCGTGCAACCTTACAATTTTAGCAACACAAAGATCCGCCAACCTATCCAAAGTATACGTCGTATGCACTAGCAGAAAATGTGCACACTTCCTAAACCAGTCAATAATCACCCAAATGGAATCCTTTTTAGTTGGTGTCAAAGGCAACCCTGACACAAAATCCATGGTGATCCTCTTCCATTTCCACTTCAAAATTCTCAACGTTTGCAACAACCCAGACGAAAACTGGTGTTCAGCCTTCAGACACCGACATACTATACATCTAGCAACAAAATCAGCCATGTCCTTTTTCAAACCACCCAATAGTGCTATTCTTTTCTATCTTAATACATCTTGGTACTACTAGGATGCATAGCAAAAGGACTGGCATGTGCCTCGGTCAAAATCATTCGCCTCAACTCCACATCACTAGGCACCACTATCCGATCTTTAAAACACAACACCCCATCACCATTAAAGTGAAAATCCGTAGGATTTCCATCAATGATGTCCTTGACATGAAGTACCAACGCCTCATCATAAGGTTGTTTTTCCTTAATCAACTGCGACAAAAGATGGCTTTCCTTGCAACTCTGCCAACAAACCTCCATCACGGGTCACACTCAACCTCACAAACATGGCCCTCAACTCCACAACAGCTTTTCTACTCAAAGCATCGACCACAACATTCACCTTGCCCGGATGATACTCAATTGTTAAATTATAATCCTTAAGCAACTCCAACCACCTACGTTGCCTAAGATTCAACTCCTTTTGCGACATCAAATACTTTAAACTCTTATGATCTGTGTATACATTACACTTCTCACCATAAAGGTAATGTCTCCAAATCTTCAATGAAAACACGACTACAACAAGCTTTAGATCATGCGTAGGGTAATTGTGCTTGTTCACCTTCAACTGCCTCGATGAATAAGATACAACTTTCCCACCTTGCATCAACACACACCCCAAACCAACGTAGGATGCATCGCTATAAACCACAAACTCTCTTCCTGACTCAGGTTGAATCAAGATCAGAGCTTGTGTCGAAGCTTCCTTCAACTTTTCAAAAGCTTTATGTCTAGCTTCTATCCACTCGAAACGTACACCCTTTTGCAACAACTTGGTCAACAGAGCAGCAACCCTTGAGAATCCATCCATAAAACGACGGTAATAAACTACCAACCCCAAGAAACTACAGACCTCTTTCATCGACTTCGGTTGCTTTTAATTCACAATCGCCTCAACCTTTTTTGGATCTACCCAGATACCTTTCGCTGAAACCATATGACCATGAAAGGCCACTTTTTAATCCAAAACTCACATTTGCTCAACTTGGCATAAAGCTGTTTATCCAACAAGGTTTGCAACATAATCTGCAAGTGTTGATCATGATCATCCTCGGTACGAGAGTACACAAGAATATTATCAATGAACACCACTACGAATTGATCTAAGAATTCATGGAATACCCGATTCATCATATCCATGAATGTTGCAGACGCATTCGTCAATCCAAACGACATTACCAAGAACTCATAATGGTCGTACCTCTTACGAAAAGCAGTCTTCAACACATCTTTATCCTTAACCTTCAACTGATAGTATCCAGATCTCATATCAATCTTAGAAAACATCGTAGCACCCCGAAATTGATTGAACAAATCATCAATTCGCGACAAAGGATAATTATTCTTAATTGTCAACTTGTTCAGTTGCCGATAGTCAATGCACATCCTCAAAGTACTATCCTTCTTTTTCATAAACAACACCGGTGCTTCCCATGGCAAAACACTAGGTCGGATGAAGCCACGGTTCAACAACTTATTGAGTTGTATCTTCAACTCTTTTAACTCCTTTGGTGCCATTCGATACGGTGTAATCAACACTGGAGCCATATCAACATATGTCTCAATACAAAACTCTATCTCTCTATCTGGTGGCAATTTAGACAACTCCTCCAGAAACACACCTAGAAAATCACAAACAGTACATATATCTCTAGTATGCACTTCTTCCATATTCGGGTTCATAACATATGCCAAATATGCTTGACACCCACACTCTAGCAACTTCTGTGCTTCCAATGCTGAAACCACATTGGACAAGAACTTAACATTCTCACCCACAACCACCACTTCATAATCATTCACAAGTCTCAACGAAACTCGTTTTGTCTTAAAATCAACCAAAGCCCGATGCTCAAACAACCAATACCTAAGATCACATCAAAACCATGGAACGACAGCTCCATCAAATTAGCCACAAACACGTGACCTTAAACTGTTAAAGGACATCTCCTATACAACTTCCTCATAACAATCGTCTCTCCAAAAGAATTCGTTACTTGCATACCCATATCTAACATTTCTATCGGTATACCAAGCAAATATGCATGCTCATGCAAAATATATGAATACGTAAAACCAAAATCTATCAGAGAAAGTAATGACAAAAACTGTAAGGTAAAAGTACCTGTTATCACATCTGTGTCATTCCTCCCTTCACGCTGTGCATAGATCCTCGTTGGTCTACTACTCTTGGGTCAAACTGTCACTGTATGCGCTATTTTCCTCTGTCCTTCTTTCTTACGCTAGAAATTTCTCTGACCGCACCCACGGTCTCTCGGTGGTGCAACAACAAGTGCAGGTGCCTGTTTATCCCTAGCAAGCAACGGACAGTCACGTCTCATATATTTCACGGATCCACAACTCCAACAAGATTTTACAGCCACAACTGTAGGAGCCTACCCCTCTCTGGCCAAACGCGGATAATCTCGCCTCAAATGTTCTTGCGATCCACAAACCTAGCAAACATTATGTGATGCCCTGACCTGGGTACTCTACCCATATTATCCTCGCCCAGCACCATCTCTACCATGTCTCGCATCCGGACAAAACCTCTTATCACGGTGTTTCTTGTTTTGACCACCACCAGAACCAAAATCTACAGCTCTCTTCCCTGAGCTAGAACCTCTAAAATAGAGAGATAATCCTAAACTCTACACAATATCCTTTGCATGTGTAACCAATACGTCGAAATCATCATAGTAGTAACCAACATATATTTCTTAACATCTTCTACCAATTCGTAATGAAATCGATCACGGTGATGCCTCTCATCCGGCACCAACTCAGGTGTATACTGACTCAGCCTCACGAATTGTACCTCATACTCATATACTGACATACTGCCCTGAACCATGGCCATGAGCTCCCGTTTCTTCTCCTCCAAGTATCTAACTCCTAGATACTTCTTTTTTAATGTAGCTTGGAAGAATTCCTATGTCACATCACTGGGTTCCATGCCCGTGATCACAATAGTCCACTAACTATATGCATTACCCTGCAACAAGGACACAACACATCCTAGCTTACGCGCATCGTTACACCCCATCTGATCCAAAATCTGATTTGTACTGGCAAACTACTCATTGGATGCCTCGGGTGCCAACCTTCTAAACTCAACTCCCCTAAGACTGCACAAACGCTTTAACAATAACCTCAGATTAACAGCAGCAATGGGTGCTGGTGTAGGTACATGAACTCCAGCCATCGCAGCCTGAAACGCTCCAGTCATCACCTGAACCAAAGACATCATATCACCATACACTAGACCAGGTGGTACTTTCTCTACTCCCTCATGAGGATTAGATGGAGGAGGTGGCAATCCCTCGGGATGTACAATCTTACCCTCAACTCCATGCCCTCCGGTAGTAACATTCTCGCTCGATCACAATTCTCTCCTCGATTGCATCGTATGAAAACGTATTTAAGGCATGATAATTACACCAAAACAAGAACAATCATGATAGCTTCAAGCAAGGATCCAAGACTTCCATTTCAAACCAAAAATCATTTTATAATTGTAGTAATAAGGCAATGTGTCCCCAAACATACCCAACATGGCATATTTCAAACACCGTACATATAAACAATCACCGTGGATAGCAAACACCATTGTACATTCATCAACAACATCCCATTTTTTGTAAACCAAGCTCTGATACCATCAAATGTAACCTTTTAGCCCAGCCTCGTTGAAACTGAACTAAAAGGATCACATTAGGTTTGCTGTAACAAACCTGAGTTAATAACCTAAATCAGTCTTTTTTATCTTGTCTAAATGCATCAATATTAACTCTTTGGTGAACATACTTCAGCAGAAATATTACATTGAAAACAGATTTCAAAATGAGTTCAATTGCTCACATTAGAGACCAAAACATAATTTTCACAAATTACATTATCTTTATCACAATTAAGATTACCCAACCTTTATTAATCCAAATTCATGCCCACATGTTTATTTTCAGCTTAAAGCAGTCATCCAAGCTCATTTAGATGCATACACAGCATTAAGGGACTAAATTGCAAGATTTCCAAACTTCAGGAAACTGACAAGCATAAAATCAACAATGCATACCAATACGGGCAAGCATGTACCGATACGGATCAACGACTATAATGACTAATTGTATTGATACACGAACCCTCGTATCGATACAGTGTGTTGACCCACCCGTATTGATACGGTCTTGACCCCTTACCGATCTCCCTTGTAATTTCTCAAAACTCGAAATTTCAGTGATCAATTTGTGTACCGATACGGTACCCTTTGTATCGGTACGGCTCTTTAGAAACGCAGGGGGTGTATCGGTATGAAAAACCATGTACCGACTCCAGTACATAGTCTATCTCATGATACATCATCTATTATATTGGCTTACAAGTGATCATTAACCAAATTCCACTTTACAAAACATAACATCGGATACATGGATTCAACAAGTTTTCCCAACACTTTATGTCATCACAACCAGAATTAAAGGTACATTTGCAATTGGATACAATCATAATCTCACACATTGGTTGGATGCATAACCCACTAACGGGAGTTTTCGGAACAAATATCAAAACCCCTCGACCGTTAGGGTACTTGGATAGAGTTTACGGTACACCGGATCAAAACCCCTCAACATCCAATGTGACTTTTTATAGTTTACTATCAATCCTATGGCCGGCCAACTATATCTGATAACATTTTTAAAACATTTTCATACCATTACTTACCAATATAATTCATTTCTTTAACATCAACTCACTGTTTTCATATGCATCAATTAAAACCATTTATCCAATGCATCAACCATGCATTAATCAATGTTCAAAACATTAACAAATCATGCATTACCTCAAAATGCACCATCAATATTATTTAACCAATTTCTAGCATTAAACCATGCTCAAAACATGCATATACAGTGAGTAACCAATCCATTAAAACAAGTGCATAAAAAACAATTGCCAAATCGAGTTTGAGAGAGAATTCATCCTTTACTTACTTCCAAGCTTAGACCAGCGTTTCAAGCTTGATCTAAACCCCCAAACACAACTTTCAAACCTTTGCAAAGCTGTAAGACACGTTCTCACTCATCGACACACAAAGCCTCGCTTGTCGATACGGTAAAAACGCCTCTAAAGCTTCCGAAACATCCGTTCAAGATTGAGTACCAACTTCCCCTATTTTATCCACACAAAAATAGAGGATTTAATGCATCAAAATGCAATCAACAACACATCAACATAAATCCTCAACACCCACTACCCAAATTCACTCCTCAACAACCGAAATCAACATCAAATATCTTCTAAACTTAACCCAGCCACAACCTAATGCTTTGACCCGTCAATTAACAACTAAAAACACAACAACATCATCCTTATACTTCTAGCATTCATTAAACCTCCACAACACCTCAAAACTCACAAATAACAACCTAGAAAATTAGTGATTCACATAGTTTTGGGATTCCAATGTTAAATCCCACTTATTAACATTATTAAACATTAAAATCATGATTAGAATAAATCAAAACTCAGCAAAATAGAGCCTATACAAAAATTTATCAATTCAATCAATTAAACCTTAATTTAACCAATTTTCCATTATTAAATCATAAAATCAAGTTAGAAAACATATATAAAGGATCAATAACTTAGGAATTTTGGTAAAGAATCTTGTATTAGAGGAGAAGAACGAACTTCACCTCTAATGGTTGTCTTTCTCCTTAATTGGATGAGTTTTCTTGAGATAACAAGATCAAATCAAATAAGTTTTGTTTGGAAACCATTAAATATTAATTTGAAAACAAAAGAATGTTGAAATCAAGTTTTTACCTGAGAAAATTAAAGTGGAAAAAGTGTTTGGCTGGAGAGAATTTGAGAGAAAACTTTTGGGAAAAAGTTAGTTATGTCAAATTTTTTAAAACTTTTAATTATCTAATTAATTCTCCAAGCCTATTTATATTATTTTAAAACATTAAAATATCTAGTTAAGAGGAAAAGTCTGATATTATACTTTGAATAAATAGCTCCTAAAGATTCAAAGTTTTGACCCTTTTACAAAATAGTCACTAAAAATAGTTTTAAAACTTTACATTTTGGTCACTAACCAAAATGTCAAATTTTAGACCTCTTTTTGTAAAATTGATTTTACCAAATTCATTTACATATTAAATAATGATTTTAGAATATTTTTCCATATTTTTATCTTACCCAAAAATATTTATATCGAATTAAATTCGAAAATTGACTCAAATCCTCTAATATGATCCGTTTGGACCGTCTAAACCATCCGAAAACTCCTAGGCCCAAAACCAGGGCGTTACAGATCTCCCTTAATAAATTTTGTCCTCAAAATTTACTTGATGGGAACAAATGCGAAAACTGCTCTAACATGTCTGACTTACTCTCCCACTTGGCTTCCTCAACACCGCGATGTCGCCACAACACCTTAACAAGCTCAATCGTCTTACCATGCAGAACTTTACTACTGGAGTCAAGGATCTCTGGTTCCTCATCGTAAGACAAATTCGTTCGCAACTCAACATCCTCAATTGGCATCACATGCGGCGGTTCGAATTATACCTCCACAACATGGATACAAGAAACACATCATGAATCTTCTTCAACTCAGGAGGCAAACTCAACCGATATGCCATAGGACCTATACATTCCAACACCTCATACGGTCCAATAAACCTCAGACTCAACTTTTCTTTGCGTCCAAAACGCAATACCTTCTTCCAAGGTGAGACTTTCAAGAAAACCTTTTCGCCAACCGCATACTCAACTTCTCTACGCTTTAAATCCGCATAGGATTTCTGCCTATCTAAGGCTGCTTTCAAACGATCACAAATAAGCTTCACTTTTTCATCTTTGTCTTTCAAAACATCAGGCATGGAAACATACTTTTCCCCAACCTCGGCCCAACACAAGGGCGTACGAACTTCCTACCATATAAGGCTTTATACGGTGCCATCTTTATAATCATCTAATAGTTATTATTGTACGAAAACTCTACCAAAGGAAACTACCTTTCCCAAGTTCCCTGGAACTCAATGATGCAACATCTCAACATATCCTCTAAAATTTGAATCACACGTTTAGACTGACAATCCGTTTGAGGATGATACGGCATCTTGAAATTCAAGCGAGTACCCAAAGCTCGATTCAAACATTCCCAAAACCTCGATGTAAATCATGGATCCCCATCCGAAAAATCAACTTGGGCACCCCGTGCAACCTTACAATTTTAGCAACACAAAGATCCGCCAACCTATCCAAAGTATACGTCGTATGCACTAGCAGAAAATGTGCACACTTCCTAAACCAGTCAATAATCACCCAAATGGAATCCTTTTTAGTTGGTGTCAAAGGCAACCCTGACACAAAATCCATGGTGATCCTCTTCCATTTCCACTTCAAAATTCTCAACGTTTGCAACAACCTGCATTTAAAACGGTGTTCAAATTTCTTCGACACCGACATACTATACATCTAGCAACAAAATCAGCCATGTCCTTTTTCAAACCACCCAATAGTGCTATTCTTTTCTATCTTAATACATCTTGGTACTACTAGGATGCATAGCAAAAGGACTGGCATGTGCCTCGGTCAAAATCATTCGCCTCAACTCCACATCACTAGGCACCACTATCCGATCTTTAAAACACAACACCCCATCACCATTAAAGTGAAAATCCGTAGGATTTCCATCAATGATGTCCTTGACATGAAGTACCAACGCCTCATCATAAGGTTGTTTTTCCTTAATCAACTGCGACAAAGATGGCTTTCCTTGCAACTCTGCCAACAAACCTCCATCACGGGTCACACTCAACCTCACAAACATGGCCCTCAACTCCACAACAGCTTTTCTACTCAAAGCATCGACCACAACATTCACCTTGCCCGGATGATACTCAATTGTTAAATTATAATCCTTAAGCAACTCCAACCACCTACGTTGCCTAAGATTCAACTCCTTTTGCGACATCAAATACTTTAAACTCTTATGATCTGTGTATACATTACACTTCTCACCATAAAGGTAATGTCTCCAAATCTTCAATGAAAACACGACTACAACAAGCTTTAGATCATGCGTAGGGTAATTGTGCTTGTTCACCTTCAACTGCCTCGATGAATAAGATACAACTTTCCCACCTTGCATCAACACACACCCCAAACCAACGTAGGATGCATCGCTATAAACCACAAACTCTCTTCCTGACTCAGGTTGAATCAAGATCAGAGCTTGTGTCGAAGCTTCCTTCAACTTTTCAAAAGCTTTATGTCTAGCTTCTATCCACTCGAAACGTACACCCTTTTGCAACAACTTGGTCAACAGAGCAGCAACCCTTGAGAATCCATCCATAAAACGACGGTAATAAACTACCAACCCCAAGAAACTACAGGACCTCTTTCATCGACTTGGTTTGCTTTTAATTCACAATCGCCTCAACCTTTTTGGATCTACCCGGATACCTTTCGCTGAAACCATATGACCATGAAAGGCCACTTTTTAATCCAAAACTCACATTTGCTCAACTTGGCATAAAGTCGTTTATCCAACAAGGTTTGCAACATAATCTGCAAGTGTTGATCATGATCATCCTCGATGCAGTACACAAGAATATTATCAATGAACACCACTACGAATTGATCTAAGAATTCATGGAATACCCGATTCATCATATCCATGAATGTTGCGAGACGCGATCGTCAATCCAAACGACATTACCAAGAACTCATAATGGTCGTACCTCTTTAAAGCGATCTTCAACACATCTTTATCCTTAACCTTCAATCGATAGTATCCGGATCTCATATCAATCTTAGAAAACATCGTAGCACCCGAAATTGATTGAACAAATCATCAATTCGCGACAAAGGATAATTATTCTTAATTGTCAACTTGTTCATTCTTGATAGTCAATGCACATCCTCAAAGTACTATCCTTCTTTTTCATAAACAACACCGGTGCTTCCCATGGCAAAACACTAGGTCGGATGAAGCCACGGTTCAACAACTTATTGAGTTGTATCTTCAACTCTTTTAACTCCTTTGGTGCCATTCGATACGGTGTAATCAACACTTGGAGCCATATCAACATATGTCTCAATACAAAACTCTATCTCTCTATCCCGTGGCAATTTAGACAACTCCTCCGTAAACACACCTAGAAAATCACAAACAGTACATATATCTCTAGTATGCACTTCTTCCATATTCGGGTTCATAACATATGCCAAATATGCTTGACACCCACACTCTAGCAACTTCTGTGCTTCCAATGCTGAAACCACATTGGACAAGAACTTAACATTCTCACCCACAACCACCACTTCATAATCATTCACAAGTCTCAACGAAACTCGTTTTGTCTTAAAATCAACCAAAGCCCGATGCTCAAACAACCAATACCTAAGATCACATCAAAACCATGGAACGACAGCTCCATCAAATTAGCCACAAACACGTGACCTTAAACTGTTAAAGGACATCTCCTATACAACTTCCTCATAACAATCGTCTCTCCAAAAGAATTCGTTACTTGCATACCCATATCTAACATTTCTATCGGTATACCAAGCAAATATGCATGCTCATGCAAAATATATGAATACGTAAAACCAAAATCTATCGTAGAAAGTAATGACAAAAATCCGTAAGGTAAAAGTACATTATCACATCTGTGTCATTCCTCCTTCACGCTGTGCATAGATCCTCGTTGGTCTACTACTCTTGGGTCAAACTGCATCCTTTGTATGCGCTATTTTCCTCTCGTCCTTCTTTTTCTTACGCTAGAAATTTCTCTGACCGCACCCACGGTCTCTCGGTGGTGCAACAACAAGTGCAGTGCTGTTTATCCCTAGCAAACAAATCGGACAATCACGTCTCATATATTTCACGGATCCACAACTCCAACAAGATTTTACAGCCACAATCAGAGGAGCCTACCCCTCTCTCGCCAAACGCGGATAATCTCGCCTCAAATGTTCTTGCGATCCACAAACCTAGCAAACATTATGTGATGCCCTGACTGGTACTCTACCCATATTATCCTCGCCCAGCACCATCTCTACCATGTCTCGCATCCGGACAAAACCTCTTATCACGGTGTTTCTTGTTTTGACCACCACCAGAACCAAAATCTACAGCTCTCTTCCCTGAGCTAGAACCTCTAAAATAGAGAGATAATCCTAAACTCTACACAATATCCTTTGCATGTGTAACCAATACGTCGAAATCATCATAGTAGTAACCAACATATATTTCTTAACATCTTCTACCAATTCGTAATGAAATCGATCACGGTGATGCCTCTCATCCGGCACCAACTCAGGTGTATACTGACTCAGCCTCACGAATTGTACCTCATACTCATATACTGACATACTGCCCTGAACCATGGCCATGAGCTCCCGTTTCTTCTCCTCCAAGTATCTAACTCCTAGATACTTCTTTTTTAATGTAGCTTGGAAGAATTCCTATGTCACATCACTGGGTTCCATGCCCGTGATCACAATAGTCCACTAACTATATGCATTACCCTGCAACAAGGACACAACACATCCTAGCTTACGCGCATCGTTACACCCCATCTGATCCAAAATCTGATTTGTACTGGCAAACTACTCATTGGATGCCTCGGGTGCCAACCTTCTAAACTCAACTCCCCTAAGACTGCACAAACGCTTTAACAATAACCTCAGATTAACAGCAGCAATGGGTGCTGGTGTAGGTACATGAACTCCAGCCATCGCGACTGAAACGCTCCAGTCATCACCTGAACCAAAGACATCATATCACCATACACTAGACCAGGTGGTACTTTCTCTACTCCCTCATGAGGATTAGATGGAGGAGGTGGCAATCCCTCGGGATGTACAATCTTACCCTCAACTCCATGCCCTCCGGTAGTAACATTCTCGCTCGATCACAATTCTCTCCTCGATTGCATCGTATGAAAACGTATTTAAGGCATGATAATTACACCAAAACAAGAACAATCATGATAGCTTCAAGCAAGGATCCAAGACTTCCATTTCAAACCAAAAATCATTTTATAATTGTAGTAATAAGGCAATGTGTCCCAAAACATACCCAACATGGCATATTTCAAACACCGTACATATAAACAATCACCGTGGATAGCAAACACCATTGTACATTCATCAACAACATCCCATTTTTTGTAAACCAAGCTCGATACCATCAAATGTAACCTTTTAGCCCAGCCTGCGTTGAAACCGAACTAAAAGGATCACATTAGGTTTGCTTTGTAACAAACCCGAGTTAATAACCTAAATCAGTCTTTTTATCTTGTCTAAATGCATCAATATTAACTCTTTGGTGAACATACTTCAATAAAATATTACATTGAAAACAGATTCAAAATGAGTTCAATTGCTCACATTAGAGACCAAAACATAATTTTCACAAATTACATTATCTTTATCACAATTAAGATTACCCAACCTTTATTAATCCAAATTCATGCCCACATGTTTATTTTCAGCTTAAAGCAATCATCCAAGCTCATTTAGATGCATACACAAAGATTAAGGGACTAAATTGCAAGATTTCCAAACTTCAGGAAACTGACAAGCATAAAATCAACAATGCATACCAATACGGGCAAGCATGTACCGATACGGATCAACGACTATAATGACTAATTGTATTGATACACGAACCCTCGTATCGATACAGTGTGTTGACCCACCCGTATTGATACGGTCTTGACCCCTTACCGATCTCCCTTGTAATTTCTCAAAACTCGAAATTTCAGTGATCAATTTGTGTACCGATACGGTACCCTTTGTATCGGTACGGCTCTTTAGAAACGCAGGGGGTGTATCGGTATGAAAAACCATGTACCGACTCCAGTACATAGTCTATCTCATGATACATCATCTATTATATTGGCTTACAAGTGATCATTAACCAAATTCCACTTTACAAAACATAACATCGGATACATGGATTCAACAAGTTTTCCCAACACTTTATGTCATCACAACCAGAATTAAAGGTACATTTGCAATTGGATACAATCATAATCTCACACATTGGTTGGATGCATAACCCACTAACGGGAGTTTTCGGAACAAATATCAAAACCCTCGACCGTTAGGGTACTTGGATAGAGTTTACGGTACACACCGGATCAAAACCCCTCAACATCCAATGTGACTTTTTATAGTTTACTATCAATCCTATGGCCGCCAACTATATCCGATAACATTTTTTAAAAACATTTTCATACCATTACTTACCAATATAATTCATTTCTTTAACATCAACTCACTTTTTTTCATATGCATCAATTAAAACCATTTATCCAATGCATCAACCATGCATTAATCAATGTTCAAAACATTAACAAATCATGCATTACCTCAAAATGCACCATCAATATTATTTAACCAATTTCTAGCATTAAACCATGCTCAAAACATGCATATACAGTGAGTAACCAATCCATTAAAACAAGTGCATAAAAAACAATTGCCAAATCGAGTTTGAGAGAGAATTCATCCTTTACTTACTTCCAAGCTTAGACCAGCGTTTCAAGCTTGATCTAAACCCCCAAACACAACTTTCAAACCTTTGCAAAGCTGTAAGACACGTTCTCACTCATCGACACACAAAGCCTCGCTTGTCGATACGGTAAAAACGCCTCTAAAGCTTCCGAAACATCCGTTCAAGATTGAGTACCAACTTCCCCTATTTTATCCACACAAAAATAGAGGATTTAATGCATCAAAATGCAATCAACAACACATCAACATAAATCCTCAACACCCACTACCCAAATTCACTCCTCAACAACCGAAATCAACATCAAATATCTTCTAAACTTAACCCAGCCACAACCTAATGCTTTGACCCGTCAATTAACAACTAAAAACACAACAACATCATCCTTATACTTCTAGCATTCATTAAACCTCCACAACACCTCAAAAACTCACAAATAACAACCTAGAAAATTAGTGATTCACATAGTTTTGGGATTCCAATGTTAAATCCCACTTATTAACATTATTAAACATTAAAATCATGATTAGAATAAATCAAGAACTCAGCAAAATAGAGCCTATACAAAAATTCATCAATTCAATCAATTAAACCTTAATTTAACCAATTTCCATTATTAAATCGTCAAATCAAGTTAGAAAACATATATAAAGGATTAATAACTTAGGAATTTTGGTAAAGAATCTTGTATTAGAGGAGAAGAACGAACCTCACCTCTAATGGTTGTCTTTCTCCTTAATTGGATGAGTTTTCTTGAGAAAACCAGATCAAATCAAATAAGTTTTGTTAGGAAACCATTAAATATTAATTTGAAAACCAAAGATTGTTGAAATCAAGTATTTACCTGAGAAAATTAAAGTGGAAAAGAGTGTTTGGCTGGAGAGAAATTGAGAGAAAACTTTTGGGAAAAAATTAGTTACGTCAAATTGTTTAAAGATTTTTAATTATCCAATTAATTCTCCAAGCTTATTTATATTATTTTAAAATCATTAAAAATATCCAATTAAGGGAAAAAGTCTGATATTATACTTTGGATAAATAGCTCCTTAAAGATTCAAAGTTTTGACCCTTTTACAAAATAGTCACTAAAAATAGTTTTAAAACTTTACATTTTGGTCACTAACCAAAATGTCCAATTTCGAGACCTCTTTTTGTAAAATTGATTTTACCAAATTCATTTACATATTAAATAATGATTTTAGAATATTTTTCCATATTTTTATCTCACTCAAAAATATTTATTTTGAATTAAATCTCAAAACTGACTCGAATCCTCTAATTCGATCCGTCGGACCATCTTAACCACCCAGAAAACTCCTAGGCCTAAAACCAGGGTGTTACACTGAGAGCTGATCAGATTCCCTCTCCATGACCACTTCTCGTCCCCTCCAGTAAAATCTTTTACCCTCAACGAAGTTTACAAGGCATCTAATCCAGCAAAATAATGAAAATCTCTGATCACCCTGCCTGACACACATATCGCTACTTCATTAACTACTGCTCGTAAGAGCAAAGCAGTGAAACATGGCATGGATTGGATGCAACATCTAATAAATTAAGAGCACCCTCTTCTACAACCTTAAACTCATCCCAGCCTCAAATCAGGGCAAAATCTATTAAAGCACGTGGTAATACCGGTAAGATCATTAAGGAGAACACAAAGAGAGGGATGCGCATCTGCAGACCAGTGGAACACCGCACACAAACTCGATCAAATAGTCTAGTACAACTTTCCCTAAATGCGCAAAATCACACTGCCATAATCATCTCTAATTCAGAAGACCCCACTATGGGACAACTAATTCCCAAAGTCCCTCCTTCCCCTACGTTGGCACCTCCTGCTTTGAACCAAGCAACTGTTCAACCAGCTTCTCTCGACTAAACTCAATCTCCCTCTACCACAGTCATCCCTCCACAGGAGTCTGCAAAAGAACAAGATAATGTGGCCGATGCCATGATTTTCGCAGTCGAGGATACCACTTCTATGCTCGACTAGCCCGGGTCAATGCCATTCCTATACCCCTTTAATATGGATTTAAAAATATTCAGTTAGAACGCATAAGGCTGTGCTCACCCAAAATTCCTACAAATTGCCCGTCAATATTTATGAGACAATAAGTAGATAAAGAGCAGAATCTATCATTGCCGTTTTGGGTTTCCTTCCTCTCACCGTGTCAAAGCTGATGGCTTCTCTGGAGGCATTTGAATCTACTGGTATAATTCAGTCACTGATGTGATTCTTAATAACCATTTCTAGTTCATACATTGCAGTGTCACATGCAAACTCAATCAGGAGTCCTTCCTTGCCACCTTTACTTATGCCAGACCCTCCGCCACAAAATGCCATCTCATATGGCCTTACATTCGTTCCTTGGCATCCCAAATCCATGAGCCTTGGATTATCCTCCACGACTTTAATGCCACAGTCAATACCGATGAACGAAAAGGTTGTGCCTCTTCCACCAAACCAAGCAATGATTTTAGACAATTCATCTTCGACTCAGGTCTCCGAGACATGGGCTTCCACGGCCCAAACTTCACATGGTCACGCGGTACAGCCTATGCTCGCCTTGATCGCATCCTTTGTAATTGCGATTGGGATGAAGCTTACCCGCAATCCATCGTCCATCACTTACTTCGTATGAAATCAGATCACCGTCTGCTCTTACTTAACATTGAAAACTCTTGCTACAAACCTCGCCAATCTCCTTTCTGGTACTTTACTGGTTGGCTCTCATATACCGACTTCCCACGTATGGTCCAAGACAACTGGGATTCTTTGACTAACCTGTCTGATTCCATTGCCAAATTCACCGCGGCCGCCGACACATGGAATAAGACTGTCTACAGCTATATTGGAACTAAAAAAGGATTACTTTGGCACGTCTCTGTGGAGTTCAAAAAGCTCTTGCGCGTCACCAATCCAGCTTCCTTTTAAATCTTGAGTCAGAACTACTTGTTGAAATTGAAAATCTTCTTGATCAGGAGAAACAACTATGACGCCAACGCTCTCATATTGATTGGATCTCTCTCGGTGACTGTAACACAAAGTACTTCTACCGTAAAGCCAAATAACGCCAACAACAAAATTAGATCTCCTCTCTCAAACTTGCTGATGGTTCTTGGTGCGATGATGAAGAAATACTAAAGGAAGAGGATGTCCGTTACTTCCAATCCATCTATTCTGACGATGTAACTCCAGGTAACCCTTACCCTATATCGGGCCACTTCCCGCATCTCTCTCATACCCTTATGTCCTCCTTAGGCGACTTACCGTCCCCTAAAGAAATCCATAGTGTTCTCCTAGACATGGCACCACTCAAAGCCTCAGGACATGATGGCCTCCACGCAGAATTTTTCCAAAGACAATGGCCAATTGTAAAGAACTCCATTTGATATATGGTTCATAAGGTTTTTAATGGCTCCCCAATTGATCCTGAAATCAACAAGACAATCCTTGTGTTAATCTCAAAGAAGTTTACCCCGGAATCCTTTAGTGACTACCACCCGATCAGCCTTTGTATGGTCATGTACAAACTTATAACAAAAATCATAATCCACCGCTTAAAGAACATAATGCCTCTCCTCATCCGACAAACCTAAACTAGCTTTGTCAATGGAAGGCCAATTACCAACAACATCATCATCAACCAGGAAATTATCCACTCAATGCGTTCCTCTAAAAGCAAAAGTGGTTGGATGACTATAAAAGTTGATCTCGAAAAGGCTTTCGACCATATTCGTTGGGATTTTATACACGATACTCTTGTGGAGGTGGACTTTCCCCCGAATCTGATCAGCATCATTATGTCATGTATCTCCTCCTCGTCCATGGTTATCCAATGGATTGGATGTCGCTCTTCCCCTTTTAATCTTGAAAGTGGTATCCTCCAAGGTGACCCCCTTTTCCCATATTTATTTGTCCTTGTGATGGAACATTTAAGTCATGCCATCTCTAATGCGGTTGATGATGGCCATTGGAAACCTTTTATGTTTACTCGTCATGGCATCCCTCTATCACATTTATTCTTTGCGGACGACTTAATTCTTTATGGTAAGGCAGACGCGCAACAAACCGATATAATAAATTAGATTCTTACTGAATTTGGTCATTACTCAGGACATAGAGTTAGCCGACCAAAATCACAAGTTTATTTCTCCCCTAATACCCAAGCAGACATGCGTGATACCATTAGCTCCACATTGGGTTTTCAAATAGTCGAGTCCCTTGGCAAGTACTTAGGCGTCCCGGTTATTCACGGCCGCGCGGGACCTCAAGACTACTCCTTCATCCTTAATATGATGCGCAGCAAACTAAACGGTTGGTCGGCCAAAACTCTCTCCTTAGCAGGACGTGTTACCCTTGCCAAATCAGTCATTGCCGCTATCCCTACATATTTCATGCAAACGACGGCTCTACCTAAACGCATTTACAATGACATGGAGAAACTTATTCGTCACTTTATTTGGGGCTCTTCGTCCGACGACCCTAAAATCCCACTTATCAATTGGTCGACGGTCTGCCAACCGGTTAATAGAGGTGGTCTTGGTAGTCCTCGACTCTATAAGCGTAAAGTGGCTTTCTTAATGAAGATTGGGTTCACCTTGGTCAGCAGACTAGATTCACTTTGGGTTCAACTTCTACGGTAAAAATATAAGATTTATGATGTATGCCCAGTTGATCTCCCGCAACCATTGCACTCCACTTTGGCGTGGGTTATCGAAATCTTGGATCTCATTCTGACCATGCCTTGCTTTGTCCATGGGCAATGGTGCACTGGTAAATTTTTGGGATGATGTCTGGATACCCTCCCTAGACACTTACGCCCGTTCGCACTGTGCCCTTTGTCTACAGATAACACCCTACGCCCACACGACTTTATAACCCAGGATGGCAGCTGGGACATTGTGGCCCTATCGAACATCTTACACCCGAATGTAATCCCATACATTATGAATATCAAAACCCCTGATGAGTCTGGCTCTCCTGATGCCTGTATTTGGCAATAGAATTCCTCGCATACTTTCACAGTCAATTCTGCATATTGTCACCTTCTTGAAAATGAATGGCAGGAGGAAAACAAACTCTGGAAATTCATCTGGCAGTTGCAGATCCCAGAACGCCTCCGGATGTTTATATGACTTGTATTTAAGGGTAAAATCATGACAAACCTCAAAAGAGTCCACAGATCTCTTTCCGTTAACGCCTCATGTCCCTCGTGCGGCTTCGGTCAAGAATCAATTCTACATCTTTTACGCGATTGCGCCTCTGCACGTAATCTTTGGTTAAGAGTTTTACGGCTCTCAAATGTCCCAAATTTCTTCAACCTTGATCTCCATGATTGGTTATTGGATAATTTGTCTTCTAAACTCATGATTTCCACTCAAGGACCTCTTTGGTCTCTTTTCTTTGCATCTCTACTATGGCAAATCTGGAAGAATCGCAATTCTCTTGTCTTCAGCGGAGAGACGCAATCAGAAGAGTCTGTGATGCAATGCAGCATGGCCTGGGCTCGATATTTTGATTCCAGTCATCCTTTACCAACTCACGTGGCCCCTACGTCTGCACCTGTTAATACTAGTCCCACACGATGGTCGCCACCCCCAACCGGATGGTTTTGTCTTAACACAGATGGTGGCATTCCATCCCCGTCCAATTATAGCACTATCGGCAGTATCATCCGCGACTCCTCCGGACATTGGATCGCAAGTTTCACCAAGTGTGTTGGCATCTCGACAGTTCTCCAATGTGAACTTTGGGGTATTTACGAGGGCGTGAAAATTGCTTGGGCTCTTGGTCTCTCGAACCTACAAATCCAGTCGGACAACGCTCAAGCAGTGCAACTGCTCCAAAGTCATTATACACTTCACAGCACGATCCCACTTGTCCGCGCTATTGCATCTCTTCAAAGCCGCAATTGGTCGACCGCCTTTCAATGGACGCCTCGTGAAGGAAACCGAGCAGCTGATGGTATGGTCAAGCTAGCCTCACCGAACCAGTACCACATGTTGTCTTTTGCTGCTCCCTGCTGAACTTGCTCCCCTGCTCAACGCAGATCTTCCTACTGCTTCATATGATCCTCCTGAACTCTCATAAACCTTGATATAGGCTTCTTTCAATTCAAAAAAAAAAAAAAATCTTATATATTAACTGATAAGTAGGTCCTTGTCTACTTGATATTTTTCGCACTTTTTTCATTAAAAGGATTCGAATAAACAGCTTTAATTTTAGATTATCAAACATGTTTAAAATAATAAATTATTGAAATTATTAATTTCCAATAGTTTATCAAACTAACTCTTAATTTGAGTGACCATGGATATGATTTATCCTAAATTCTAATATAAACATAAGTTAAACATAATGCATTTTTTCAATTAATATATATAAGCTTTTCTTAAAAAATTATCATACATTATAATTATATTTTCTATTTGTCTTCGTTTTAAACACATCTTAAACAACCATTGGATAGTTAAAAAAATTATATGCATTTACAATGTCCCACTAGACACGTAGCGACTACCCCTTCTTTGGTATCACTCATTTCTAATCCTTTATCTCGAACTAGCTGAGCATTAATGTATAAATGTGATAAGCCAGTAACAATTTATACAAGTATAAAGATATTGAACAACATAACGGTACTTGCTGCGAAATCTAAATCATCGTGACGCCTAGGATCCTTCAAGGCATTAGCTTGAGACTCGATCTTTAACTCAACTGAAGCACCTATGACCAATCTATTACAAAAAGGTTGTCCATTCGAATAGAATGAGAAATGCCATCAGAGTTTCGAGCAGCTTAAGATAATCTTAATTGAGGCACCATCTTTTACTCAATTGAAGTCGGGGAAGGATTGTGTAATGTTCAATAATGTTTTCTTGAATAGAATCAGTTGTATGTTGATACAAGAAGGGAAGGTTTTTATTTATGCATATAGACAATTAAAGTCGCATAAGCGTAATTATTTTACTCATAACTTAGAGTTAGTTGTAGTGATCTTCACCCTAAAAATTTTGAAATGTTATTTTTATAAGAAAAAAATATTAAATATACACCGACCATAAGATTTTTAAGTACTTTCGCATCCAAAAAAAAAAATTAAATTTGAGACAGTGAAGATGGACCAAACTGCTAAAGGACTACAACTATGTCATTGATTACCATACGGGTAAATCAAATGCAGTGGGAAGCACTTTGAGTCAAAAGTTAATTTCAGAATTAAGAGTGTTGTTTGTTCGGTTAAGTAGAATAGATGATAGGGGTTTATTAACTAAGCTTGAAGTTGAATTTCCCTGGTACAATGTAAAAGGAGAATGTTGGATTAAAATCCGTAATTGTGGACACATTTGTATAATGTACGATGCTATTATAAAATATAACACAAAATTAAGTGACCAATTATGTTAGGCGTGTCATAAGTATTAAAGTGTCATGAAAATAAAAGGTATAGATACCATAAGATGAATTTATAATTCGACAAGAGGCATAGTTATAAATACTTAATAGTTAATTTAATAATCAACTATATAAATAACTAGTGGTCCCCAAGAACTAGGTTAACTTGTATTACTCTTGTCCTGTGAGAGAGTTTTTACGGCAAGGGCTAACCTATCTTCTTAGAAGATCACAACCACCTTCTAGGCGATCTCCATCAAAGGATTGAAGGTTTTCAGTATATCAATGAATCCAAGTGCGCTTCCGCATTTAGTTTATTGTTCTTATGATTTGGTATGATAGATCTTGAGTTAGACTTTATATTAATTTATAATTTGGTTCTAACAAGTAGCATTAGTGCCTCGTCATATTGGATCATTAAGAACCGATTAATTTTATATAAAAATTCAGAATCACAAACTTTTCTTATTTAATGCGCGGCATCGATTAATTAACTTATGTTTTGTAGGGATAAAGAAAAAAAGGCATTAATAACAATCGACCATTATTCTTCTTTGCAATTATGCCTATGCGATGTAGTTTTTTCGCCTTTGATGTTATTGTATATTATCAATCATGAAAGTTTAAAATTTTAAGGCTATTATGCTTCTGTTAATTTAGGTTACTATTGAAACTCTAAAGTCGGCGAATAATGGTATTTAGAAGTACAAGATTATTATGTTTTTTCTTATTGACTATTTTAGGGTTTTAATTGATGGTTAATATGGTTGTTTTTAGTTTAAATGGTATATAGCGTTTAATCTAAAAATATTTATATGTATGTAATCTGCGGTATATATATATATATATGCAATTCAATTTTATCAAAAATTTTAGTTTTGATAGTTAGTAATTAAGAAAGAAAAATAAGGTTTGACTTGGACTTTGTAGTGGTAAATTTACCTTGACTTGGAAACTTTATTACCGGGATAGCTCTCGAAGCTTTATATTCGAGTTATGTCTAATAAATCATGATTGAATTTATTGAATCATGTTTAGTTTTATATAGAACCTTTAACTTAAATTTGTTTGACATTGTGCTTAATTATATCCTTAATGTTATCTAGGGAATATACATATTTTCATTTGGTTTTGATCTTTGGAAAAACATATAGTAATATTAAAACTTCATGTGATCATTATTAAATTCATTAGTATGGTATTTTTTTGACTTTTGGTTAAATATTAATTATTTTAAATTTAATCTTTGGATATGAAGTTAAGAATTGAATGCATTTAGCTTAATGATTTATAAATTTTACCTTTAAGTTTACATGGAAAATTTTTATAAATGCATGATTAAGGATTTTTTAAGAAACATTCAAAGATTTCGGTTTTTCGGTTTTTGATAGCCCTATTTAGACAACCTTATTTTGGGTTATTTCGGAAACTTAAGTGTTATCAGAAATTTCAGTTTTGACTGTTACAAAATTTTTAATTTGAATATCGGTATATTTATATTATATGTTTTGAAATAAATTAATTAAAACACTAAGTCACCAAAGTGACCTCAACTGTGGAAATTATTTTATTTTAAAATATAGAAGGTTTTGAGCATGTAATTCAGCTTATGTTAATATTAAGCGGCCTAAAGGAAGATTAATAATTAACAATATTGCATGCGCAATTGTGGTAATAAATATGTGATAATTATTCAGTTTTATATGTGAGCAATAAATAGGCCCAAAGGAAGATTTCTGTTTGACATGTTCTTATTATCAATGTTTGATTACTGTACCAAGATTGTAACACCCCTTCCCGGCCTGGTAGGAATCCATGTCGGAACGTGTTACCGGAGGACAGTATGAAATTTGATACAATATTTTATTCAATTTCCAGTAATTCGATGAGGTTTGGTGTTCATTGTGATACAAAATTCAGCACACTAAGATCGATAGTTCAGTATGATACAGGATTTACCTATTTTGGACCAAATTTAAACTTTTACAAGTTTTAGGGACTAAATTGTAATTTTGATAAATTAAGAGTCCATTTTAGAAATTAACCTATCACATTGTAATTCGAGCTATAGATAGTGTATCTGTAAATTTTCATATTAATCAAAGTTCATTTACTAGCTCAACTTAACCTTACAAGATTTAGTGACCAAATTGTAAAGTTTCAGAATTCATTTAAACCTTATTAAAGAATTAACAGTATGGGTATCGGTACGCGCTGGTCTGTAGTGTCACTTTTTATCTGATTTATTAGCCATTTACCCAACCAAACCTTATTCAAATTCAATAAAATTTTACCAGTAAGTTTGTTTAGCCTAAATCTAATAGCATGTCTAATTTTAGAGTCAACTGAATCAGTTTATAAAGTTTTTCCTAATTTAGGCTAAATATGCATTTTAACCACTTTTAACCAATTTTCAAAAGTACCATTTAGACTATTAAAACAAACCAAAAGCACACATAGCCTATGTGCATCCATATGGTCAAAAGTGACTTATACAACCATTATGCCATCATTCTAGGAGTTTGTATGATGGACATGCTTTACTTTATCAAATTAGGTGACTTGCCAAAACTTCAACTTAGCCCGATCTTGACTCCAAACCTTGTTAACCTGAAATGCATGAGAAATGAATGCATTAGGCATACTTTGCGTAGTGAGGTAGTCATAAACGATACAAAATGCAATGAATGCATCTACGCTTCAATAACATCAATAGCAATAATATGACAATATATCCAAGTCTATGCTCAATACAGTAACAATAAATGATGCAATGGCAATAATCAGTGCAATAGCGATATTTAGGCAATAACAATAATCAATAGCAATAGGTTTCCTTGGATCGATGTAGGGAGTATGGATATGCGAATTCTTACGCCTCACCAAAACGATAGTGGTCTTTTCCCTCCGCCTCACCTTTATGACCAAAACACTACATACCTCCGCCTCACCACAATAAAGGTCGTAGCCACTCGTACCAATGAGCTCATGAATTCTATGGCTTGCCAATTGTATCCAAGGTCCACTCGAATCCAAGGTTCAATAACATTAGTCCAATAACAATGTTTCAATAGCAATGATTCGGTACAATGATTCAGTAGCAATATTTCAATAGCAATGGATCAATAACAATATTTCACTGACAATGATTCAATAAAATGTTTTATGCAATAACGATATTTCAATAACTCTGGTGACAACAATAACGATGCTATGGGAAATGATTCGATGCAATACTCACAAATACTTACCAATACGACTTTTGATAATGTTTTATGCAATATCCGCAATACGAAATGTTAGTAATACAATAATCAATATCCATATATCGGGAAAGGCACCTAGCCTATTCCTGGAACGCCGACTATACTCACCTTATCTTCTGAAGCTCTCAAGGCTCTCAGATGACAATCCCTTTGTTGTTAGCCTTTGAAGGAGATGATAGCCCTTCTTTTTCCAACACTTGAGCTAGGTAAAAATAATAGGGAGATGTTAGAATCAATAAGATGAACTCAAAACCAATATTCAAACTTTAGAAGCCTTTAGCTAACAAAACTTCCATGGATTTAAGCTTAGGAAGCATGGGTTTAACTATGACCTTCAAAAGTATAAACTTGAAATTAAGCTTCCATAATCCATGGATTCACAAAATTGCTTGGTGGCTTTAGCTTACCAGACTGAGGGCTATTCAATGGTGTTGAGAAATTGAAGAAAGCTTGCACTAGCAAGAGAGGTGCTAGCTTAAGCTTGAGGTAGGGGATAACAATAGAGGTGCTTGGTTCTTAAGAGAGAAAAGATGAAAAGGAAGGAAAATAAGGAAGCTTGGTAGAGTTATCAATAAGGATGAGTTTTTCTAAAGGCTATATCAATCCTCCCTTTTCCTTAATCTTAAATCCTGTAAAACCCTAAACCGGGTTTAGGAAAGTTACCACTATCTAAGTGACTAACTAATTGAACTAGATGTTAGTCAAATTAAAAGAATTGGAAATTAATTGAGGTAAGAACATTAGCTAACATAATTAAAGGATTAAAATGTTACAACTAACAAGTTAGAGAGCCAAATTAAGAGGACCAAAATGAAACAAGAATTAAATAAAGAATTTGCATGGTAATTAGACCATTTAGAGGTAGTGGAGTACATGTGTCAAGGTAACTACACATGTGGCAATTAAGGGAGAGAGTTGGCCGGCTAGTTGGAATAAAAAATTAAGCAAAATTTTATCTTCTTCATTCATCCTTGCTGCCATAGTCGATCTTGAGAGGAAATAGTGAGAGAGAGTGGTTTTGTTGATCAAACTAGCTTAATTGAAGGAGTTAGTTGAATAGCTTCTTGTTATGAAGGTAAATGCTTGATTTCTTACTTGAATTCCATGTTTAAATCTTAAAGTTTGATGTTATTGTTGCTTGATTTGATTAGGATGGAAGATATGAATGTTATTGTGATGTTAGCTCTAAGATTCTTGAAATATTGAGTGTTGTTGATTAAATTGCTATGTATATGTGAATGGTTTCTGGAAACTTGAATGTTCATGCTGGAATTTTGCTGGAAATTGCTATGATTGCTGGAAAATTTGATGCCAAATTAGTATGATTGAATGTGACAAGGAGTGAAACTGTTTTGATCACATTTCTAGATAAGATTGAGTAAACATGCTTGATTTTTCAAAATGCCCTGTTTTGATCACATTGGTAGGTGAATAAAATTGACCTAGACATGTAATAATATGTATATAAGTTGAATTAGCATGTTATAAGTGTTATCTAAATGATTAAAGAGGCTAGAAACTTAAGCTAGAGTAATCTGCCCAGAATAACTTGTTCTGGGCAGTAACTTTGAAAAGTCTATAAATTGTAAAAATTGAATTTAAGGCTGAATATTTAATGGATAGTACCTTAATATGTCTAAATTCATTAGGAGAAAACGGAATTGAATTTGGGGTTGTAGAATGGATTGTAGAAATGAAACACTAAGGACAGTGCAAGCTGTTCAGTGTTGTAATTACCCTGTCTTTAAGTAAAAAACTGTATTAATTGGTAAATAATTAAAATGCAAGACCTATATGGTTAGAAATACAATTAAGTTAGCTTTCCAACGGTATAAACCAATTGAAATTCTGACGTATGGAATGAAAGTTATGCATATTTTAGTAAGTGGTGCACAAGCTGCCAGACAGCAGCCTTGATGTTTTGAAATGTATGTTGAATGAATTAAGTGTATTGTTGTCTTGTTTTGAATAAATGAATGTGCTTGTCTTGACCATGATTTACTTGTATGAAATGTTAGAACGAGAAGGGAACATTGTAGAAGGGTCTAATGAGGAGCATTCGAAAGCTAGATACAAAGGAGTTTGGGTCCAAGACTATCTAGGCTTGGAGTATTGTGAGTGTAGTTTAATATAGGGTTAGGACTTAGGTCCTAACAAAAGATGCATATATATTTCTTGTTATTTTATGTCATGATATATACATGTACTTGGTTTAAACTTAGATGTGATGATAAAAAGGGAAGAATGGTTTAAGCTAAAACTTGAAATAATAGTAACATGCATGATGTTAAAGTACTCAGGAAGAAAGGTGAAAAAAAATACTTGAATTTTGATGCCTTGACCTTGATCCATTCGAATGAATGCTTAATGTATCTCTATGATTTGAATACTTGTTAACATGATATAAATCATGAATTTAAGATCTTTCTTGATGCCTAAGAAATGGCATATGTTAATTGCTTACTTGAATGACAAGATTGACTTGCAAAGTGTCGAGCTAAGGCTCATTTGGCCTAAGGGCTGTATATACATGTATGATCTTGTAATGTATCACTTGAATTGATCCTTGAATAAGCTATTGCTTGACTTGAACATGAAATCCTTGAATAAGTACAATCTTGTACTTATCACTCTTGTTTTCATTCTTCCCAACCACAAATTAAGGATTTCGATCGTTGCTTGATCCTGGAGTTTGACTTCCTTGAGCTCAAGGCAAGACACAAGATTTTGCTAAAGTATGGTTCATACTTGTTTTATACCCCCCTAGTTGGTGGCACATAGATGTATATATTGTCTAGTGCATGCATTTTGAATACTTGATCTTGTGTATATGTATATATATCTTGAATGGGCCTACTATTTTGTGAACTTGGTTAATAATATGAACTAAGTAAAGGACTCTTGTTGCTGCGCATATTAATATGTATACATGGAACGTTCAAAGTGATCATCTAGCCTTGTATCATTCGAATGTCTTGTGATATATGATAATTACTTGTGTAAACATACCATGTTATAGTACTTTTAGAATCTTGTATGGTAAATTGCCGAATGGTAAGGTTGGATTTTGGCTTGCTTGGAATCAAGGTATGTACAAGTGATCTTGTTTAGTAAATTATGTATGAAATGTTACATGTATCAATCTAAGGAACAAGAATTAAAATGGAAACATGATTGCTCTTAGGATATTCGAATGATAGTTGTAAGATGATATTAACTTTGATTGATCAATTGTTTGGAAACTTATTAAGTCTTGAATGATGATTGTATGATAATGCAAAGTGAAATTTTTGGTAACCTATAATGTATGTAAAGGTGATTGCTTACATGATAAGTTTTAAATGTTTGGTAACTTGCTAGTTAAGTAACTCACCTAATAGGGATGAGTTAGCCTATTCTTGCTTGTTCTTGCTTGTATTGTTCCTTGGTAACGCTCCCGAACCGGTTTTCTGCCAACTCAGGTAGGGGGTGTTACAAATCCAGTTGAACTTTCCCTACATGGGAGGAAAGCTAATTTTTAATTTATTTATCCTTTCCCTTTATCCAAGAAAAATGATATCATCAAACTTTGCCATTGATTTCTTTTGCTCATCTCCCGGCCATCCCACGTGAAGTGGGTGGTAAGCAAGAAGTTGAGTCACTCTAAAAATGGAATAATTACAAGAGTGGTCCCTCAACTTTCTAAAATTTGAACTTTACCCCTAAACTTTCAATTTTTACAATTTAGTCACCAAATTGTTTTTAAGGATTCCAATTAGGTCCAAAATCTATAAATTGACTCAATTAGAGTCCAATACGGTATATTTGACCATACAATTAAAGTCAATGCAATATTCAGACGTTTCTGATATAGAATTTTCGATTGCTGGAACCTTATTTCGACTAGACCGATTTTCAGGGTGTTACAACTCTCCCCCTTAAGAAAAATTCATCCACAAATTTTACCTAAATTGAAGAGATAAGGGTATTGCTTCTTTATTGTCTCTTTCGGTTCCCAGGTTGCTTGTTCAACGGTATGGCTCCTCTAGAGAACTTTAACTAACGGTACAGATTTGTTGCGGAGCCTCTTAACTTATCTTGTAAGAATCTAAATCGGTTCTTCCTCGTAGGTCAAATTCGGTTAGATCTACACAGATTCTGGCTCAATAATATACGAAGGTTTGGAGCAGTATTTTCAAAGCATCAAAATATGGAACACGCTATAGATCTTGCTTAATTTTGAGTGTAATGCCAAACGAAATGCCACAAGGCCAACTTTCTCAATAATTTCAAAGGGGCCAATGAATCGGGGACTCAACTTCCCCTTTTTACCAAACCTTAGAATCTTCTTCCACGATGAAACTTTAAGGAAGGCTTTCTCACTAACCTCGTACTATATATCCTTTTTTTTAAGGTTAGCATAAGACTTTTGAAGGTCGAAGACGGCCTTTAAACAGTCGTGGATGATGGTAACTCGTTCTTCAGTTTCTCGAAGTAAATTAGGGCCCAACAAGACCAACACAAAGGAGTTATGTATCGTCTTCCATACAACACCTCATACGGGGCCATTTTGATGGAAGCTTGGTAGCTGTTCTTGTAGGCAAATTCAATAAGAGGTAGGGATTCTTCACAAGATCCCCCAAAATTAATAACACATGCACGTAGCATGTCTTCCAAAATCTAATTTACCCTTTCTAACTGGCTGTCAAATTAAGGGTGGAAAGTATTACTAAGATTAAATCTGGTACTCAAAGCATCGTGGTAGATCAATAGGCTATAATAATCCAGTAGGGACAAGATTCTCAGCTTTAACACATGGGCACGTGAGGTATTTGGACACGAAGTCAACTATGGCTTGCTTCATGCATGGCTACCAATATAATTTTCGGAGATCTTTGTACATCTTCATAGAACCCGGATGTACAGAGAAAGAACTTGAATGAGCTTCTTTTAGTATGTCAGTACGGAGAGTTTCATCATTAGGTACACAGACCCAGTTACGAAAATATAATAATCCTTCAGGATTAACCCTAAAGTTAGAATTCTCTTCATTAAGCAATATAGATACAAGGGTTTGGAGCTCGAGACCTTGACTCTGCTATGTCTTGATTCTCGTATGATGGTAGAATGAACCTAAAGTTTAGCTACAATACAATGGTGTTTCTGTAGATGGAAGTGAGTATTAATGGCTTGAGGGACAGGCAGAGGTTTACAGCTGAGTATATCAGCAACAATGTTGGCCTTGCTCGAATGGTAGTCAAACCTTTACACTCTTGTGAGCTTAATTCTTGTAAACACCCACCTTGTGAGGTTTTAGAGTTTACACAAATTACCTTGTAAAAGGGAGAGGTTCTAGTTTAGCCTAAGGAAAAACTAAAGTGGTTCTATCTTAGCCATTGTAAAATATAGGGTTGAAAGGGTTGTTTTTTGATCCCGTGAAAAAGGGAAGAATTCAATAGTGAATTGGAAAATCCTTAGTGGTGTGCTAAGGTAGTGGATGTAGACTCGGTTGGGTAGTCGAACCATTCTAAAATCCTTGTGCAAATTGTCTATTATTTTTATCGGTTTTAGCCAATTCATCAAAGAGTACAAATCAACCCTCTTGACAGTTTTGGGAGATCAATTCGAGCGTGCTACAAGCCTATTAATACACATCTGCTCTACCATGCTTCATGCAAATCATAAACATAAGCATGTATCTAGAAAAGATGGCATGATAGTGAATAGCAAGCATAACATTACCACAAATCAGACACATAGCATGGCATCATAAAACACCTTATAACAATCATAACCACAAACCTAGAGTGAGACCCAGGGCCACACAGCATGGGGAACGTACACTCTAAGCAAGACCTGGGGCCACACAGCATCAGGAATGTACGCTCTATACTTGAAATCCCCCTTCAAGTACTTTCGAATGAGACCTGGGGCCACACAGTGTCGGGAACGTACATTCAAAAATATCTTACCATGGAGTTGCAACTATCTCTCATTGGGTATTCGGATCCCATCAACCAAGTGCCCACAAGGCACACAACAACATCATATAACCATATCACCATATGGTTGCTATTAACATATGAGTTACACAAGTCATTTATCGAGTTCTTAAGATTTATGTTCGTGTATAAGGAAATTTCTCAATTTTTTAGTTTTACAACTCATTTCAGGCTAATATGGGTCTATTGGAATGAACATTACAATTTTTCAGCCTTCTAGGAAAAAATTAGCATTTTTGAGCAGAATGCTATTGGGTATTGGTACTAGTCTTCACGTACTGGTACAGTACCCCTGTGTACCGGTACTCATAGTGTGCCGATACCAAAATAGCTTACTGGAATTTTCCTAAGCCTTGGTGTACCGGTACAGTTCAACTCGTATCAATATGAGATTACATGGCATACCGATATTGGTTGAACACCATACTGGTACCCCTCTCTTAACTCGGCCTAATAGAATAGTGTTCTTAAATTCTAGAACACAAGGGTACCGGTATGAGCTCCCCGTGTATGGGTACCAAATCCCAAAAATAGCTTCCTAAGCTTGGGAAATCATCCCAAAGCCTTCAACTCGAACCCTAAAACCCCTTAAGTTGATCCTACAATTTATGGGAGTCAATTAGGGTGGTTTACTACCATTTTTACATGTTATTAACACTTAATCCTGGATTTACCATTAACAACCATTTTCAAGCATTTAACACCTAAATAATCAAATCAAGCATACAAGGCATCATCCTTAGGATGTGTATGAAACAAAAGGAGTTGGAAGTATACTAACCTTCCTCCAAAAGCTAAAAATGCAACCCTTTGCTCAACCCTCAAGCTTTCCTCTTCACTTGCTTCTTGGAGTGCTCTCCAACCTCTTTCAATACAACCAAATATTGTAAAACAAATTAAAACATTGCTAAAAGGGATATTGATGATAAAGGAAGAATTTAACAACAAGAAACGTGGTTAAATCTTCCATTCCCGTTCATCTTCTCTAACCCCTACCAAGAACTTGTTTTCTTCACTTACCACCAAACCCAACCATTTTTACCTTGTTTGGTAGATGATGCTGATTACAACTCTCTCAAACCAAATTTTGAGATTTCCACTCAAAATGACAAAGATTTAATCTTTGTCTTCGGGCTCATAAGGAAATGAAGAAGAGAAAGTGATGGAGAGAATAAAGGGGACAAATGTGAGATCACCATCTTACAAACTGTAGACCATTAAGAACATGCCCCATTTTTCCTCTTTAAAATGAGGTGATATACCCCTTTACCCTTCCATCATATTTCCAACTCACATGGTAACCCAAGGACCCAAACCCAACACAAGATGAAAGCCTATCAAGGCTCTCTTAAGTACCTAATGGGCCTCACATTTCGACCCAACACACAACATCAACCATTCGAGTGAATTGACCCACATATTCTGAAATTCGGGTCGTTACAACATATCAAAGATAACAACCAAGAGAGATCAAGTTAAATAAGGAGAAATTCTAGGATTCAAGCTGCAAGATAGTGATGTCATGTGCTTTTGAGGTTGACTTAGTGTTTTAGAGAGTAAGATTTAGGGGATAAGATCCCCTAAAAGGTGCATAGCATTCTATATATGATGTAACGAAAGTGATAAAATGTATTAAGAATTGTGTGGATGTAGTTAACATCTCAGTATGAAGAAGGATGTATCAAAGTGTATAACTAGATGTTTAACATGTTAGTATGTCAAGGAAGAATATCAAGTTTATTCAAGAATACTTCAGTCAATTAAGATTCCTTAATGCAAATGGGATAGGGTGACCAGGAATTTTGTAACAAGTATATCGATGAACCATCGAAAACATGATGCGATCTAGGTAGCAATGGATAGATTGATGAAAACAACACATTTTTTTACTAGTTCTTATGGATTTCACCTTGGAGAGGTATGTAATAGTACATTAGTGAGATATTGTGTCATCGCGATGTACCTACTTTGTTTATCTCTAAAAAAAATCTCGTGTTCACCTCAAGGTTTTGGGAAAAGTTTCAAGACACTTTAGGCACTTATTTTCATTATAGTACAACTTTGAACCCGCATAAAGATAGCCAGTCCGGGTAAGTCATTTAGACTTTGGGAGACACACTCTAACGTTGCATCATTGACTTCAAGTAGAGTTGGGAGAAGCACCTTTCATTGGCTGCATTCACCTACCAAAATAGTTTTTATTCGAGCATTCAAATAGATTCTTTTGAAGTTGTGTATGGCTATAAGTGTCAGACTTATTTGTGTTGCAAAAAGTTCATTAAGGGTAACTTGGTTGGCCTGGAATTGATATGAAAAATTAAAGAAAAGATTAAGTTGATTCAAAATAGGTTTAAGGTGGACTCGAACAAGTTGAAGTCATAAACATAAGGATGTTGAGTTTGAAATAAGTGACAAAGACTTGCTCAAGGTGCCACCTAAGAAAAAGGTATTATGACCTGAGCAAAAGGGAAAGTTCAATCCACGTTTTATTGGACCTTAAAAAATGCTAGAGAGTTGAACTTGTGGCCTATATAGGTTGGCCTTTCCATCATAGATGAAGCATCTTAATAACATCTTTCATATATTAATACTTAGATTATACCATTTGAATTCGGTCCACATCATCTTGATTAAATCCATTAAATTTTTTCAGACTATCATATTAGGAGGAACTAGTAAAGATTTTTTAAAAAAAGTCAATGAGCTGAGAAATAAGAGGATGCTCTTGGTAAATATTCTAGGGAGGAATCATAGCACTGAGAAAGTCACTTGGGAATCAAAAATGAAGATAAATATTCAATACTCACATATTTTTTGTTCAGGTAAATTTCGAGGATGAAATTTTGTTTAAGGAAGAAAGAGTCATAACAACCCAAAGTTTAGTTCAATATTTAGAGGTTAACCTAAATTAAAGTAAATCGATAATTGGGCTTAGTTTAAAGTCGTGAGCCAAGAAATTAATTTTATTAAAGAGAAATTAGGCGCAATTAGCATTAAAAGGGCTTTTATGTTTTTTTTTGAAATATAAAAGAGCTTTTATGATGCATATTGGAGTTAGGGGACCAAATGGATAACTACCCGCAATAGAACTAAATGTGCTAAATAGTTTTTTTCATATGGGTTTGGGGTAAAGATTTTAGGGAGGAATCAAATTACTGAGAAAGTCACTTGAGAATCAGAAACGAAGATAAATATTCAATACCCACATATTTTTTTCAGATAAATTTTGAGGATGAAATTTTGTTTAAGGAGGAAAGAGCCGTAATGACCCAAGTTTAGTTCAATATTGAGAGGTTAACCTAAATTAAAGTAAATTGAGAATTGGGCTTAGTTTAAAGTAGTGAGCTAAGAAATTAATTTTATTAAAGAGAAATTAGTCGTAATTAGCATTAAAAGAGCTTTATGGGTTTTTTTGAATATAAAAGAGCTTTTATGATGTATATTGGAGTTAGGGGACCAAATGGATGACTACCCGAAATAGAATTAAATGTGCTAAATAGTTTTTTTTTCACGTGAGTTTGGGGTAAAGATTCTAGGGAGAAATCATAGCAATGAGAAAGTCACTTGTGAATCAAAAAACGAAAAGAAATATTCAATACCCACATTTTTTAGATAAATTTTGCGGATAAAATTTTATTTAAGTAGGAAAAAGTCGTAATGACCCAAAATTTAGTTCAATATTTAAAGGTTAACCTAAATTAAAGTAAATCGAGAATTGGACTTAGTTTAAAGTAGTGAACCAAAAAATTAATTTTATTAAAGGGGAATTAGGCATAATTAGCATTAAAAGGGCTTTTATGATTTTTTTAAATATAAAAGAGTTTTTATGATGCATATTAAGTTAGGGGACCAAATGAATGACTACCAGCGATAGAACTAAATGGCTAAATAGTTTTTTTTTCACATGGGTTTGGGCTAAAGATTCTAGGGAAGAGTCATAGCACTGAGAAAGTCACTTGGGAATTAGAAACGAAGATGAATATTCAATACCCACATTTCTTTTTAGATAAATTTTGAGGATAAAATTTTGTTTAAGCAGGAAAGAGTCTTAATGACCCAAAGTTTAGTTCAATATTTAGAGGTTAACCTAAATTAAATTAAATTGAGAATTGAGCTTAGTTTAAAGTAGTTAGAATTAAAAGGGGAATTAGACGTAATTAGTATTAAACGGGCTTTTATGATATTTTTTGAAATATAAAAGGGCTTTTATGATGCATGTAACCCCCTCGATCCGGCCTAGACGCCCGACCGAACCAAGCGAACTACATTAGGTTTGTTGAAGCAAACTGGAGAAAGATTATGAAAACCATCCATTTTTTCATTTTATCTTGTCTAGATGCATATTATTAATCCTAAGTGATCATGCTTGTAGCGGGTGAAGTTACAAAGGAAACGGACCTCGGAAAGGCAACCAATTGCATACAATACATTTTAGGGACTAAAACATAAAAACTGGTAAATTAAAGGACCATTACTGAAATTAGGGTTACCAATCCTCAATTAGTCAGATTTCATGCTTGCATGTCAAATCTCAGCTCAAACCGACCATTCAAACCCATTTAATTGCATGTACAACATTTAGGGACTAAAGTGTAAGAAAATTGAACCTTTAAAACACACTTTAACTGAATTAACAGCTACTTGTATCGATACACAGGCAAGTGTATCGGTACACCTGTGCATTTTCAAAATTCCATATTCCAGTAGTTCAAACCCGTATCGATACACTTCTTCGAGTATCAATACGCTATGCTTGGAAACACCAGTTGTAAAACCCTCAACGTATATTCGATATTTGAATACACATTAAAGATGTTACTAACTGATTTACACTGATTTCCAAACTTGTAATTTTAAATTATATATATATCCAATCTCACTAAGTAGTTTAGTGGTTGGCCTTTTCTCAGGTTTCATAATCACTACACGGTAAACAACCAACTAAGTTTAAATTCGTTTAAAGCATCTTTTCTAATATTCTTAATTTCTCAAAACTTAGTCATGTTTCTAGTTCATATAAAATAGCTACTTACTTAAATTCGATTCATGCCCCTCTAGACTAGGATGTGGGGATACTTATTGATAATACAAGCGAACTTGATCCAACGATGTGCAGCTCCTCTTTTGCTATCTAATCCGAAGTACCTACGTGTGATACAAAACACACGTTAAATACAGCTTAGTGAAACATAATCATAATAATATAAAAAATAATTATAATAACACAGTTTTGCAAGATGGCAAATGATTTTCATTTGTAATTGTTAACATTTTATCATATATAGAACTGCCTTACTTGTATAGTTCATTTGACCAATATAATATTCCAATCACAAGATTTGATTTGTTTTACCAGTTTTGTGTACATTAAGCTTTTTAGCTTAACTACTTGCATAATTGCATTTCAAGTATTATAGCCAAAGTATTAAATCAAGCTATCTGTATATGCAGAGTTAACCATGTATCATAACTATCTTACGAGTCATGTCATCATTGTTCTATGTTCATCAAGTGTTCATATGCATAAAAATTTCTTCTACATAAACATGCTTTCAATATGACACATATCATCTATCAAGTTTGTCATAAAATTATGATATCAATGGTTCATGATCATCAAGTAATCATACTTTTATCACGTAATCATTTGCATATCATATTCTTTAACAGCCATACTTTCATTATGCAATCATTTGCATGTCCTATCCTTCATTATAGCCATATTTTCATCATGCAGTCATTTGCATATCATTTCCTTTATCATAGTTATACTTCCTTCATGCAATCATTTGCATATCATTACCTTTATCATAGTTATACTTCCTTCATGCAATCATTTGCATTTTATTTCCTTTATCATATGTATACTTCCTTCATGCAATCATTTGCATATCATTACCTTTATCATAGTTATACTTCCTTTTTCCAAGGACTTAGACTGAATTTTCTTAACTCAGTCTATTTTCTCGATACTTATTAAAAATCTTCATAGAATAAAATTTCTCTTAGAATTCCTTTATCGATAATTCATACGAATATTCTCTACTCTTACTGAGTCTAAAATATCGATCAGAAACACATTTATGGGACCTTCCCGGAGGTCACCCATTCTAATATTTCCCTGGCCTGAGCACGCTTAATAATTTTATTCGATCCAAATTTGATACCTTTTACTGCATCTTAATTCTTAAAACCGATATCAAGGTACTTTTTTCGATTCGATTCTCTCTTATACTGAATAAAATTACTTATTGGGAAAATTTACACTTTAGTCCCCAAACTTTTCCAAAGTCTATGGAACATCTCCAAAATTTTAGCTTGATCCGATTTATCGATAAATACCGAGAATTTTATCGGTTACTAAATAAATTCCTTAATCGAAATAAATCATAGGATTCATCCTGAATCGAACTAAAATATCTCCAACACTTGGAAATGACTTTTATAACCTTTCTCTATCATATGGTAAAATTTCAAAAATTTTCAATTCGATTTGGGTATCCAAATTCCACTTAAACTTTGACTGCGATTTTCCAATAATCAAAATATCAAATCAAACCAGTAATTTCTTATTCGGTCCACACCAATAGGTGCCCCATCTATTATGAAATAAAAAACCTAATCTTTTAGGAAATTCCAACTTTGGTCCTTTAACTTTTCATATTTCAACTTATACCACCCAAGTTTTAAAAACTTATCATTTTGGTCACTAAACTTTAACCTTAAATTCTCATTCCAAATTTTCCTTGGATTTTAAATAAATTTTACGAGTATCCTATTTTACTCATCCTCTATCACATGACACCTTAAAACCTCAGAAATTTCTTTTCTACAGTCAATGATTGAGAAAATCCTAACTTTTTCACTTTTGTCATGTTAGTCACTAAGTAAGCTTTTAAACCCTTATCTTAGTACTAAATGACCCTTAAACAGTACTGTAAATTTTGGGGTATTACAATTCCCTCCCCCTTAAGAAAATCCATCCTCGAATTTTCAAAACGTACATGTTTTAAATAGTTTCAAGTACTGTTCTCTCATTTTCTTCTTTGTCTCCCAAGTTGCCTTATTCACTTTATGGTTCTTCCAAAGGATTTTGACCAATGGAATTTTTTTATTCCTTTTAATTCCATAGGCTAAGATTTTCATCAATTCTTCTTCATACGTCAAATATCGGGTTGTAATTTAACTTTCTTTGGGTCCTTTTATTAAAAATTCTTTCTTCATTTCACCATTATAAACTCTTATTTTATCAGTAAGTACGACATGTTCGAGTAGAGCCACTTCGAATAACCAAAATTCACATTTAGTAAACTTCACATAAACTACTTATCTCTTAATGTCTATAATACCACTCGAATATGTCGGTCATGATCAACTTCAATATTAGAATACACTAATATATCATCTATAAACACCATCATAAACTTATCCAAGTAGGGTTGAAACACCCTATTCATCAGATCCCTATATGCGACAGGGCGTTTGTAAATCCAAACGGCATCACTAAAAACTTGTAGTGTTCATAACTAGTCCTAGGTACTGTCTTCGATATACTTTCTTCCTTAATTTTTAACTGATAATAACTCAATTAAAGGTCAATCCTTTGGGAGTATGGCTCCACCTCGTAGCTGATTAATCAAATCCCCAAATCCTTGGTAACGGATTATTTATTCTTTATTGTTATCCTATTTAACTGCCGATGATCAATACTTAATCGTAATAAATCATGTTTTCTTCTTTACAGATAATACTGGAGTACCTTATAGTAACTCACTCGATCGATTATAACTCCAGTCTAATAGCTCTTGCATCTGAGCTTTCAACTTCTCTAACTTGATTGGAGCCATTCCAAGGTACTATTAATACCTTCTTTGTTCTCGAATTAAATGTTAATATCAAACTGTACCTCTTTATCTGGAGGTAATCCTAGTAATTCATCCGAAAACACATTTGGAAATTCTCTTACAATCGGAATATCCTCTATCTTCTTATAATTACTGTATCAGTTCTCTATTATACAGATAATTCGTTCTGAATATGAGTTAACTATCATATTTATTTCACTGTGTTGTATCCACTATGGGTCTTTTCTTAACCCTCAAAATTCATTAACTGACAAAATCTAACAGCTTCTTATTTTTTTATAACCATTAAAGTCTCATTCATACTATTGAGGAGCTGCATCAAGTTATACAAGCAATACATCAGTAACATCACATCCTAGGGGTATGTATACTTTAGCAAAATCATATTGAACTCGGTTTGACCTCCAGAATCGGCTAAACATTTACCATTAAATGTAACACCCTCAACGTATATTCGATATTCGAATACACATTAAAGATGTTACTAACTGATTTACACTGATTTTCAGACTTCTAATTTTAAATTATATATATATATATCCAATCTCACTAAGTAGTTCAGTGGTTGGCCTTTTCTCAGGTTTCATAATCACTACACGATAAACAACCAACTAAGTTTAAATTCGTTTAAAGCATCTTTTCTAATATTCTTAATTTCTCAAAACTTAGTCATGTTTCTAGTTCATATAAAATAGCTATTTACTTAAATTCGATTCATGCCCCTCTAGACTAGGATGTGGGGATACTTACTAATAATACAAGCGAACTTGATCCAACGATATGCAGCTCCTCTTTTGCTATCTAATCCGAAGTACCTACATGTGATACAAAACACATGTTAAATATAGCTTAGTGGAACATAATCATAATAATATAAACAATAATTATAATAACACAGTTTTGCAAGATGGCAAATGATTTTCATTTGCAATTGTTAACATTTTATCATATATAGAATTGCCTTACTTTTATTGTTCATTTAACCAATATAATATTCCAATCACAAGATTTGATTTGTTTTACCAGTTTTGTGTACCTTAAGCTTTTTAGCTTAACTACTTGTATAATTGCATTTCAAGTATTATAGCCAAAGTATTAAATCAAGCTATCTGTATATGCAGAGTTAACCATGTATCATGGCTATCTTAAGAGTCATGTCATCATTGTTCTATGTTCATCAAGTGTTCATATGCATAAAAATTTCTTCAACATAAACATGCTTTCAATATGACTCAAATCATCTATCAAGTTTGTCATAAAATTATGATATCAATGGTTCATGATCATCAAGTAATCATACTTTTATCACGTAATCATTTGCATATCATATTCTTTAACATAGCCATACTTTCGTTATGCAATCATTTGCATGTCCTATCCTTTATTATAGCCACATTTCCATCATGCGGTCATTTGCATATCATTTCCTTTATCATAGTTATACTTCTTTCATGTAATCATTTGCATATCATTACCTTTATCATAGTTATACTTCCTTCATGCAATCATTTGCATTTCATTTCCTTTATCATAGTTATACTTCCTTCATAAAATCATTTGCATATCATTACCTATAGTTATACATCCTTTTTCCAAGGACTTAGATTGAATTTTCTTAACTCAGTCTATTTTTTTGATACTTATAAAAAATCTTCATAGAATAAAATTTCTCTTAGAATTCCTTTATCGATAATTCATACGAATATTCTCTACTCTTACTGAGCCCAAAATATCGATCAGAAACACTTTTATGGGACATTCCCAGAGGTCACCCATCCTAATATTTCCCACGCTTAACAATTTTATTCGATCCAAATTCGGTACCTTTTACTGCATCTTAATTCTTAAAACCGATATCAAGGTACTTATTTCGATCCGATTCTCTCTTATACTAACAAAATTACTTATTGGGGAAATTTACACTTTAGTCCCTAAACTTTTCCAGAGTCTATGGAATCATCTCTGAAATTTTAGCTTGATTCGATTTACCGATAAATACCGAGAATTTTATCGATTACTAAATAAATTCCTTAATCGAAATAAATCATAGGATTCATCCTGAATCGAACTAAAATATCTCCAACACTTGGAAATGACTTTTATAACCTTTCTCAATCATATGATAAAATTTCAAAATTTTTCAATTCGATCTGGGTATCCAAATTCCACTTAAACTTTGACTGCGATTTTCACTAATCAAAATATCGAATCAAACCAGTAATTTCTTATTCGGTCCACACCAATAGGTGCTTTATCTATTTATGAAAGAAAACACCTAATCTTTTGGGAAATTCCAACTTTGGTCCTTCAACTTTTCATATTTCAACTTGTACCACCCAAGTTTTAAAAACTTATCATTTTGGTCACTAAACTTTAACCTTAAATTCTCATTCCAAATTTTCCTTGGATTTTAACCAAATTTTGCGAGTATCCTATTTTACTCGTCCTCTATCACATGACACCTTAAAACCTCAGAAATTTCTTTTCTACAGTCCATGATTGAGAAAATCCTAACTTTTCCATTTTTGTCATTTTAGTCACTAAGTAAGCTTTTAAACCCTTATCTAGTACTAAATGACCCTTAAACAGTACTGTAAATTTTGGGGTATTACACCAGCTCGTATCGGTACAGTCTCACGCTTACCGATATGCTATGCTTGAAAACACTGATCTATATCGATACAGTCTTATGCATATCAATACGCTATGCCTGAAAATACTGACCCGTATCGATACGGTCTTAAGCATATCAATACGTTATGCCTGAAAACACTGACTCGTATCGATACAGTCTCACGTGTATCAATACCCTGGCCAGTAAAGTTCGAATTTGTTGGTTTAACATTCATTTATTGATTCCAAAACACTTAAACATGCTTCTAACATTCATATAACATTATCAAGGATTGATCATAATCATAATATCACAGTTTCATCAACATATCATGGCAATCTACTCGAATCTCAAGTCTAGAGGTATGCTCCCTAAAATAAAGCAACTCACATACCCAAACATATAATATATGCAAAATCCAGTAAACCAAGTTTATTTCAAGTCCAAAACAACAATATAAACTTGCTCAAATAGGGAATTAAACACTCAAACCCTCCCAACAACATTTAAGCCACATTGCCTTTATTACTACTTTAAAACTCAACATACTTTGCAAAACCAAGTCTTGGAAGTTCCCTCCTTACTTGCTTGGCCTACTTGCACTCAGTCAATCTGCATTGATGATAAAAGAGAGCGTAAGCTATCATTGCTTAGTGAGGAGCGCTCAAAACACAAAGTATCATTCAATGCAAATTAAAACCATTTCAAAACCATCATGTCATTCTTTCAAAACATGCACTTAATCTTCCCAAAGTCAGCATATTAAACCATACGCAACATGTATCATGGATTCCACAGCATAATCCCATATGCAATTCCCTCTACTTAAGCCTTCCCATGCATAACATCCCATATGCAAAGCTCAAGAAGTAAACATGTATAAATCACATTATACAAATCAATCAACGTGATACATTTAAAACATTATATTGGCTTCCAAGTGATCCATTACCATGTACATCATTTCCATAAATCAACTTTAACATCAGATATACGGATTTACCTAGAGATTTCCCAATCTCTTACAGCTCAATGGCATGAAGTTGTGCAACACATGCACCACCTATACACTACCAAGGCTAATCTTCCAATTTGGAGTACACACACTCGATGCATCAACCTCTACAGCCAATGGCTAGAGTAAAAGCCATCTAAGTGTTACCTCAACAACATTGGGGTTCACATGATCGGAGTAAGTTCCTCTCGTACTACCTCTACAACCACAGGCGACTTATTATAGTGCACTTTAAATCCTATGACCGGCCAATTATATCCTATAACATTTCCATAACATTTTTAATCCATCACTTGCCAATATAACCCACTTTTATAAACATAACTCACTATTTTCATATGCATCATTCAAATCATTTCATCATGCATTAAACCATGCATAAGCCATGTTCATAAGCATTCTTTAAAACCATGCATTACTTTCCAAATGCATCTAACATCATTTCATACCAATTTCCAACATTAAACCATGCTCATTTCATGCATAAAACAGAAGCTACACAATCATTTAACAAGTGCATTTCATAAATCATTTGCCAACCGAAATCGAGAGAGAAAACCACTTTACTTACTTCCGAGTCTTAGACCAGCGTATCAAGCCTAGTCTAGACTCCCATTAAACCTTTTCAAACCTTTGAAAAGCCATTCTTATCTGTTTCACTCACTGAAAAAGCAACACCTCTCTTGTTGATGTCAAATCAAGCTCCCGACAACTCCTCAACATAAAGGTTCACTTCCGGATTATTTTCCCTTGTTTCAAACACATTACAACAGAGGATCCAATGCATTATAATGCATCCAAACTCACAGCAATCAACAAATAATATTATCCAACTATAATCCTCCATAACACCACTTCCTATCAACCGAAAACATCATCGATTCATCAAAAACCTCAACCCAGCCAACAATTACGAATCTCAACCTTCAAATAGCATCAAATAACATCTAACAACAACTCAAATCAACCTTATACCTCCAGCAAACAACAATCAAGCACAACACCTCAAAATCTCTTAACTATCAATCTAACAAATTAGAGATTCTCTAGATTTCGGGATTCTATCATTAAAACTCATTGTATTAACATATTAGACATCAAAATCAAGTTGTAAATCAATCCTTAACCCAAAAAAAATAGATCAACTACAATTTCCTCAATTTCCATCATAAATCACCAATTAAACCATATATTCGAGTTTAATTAATTAAAAACCAATGAAAATCATATAAAATGGATCAAGAACTTAGTAATTTCAATAAAGAGCCTTTCATTAGAGGAGAAGAACGAATCCTTACCTCAAATGGTGATTTCTCCCTTAATTGCTTGATAAAACATGAAAATCAAGGTAGAAAGAATAAGTATTTGATGTAAAAGCTTTAGGAAATCAATTAGAAATTAAAAACTCTCTGAAACCTTGATTTTTACCTGAAGAAATTGAAGTTGGAAATGTGTTTGGCTGGAGAGAATTTGAGAGAAAGAAGTTACTAAGTTTGTTACGTGAATTTTATTTAAAAGCTTAATTAAGATTAATTAATCCTCTCCACTATTTATAGCTCTTAAAAACCCATTTAAAATAGTTAATTAAAGGGAGAAATCTGATGAAAGCATTTAGGATAATTAGCTCCTTAAAGATTCAAAGTTTTGATCCATTTACAAAACAATCACTAAAAATAGTTTTGCAAACTTTGCATTTTGGTCACTAAATCAAAATGTCATATTTCTGAATTTCATTTTCCAAAATCGTTTTCACCAAAATCATATATATATAATAATGATTTTAGACTATTTTCCATATTTTTATCTCTCATAAAAATATTTAATTCAATTTAAATCCCAAACTCGACTCGAATCTCTAATCTCGGTCCATCAGACCGACAAAACCACCCCAAAACTCCTAGGCCCAAAATCGAGGCGTTACAACTCTCCCCCACTTAAGAAATTCCGTCCTCAAAATTTACCTGGAGGAAAAATATGCGAAAATTGCTCTTTCATGTTCAACTTACTCTCCCACGTGGCCTCCTCAACTCCTCGATGCCGCCATAATACCTTAACAAGCTCAATCATCTTACCATGAAGAACTTTACTGCTAGTTTCAAGGATCTCTATCGATTCCTCATCATAAGACAAATTCGGCCTCAACTCAACATCCTCAATTTGCAACACATGCGATGGATCCGACCGATACCTCCACAACATCGAAACATGAAACACATCATGAATCTTTTCCAAGTCGAGAGGCAACCTCAACTGATAAGCCACATGACCAATCCAAAATCTCATATGTCCCGATAAACCTTGAACTCAACTTCCTTTTATGCCCAAAGCGCATCGCCTTCTTCCAAGGTGAAACTTTTAGGAACACTTTATCATGGACAGCATACTCAACTTCTCTACGCTTCAAATTCGCGTAGGATTTCTGTCAATCAGATGCCGCTTTTAACCAATTATACACAAGCTTCACTTTCTCATTAGTTTCTTTCAAAACATGGGGCATAGAAATATACTTCTGCCCAACCTCAGCCCAACACAAAGGCGTACAACACCTCCTACCATATAAGTCCTCATATGGTGCCATCTGGATACTCGCCTGATAGCTATTATTCTATGCGAATTCCACCAAAGGCAACTGCTTTTCCCAGGTTCCTTGGAATTCAATAATGCAACACCTCAACATATTCTCCAAGACCTGAATTACACGCTTAGACTGTCCATCCGTCTGAGGATGATACGAAGTGCTAAAATGCAACCGAGTACCCAAGGCTCGATGCAAACACTCCCAAAACCTTACTGTAAACCTCGAATCTCTATCTGACACAATCGACTTGGGAACCCCATGCAACCTCACAACCTTAGCAATATAAAGATCATCCAACTTATCCAAAGTATACATCGTATGCACCGGCAGAAAATGTGCACACTTCATAAATCGATCAACAATCACCCAAATAGAGACCTTTTTAGTCGGTGTCAAAGGTAACCCCGACACAAAATCCATGGTGATCCTCTCTTATTTCCTCTCTGGTATCCTCAACGGCTACAACAACCTGGAAAGAAATTGATGCTCAGCCTTAACACCCTGGCATACCATGCACTTGGCCATAAAATCAGCCACATCATTCTTCAAACCAACCCAATAATACTCGTCCTTCAATCCCCAATACATTTTAGTACTACCGAGATGCATAGCAAAAGGACTAGTATGATCCTCGCTCAAAATGGTACGTCTCAACTCCTCATTGCAAGGCACCACTATCTGGTCCTTAAAACACAACACTTCATCATCAATAAAATGAAAATCCGATGGTTTCCCATCCATGATATCCTTAACATGAGGTACCAACTCATCATTGTATGTTTGCTTCTCCTTTATCATTTGCGACAATGATGGCTTCACTTGCAACTCAGCTAACAAGCCTCCACACGAGTTACACTCAACCTAGCAAACATAGCTCTCAACTCAACCATAGCTTTTCTACTCAAAGCATCTGCTACTATATTCGCTTTACCCAGATGATATTCAATGGTCAAATCATAATCCTTAAGCAACTCTAACCATCATCATTGCCTAAGATTCAATTCCTTCTGCGACATCAAATACTTTAAACTTTTGTGATCCGTGTACACAACACACTTCTCACCGTAAAGATAATACCTTCAAATCTTTAATGCAAACACTAATGCGACAAGCTCAAGGTCATGAGTAGGATAGTTATGCTCATGTACCTTCAATTGCCTAGATGCATAAGCCACAACCTTCCTACTTTGCATCAACACATACCCCAACCCAACGTAGGATGCATCACTATACACCACAAACTCATTTCCCGACTCAGGTTGAATCAGGATCAGAGCTTGATTCAAAGCTTCCTTTAACTTTTCAAAGGCTTGATGTCGATCCTCGACCACTCAAAATGAACATTCTTCTACAACAACTTGGTCAAAGGAGCAGAAATATTCGAAAAACCATCCACAAACTGACGATAATATCCAGCCAACATAAAAAAACTATGCACCTCCATCACTAACTTAGGTGGCTTCCAATTCACTACTGCCTCAATCTTCTGCAGATCCACACGAATTCCCTCGGCCGACACCACGTGTCCAACGAAAACGACTTCCTTCAACCAAAAATCACATTTGCTCAACTTGGCATACAACTGATTATCCAATAACCTCTAAAGCATAATCTGTAAATACTTATCATGATCTTTCTCGATACGAGAGTACACAAGAATATCATCAATAAACACCACCACAAATTGATCCAAGAACTCATGAAACACCCGACTCATCATATCCATAAATGCAGCTGGTTTTGTAATGCCCATACCTCGTACGAAAGGCAGTCTTCGGCACATCCACATCTTTCACCTTCAACTGATAATATCCTAATCTTAAATCGATCTTATAAAATACTGATGCACCTTGAAATTGATCAAACAAATCATTAATTTGTGGCAAAGGATATTTGTTCTTAACCGTTAACTTATTCAGTTGCTGATAATCGATGCACATTCTTATTGTGTCATCCTTCTTCTTCACAAATAACACCGGCGCACCCCAAGGTGAAACACTAGGTCTAATAAACCCCTGATCGAGCAACTCCTAAAGTTGCATCTTCAACTCTTTCAATTCCTTAGGTGCCATGCGATAAGGCGCTATAAACACCGGAGCTGTATCAATATACATCTCGATTTTAAACTCCACCTCCCTATCCGACGGCAACCCCAGCAACTCTTCAGGAAAAACTCCTAGAAAATCACAAACTGTACGGATGTCCTGCACATGTACATCCTTAGATCTAGATTCATAACATAGGCCAAATACGTCTGACATCCAAGTTCTAACATTTGACTTGTTTCCAAAGCTGAAACAACATTAGACAGGAACTTTGCATTCTCGCCAACCACCACAACTTCATAATCATCGGCAAGACGCAAGGATATCCGTTTGGTTTCAAAATCCACAACTGCTCTATGCTCGGACAACCAGTCCATCCCCAAACTTACATTAAAACCATGGAATGACAATTCCATCAAATCCACGGCAAACACATAATCTTGCACCATCAGAGGACACCTAAGGTATAACCTCCTAACCACAACCGTCTCACCCAAAGAACTAGTTACTCGGACACCAACATTTAAAATCTCAACAGATATATCAAGCAACTATGCATGCTCACTCAGAATATACGAATGAGTGGAACTAGAATCAACCAATGAAAATAATGAAAATGATTGCAAAGTAAAGGTACATGCATTCACATCGGTATCGTTGCTTCCCTCGCGATGCGCATATACCCTCGCGGGGCATCTACCCTTCAGCTAGATAGCAACAGTGCGTGCCACAGTCCTACACCCAATATCTCTCGACTGGAAATATCCTCGACCACAACCTCAAGCTCTCGGTGCAACCACAACATATGTAGGAGCCTGTGCACCTCTAGCTAACATAGGGCAATCACGCCTCACATGATCAGTCGAACCATAACTCCAACAAGTATTAGCTGCAACCGGTGTAAGAACTGGACCAACTCGTCCTGCCTGAGGATAATTATGTCTAATGTGATCTCGAGATCCACAACCCCAACAAACCTTGTCTGATCTCCAATAAACCCCAGAACATCTCTTCCTACACTGAGCACACTCTGGTATCCCACATTCGGAACTCTGCCCTAACTGTCATCTCTGTCCAAACTCAGATTGATGTCTCTGATGACGGTGCCTCTTATACCGGCCACTGCCAGCATTGTACTCAGCGGCTCTCTTACCAGAACCATACCCTCCAGCACGAGATGTCAAGCCAAACTCTGCTTAATATCCTTGGCTCTCGAAACCAACACATCAAAGTCAACATACTCTGCAACTAATATATATGTCTTAACTTCCTGTATCAAACCATAACTAAATCGGTTGTAACGACGTCTCTCATCGGGCACCAACTCCGAAGCATACTGACTCAGCCTCACAAACTGTGTCTCATACTCAAATACCGATATATCACCTTGCACCAAGGCCATGAACTCTTATTTCTTCTTATCCAGGTATCTAACTCTGAGATACTTCTTCTTGAAAGCAGTTTGGAAGAATTCTCACGTCACATTTCCAGGCTCATACCCGCAATCACAGTAGTCTACCAACTATATGCATCTCCCTACAATAGGGATATAACACACCCAAGCTTACGGGCATCAGAACAACCCATCTAATCCAATATACAGTCTGTGCTGGCAAACCACTCCTCGAAAGCCTCGTGCGTCAACCCTCTAAACTCGACCCCTCCCAAGCCACGTAAATGCTATAATGGTAAAACTGGATTAGCAGCAGCAATTGGTACTGTACAGGCACATGTACTCCAGCCACCGCAGCCTGAAAAGCTCTCGTCATCTCCTGTATCAAAGGCGTCATACCACCCAACACTGGCCCAGCTGGCACATATTGTACTTGTTCCTCACCTGCAGATGGATTTAGCAGAGGATGTGGCAACCCCTCAATAGGCAAAGCATTATTCTTGTCATCTTGCCTCCCCGCATTCGCATTAAAACGTAGTTCTCTCCTCGGTGGCATCGTAAGCAAAGAATCTAAGGCATGATAATACATCAAAAACAAAATAATTAGGCCAACCTCAAGTAAGGACCCAAGACTTCCATTTCGATTAAAAATCATTTCATAATAGTAGTAATAAGGCAATGTGTCCCAAATCATACCCTAGTATGGCATATAACATGTAATCAATCACCATGCATATCAAACAACATGAATCAGTCAACATACGCATCAAACAACATCCCAACAAACATAAACTAACCATGACCCACTCCTAACAATCATAACATGTCTTTAATACCACCAAATGTAACCCCCCTCGACCCGGCCTAGACGCCCGATCGAACCAATGGAGCTACATTAGGTTTGCCGAAGCAAACAGGAGAAAGATTATGAAAACCATCCATTTTTTCCTTTTATATTGTCTAGATGTATATTATTAATCCTAAGTGATCATGCTTGTAGCGGGTAAAGTTACAAAGGAAACGGACCTCGGAAAGGCAACCAATTGCATACAATACATTTTAGGAACCAAAACATAAAAATTGGTAAATTAAAGGACCATTATTGAAATTAAGGTTAACAATCCTCAATTAGTCAAATTTTATGCTTGCATGTCAAATCTCAGCTCAAACCGACCATTCAAACCCATTTAATTGCAGGTACAACATTTAGGGACTAAAATGTAAGAAAACATAACCTTTAAAACACAATTTAAATGAATTAACAGCTACCCGTATCGATACATGGGCAAGTGTATCGGTATACCTATGCATTTTCAAAATTCCAGATTTCAGTAGTTCAAACCCGTATCAATACACTTCTTCGAGTATTAATACGCTATGCTTGGAAACACCAGCCCATATCAGTACGGTCTCACGCGTATCGATACGCTATGCTTGAAAATACTGATCCATATCGATACGGTCTTACACGTATCAATCGCAATGCCTGAAAACACTGACCCGTATCGATACAGTCTTATGCATATCAATACGCTATGCTTGAAAACACTGACCCGTATCGATACAGTCTCACGCGTATCAATACGCCCTGGTCTTTAAAGTTCAAATTTGTTGGTTTAACATTCATTTATGATTCCAAAACACTTAAACATGCTTCTAACATTCATACAACATTATCAAGGAATGATCCTAATCATAATATCACAGTTTCATCAACATATCATTGCAATCTACTCGAATCTCAAGTCTAGAGGCATGCTCCCTAAAATCAAGCAACTCACATACCAAAACATATACCATATACAAAATCCAGCAAACCAAGTTAATTTCAAGTCCAAAACAGCAATATAAACTTGCTCGAACAGAGAATTAAATACTCAAACCCTCCCAACAACATTTAAGCCACATTGTCTTTATTACTACTTTAAAACTCAACATACTTTGCAAAACCAAGTCTTGGAAGTTCCCTCATTACTTGCTAGGCCTACTTGCACTCAGTCAATCTGCATCGATGATAAAAGAGAGCGTAAGCTATCATTGCGTGAGGAGCGCTCAAAACACAAAGTATCATCCAATGCAAATTAAAACCATTTCAAAACCATCATGCCATTCTTTCAAAACATTCATTTAACCTTTCCAAAGTCAGCATATTAAACCATATACAACATGTATCATGGATTCTACAGTATAATCCCATATGCAATTCCCTCTACTTAAGCCTTCCCATGCATAACATCCCATATGCAAAGCTCAATGAGTAAACATGTATAAATCACATTATACAAATCAATCCATCAACATGATACATTTAAAACATTATATTGGCTTCCAAGTGATCCATTACCATGTACATCATTTCTATAAATCAACTTTAACATCGGATACACGAATTTACCAAGAGATTTCCCAATCTCTTACAGCTCAATGGCATGGAGTTGTGCAACACATGCACCACCTCTACACTACCAAGGCTAATCCTCCAATTTGGAGTACACACACTCGATGCATTAACCTCTACAGCCAATGGCTGGAGTAAAAGCCATCTAAGTGTTACCTCAACAACATTGGGGTTCACATGATCGAAGTAAGTACCTCTCGTACTACCTCTACATCCACGGACGACTTATTATTGCGCACTTTAAATCTTATGGTCAGCCAATTTTATTCAAAAACATTTCCATAACATTTTCAATCTATCACTTGCCAATATAATCCACTTTTATAAACATACCTCACTGTTTTCATATGCATCATTCAAATCATTTCATCATGCATTAAACCATGCATAAGCCATGTTCATAAACATTCTTTAAAACCATGCATTACTTTCCAGATGCATTTAACATCATTTCATATCAATTTCCAGCATTAAACCATGCTCATTTCATGCATAAAACATAAGGTAAACAATTATTTAACAAGTGCATTTCATAAATCATTTGCCCACCGAAATTGAGAGAGAAAACCACTTTACTTACTTCTGAGTCTTAGACCAGTGTATCAAGCCTAGTCTAGACTCCCATTAAACCTTTTTAAACCTTTGAAAAGCCAATCTTATCCGTTTCACTCACCGACAAAGCAACACCTCTATTGCCGATGTCAAATCAAGCTCCCGGCAACTCCTCAACACCAAGGTTCACTTCTGGATTATTTCCCCTGTTTCAAACACATTACAACAGAGGATCCAATGCATTATAATGCATCCAAACTCACAGCAAACAACAAATAACATTATCCAACTATAATCCTCCACAACACCACATCCTATCAACCGAAAACATCATCGATTCATCAAAAACCTCAACCCAACCAACAACTACGAATCTCAACCTTTAAATAGCATCAAATAACATCTAACGACAACTCAAATCAATCTCATACCTCCAGCAAACAATAATCAACCACAACACCTCAAAATCTCTTAACTATCAATCTAACAAATTAGAGATTCTCTAGATTTCAGGATTCTATCATTAAAACTCACTTCATTAACATATTAAACATCAAAATCAAGTTATAAATCAATCCTTAACTCAACAAAAATAGATCAATTACAATTTCCTCAATTTTCATCATAAATCGCCAATTAAACCATAAATCTGAGTTTAATTAATTAAAACCCAATGAAAATCATATAAAATGGATCAAGAACTTAGAAATTTCAATAAAAAACCTTTCATTAGAGGAGAAGAACAAATCCTTACCTCCAATGGTGATTTATCCCTTAATTTCTTGATAAAACATGAAAATCAAGATAGAAAGAATAAGTATTTGATGTAAAAGCTTTAGGAAATCAATTAGAAATCAAAAACTCTATGAAATCTTGATTTTTACCTGGAGAAATTAAAGTTGGAAATGTGTTTGGCTGGAGAGAATTTGAGAGAAAGAAGTTTCAAAGTTTGTTACGTGAATTTTATTTAAAAGCTTAATTAAGGTTAATTAATTCTCTCCACTATTTATAGCTCTTAAAAACCCATTTAAAATAGTTAATTAAAAGGAGAAATCTGATGAAAACCTTTAGGATAATTAGCTCCTTAAAGATTTAATGTTTTGATCCATTTACAAAACAGTCACTAAAAACAGTTTTGCAAACTTTGCATTTTGGTCACTAAATCAAAATGTCATATTTCCGAATTTCATTTTCCAAAATTATTTTCACCAAAATCATATATATATAATAATGATTTTAGACTATTTTCCATATTTTTATCTCTCATAAAATATTTAATTCAATTTAAATCTCGAATCTAACTCGAATCTCTAATCCCGATCCACCGGACCGACTAAACAACCGCAAAACTCCTAAGCCCAAAACTGGGGCGTTACAATGCATATTGGAGTTAGGGGACCAAATGGATGACTACACCACGATAGAATTAAATGTGCTAAAAAAATTCACATGGGTTTGGGGTAATATTTGACTGAGTATTTTTAAATGCTTCGGCCTTTTGAACCTTTTCCATTAATCTTCTTTTTTTCATTCATTTTTTTCTCTTGTCCTTTATTTTCGAGCTTGAGCTGAAACAAGGTAATAATTTTATAAAGTTTATTAATAATCTAAGTGTATTAAGGGTAAGCTTTTTCTTTCTTATTCTAAGAGCTTCATGAAGAGTTAAAAAACACCAAAATGGTGTTCGTGGGAAAAATGAGATTTTTGTAAAAGTTTTGAAAATGAAAGAAATTTCCAATTCATTCCTATTTCATTCCATGCATTCATAATCATCTCTTTAACTTTTACCTTTCAATGTAGTGGATAGAAACACTTTTTTATATTTGTTTGGCGAGACAAGTTGAAGAGTACTCTTAGGTGAAAAGGAAGGAGAAAGTGTTTGAAGGGTTGCTTGGAGCTTTCATTAGCTAAAGGGCAATGTAGTGCATCTTCTACTATGAAATGCTTCTTGTTGTGAATAAGTTTGATGCCTTGGTTATCAATAGCAAGACGAGTGTTGTTTTCTATGTTTAATGACAAAATGATGTTTTATTGTGTTAAAGTATGTTTAAATATGTTGTAATGCTTATGAATGGTGTTGAGTGGTTTTATATGATCCTAGGGTGACTTTGGAGACATTATATCGTGTCCTCATAGCTCAAATATGAAGTTTCGAACTTCGAATTCATTTCTTCAAGAGACTTTGTTTCAAGTTCAAAGACAAAAGTGATCGATCTCTTTTTGGTTAGTAGGGTCCTCAATTTTTAGCTCCAATTGTTCAATGCAAAAGGATCAATCCTTTTACCAAATAATTGATCAGTTGAGAAATATGAATAGATCCTTTGGGTCTATAATTCTTAAAAACACTTTATAACCCTTATAATTAGATGATGCATTTAATCCTTAAGTTCACCGGGACTTCATAATTGGATAATTGAGCTTAATTGGTAAAGAAAATGGTGTTTAAGAACTTGTTTTAAAAGATAAAAAGAGGTTTATAATTTTGATTTTTTAATTTTTATAAATTTATAAAATTTATTTTATGTATTTGAGTTTTTATATATTTTTAAATTTATATTTTTGAATTTTTTATAATTATATTATTTTTGAATTTTTAGAATTATAAGATGGTTAGTTTTGTTAAATTATTTAGAATCAGAACTAAATTGAAAGAATATATAAATGTTAAAGACTAACTGTATTAGTATACAAATTAAAAAAACACCATGTCGACATTTCTATTTTCCTTTTACTGGAGATAGATCAAAACACAATAAAACATTACAATGACTAAAACAAAAATTTTAATAGTAGGTGACTTAGATAGAAACTATTAATAGCTGGGTGACTAAATAAGGAGTTTACCCTAAAATCAATGGCTCCATATGGTATACAAGGGCTTGTTTAGGTAAAAAAAAATATCACAAGCGCTTATTTAAATAAGTGGTGGTAGTTTAAGGGTTTTTTTAATAGGCTTAATGAAAAATCAACTCTTAAATTATACTATTTTGTTTGCTTTTTGCTCTTAAACTATTTTTTTGTTAAAATAAGTTCTTAAACTATCATTTTTAGTTACTTTAAGTCCGGTAGTTATTTAAATCAAAAAAAAGTTATTTCGACCAATAAGATGTTAACACATCACAAAAATTTTTGACTAATAGATAGTTTAGGGACTAAAAGAAAAAAATGGGCATAAAGCTAAAAAATGCCCCAACGTTTGACTGAATAGTTATTTTGGCCCCTATTTTTTGGAGCAATTCAACCTTCAATATTTCATTTTGGGTCAAAATAGTCTCTCTACGAATAAAACTATCAGTCAATTGACGCTAAATGACTTGAAATGACGTAAAAAAGCCTATATGGCAGTGTACGCTGACATGGCAGTACCATATAGACAAATGTGTTGACTTGAAAAAATGTTACATCAGTCAAAAACTAATTTTTTCTGCTGACTTATCATTTTATCAAGTCATTTCAAACTATTTACCGTCAGTTTTCTAGTAATTTTTATCCGCAGATAGGCCATTTTGACCAAAAATGAAACGTTGAGGGTTAAATTCCTCTAAAAAATGATAGGGGCCAAAGTGACTATTTAATCAAACGTTGGAGGGTATTTTTGGACTTTATGCAAAAAATGACATAGTTTAGGTACTTGTTTTGACAAAAAATAGTTTAAAGACTTATTTTGACCAAGAAATAGTTTAAAGGCTAAAAGCAAACAAAAGACAGTTTAACAATTGATTTTTCATTTAAGACTGTTTAATATATAGGGTAAATTACATAAATCATCACTGAACTTTATTCTCAGACCTATTTTAGTTATTAAAGTTTCAAAACATTCAATTTGCTCACTCAACTTTCAAATTACTCCTATTTTGATCACTCATTGATGACATGAATTATTTTATTATTATTTTTATTATAACATGTCATTTTTATTAATATTAAATACCAAATATAATTTAAAATGAAAAATTAAAATCCCAAAACTCAAAACCTCAACTAAACCCACCTTCTTCTCTAACACTCTGGCCAGCACTAAAATTTCCTCATTTCCTGAACGCATCAAATCTGAAACTCTTTTGTTTCCTTGTTGATGAAAAAAATAAAACTAGTCAAATTAAACTTGTACAAAAAAATGGGGGATTGACTTGAAACATAAATCCAAGCAACACCAATTAATCAGTCTTTGTTCCTTCCTCATAAATCGTCGCAATGTTATGCAAATTTAGAGAGTAAAAAATATCAAGAAAAATCTCTCTGTTAAAGATTTAAAGCTTTTGCATCAAAATCATTTGATTCAATGAAACGAAAGAAAGAAATAAAGAAGCGAGAAGGACAAGAAAAAACTGGTGACAAATGCTACGATTTCGGTTGGTGTTGTGATTTAAGGGTGAGATTGTCGCTTAGCCACCGCTCGTCGGTGTGAGGGTGGGGATATCGAGGGTAAGGGTGAAAAAGGAAGTTATTTTTAGAGTTTAGGGTTTAGTGTATAATTTTAAATTTAGAGTTTATGTTTATGGGTAGGATTTAAAATTTTAATTTTTTATTTTAATTTATATTTAACATTTAATATTAATAAAAATGACATGTAATAATAAAAATAATAATAAAATAATTTATATCATCAAGTGATAAAATAAAAATAATTTAAAAATTAAATAAATAAATTAAATATTTTAAAATTTTAATAACCAAAATACATAATTTACCCGAATATATAATTTTTGAAAGGATCGTCCATTTCCCTTAAAAAAACCATCAACTTCAACAGAGACTGAAAAGGAAATGGCCACTTTCCATCTATACTCTCATTATCTTCATCCTACCACTTCTCCAAATTTCAAAACCCTAATCCCCCTTCATGGAAATCCTAAATTCCTCTCTTCACCTAAACACTCTTCTCCTTCTCCACTCCTCTGTTTGTCCTCTAAAAACAACCCTTCCCCTTCTGGTGATAACATTCCTAGGTTCATTCCTTAACTCTCCTTTTCCTTCTTTTTCCCTCTTATTTCTTCTCATTTTTTGGTTGAATTATCCATCTTCTTAAAGCCTCTGTTGTATTACTTGATTATGTAAATGGATGTCTGATTTATCATAATATAAGCTGTTTATCTTTTTGTGTTTTTGCTATTGGTCGCTTTCATTGTAAAATTTTGAAAGGAATTTTTGTGTTTTCTTCTGGGTTTTTCAGTAACTTTTGCATCATTGAAGGACCGGAGACTGTTCAAGATTTTGTGAAGATGCAGCTGCAGGAAATTGAAGATAATATAAGGAGTAGGCGCAATAAGATCTTTCTCCTCATGGAAGAGGTAATTATATGAAGTTTTACATATTTATTATCCTAAGAAATTGGGGATTCTTATCCCAAAATATATGCAAGAAACCATTCTGTTCAAGCTGTCAAGGAATTTTATCTTCAATCCATAAATACAGGTTATAATGGACAAAAAAGGGAGAAGATTATGCGTCTGTGGATTGGGTTAATGTATTTGATGTTGTTTCTCATTTGATTTTTCCTTATAAAGTCCTCTTTTTCTCCCCGCGTAGGTAAGGAGATTGCGGATACAACAGCGGATAAAGAATGTGAAAGTGATCAATGAGAATGGCGACGAGGAAACTGATGAGATGCCTGACATTCCATCTTCAATTCCTTTTTTCTCTCATGTGGTGAGTTGTAAGTTTCATATGTACTGTATGTTTGCATTTCACGCTTAATTAGTTGAAGCACACGAGAAATTCCCCCGAAAAGCAGTGCTGTCTATGTTGGAAAATGCATGAAAACGCCCCTTCTTTTATCTTTGCTTAGTGATTTGTTTTAACTTTGTGGTTGTTTCGTTATCTTGTTAACGTACTTTTGAAGTAGACACCGAAGACAATGAAGCAGCTGTATTTCACAAGCCTGGCATTTATATCTGGAATAATTGTATTTGGAGGCCTTGTTGCACCAACGGTAAGTAGTAAGAACTTCTAAAGTTATTTTAGTTTAACTCCATAGTGTAGTATTTATACTTAGATTTGATTTTAAGTTGTCATTTCTTTACTTTAACTGGTAAGTGGTGACTACCACGAGTAATGTTTATAGACTCATTTCTGGTCTTTATGGTCAAACTATGGAGAATTTATTTGCTTATATGTGAAAAAATAGAGAATCTGGAGTCTGTTAATTATTATGTGTTCAGTACTCAGTTGGGTTTAGCTCTAACTCTAACCCCATCCAACCAATGTCTCACCTGAGCCAAAATTCTGAGTACATGTCGTCGTGTATTGCCATTGACATAACTATAATTATTTCTAATTATTGGTTGTTTTTGTTATTTGTAATCTACTTTTTCATGGCAGCTGGAGCTGAAATTAGGCCTAGGAGGCACCTCGTATGAAGATTTCATACGCAACATGCATTTGCCATTGCAGTTGAGGTATTAATTGACCTTATCTTCACTTACAAGATTGAAAACCTGGAGTAACTAGTGCTTGGGCGCAAATGACTACGATTGAACAATTAAAGCTACTGTTACACCTTATTTGTTTGTTGGTTCAGTCAGGTCGACCCTATCGTGGCATCCTTTTCGGGAGGGGCAGTGGGTGTCATTTCAGCCTTGATGCTAATTGAAGCCAACAATGTTGAACAGCAGGAGAAGAAAAGGTGTAAATATTGCCACGGAAATGGTATGCCTTTTTTGTTGTGTGGACATGCACTTTTCCTTGATATGCTTGTGGTTTTTTAGCTCTCTTTTATTCCTTCAGACTATCATATGAACTTACATTAATTTTCATCATCTTTTGTTTTTGGTGGTTGTCCTAAGAGCAGGATACTTGGCCTGTGCAAGATGTTCTGCAAGTGGTGTATGCTTGAGCATTGATCCGATCTCGCTATCCAGTGCTTCTGGACAGACTTTAAAAGTGCCTACTACCGAAAGATGTCTGAACTGCTCCGGTTCAGGAAAGGTAAACTGAATATATGCTCAAATATGTGGTTGACAAAATTACAATTCCGAGTTTTCAGAATCCAGAGGCTAATTTCTTCTATTTTAGGTGATGTGCCCAACTTGTCTGTGCACCGGGATGCTGATGGCTAGCGAGCACGACCCGCGAATTGATCCATTTGACTGAGAAGACTGAAGACTCTATCCATCCCTCCTAGTTCCCTGGAAAATTTCAGGACAAGTGTTTATTAATTCCACTCACACTGGAAATGTCATAACTTATTATGGTTTACGGATTCTGCTTCTTTCTTTTCTCCCATTCCTGCAGATACAAGTAATGATATGTACCCTTATGCTGTAATGATATCAAGTTACAATCAACAGTTTTTAAATTTCAACTTGACAACCCTTAAGTAAACTCTTTTGATTTATTTACCTGCATCTATGCCGTGTTTTATTTTTGAAGAATTTGAAAAGTAAAAGAATATTATAGAAAATATAGATGATTTTTACCATATGACAGTTGGGCCGAGTGGTCTTGGGCGCAAGATTTAGGCTCTCGTCCGAGATTGCGTCGGTTCAAATCCCACAGCTATCAAACTCGGTTTGTTGCGTTATTTTTCACGGGTAAAAGTACTGCACAGTCCAGTATGTCGACGTTTGCTTTTTTCATCATTATTAGGGGTAATAATTTTTTATAAAATTTTATTTTTTATGTTTAGTTTGAAGGGATTACGTGAGAAACATCATTATCAATAATAGCAATCATTATCAATATTTTTTTTGCGGAATAACATTCCCTTATTTGATTTGATAGTGTCACTTTTCCCTTATTTAGTTAAAACCTCGTATAAAATAATTTTGATATCCTTCAACGGCTAGAAGAATAACAATAACCTATTTTGTAGGAGGCTTTTTAATGCCATGGAGATTTTAAAATGCATGCCATACTAAACTAAAGTAACTAGACAAGAAATAAATTTAAGTATCTTATAACCCTAAAATCTAAAGTCTTCTCCTAAAAGGTTAAAAGTTCAACTAACCTAATGGGCTTTATTAATAGTTCCAATACAAATTAAGGAAAAAATTCGAGAGATTCAGATTTACCCAACAGCTAGGGCAAAGCCGCATTTTCCTCGAAAAAGCCTTACTTAGCATTTGATAATATTAAACTAGGACTAAATATAAAGGAATCTAAACTAAAGGATTTAATTAAAACTAATCTAGGGACCTAGTTAAAAGAACCTAAAATATAAGGATCTAAATTGAAACTATAATAAACAATGACTATATTGAATTAAAAACTGAAATTAAAGGAAATCAGGACTAAATTGAATTTATTGCAAACTTGCTGCCTAATTTACAAGATCTGAACGATAAGTGCGCAGATCCTAAAAGGGCTCGGGTTAAGGCGCTCGACCCTTAATAATACAATTTTTAGCCTTTTCCTCCTTTTACCCAAATCGAAATTTAAACCTCTCAAGCTCTCTCTTCTTTCTCTCAATTCAAACACCTACATATCCAGAAACATAACCCTTTTTAGATTAAAGCCATGAAATCAACCCATGTCCATCCTCAGATTTTCTTCTTTTTTGTCACTTTGATCTTTAAAAAGAAAAAAACCTCAACCCAAAACAATTTTTGAAAATCAAACCCAAGAAAATCTCAAGAACATACCCATGTTCTTCACTCTTTCCTCATCTTCGATACGAACAAACATCCCAACCTCATCTTTTTCTTGTTTCTTTCGACCTAAACCCCAAATAAACATCAACTTTTTTCATCACCTCTCCCTTTTCGTTCTAAACTACCAGAATTCAAGAACAGATCCAAGAATAAAACCCAAGTGTTTTTCACTAAATCTAAATCTAAATCCTAAATTCATTCGAATCTAAACCAATCTCCACCCAAACCTAAACCCTACCCATAATCCATATCTGAGTTCCTTTTCAACTCCTTCGTTGATGTCATGCATTTCGGCCGCCATGCAAGACTTCGGCCACCATGTATTCGAACCAAAAGGGGAAAAACGTGAATCTCCTCATTTCTGTTTGTAAAATGTTCATATCTAATTTTTAACACTAACGAATCATCATTACAGAAATGGAAAAGAGATGAGGTGCTTCTTAGAAGCAATCCTTAGATGATCGGACTTCTTCTACCAGATCAATTCTCTGGTGACATTTTGACATTTCGGTGAACTTTCTCTTTTTCTTTTCACAAAAATAACCCCTCAGATTCTGCCTAGATATTTGTGTGCATTCAATGTCGTCATTATCGCCCCCATTATTGATGCGACCTTTGGAATTTACTTTGCTTCTCTCTCTCTCTTATGTAGGTTTTTAGGAAATTCAAATCTGGCACAGGGCAATTTTATATAAAAAAACTTTTTTAATAGTTTTTTACTTAAATGACCATACCCTAATGTTATCTAAAAAAATGACCCCCAAATCGTCCACGTAAGGGCTTTTTATGTTTTGTACATCGCGAACTATGAACTCGCGTTATACAAAATGCGAGTTCAGTCCTACATGGACATAGTTTTTGGATAACGTAATTTAAAATTGGTGGATAAGAAGTAGCGTTTTGAAAAACGTAAGGTTCCCGAGAAATTGAAGGGGCACATTAATGTATCGTGGTAATTACTATCGCGCCTTACATATAGCGAGTTCCAATTTGACCGTTTAATTTTAATAAAAAATTCTAATAAATGTACGTAAAAGGTTAAAATTATGACTTAATTAAAATCTAACTTAAATCCTAATAATTTTTTAATGTGTAATTAACATATTCTATTTATTAGAATATATAATTTAGCATGTTTATTCAATGTAACTATATTATTTGAAAAAATCTAAGTATTCGCAAGATGATGTTTAACAGTATATTAAAAAGTAACTTGAACTAAATATTTGTAAGATCCTATTTTTTTTAAAGATGATTTAAGTAGATGGAAAATCTTAATTATTTAAAAAGATCCTAATTATTTGGAAATATCTTAATTGTAAAAATATTTATTTTCTTAAATTAAATATTCTAATTAGTGTAGAATATTTGAAATTAAAAAGTCCTAATTTAAATGGATTTCATATTTATTAGCATTAAGATATAATAAAAACATATTATTTCAAAGAAAATGTGGTATTGAAATTTTATTAGCATTTAATAAATTTAAAACAAAATATGGTATTTAAAATTTATTAGTATTTAATAAATTTAAAAGAAAATATGATATTTAAAAAATATTATTCGAAGCAGCAAATAAGTAGTTAAAAATTAAAAACCTTGGAACTCGCTATATGCAGAATACGAGTTTCAGTCTACACAGTTGGAATCTATTCGAACTGGAAAGTTGCGTCTTTTCAAAGGACCTCGTGTTTTACAGATAGCGAGGTCCACGAACACTGCTTCACATGGGGCGCGAGGATTCCTATAAATAGGGCTCAGTATTTCAACTTTCATCATTCATATTCTTCTTCAATTACTATTCTCTAGTCTTTTTATTTATAAAATGTTCAAATTTTCGGTAATATGGCGAGATTATTGAGGCTAGGCGACAAACACGTGTTCGATTTCTGCGCTCAAACCCGGTGATAAAAATTTTAATTAGTTAATTATTTTTTAAAATTGTTTGAAGTGGTATGAACGTGCGTTGGTTTGTTACATCAACTGTACGGGACCACCACATCCGAATATTGTCGGATATTTGCATCAGTTCGTTTTGGCTATGTTTCCCACCTATTTAACGGTCCAAAGTTGAATCGACCGTTGATAAATGCGTTGCTAGAGAGGTAGAGGCCTGAGACACACACATTTCATCTTCTCTGCGGTGAGGCAACTTTTACATTACAAGATGTTGCATTTCATCTCGGTCTGCTTGTTGACGGTGAGATTATCACCGGCATTGCGGAGGCAGACTGGTCGACTGTGTGTGAAAATTTGCTTGGACTGAGACCGACGGCGGAGGATTTAAATGGTGGGAAACTCAAAATAACCTTCATGGACAACAATTTGACGAACCTACCCCTAGACGCTGATGAAGTAACAAAGACGGTATAATTTTATTATTGTTTATTTATTGTAAAACTTTATTTTATTAAAAATAATTTAATAATGATAAAAAATGTTTTTGCAGCAGCTTGCTCGTGCCCATATTTTACGAGTTATTAGGAGGTGTTGATGCCAGAAAAATCCCGAAACAAGGTCCATTTGATGTGGTTGCCTCATCTAGACAATACTGTGGAGTCCAGAAACAAATGTTGGGGAGGGGCAGTCTTGGCGTATCTTTTTCGGGAGTTATGCAAAACCGTCGGCCTGGACAGAAGTGTCATTGGGGGTGTCTTTGGTTACTGTAGTCTTGGGCTTGGTTTCGAATGTTGTTTTTAAGCCCGATGCCTAGAAACCCGACCCCATTCCAATTCCTACTTGTTCGGAGGTACTAATAAATATTTACTTTTTTGTTTTTTTAATATTAGAATACTTAGAAATGTTTTTTTGAATTATAGGTGGTTGGGTCAATTAACACACGTGAGACTACCGACCACCTAAGGAGATTATTGACTGTTGATCGATAAGATAGATGGGGTAATTTTTTTAATTGATCACATTTTTTGAATATAAAAATAAAATTTTTTAAATCAAATTTATGTAACTAATTGTACATATTTTTTGTAGTTCTTGTGGACGCCGTACGAGGATTCTGATATTAAGGGATACATTTCGCTTGAAATAATACAGAGTGAGCACGTTTGGATTCTGATGGTCCCGCTCATACACTACGAGATAGTCAGTGACATCTTGCGGATCGCGTGTTACGGCAATTCAACTATGTCCAAGGGATTTCGGATGAGCCACCCAATTTGGATGCATTGCACAAGTTAACGCGACAAGGCAAGACAGAAATCCATTGGGGCCATCATTTCATGGTGTGGATGCAGTAGTGGTTGACCCATTTCGATAGGCAGCCCCATATTTTGGAACACATTCGGGACCATAGCGTTGCCTTTGATTATATGCCGTGGTACTATCAAAATGGAAAGCCACATCTACTATCCTTGGAAGAGCGAGAGCGAGAAATAGAAGTGCCTCCCCAAATCGTCCACCGATGCAACGTCCCCTAACGCAGCGTAGTACCCGTAAGGGGCAGGTGGACAGAGAAAAAAATACAAACTCTCGGGGCATCATCATCGGGAATAGAGCAGGTACCTCCCTAGTCAGCATATCGACCAGAGACACCGGTGCCAAAACCTGCATTCTAGCACTCGACTTTCTCGTCGTTTCAACCCACGGGTAGTAGTCCATCGTTTCATCAAATGAGGAATCCGTCGGAAGGTTTTTTACAGACGTGTTTTGTCCGCTTATGATGGCTCCCCCAGTCTACTATTCGACGGTGCCTTCTGTATCAGTTCCTTCAGTTTATCAGTTTCCACCATTGGCCTCACCGTTCGAAGCCATTATTGTTGATCAAACACCGCAGCAGAGTCTATTCTACACCGGTCCAGTGCGAGTGGTGGGACTCCAAATGTATTTGGGGATGACAATAATGATGACGATGACGATGATGATGTCAATGATGATGGTGGTCTTGTTCGAAAAATCTAGCTCAGGTTCGTCGTCCACCGCGGTGCGGTACGGGTGGACATAGACGCCATTAGGATGATTATGTAATTTTTTTTGATTTATGTAAAATGAACGCATTATTATTTAATTGAAAAAATTATGTTATATATAAGTTTATAATTACAATTTCTCATATTCATTATAAATACTTAACAACAACTTAGCAACCAAAGTAACTTGTTAACATTATAGGTTTAGTTTATAATTACAATTTCTCACTTTTCATTGTAAATACTTAACAACCTAAATAACTTAACAACCTAAGTTACGTTTAGTTGTTCCTTCGTTTTTTGATGAAGAACCATCTTCATAAAATTTTACATTCAACTTGATGTTCTGACCCGCGATATGAGTGTAGCTTCTAAACATCTTTTGAAAGTCATAATCGTTTGATAAAGGGAGCATGTAATACAGCTCAGGGCTGGGCTCATCAACGGGTACTTTCGCCAACAAACAAGATATTTTTCGTGTGGTTTCCTCGCGAAGGTGCGTTGAAATCAAATCATATAACTCCTCTTTGTTGATCTTGCTGTTGAAGGAGGTGTAAAAATAGGTTCCAGAATAGAATACGGTTGTAGAAAATCTTGTCATCTTTTTGACACGTTCGATTATAGAGGAATGGGTAGAGCTCAAATAATGTCATTATAGCTATGACGAATTGGTGTTTTTATAGACAGGAATCTCACCTGGCCTGACTGTGGACCTTACGTTTTACATAAAGTGAGGAACCTTGGGACCTCGTATTTTACAAAAAGCGAGTAATATCAGAAATCTCAGTCAGAACCTCGCGTTCTGCATAACGCGACTTTCTCTGATGAAACTTACTTTTGGGACCCTTATATATTAGACACCAGCATTTACTCACGGTGATCCAGCGTTTACTCCAGGTGATCCAGGATTTATTCTTAAAAAATATGTCGCGACGAGGAAGCATTACTGCATTGGTATACTATAATGGTGAAATAGTCTCCGATGTGTCACTTGGCGTCATTTTTCAGTCCTCAAATACTGTAACCCTACAGTTGTCGAGGAAATTAATGTATAATAAGTTAATGAAGAAAGTGAGGAATAATGTTCCACATACTCGTGGAAAGAAGTTAGAGCCGTTAAAGTATAGATTATCGACATCGTACGAACCATTAACATACACAATATACCATGTCGCAGACAACGATGATGTGGAGTTAATGTTGGATACTCACTTGCAGTATTCAGTTGGAGGTCCCCTAGAGCTATTTGTAATATTTTTTGATGCCGATGACTATACCGTACTCTCAAATTAGCGGCAGGCAAATTTTGATTTCGATCCTAATACCAACGTTCATAGCCCGACAGCCTATTTGCGCAAAGATTTCAACTTATTAACCACACAGAGTCCATGCAACGACTTCGTTGAATCATCGTCTGCTCCACGCAATGACTTTGTTGAATCATCGTCTGCTACGCTAAGGTATTCTTGTGTAGGCGTTTTGACTTTGACTTGAACCTGCCACCGAACGTTGACTTCGGTGCATCATCATCACAAAACTACATAATGTCGCAAGACCATGAAACATTTCTTTTGTTTGACGATTTCACATCTGGAAAATATTCAACGTATATCCCTACTGCAGAGTACGTTGAACAACCTATGAGGAGACATTCATTTGCTGGTTTTGGCGACCTTGATCTTTATCTTGGTAATACTTTTTGTGAGCGGGCTCGTGAGCATTTTGTGATCGACGAGCAATTGGTACATCTATTTTTGTAGCATTCGACGACCTAGACCTATTTTGATTTTCGAGTTTAGAAAATTGTGAGGAAAAATTGATAAGGGAGTCGGGGCCCGATAGTGATGAGCAAGGCCCCTTTTACGATCAACCAAAAGACCTTAAAATGTCGACGAAGTAGAGGAATACGAAAGATTAGATGATTTAGTTGAAGGCAACGAAGAATATGCCCAACCTACCAACGTTCCACATATTACCAACGTTCAACATCTTGCCATCCTGATTTTTGTTTACCAGCCACCATCATACTTCACGACGAATGATATCGAAGCCTTCTACATTCTAGAATTTCTACAGTTACCAGAACTTGTACAATACAACCAACGTACTGATGGTGAACTCAATATTGGGATGACCTTTTTTACGAAAGAACTCACCGTGGCTACCATCAAAAACTACAACATACATAATTCTGTTATGACGACTGTGAAAAAGACTAACCGGATTACTACATTACGAAATATGCTCATAAGAGGCAGGGGTATAATTGGAGGGTTCGTGTATCATGCTTGAAAAGGCAAAACTGGTTATGGTAGGTCACAAGACTCAAGGGGCCTCATACTTGCACCGTAAACAGACTAAGTCAGGATCATCTTAACTTGGATGTGCACGTGCTCTACAACACCTTCATTTCACTGGTCAAGGCAAATTTGCGTGTAACGGTTGCCACGTGTATTGCTACAGCCAAATTTTAGTACAGCTACATAGTTAAGTACCACAAAGCATGGTACGCAAGGTGGAGGGCCATACAAAAATTGTATGGTCTGTATGGCCGACGGGAGGAATCATACAAATACTTGTATTCGTGGTTAAACCTAATGCAGTAACACATACCGAGAATGGTTGTAAAGCTAAAAACTATACCGTCGTACCAAAATAATCGTGTCGTACAAGGAGTGTGTCAATTCCACTGGCTATTTTGGACATTTTCGTAGTGCGTTAATGCATTCAAATATTGCAAGCTGATGGTTCAGATCGACGACACTTGGTTGTACAGAAAATACACACAAACTTTGTTACTAGCAGTTGCGCAAGACGGTAATAGAAAAATCATTCCCATCGCCTTCGCAATAGTCGAAAAAGAAGATCTTGACTGTTGGTTATTCTTCCTTATGAAGACATGTGCTATCTCATGTTATGCGTGAAAAAGAAGATGGGTTATGTGTTATTTCTGACAAGGGCACAGAGCTCCTATGGGAGATCAAACGTATGGGCCTGTCCTGGCAACCTCCACATATTCATCACCGGTATTGTTTATGCCACATTGCTGCAAACTACTTACTAAGGTACAAGAATGAAGATGAACGGCAAATTATGCTTCGAATGGGTACGTCCTCCTCCACTCCTTTTTGTTTAAGATACCTTCATATTTATTATTCATCGTTAACAACTTTATCATTTTTATAGGCAACTCGCATTACGTGCAAGAGGTTGATGAGCTGTTTGAAGAGCTTCTACTCAGGAAAAAATATGGCTACGAATACCTTGCTTCAATCCCAAGGGAAAATGGCTTCGATCGTATGATGGTGGTAGACGATATGGGCACATGACAACGAACTTCGCTGAGGTAGTGAATTTGTCACTGAAGGGAGTGCGACATTTGCCTATCATCTCCATTGTCAAGGTGACATATTATCGGTTGGCTACCCTATTTGAAACCTTAGGAAAGCAAGCAATAGACTATATTGAAGGCGGCCACACAATCTACCCACACATTCGCGACAAATTTCAAAACTATGCGTAGTATTCAAATGCGATGACTGCTACCTGCTTCTCGCGCCAAGAACATTCATTTCGTGTATCAGAATATTCGAGGCCGTTGGAAGGCATACATCACAAATCATACGTGGTTAATCTAGAAAAAAGAACATGCGATTGCAGTGTATTCTAGACATTCAAGTATCCGTGTTCGCACATCATTACTGCTTGTTCGTCTGTACGGGTTCACTACATGACAATGGTTGACCCAGTATACTTACTTGAAATCGTATCTAAGGTTTATGCATACGAGTTTTCAGAAATGAAATTGATCTGACCGCAGTTGGTGGTAAAACTATCATATGGCCAGATTTTGGACTACGACGTAAAAAAGAGGGTCATCCACGATCAACAAGGATTTATTGCGATGAAGATTTGGTTGAACATCGAGAAAAAATTGGACAACCAAAATTATGCAGTAGATGTAGGAATCTCGGACACCAGAAGAACAATTGTCCTAATCGCTCAGGCCCCCGTATTAATTAATTGTACTTTCTTATTGTACTAATGTTTTCCTAAGTAATTAGATCTCTTCGTCAAGGTTACAGTTTTCAATGTTTTCGACACATTTTAAACGTGATTTTTTACAGGGTTAAGGAGTTTAATTCCTATGTTCCAATACTAATTAATTTTACACGGTTACACCAATCAATACGAATTCACTCAAACCAATCAATTTATTTATAGACGGTGGAATTTAAGATTTCAAACATAATTAAAAAAGTGGACCTCTCTCTATGTATATGCGAGGTCTATTGACATGACAATATGTACTTCTCCTGCAACGTCAGGAATCTTTAAAAACCTCACGTTATGTAGAACGCGAGGTCCATATAAAACGTGACAAAAAACTTCGCATTTTGGAGGGTGCAAATGTTTGCCTATATAAGGCATTTGCTATCACTTGAGAAAAATCTGTATCAGATTCGAAGATAATATATAACTGTTGCTACTAATGGCAACAGATCACGTATCAGGAAAATTATTTTTAGAAATTATTTCCCTGATATTGCGATCTGTTGGTATAAGTAGTTGCATTTATACGGTGACTATATTATTTTGGTCGGTTAATAATATTCGCGGTAAGTGTCTTTTGTGTTTCAGTTCAAGATCTACGGTAAATCGTAATATCAGGGAATGGGTGGTCCTTTTTAAGTGTTGGGATCAGTCTTTACCTTTTTCTCGAGGCTGCTGATAACTTCTTCGTACGCCTTCATCGTGAAGGCTACAGGAAGACCATCACATGTAACTTAGTTGGAGCCTCTAGCATCATGGATGATGATGATTATCGGGTACTCACGAAATCCATGAAGTTAATCCCTAGCTGTCTACATCGCAGAAGAAGGTTTAGGGATACAATTGACCGCATGTTTAGGGTGCATTTTGGCCATCTATGTAACACTTGTTATAAAAAAGATGAAGAAGAAAAATAAGAATTTTAAAGGAGAGTGTGGATTGTGGGATTCGAACCCACAACCTATGTCTTTCCAAGCCAGTTGCCCAGCTATTTGAGCTCAGTGGCTCTTAGTGATGGGTGTTTCAGTATTTAATAATAACCTTTTCATAGTTCGGATATATTGGACTGATAAAACTAGATCTGGCCTTTCAGCTTCCCTTTGTTCGAATCAAATACCAAAATACCCAAAATAATTCTCTCTTAACTTAACCGTCTGATCTCCCTCACCGCCGCACTGTGGCCGTCACCGCCACCACCATTCTATTCTCCAGCCTCACCCAACCAAAACCTCTTTGGCCACTTGCATGATCGTCTTTTCGTTCGTCGGCAATCGAAGGTTGAAACCCAACGAGCCTAGGTTTAAACACGTTCGATCTGACGTCAATTTTGGCCTCCTCAATCACCTGTTCGTGGTTTGATTGCCACCACCATCTTGCCCATGTTGAGACGGTCTTAACTATCTACTCGATCATCGTCTCGACCCCGGCAAAGGCCTCGTCGGAGCAACATTTGTTTCGGCCAGTTTAGGTAAAAATGAGTAAGATGGTTATTTTTTGTGGTTATTTTTGCTGAAATCCAGGTTCATGATGTGTAATAGATGAAAAATCCAGCCGAAATATGCTATTTGGTGCATTTTTGGGCCGTATAAGGCCGCACGTGAACCACACGCGCCGGCCAAGGTAATTTTTGGTTGCCGCAATCGGTTCGCCTGCAAATCGGTTCAGTCCAGCCCGGTCTAACCTGGCCCAGTCTGGTTCAACCCGGTCTAAACTGGTTCAATTCGAACCGTTCTGACCCAACCCGATCTGACCCGTTGATCGAGTCAACTCAGTGAGTCAACCCGGCTGAGTTAACCTAGTGAGTTAACCCGACCGAGTCAACTCAATGAGTCAACTCGCCCGAGTCAACTCAGTGAGTCAACTCGCCCGAGTCAAATTATTAACCGTTGATGTTAGCATTGACTGCTGACATCATCATTGACTGTTGACCGATGATGTTAGCACTGACTTTGACTGCTGATGTCATCATTGGCTTTAACCAAAAAGTTAAAATTTTCAAAAACACATATTTTGTGTTTTTCGATGTCCTGAGTGTAATACCTTGAATTTTTCTAAGTTGATTAAGGATCATTTAGTACTAAGATAAATAGCTTAAAAGCTATTTTAGTAACTAAAATGACAAAATGCAAAAGTTAGGAATTATTTGATTATGGGTTATGGAAAAAAGAATTTCTGAGATTTAAAAGCATCAGATGATATAGGGAAAGCTAATTAGGGTGCTTGCAAAGTTTGGTCGAAATCCAAGGAAAATTGGAATGTGAATTCAAGGTTAAAGTTTAGTGACCAAAATGACAAGTTTTCAAAACTTGGGTGGTACAAGTCGAAATATGAAAAGTTGAAGGACCAAAGTTGTAATTTCTCAAAATGTAGGGGTTTTATTTCACAAAAAGATAGACCACCTTAGGGTGTGGATCGAATGTGCAATAACTGGTTTGATTCGATATTTTGATTATTGGGAAATCACAATCAAAGTTTAAGTGGAATTCGGGTATCCAGATCGAACTGGAAAATTATGAAATTTTACTATATGATAGAACAAGGATATAAAAATCATTCCCAAGTTTTGGAAATATTTTTAGTTCGATTTAGGATGAATTCTATGATTTATTTTGATTAAGGAATTTATTTAGTAACCGATAAAATTCTTGATAATTATCGGTAAATAGGATCGAGCTAAAATTTCAGAGATGATTCCATAGACCTTGGAAGAGTTATAACATATTATTTTATGGATATTTGGAGAGTTAAATAGTTGGGTTAAATTTATTTGACCGAAATGGCCTAGAATGGTAATTTTGTGAAAAAGTTGATTAGTAAAGGGTATTTTGGTATTTTCACCCAAAAAGGACATGAAGGAATTTTGAGATCTCTTTAGTGGATGAATAGTGTCTGGTTGGAATCCAACTAAGTCTAGTTGGAATGTTACAATATGGCAAACTAGTAAATATGAATTCAGTTGGGGGACATTTTGGTAAATTAGAATAAAATGAATTTTAAATTCATTTTTAATTACACAAGTGGCTTATATATATGAAATATGAAGGTTTATTAATGAATTTTCATCTCCAAAACTGTGGAGAAAGAGGAGAAAGAAGAGGGAAATTTTTCAAGCTCGATTTAAGCCCCGAATATCGGTTTTAAGGTAATCTTCCGAACATTAAAGTTGTTATTCTCTTCGATATTTATCTATTGATGTAAATTATTCATGGATTTTATGCTTGATTGTTGAGATTTGATATAAGAGATAAATTAGGATTTATGTTCAAATTGGGGGTTTTATGATTTTACGAATCTATGTTCGATTTTATGTTGAAATCATGCAAGAATGATGTTGGATTCATGTTTTTAAGTTGTGATTTAAACCCTAAACAATTCAGAAACCTTGAAGAAGATTAGGGTTTAGGGATCCAGCCTTAAATTAGGATTTTTATGATGAGTTAGTAATCTTGCAAGCTTGATATGTTGTTTGGAATCAAAACCCTAAATTTAAACCTTAAAGGACTAATTCAGCAAGGTGTTAAAGTTAGGGGTTCAATTCTGATTTTTAGAATTTGAAATGTACTTATGTTGTTAATGATGTTTGAGGCATGAAAATGAAGTTAGAATGCTAAACTGATGATTATTTGAGCTAGTGACCATTTTGACAATTTGTCAAAAGTGGATAACCAATTCGACAATGGTGTATAAGAAGAGGACAAATTCTGATTTTATGTTAAGTGATGATTATGATGTAAATTTGATGATTGGGGGCCTAATTGCAAAGTTTTAAAGCTAGAATCCTTGAATTGTAAATTAGTGACTATTTCGACAAATTAGAGAACAAAGGGTTGAAATGAGACAATTATGTATTTGAAGAGTACTTTTTTGGAAATTTTGAGTGATTTAGATGTTGATTTTGAAGTGAATGGAAGCTTGTATTCACTTAAGGACCCAAAACAACAACTTGTAGAATATAAGGGACCAATTCGGCAATTTAACAAAAGCAATGGAAAATTTATGGAAAAATAGGAAATAGCTTAATTGGAACAAAACCAATCCTTTGGGGGCCATTTGAACAATTTTGCTCAAGTGTGGGGACCAAAATAAAACTTTTCAAAGTTTAGGTCCTAAAGTGTAAAGGATGAAAAATGTGGGGATCAAGTTTAAAATTATTAAATATAGCTCGAAAGTGTCCTCGGAACTAAATTGAGTATTCGGACAAGGTATTGGGCCTAAGGATAAATATAAAAAAGATTTGATGCGAGTATATTTTAATATATCGGATTGAATCGTATGTTGGAAGCTTAAATAATTCAATCTAGTAATTGATGGATAGTTACTTAAATTACTTTCCATTATTATATTGATTTAATATGTACTAACATATACTTGAAATGGTATATGTTATTGTTATAATATAGCTTCCAATACGAATCGAGATCGAACAAGCAAAAAGGGCAAGGAAAAGGTTGGAGTAGAGATAAAGTAATCAAATTGAGTAATGCAAGGCAAAGCTGAGTGCATTTTACCTATTATATATATATATATATGAAATGAGGAAGACTTGCGATAAGTCGACCTTGATATTAATGAAACGTAAGTTGATCAAAGTTATGCAAATGGCATGAAATATTAAGTGGCATATGCGATACATTGATATGGTACAAAGATTTATCCAAGATAAATCGGATTTTAGATATTGGGTATGAACTGCCTAATATCGACTTACATGATTTATATTGATGCATAATACAGTAGTAATGGCAAGTACATATGAAAAATTATGATGAAATATGGGATGTGATTTTCCCGTTTACATGAATGATGATGATTGGTTGATAATGAAGTGAAATGCCCAAGTATTTATTTACGAGAGTCCAAGGTATAGTTGTCATAGCATCACACAAGTTATGATATGATTACATGTTTTTGTGACTACTACGGTATCACTTCCACCTTGGGGACCCAAGCCTTTGGTGTTGTACCCTGGGGATCCAAGCCCATAATGCTAATGGCACTAACGAGGTGCTTTAATGAGGAGCAAAGAGCATCCTCGATGTACGTACTCATCTGTCATGTTCAAGTTAGGCACTACGGTGTCACTTCCACCTTGGGGACCCAAGCCCTTGGTGTTGCACCCTGAGGATCCAAGACCATAGTGCTAATGACACTAACGAGGTGCTTTATGAGGAGCAAACAACATCCTCGAGTACGTACTCATTTACAAGTACAAGTTAGACACTCAGGTGTCTTATTCATGTGACACGAGTACCTGGATCTCATATTATTTACTTGGGCTATCTTTAAAAGAAGGTTATACAGTAAATGATTACACGATGACTGGTAACATGATATCTATACTTGTTTTATGATATGATATAAACTGTAATGGGAATCACTTGCCATTTTGCAAGAAATATATTGCACTGTTATATGACAGAAGAATGACTTTGATAAGTCTGTTTTATATAATTCTTTACATTGAAACGATTTACTTTAAATTATAATTGCCTCACTAAGTGAATACTTAGCGTGTACAGTTTCACACGTAGGTTATTAGAGACTCACCGGAAGAAAAGTCAAGCATGATAATCAAGCTACAATCTGCTAAACATCAATAAGACATTATAATTTATGATATTATTTACTGGGCATGTATCAATTTATTCATTAGTTTTTTTAAAGGTAAAATTTTTAATTATCGTTTATCACGTAACTATTTGAAATTCAAGAAAGGGCCTAGGCAATATACGTAGTTTTCACCCTGAGTTATATACTTACTTTAATAACCGATTAATATATTTTATAAACAAATTCAGGGTCAAAACTTGCAATCTGTAAATAGGCTATGAATACTTTGATAGTCGAGAAATGATTATTTTATAACTAGTTCTATGTCAGATCTTCTATATAAAAAAATTTACAAGTCAGGAAATCAGTTAAATAATTTAGTAACATCTTTAATGTGTATTTAATCATCGAATATACGCTGAGGGTGTTATATTTAATGGTATCAGAGCTACAGGCTTAGCCGGTTCTGGATGCTAAACTAAGTTTGTTATAAATTTGTCAGTAAATACATGCCCCTAGAATGTCATATTACTGATGTGTTGATTGTATGACTTGAAACTGCTCCTCATTAGTATAAGATATGATAAGATTATAGTAAGAAAAGCAAGAAGAAGAAGTATTTTTACTTGAGAAATGTAAATGCTTGAGGGTCAAAAAGAGACCTGTAGTAGTATAAATGAAGTAAAGTATGTACTGTTCTCGACTTCTAACTTGGCTGAGCTACTTGTGTAGTAGGGAGCTCAAGCATAAGAGGAGGGAATACTATTTTAGATATTAGAAGAAATACATGAGAGGTTTTAACCTCAAGTATCTGTATTTGTTGGGGTATTGATTGTTAAAAGTTTAAGTTTCTGAGTGCCCTAAATTTTATAGTAAAGGTGAATTGATGACTACTTATCTGAAGTTAAAGGATGATAAAAATCATATTGGAAGGTCTGAAAGATATGAATATTGAAAAGTCAAAAGAAGTAATATTAAGGGAACATGTTTGTATTTGGGTGGACTAATGCCACAGAGTAGTACTTACAATAGAAGTGACCTGGAAAATTTTCTAGAAGGAGTTAAAAGAGCTGAAAGCTCAGCTGTAAGAATTGTTAGACTGGAGTTATAATTAATCCAGTGTGCTATTGTGAGAAGTTTCAGAATTATTTGTAAAAAGGAAGATAGTTCTTTACGACCATGTAGTGATTATTTATAAAAAGGAAATAAGAAAAAGGTAATGATATATTTTCTATCAGGATTATCAGTTAACCTGAACCAGAAAGACTTGATATGAGTTTTGGTTATTAAAAGTGGCCTATGCTTCGAGACAACTTAAGATGCATGAGAGGAATTATCCTACTCATGATTTAGAGCTGGCAATGGTTGTATTTGCTCTAAGATATAGCATCATTATTTATATGGTGAATGATGCTATATTTACACAGATTAAAGAAGTTTAAAGTATCTGTTAACTAAAAAGGAGTTGAACCTGAGGCAAAGAAGATGGATCGAGTTTCTTAAGGATTATCATGTGATCATTGACTATCATCCAGGAAAAGCTAATGTGGTAGCTAACACCCTTAGTCGAAAGACAATTGTTGCCTTAAGAGCTATGAAGGTGAGACTGGCATTAAAAGAAGACGACGCTTTGATTTCTAAGTTAAGAATAAAGTCTACTGTATTAGATTGAATAAAATATCTTTAGAGAAAAGATGAGAAGTATTTGTTAAGCTTCAAATAAATGGAAGAAGATTAAACCGAAAACTTTGAAGTTAATATGATGGATGCTTGTATTATTGAGGAAAAGTCTATTTTTTCAAACGATGAAGAATTAAAGAAACAACTTATCTTTGAGATATGCTATAGTCCTTTGATTGTACATCCAGATGGAAACTAGATGCATCAAGATTTAAGGAATCGATATTGATGGCCAAGTATGAAAGGAGTTATAACTGAGTTTGTTTCTAAATATCTGGCATGAGAAGTAAAAGCAGAACTTCAGGTACCTTCTGAATTGTCGTAAATGATTTCCTTTTCTCAGCGGAAATAAAAACGAGTGATGGTGGATTTTGTATTAGGACTATCTTTGACACCGAATAAGAAAGATTCAATCCGGGTGATTGTTAATAGATTGACTAAGTTAGCACACTTTATCCCTGTTCGAACAGATTAACCTAGGGATAAGTATGATAAATTGTATATTAAGGAAATAAGTCAATTTCGTTTGTTAAAGTTCTTTGACAAAATCTTAAAGTTGAGAAAATGACTTGGGAAAGAAAAGAAGATGCAAGAAAGTAGTTTCCTCACCTTTTTGAACCATGTACTTGTTGAAAATTCGAGGACGAATTTTCTTAAGAGGGAGAGAATTGTAATACCCCAAAATTTTATAAGTTGAATAATGATCATTTAGTGCTAAGATAAATAGCATAAAAGCTATCTTAGTTAGTAAAATGACAAAAATGCAAAAGTTAGGATTTATTTGATTATGGGTTATGGAAAAAGGAATTTCTGAGATTTAAAAGCATCAGATGATAAAGGGCAACCTAATTAGAGTGCTTGCAAAGTTTGGTCGAAATCTGAGGAAAATTGGAATGGGAATTCAAGGTTAAAGTTTAGTGACCAAAATGACAAGTTTTCAAAACTTGGGTGGTACAAGTCGAAATATGGAAAGTTGAAGGACTAAAGTTGTAATCTCTCAAAATTTAGGGGTTTTATTTCACAAACAGATAGAGCACCTTAGGTTGTGGATTGAATGTGGAATAACTGGTTTCATACGTGTAGCGATATCCCTTTTTCATTTCGCTAAAAAAATGGGTTTTAAGGTGTTTGTTGTCTTTCGGGTATAAAAATGTTTATTACGTTGGTTTTTTTTTATAAAAAAATGTATTTTATTTTATTAAAAATGGAGTCGCCACCAGCCACTTAGGTAGGCCGAACACCGTAAAACCGGAGATTTAAAAATTGTTGGGTTCGGGAGTCGGTTACGGATAGGGAAGGATCAGCACCCCCACACCGCCCAAAATTGGTACTTTAGTAATTACCGCTTTATTAAAATTAAACTTTCCGGATTAAAATGACTATTAAATTAAAATTTGGTTATAAGTGCGAGTATATTTTAAAGGCCCCATTATCCGAGGGTAAACGCTCAACCACCATCACTACACCTGATACTGGCCCCGTTTACGCTTGGATAAAAGGGCACCGCATTGATAATAAATATCTCAAAATGCAACTTAAAACATGGCAAACATAAATAAATATAAAGCGATAAAGATATGAATAAATACTAACATAATAAAATACTAATTTAACATAAATAAAAATACTAATCTAAAACATAAATACATAAATATTAATCTAACACATAAATAAAAACAAATCTAACATAAATAAAAACATTAATCTAAAACATACATAAAACATACATAAATACTAATCTAAAACATAAATAAGCTTAAAAACTAAAAAATAAGAATACAATTTTAAATTAACTAATACTTCATTAAACCATAAAAATTACAATACTAATAAAAAGAGAAGAAAATATACCTAACTAGGAGCTCGAATGACGAACCCCGACAGAACCCCACCGAGATCTACTACGACCTCTCCAAAAATTAACTAGATCGGACCCAAAATAGGACCCCGATCGAACCGGTTAGGACCAAGGGCACTACCTTGGTCCTTGGCTACCCGAGAGCTATGCTCTCTTATTTGGGCATGCCTTGGCCGATTCCCCCTCTTTCAATCCCCCTCATGCATTCTATTTATAGGCAACTGGGGGGTTGCTTGGGTGACGTGGAGAGCTTAGCTCCAATATTTTCTTTTAATTTAGTTTTTTTTTTTTACTTTTCCTTTTTTTTTTTACTTTTTAATTATATTATTATTATTATTTTGAATAATTTTATATTAATAATATTACTATTAAAATAATACTAATAAAACTAAAACCCGGATAAAAATGAGTGATTACAGCTGCCCCTATTTTGCTTGTTCTTGTGAAATAAGAACAAAGCAAAGATCAAAAGCACTCATTTTTGTCTTACTTCCTTGTCCTTGACTTCAGAATCACATGTTCTGGAACTTTCTGTTCTTCTTTGGCCAACTCTTTAAAATTCGGTCTTCAAAACGGAGGATTCGTTGGGGAAGACAAAATCTTCAAATAAAAAGTTTGAGGCTGCAAGTTCTTCCTATATAGAACTGTTCTCTCTTCTTTTGACGGCCTTCTTGGAAAAAACAAATTCTCTTTGGTAAAGTCTTTAGGCTACAAGTCATTCCTATATAGAACTCTTCGCCTTCAACATGGGCATAACGTTCTTGGGTAACGCAAGTATCAATGATCTCACTGCTTATTTATCTGATACCTTGGAGTCACGTGTTCTTCTAGAATCTTCCGCTCTTCCTCGAACGAATTCTTCGGGTTTCCTGTTTGTGGTCTCAGAATCATGAGCTCCTCTAGAACTCTTCGCTCTTCCTCGGTCACCTCTTTGACCTGTATGTACTTAAATATTAGTCTTGAGAAGACATCCTTACAAAAGGATTATATTAAGAAATTTGTTTAAAATAAATCATCCTTATGGAAGGATCATAATAATAATAATAATAAAATTGAATTTTAAGAGAAATATCTTTATGAAAGGATAAAATTAGAGATTTAAGAAAATCATCCTTATAGAAGTATAAAATTAAGAAATTTAGTTTAAAGAAAAACATCCTTATGAAAGGATCAGATTAAGAAATCTAAGTTTTAAGAAAAACATCATTATGAAAGGATAAAATTAAGAAATTCAATTTTATGCAAAACATCCTTAAGAAAAGATTAAATCAAGAAACTGGTTTTAAGAAAAATATCCTTATGAAAGGATAAAATTGAGAAATTTAGTTTTAAGAAAAACATCCTTATGAAAGGATCAAATTAAGTAATATAAGTTTTAAGAAAAAACATCCTTAAGAAAGGATTAGATTAAGAAATCTAAGTTTTAAGAAAAACATCATTATGAAAGGATAAAATTAAGAAATTGATTTTAAGCAAAATATCCTTAAGAAAAGATTAAATTAAGAAACTGGTTTTAAGAAAAATATCATTATAAAGGATAAAATTGAGAAATTTAGTTTTAAGAAAAACATCCTTATGAAAGGGTCAAATTAAGAAATCTAAGTTTTAAGAAAAAACATCCTTAAGAAAGGATTAGATTAAGAAATCTAAGTTTTAAGAAAAACATCCTTATGAAAGGATAAAATTAAGAAATTGATTTTAAGCAAAACACCATTAAGAAAAGATTAAATTAAGAAACTGATTTTAAGAAAAATATCCTTATGAAAGGATAAAATTGAGAAATTTAGTTTTAATAAAAATATCTTTTAAAATGATGCCCCGGTTCTATCCTTATGAAAAGATAATCTCTCTTTTTTCTTCCTTTTCTTTTTCTTTTTCTTCTTTCTTTTCTTTTTTTTCTTCTTTTTTTCTTCTCTATTTTTTCCTTCCTTTTCTTTTTTCTTTCTTCTTCTGACACTTGAGTGCGTGTCTTCTTAACAGGTGCAAAGGTGCACGAAGTCCTATGATACAGATGATGCATGAGCACATTTTATGATGCAAAGGTGCAAAATTTTCTTTTTCTCTTCTTCTTCTTCTGTCTTTTCTTCGGGGTAGGTAGGCTTCATCTTGTGACTACAACCATTCCTCATTCTTATGCCCCGATAAAATTTTCCTTTTAAAACTTTATAGTCCCTTCTCTGTTTGAACCTTCCAGCCAAGTGACCCCGGTCGATATAAACTCTTCGCTTAAGAAAAATTCTTTGACTTTTTCATTAGTCAAATCCTCTCATCTTTGTGTCACTTCTGGTCTCTTCTAATTTGAACTCCCATACGCATGAGATCTTTGCTACTTTATGGGCAATGATGCCTCACTCACCTTGGATTCTTGTGAACAAAATTCTTGATTTTTCACGGACAATGATGTCCCACTCAATCTTGATTCAACTCATCGTCATTTTTTTTTTTTTTTTTCATGATTTTGATTTTTTTTGTCTTCATCTATCTTATCATCATTAGGGCTGGCAAAATGCCCCACGCCTGAACTCATCTTTAATCTTCTTGCAACACCTCAAATGAACTAACTCTTGGTCCCTATAATAAAAAGGTTAGTATTTTGGAAATAAACTGAGAAATTTAGGAAAAAATGCAAAACATTTTTAAAAATTGATGTTTAGACGAAATGGTAAAGAGGAAAATACCAAACATTTTTGAAAAATGAATGTTTGGAGTAAACGATATGTATTAAACAATTTGAAATTCGAAAACTGTCAAACATTTTTGAAAAAATAATGTTCGGAATAAATAATAAAGATTAAAAGAATCGACAAAAATGTCAATTAATGTTCGATCCTAAAATAACAAATGCACTAGAAAATTTGTCTATTTAAAAATCTTGCCTATTTTGGCGATATAAGCATATGTATGGTCTCCCCTAGTGCATTTAGGCTTTTGAGAGGAACGCTTCTCATACCTAATTTCTAACCCATTCAAAGTGGCTCTCTTGATCTCACCACTCACTATGCCCCCCATCCTCTCCTCATCTGGGTGTCGATCAGACACTTCGAGGTTTGATGTTCCTTGAAGAAAGGTTAACCCTTATAGGTGGAATGTAATCTGAAGACAAACTTACCAAACTTAGATATCCACATATGATTTGAATGGTCTTTGTAGGCTTATAATGTAGGCTATGGTTCATGGGTATGAAAGAAATGATATATAGGCCCAAAATGAGTATTTAAGGGTGATGAAACCAAGGATCATTTCTTCTGGTTAAAATATCTTCTATGCGTTTGTTGATCAGAATGTGCTCAAATAAAAAACTTCTTTGATTTATTTCTTGGATCGCTCTAGACTGCCCATTTCTGGGTTTTCACCATAGAGTTTATTTCTTTCTTTGTAGCTTTGGAATCTGTACCTTGCATCTTGAATGAATGTTGATGCATTTCTTATTCACATGTAATCGAATCTTCTCATGTTATCGTTTATTGCATTTTCTGATGGTGCTTTTAATCTTCATTGTTTCAACCTTTTTGTTGGCACACTTTCAATTTGGTTTGGCCAGCCCTTTTGAGCAAAAATTTCTTTTACTGGCTTATTCTGATATTTCTCTTGGTCTTCGCATTTAGGACATTGATTCTCATTTCTTTCGATTATTCATGGAGCGCCATCTTTGTAATGCGGTCAAAATTGGGTGATTTGAACAAAATCTTATTCTTCTTTGCCCCAGTGTGGGGGTGATCCTTGGTTTGGGTTCAAATGAAAAGAAACGAACAAGGTCAAAGGGGGACAACAAATGGATATTTTCTATTATTTGCGAAGGGAATTGAAGGAATGCCATTTATCATCCCATAGATGGATATCAAAATAGTCTTCAGAGGGTAGAAGTTTAGGGTCAACACTCGATTCAAGAATCTTAAACAACAAGTGCCTGAGAAGAAAATTTCCTAAAATGGGAACTGCCCATTATCTACACACTTGTTTTGTTCCTTTATCGGCCTAAATAGACTAGCAGATACTTGCATTCGCAATGACCTAATAAAAATGGTATGTACATGTGTATGCTTTTTCAAAAATATGTGTATGGGAGAAAAAAAACTACCCCATAACAATGAACAAAGAATGCAAATATGCTTTCTGAATAAATGGAAATTTCATTACGACAAAAATAACTTCATTATGACAAAATAGGACTTAGCTTATAGATTTCTTTTGCATTTTTCCCAAATGCACAGGGATCAACGGATTTGAATTGCCTTCACCGGTAGTCGTTTGCTCCGGGCTAGTTGTACCATTCCCCTGGGTACAAGCAGTTTATACCAATTATGACATTGGATTTTTTCTAAAGGATTTGATTTATTTTCCTTTGACCATTCGAAAATGGATTTTTGGTGAAAATTTAATTTGCAGCTTTGTTTATAGATTTCTTTTGCATTTTTCCCAAATGCACAGGGATCAACGGTTTTGAGTTGCCTTTACCGGTAGCCGTTTGCTTCGGGCTAGTTTTACTATTCCCCTGAGTACAATCAGTTTATACCAATTATGACATTGGATTTTTCCAAAGGATTTATTTTCCTTTGACCATTCGTAAAAATGGCTTTTCGATGGATACTTGAATTATCCATTGTCTTAAATTTTACCGTGTTTAACCACATTATGCCAACATTTATGTCAGACTTGTTAAATTCTATTGAACTCTTTCCAGTTTTGTTAACATGAAAACTCACAATCAACTTTAAAAAAAATCTTGTTCTTTTTTCATCTTTAAGAAAGAATAGAATTAAGGAATTCTCCTATTTTCAGAAAAAACAATCCTTGAAAAGATAGAATTGTGAAAAAATCTTCTTAAGAACTATGAAAAATGTTCTTAAGACTGGTAGGATTAAAATATCTTTAAGAAATTTTTGAGAAAAAAAAAACGATCCTTGAGAAATGGCAGGATTTAAAAATTTTATTTTTGAGAAAATCAATTGAGAAATTCTTCTTCCCTTTTTTTGATAAAAAGAAAAATCTTAAGAGAGGAAAGAATTGGGAAATCTTTTTTTAAACAATATCCTTATGAAAAGATTTAATTGAGAAATATTTCCTCTGAAAAATGTCCTTATGAAAGGACTAAATTACAGGCTCATATTAAAAGATGTCCTTGTGAAAGGATCGAAAAAGAAATTCTTATTATTATTTTTGAAATAATGTCCTTATGAAAGGACTGAACAAGTGTATTTGTGAAATGATTGAAAAAACTTTGCTAAAAAATATTTATTCTCGTGGGAGGATGAAAAAAGCTCAAAAATGTCCTTGTGAAGGGACTGGATCTAAGAACTTGTTAAAACAAATTGAAATGTTCATTTTTTTTATTTTTTTTCTTTAATCACCATTATAAAAGGGATGTATTTAGAAATTTGGTTGAAAGAATATAAAAATTCATTCTTAAAAAAATGTCCTTAAAAGGATTTACCTTTTCTTAAAAATAATTTGTGAAAGAATTTTTTGGTATGTGATTTTATGCAAATGAGATGCATGCACGTGCTTCCGAGGTGATGCAATGTACGAAATGTAAAAATCATAACAATAATCAACAAATGCAAGAATGAATGCAAATAAAGGCGTTGATTCAGCTGGTAATCACCCTTTCGAATGACTTTCATAGAATTTAAAGGGTCCAGATTCTAGAGCCAGAAAAGAAGACTTCTACAGATATGCCCCTCTATATGTTTTTGGGTCGCACTCAAGGAAATAAAAGTCTCGGTTAAAATTGCTAGTACCGGGTTCGCCTTCCGCTTCATGCATTCAAACATATCCAAGATGGTTACGTCGATGTTTTCAAGAACCCTCGAGAAAATGATCAGACCCTATATCCCTAAAGAGAACATGTCCATCTTCATCGCCTCATCTGGGTGTGTGGGTCTGATGTCTCGGATACACTCCCATGCACAGGCTAGGTTGTCTCCTCGACTCTGAATCAGGCCGTTGACCCAATCGTTACTCATCCCAGCAAAGGTTTCGAGCTTCAATGGATAATTCTAGTTCCTTGGCGGCTTCGTATAGATCCAATCTTTTGAACATTTTTCTTGTTGAGCAAAGTTGTGTACTCTTCTGCCGTGGGCATCATGTCTTGGCCGTTGAAAGTGAAGCAACAAAAAACGGGATTCCAAAGCTGGAAAATGGCTCGGAGTAAATGCTGATTGGCTCGAACATACACTAGCTGGGCTATGTCACCATAACTGTCAGAAAATAGGTCGTGTAGTCTTCGGTCCCATCTTTCCTAAATCTCTTTAAGCTCCCACAAATCATTTTGTTGTAGGCTCTCGTGTGTATACTTTGCCACTACACGCTTGCTCGGCAAACTGTTACCTCGGACCCGTTGATTAACCTTTAACCAATGTCACATGACTAGGTTGATGTCGTCCTCCTTAAGATACCTTTTTTCCAAGATGAAAGATTTTCTGATCGGGCAAACCACTTGAATCAACACCTTTATGTAATGTGGATGCAATGATAATGCAACAAAAGTATGTGTAAAATAAAAAATAAAATAAAACACAAAAAGAAATGAGTTAGTACCGAATAAAAATAATAAATACATAAATAAAAGGTAAATTTAAATAAAGTAAACAAAAAAAAACCTTATATACATCCCGTCTAAAACACCTAGGTTATCTGCATGGCTCTAAAGGGGTGGGTTTCTATGTGTTCTCTACATGCAGTGTTGGTGCTAGGAGGTACCCGAATTGTCCTTGCTGTCCCCTACTAAGGGTAGCAAGGCCCCCGATCATCACCCATTATAGGCTCCTTTCAATCGGGTTCAATTCAGGGGGACCCATTCACTTATGCCTGTACGAAGGAACGATATCCTTACGAAAGCATAAGGTACTCGAGCCCCGAATGTACTTGCTAGGCCTACACGGAGGAACGATATCCTCACAAAAGCATTAGCATTTCCCCCCCACTTAAAAAGGACGAGTTTATATGCCAAATTTTAAATGCGTTAAAATAAACGCGCAATTACAACCGAATATTAATTTAATAGCCACTTTATTCCGGAACTTCTAATATTATTAAAGCGGTAATTATTTGAAAAAGCTTGACTCTCTTTTTTTGTTTTGAAAAACAAATAATAGTCTCCCCAGCGTAGTCGCCATCTGTAGCGATATCCCTTTTTCATTTCGCTAAAAAAATGGGTTTTAAGGTGTTTGTTGTCTTTCGGGTATAAAAATATTTATCCCGTGGGTTTTTTTTTTAAAAAATGTATTTTATTTTATTAAAAATGGAGTCGCCACCGGCCACTTAGGTAGGTCGGACACCGTAAAACCAGAGATTTAAAAATTGTTGGGTTCGGGAGTCGGTTACGGATGGGGAAGGATTAGCACCCCCACACCGCCCAAAATTGGCACTTTACTAATTACCGCTTTATTAAAATTAAACTTTCTAGATTAAAATGATGATTAAATTAAAATTTGGTTATAAGTGCGAGTATATTTTAAAGGTCCCATTATCCGAGGGTAAACGCTCAACCACCATCACTACGCTTGATACTGGCCCCGTTTACGCTCGGATAAAAGGGCACCGCATTGATAATAAATATCTCAAAATGCAACTTAAAACATGGCAAACATAAATAAATACAAAGCAATAAAGATATGAATAAATACTAACATAATAAAATACTAATCTAACATAAATAAAAATACTAATCTAAAACATAAATACATAAATATTAATCTAACACATAAATAAAAACAAATCTAACATAAATAAAAACATTAATCTAAAACATACATAAATACTAATCTAAAACATAAATAAGCATACAAACTAAAAAATAAGAATACAATTTTAAATTAACTAATACTTCATTAAACCATAAAAATTACAACACTAATAAAAAGGAAAGAAAATATACCTAACTAGGAGCTCGAGTGACGAACCCCGATGGAACCCCACTGAGATCTACTACGACCTTTCCAAAAATTAACTAGATCGGACCCAAAATAGGACCCCGATCGAACCGGTTAGGACCAAGGGCATTACCTTGGTCCTTGGCTACCCGAGAGCTATGCTCTCTTATTTGGGCATGCCTTGGCCGATTCCCCCTTTCAATCCCCCTCATGCCTCCTATTTATAGGCAATTGGGGGTTGCTTGGGTGACGTGGAGAGCTTAGCTCCACACAATTTCCCCCTTTTTTCAATAATATTATTATTACAATAATACTAATAATACTAAAATTCGGACAAAAATGAGTGATTACAATACGATATTTTGATATTGGGAAATCGCAATCAATGTTTAAGTGGAATTCGAGTATCCAGATCGAACTGGAAAATTATGAAATTTTACTATATGATAGAACAAGGATATAAAAATCACTCCCAGTTTTTGGAAATACTTTTAGTTTGATCCAGGATGAATTCTATGATTTATTTTGATTAAGGAATTTATTTAGTAAGCGATAAAATTCTCGATAATTATCGGTAAATCAGATCGAGCTAAAATTTCAGAGATGATTCCATAGACCTTGGAAGAGTTATAACATATTATTTTATGGATATTTGGAGAGTTAAATAGTTGGGTTAAGTTTTTTTGACTGAAATGGCCTAGAATGGCAATTTTGTGAAAAAAGTTGACTAGTAAAGGGTATTTTGGTCTTTTCACCCAAAAGGGACATGGAGGGAATTTTGAGATCTCTTTAGTGGATGAATAGTGTCTGGTTGGAATCCAACTAAGTCTAGTTGGAATGTTACAATATGGCAAACTAGTAAATATGAATTCAGTTGGGGGACGTTTTGGTAAATTGGAATAAAATTAATTTTAAATTCATTTTTAATTATACAAGTGGCTTATATATATGAAATATGAAGGTTTATCAATGAATTTTCATCTCCAAAACCGTGGAGAAAGAGGAGAAAGAAGATGGAAAATTTTCAAGCTCGATTTAATCCCTGAATATCGGTTTTAAGGTAATCTTCCGAACTACAAAGTTCTTCTTCTCTTCGATCTTTATCTATTGATGTAAATTATTCATGGATTTCATTCTTGATTGTTGAGATTTGATATGAGAGCGAAATTAGGATTTATGTTCAAATTAGGGGTTTTATGATTTTACGAATCTATGTTCGATTTTATGTTGAAATCAAGCAAGAATGATGTTGGATTCATGTTTTTAAGTTGTGATTTAAACCCTAAACAATTCAGAAACCTTGAAAAAGATTAGGGTTTAAGGATCCAACCTTAAATTAGGATTTGTGATGATGAGTTAGTAATCTTGCAAGCTTGATTTGTTGTTTGGAATCAAAACCCTAAATTTAAACCTTAAAGGACTAATTCAGCAAGGTGTTAAAGTTAGGGGTTCAATTCTGATTTTTAGAATTTGAAATGTACTTATGTTGTTAATGATGTTTGAGACATGAAAATGAAGTTAGAATGCTAAACTGATGATTATTCGAGCTAGTGACCATTTTGACAATTTGTCAAAAGTGGATAACCAATTCGGCGCAATGGTGTATAAGAAGAGGAAAAATTCTGATTTTTATGTTAAGTTATGATTATGATGTAATGTTGATGATTGGGGGCCTAATTGCAAAGTTTTAAAGCTAGAATCCTTGAATTGTAAATTAGTGACTATTTCGACAAATTAGAGAACAAAGGGTTGAAATGAGACAACTATGTATTTGAAGAGTACTATGTTGGAAATTTATTTGAGTGATTTAGATGTTGATTTTGAAGTGAATGGAAGCTTGTATTCAGTTAAGGACCCAAAACAACAACTTGTAGAATACAAGGGACCAATTCGGCAATTTAACAAAAGTAAAGGAAAATTTATGGAAAAATAGGATATGGCTTAATTGGAATAAAGACAATCCTTTGGGGACCATTTGAACAATTCGGCTCAAGTGTGGGGACCAAAATAAAACTTTTCAAAGTTTAGGTCCTAAAGTGTAAAGGATGAAAAATGTGGGGATCAAGCTTAAAATTATTAAATATAGCTCGAAAGTGTCCTTCGGGACTAAATTGAGTATTCGGCCAAGGTATCGGACCTAAGGATAAATATGAGAAAGATTTGATGCGAGTATATTTTAATATATCAGATTGAATCGAATATAGGAAGCTTAAATAATTCAATCTAGTAATTGATGGATAGTTACTTAAATTACTTTCCATTATTATATTAAGATTTAATATGTACTAACTTATACTTGAAATGGTATATGTTATTGTTATAATATAGCTTCCAATACGATTCGAGATCGAACAAGCAAAAAGGGCAAGGAAAAGGTTAGAGTAGAGATAAAGTAATCAAATTGAGTAATGTAAGGCAAAGCTGAGTGCATTTTACCTATTATATATATGAGGAAGACTTGCGATAAGTCGACCTTGATATTAATGAAATGTATGTTGATCAAAGTTATGCAAATGACATGAAATATTAAATGGCATATGTGATACATTGATATGGTATAAAGATTTATCCAAGATAAATCAGATTTTAGATATTGGGTATGAACTGCCTAATATCGACTTACATGATTTATATTGATGCATAATACAGTAATGGCAAGTATATATGAAAAATTATGATGAAATATAGGATGTGATTTTCCCGTTTACATGAATGATGATGATTTATTGATAATGAAGTGAAATGCCCAAGTATTTATTTATGAGAGTCCATGGTATAGTTGGCATAGCATCACTCAAGTTATGATATGATTACATGTTTTTGTGACTACTACAGTGTCACTTCCACCTTGGGGACCCAAGCCCTTGGTGTTGCACCCTAGGGATCCAAGCCTATAGTGCTAATGGCACTAAAGAGGTGCTTTAACGAGGAGCAAAGAGCGTCCTCGATGTACGTACTCATCTGTCATGTGCAAGTTAGGCACTACAGTGTCACTTACACCTTAAGGACCCAAGCCCTTGGTGTTGCACCCTGGGGATCCAAGCCCATAGTGCTAATGGCACTAACGAGATGCTTTTTGAGGAGCAAATACGTACTCATTTACAAGTACAAGTTAGACACTCAGGTGTCTTATTCATGTGACTCGAGTACTTGGATCTCATATTATTTACTTGGGCTATCTTTAAAAGAAGGTTATACAGTAAATGATTACATGATGACTGATAACATGATATCTATACTTGTTTTATGATATGATATGATATAAACTGTAATGGGAATCACTTGCCATTTTGCAGGAAATGTATTGCACTGTTATATGGCAGAAGAATGACTTTGATAAGTCTGTTTTATATGATTATTTACATTGAAACGATTTATTTTAAATTATAATTACCTCACTAATTGAATACTTAGCGTGTACAGTTTCACACGTAGGTTATTGGAAACTTACCGGAAGAGGAGTCAAGCATGATAATCAAGTTGCAATCTGCCAAACATCACTAAGACATTATAATTTATGATATTCTTTAGTGGGCATGTATCTTTTTATTCGTTAGTTGTTTTAAAGGTAAAATTTTTACTTATCGTTTATCACGTAACGATTTGAAATTCAAGAAAAGGCCTAGGCAATATACATAGTTTTCACCCTGAGTTATATACTTACTTTAATAAATGATTAATATGTTTTATAAACCAATTCAGGGTCAAAACTAGCAATCTGCAAATAGGCTATGAATACTTTGATAGTCGAGAAATGATTATTTTATAAACTAGTTCTATGTCAGATCTTCTATATAAAAAATTTACAAGTTAGGAAATCAGTTAAATAATTTAGTAACATCTTCGATGTGTATTTAATCATTGAATATACGATGAGGGTGTTACACTGAGTCCGTTTATGAAGCCCGTTTTGCGAAATTCTAACCCAAAGGCCTTCAAAATTGACCTTAAATTTGATCATGCATAAGTATTTTAATTAATCGATTTAAGAGAAAAGATTTGGATTAAAGATTCTGACATGAGATATTATTTGTTTAAGGTACTCAAGATACGTTCGACCGCTCATCTGCTTAGCCCGGCTTAACCCGACCTACTCAGCCATGTGAGCCCATTGTGACCCGTATGGATTTGTAACATAGTAATTTATTCTGGTATAAATATAATTTCTATAGCAACCTGAATACTTGTCGGTATAGGTTCCAACACCACAGTAGAGCGTGATTCTGACAAGTGTGTTCTTTGTGTGCTACATAATTGTTTTTGCATACTGTTTCGCATGTTTTACTAAATCGATAATGTGCATATGACTGACATGCCTGTTTTTGTATATAAATAACATGTTTTCTGAACTTAAGCATGACTACAATATATACCTGATTTATACCCTGATACCCGATATGACTAGCATGATCTATGGTTACTATTACCTGCTTATAAATGTCTGTTATTAGTTGCTATTATTCTTGATTATTATTGCATACTGTAGTACTGCCTAGACTGTTTCATTGGAGTACTTGGGGTAATATATGAAGTGACTAATGGTTCAGCCCTAATCCGGCTGGTAATTCCGCATGTATAAGGTTTCCGTGCTTCGGTTGGGTAATTCTGCCTGTGACCTAAGGTATTCCCTTAGGATGGTACCCTCACCTATTGTCCAGGGTTAACGCCCATATTCAGATCCTTAGCTATGGCTAGAGTGACTCCGCCCGTATTCGGTTCCTATACTTCGGTTGGGGTAATTCTACCCGCGACCTAAGGTATCCCCTTAGGATGGTACTCTTGCCTAATGGGCTCGGGTTAATGCTTGTATATGATACTGTTCTGGGGAACTATATCCTAGAGTCTGGTTGGAGGGTAGATAGGTTGCATGAAAACTATGGTTGCACTTATAACATGTTTTATGAGATATTTACTATTTTCTAAATTATATATATATATATTATTTTTTTGGCACTGTTGGAACACACTGAGCTTCCAAGCTCACACTCCAAATCTTTTCCCCTTTCAGATTTTGGATAGGCTTCTCGGACCTGGCACTTGGGGATCGACACATTTGATATACATCTGTTATTGTAATGTTTCTATCTTCCGGATTGTTCTATTACGGTGACATGAGCCTATATTTTGTTACTTTATATTTTATACTCGATGATATTTCTATATATGGCTTGTGATGTATTTTCATATTTTGAATATGGTTTATTTTGGTTAACTTAAATCGTATATGTTTGAATCTCTTATCTCTTGATTTTGATTTTCAATTCATTAAATATTTCCATAAAAAGATTTTTGGTAACAAATGTGATCTCCTAGATTTGGATCTACGCATAGACCGTCTAGGGGGTTACAGTCTACGTGGCCTAACCCAATATTTTATTTTCTTCATTTTATGTATTTGTTTCAAATTAATAATTTTATCATGTAAATCATCAACAAAAATAAGCTTTGGAACCATTTCGACGCTATAAAAATAGCTTCGACACCATGATTTATAATTACAATTACTGAACGACTAAAATTTTTAGCTTCTTATTTTTTAATTACAATTATACACCTCCAATACTACGCCTTTAAGCTTAAGGATTACGCGAATGCGACGATTAACTTCCCAGATTAACCCATCAAACATGATTCTCAAGGCATTTTAGCTTTTTATTCATGCCCAAAAACAAGCTTTAAAACCATTTTCATATTGTTTACAATGTCTGTTCTGTGCCAATATCAGTCTAAAATGCAAAGTTAAGTTCTAATTAATTGTAGCACGCTGGTGGTCGAATCTTTTAAAAAAAATTAAAAGGACCCACGTCCTGCAATACGCGAGATCTACTGCCATGTCAGATCTCTGGCAGGAATCTCTGTAGACCTCGTGTTTGGCTTAACGCGAGCTCCTTTTAAAATGTGTCAACTTTCACCCTATACATAGCGGGGCTGAGGGCAAAGGAGCCACCACCCTGCCCTAGAAATTGCGACATTGTGCTATGGTTGGAAACTTGATATCAAATCTTAAAAAATAAACTTAGTTGCAGCTAATAATGGTAACAAACTACGTATCGAGAATATTCTCTCACAAAGCTATTTTCCCGATAATGTGGTTTGTTGGTATACGTAGTTGGATTTAAGTGATCACAACAAGCTTTTGGCAGTTTAACAGTATTGGTGAGATGTGTCTTTGTTGTTTTCGTACGGGGATGAACGACGAATCACAATATCGGGAAATGATTAGTCTTCCTCAAGTGCCCACAACCTTTTTAACCTTTTGTTTGTGGAAACGGGTAACTTATTTTTACGCCTCACTCGTGGAGGCTAGATGAAGACCACCGCATGTAACCGTAGTCAAAGCCCCTACCATTGCAGATGATGAAGCTTCTGATCTCCGTCCATTTTGTGGACGAATTTTTCGGGGTTCTACTAACCGATTATAATGTTTATAGGCCCTTATGCCAATATCAGCCCCAAATACGCTTTTTGAGCTTGAAAAAGACCACCGGCTGTTTAGGGTTGAATTGCCATAGTCTGTTTAAGCGTGAAAATGCAGGACTACTAAGCTCTAGAAGTAAGCCGTGGGTATGTTAACAAGGTCTCCCGCTGCTTGGACGTGTTGTGACCGGATCGAGTATGGATGATTAGTCGCCTCTATTACGTAATAATTTTATTGTCCTCATATTTTATTGTCTTCATTTTATGTATTTGTTTGAAACGTAACAATTTTATTTTCCCCAACTTATTTTATAAAGGCGTTGAAATATGAAATAATGAACTTAAGTTAAATTAACTTTAGTTAAAATGCCATTTTAGCTTGTCGTTCCTGCACAAAACCACTCTTCAGAACCTTTTTTCAGCGCGATATTTATACCGTTTACAATGTATCGTGCGTGCCAATATCAGTCTCAGATGGAATCCAAGTTCTAGTACTACGCCTCTAAGCTCAACAATTACGAAAATTCTCAGATTAACAAACCGGGAAAACAGCTCGAACATGCCTATGAAGCCATTTTATCTCGAACATACCTTTTTATTCATGTCCAAAAGCAAGCTTTGGAACCATTTTCAAGGCCATTTTTATACCGTTTACAATGTCGATTCTGTGCCAATATCACTCTCAAATGAAAGATAAAATCCAATACTAGGCCTATAACCTAAAATTTTACGAAGATTATTCTAATATAACACGGGAAAACACCTCCAACATGCCTACCAAGCCATTTCAACTTCTTATTCTTGGACAAAAGCTAGCGTTGAAACCATTTTCAACGCACTTTTTATACAGTATGCAATGTCTCGTACGTGCCAATATCGGTCTCAAATGGAAGATAAGTTCCAATACTACATCTCTAAGCTTAAAAATTACCACAATTATCAGGCTAATGGCATGATAAAATTCCTCGAACATGCCTATACACCCTTGTATTTTAGCCTAGAATATGAGGACCTCGCTTTATGCAGAATGTGAGGTCACTCTAACTTTTTTTCACGATATATTCAATATCTCGTAGACCTAACGTTTTACAAAACACGAGGCCTTATCATGTAATTTTAAATTACATAATATGAAAAGTTAGCCCACGTTGTACGGACTACTCTATGTGTATAACACGAGGTCAAAGCTCGCATTTTCCATAATACTAGGTACCCTTACTTGGCCGATTTGGGGGTCATTTTTCTATATAACGTTGGCTGGGGTCATTTACATAAATAACTATTTAAAAAGGGTTTTTTATATAATAAGGCCTTGGCACAGTGTAATGCCCCAATTTTAGGGCTTAGCTGTTTGGTGGTTTATTAGACGGTTCAGTAGACCAGAGTAGAGATTCGAGTCAGTTTCAGGATCGTATATTTTTGGTGTTGGAAAAATTATGGAAAAATGCTTAATAATCATTATTAATTATGTGTTTAATAATGGTGGAATCAGTTTTGAAAAATGGGTTTTGTAAGATGGACATTTTGGTTAGTGACCAAAATGAAAGTTTTGAAAACTGTGATTTTGTAGTGACTAAAATGAAAAGGGTCAAATACTTAGAATTTTTAAGGAGCTATTTTGCCAATTGGTTTCTGATGATTTCTCCCTTGATTTGACTTATTTTAACATGTGGTTTAATTAGTAATTAAAGAGGATTTTGTTAAAAAGTTAGTTATCTTTTCCAAAACAAAAATCACGTCATTTTCTCTCAACTTTTTCCCTCCATTCTCTCCTCAGCCAAACACTCAGTTTTTCATCAAATTTCCAGAGGTGAGGTGGTTTCTAACTTGATTTTATTGTTTCAAATTGTTTTATAAAGATTGTTCATATAAAATCTTACAATAATCTTGTGTTTTCTTAGCTTTTCACAAATCAATTGAGGGAGAAACGTCATAATAGGGGTAAGGTCTGAGATCTCCTCTATTGTATGGTTCTTTATTGAAATTCCCAAGCATTTGATCCTTGTTTTTGTGTTTCTAATCTGGTTTTGATGATTTTTCAATGTTTAATTGAGTTATTTGGGGAAAATGAGTTGATTCGCGAATTAGATCTGATTTCCAGTAAGCAAGGTTGCTTTGATTCATATTTTGGATGCATAATAATGTTGATAAGTGATTTTTATCAATGGAATCCCGAAACTTAAGAATCTCTATTTGTCTAGGTTGTTGGTTTTGAGGTTTTGTGGTGTTTTTATGGTTGTAAGGTTGCTGGAGGTGGTAGGTTGTTTTGAATCTGTTTTTAGATGTGTTTTGATGTTGAAAGTGATGTTAGATTGATAGATGTTGGCTGGGTTATGAATCGAAGTGTTTTGGTTATGTTTTCGGTTGCTGTGGAGGGTTAATTGTGGATGTTTTGTGAGAATCTGAGAAAGATTGTGGTTACTGTGTTTGGAATGCATTATGATGCATTAATCCTCTGTTGTTTTGTGGTAAAAACAAGGGAGGTTGATTCGGAAGTGATTGGAGAAGCGTTGGAGGCTTCAGATTCTTGATTTCACGTCGGCAAATTGAGGTTTCGCGTATCGGTGAGTGAAAACGTGGTTTAAAGTGTTTTTTATATTTTGGGAACAAAGTTTTGGGAGTTATGATAGAGCTTGAAATGCTTACCTAGACTCAAAAGTAAGTATAAAGTGGATTTCCCTCTCGGACGTGCTAGTTTGAAATGGTTTTATGCACTTGTTTTAATTTACATGTTGCTTACTATTTAAGCATGTTTTAAAGTATTTGATATACTATTTTTAAGCATGAAATGCTGAAGGATGTACATGGTAAGTGATCCTTGTAAGTATGTGGTTTATACTTGTGTTTTAAAGCATGGTTGTTGCTTTGGAAATGGCATGGTTTAATGCTTGTTAAAAACAGTAAGGTAAATGCTATTGGGTTAATTATATTGGCAAGTGATGTGGTTTTAAAATTGTTATCGGATATAGTTGGTCGGTCATAGGATTGAGTGCACTGTAAATAAGTCGCCTTGGATGTTAAGGGGTTTATACGGCGTACCGAATACTCCATCCAAGTACCCTAATGGTAGAGGGGTTAAACAGTACCGAATACCCCTGTTAGTGGATTAAGCGTCTAACCGATGATTGGAGTGGATGTCCCCGTGGGTTGTTATGGTACCCGATTGTTAATGAACTGTGATTGTAATTGTATCGCTATTCCGATTGAGATGGCTTGAAGTTTTGGGTTAACACTTGTTGAATCCGTGTATCTGATGAACTCTTTTGTTATTGAACTTGTCTATTGATCACTTGAAAGCCAATATAATTGTTAATGTATCATTGAAATGTTTATGTTGTATAATGTGGTTTATACATGTTTCTCCTTAAGCCTTGCATTTGATAGTAATGCATGGGAAGGCTTAAGTGGAGGGTTAGCAATGTGACTTGCTGTTGTTTAATGATACATGTATTATATGGTTTAATATGTTGGTTTTAATGACGTAAAGTGCATGTTTTAAAAGGGCATGATATTTTAAAGGATGATGTTAAGTAAATGGTTTTAAATGCATTGATGGTGTTTGTTTTTGAGCACTCCTCACTAAGCTTTGCATGCTTATGCTCTCGTTGTCCATCAATGCAGATAATTAAGATCTTGGAAAGTAGCAAGAAGCAAGGGGATCTTGGCAAGACTTGTTTCCAAAGTATGTTAGAGACTAGACTATAATAAATAAGGGCAATGGGGTACTTGCTGTGTTTTGGGAGATGTTTTCTGAAACTCCTCATTGGAGCATGTTTCTTTAGTTGCTCTTGGGTTGTAAATGGCCTTTAAGATTTGATTTTGGTGCTGGTTTACCTTTTGACATGTTGGTTGGATGCATATTAGGAAGCATGCCTATAGATTTCCTTTTTGATGCACGAATCCTTGTTGTGTTATTAGAATTGTGATGCTAGTTAGCATGAGATATGTTTGACATGTTAGTATTGTGTTTAAAGCATGTTGGAGTGGTTTGAGTATGCTTTTTGGATGAAAAATCAACCAAATGTGACATTACAGGCCCAGGCGTACCGATACGTGGGAGACCGTATCAGTACAGCTAGGCAATTTTAGGCTTGTAAGATCGGTACGGGCCAAGTGCGTTTCGATATGCATAGGCAAATTTGGCCTGGCGTACCGGTACGGGCGTTTCGATACGAGTTTTAGCCTCTAGAATTTCACTTTTGCAATTTGAACCCGCGTATAGAAACACCTAAGAAACTGTATCGGTACGGTTTAAAATATATCAAAAGTTCAGTATTTCAGTTAGGCGTATCGATACGGCTAGGTGGTGTATCGAAATGGTGTGTTTCAAACTATATCGGTACGGGCTTACCCATTTCGACACGGATGACCGTATCTCCTGTGAATGTCACTTTTGGGCAGTTTTGCTTTCTTTGCATTTTAGTCCCTAATTCTTGCCGATGCAATTATATATGGTAGAATGATCGGTTTGAGCTGAAATTTGGGATGAAAGTTTGGAACATGACTAGTTAAAGATTGGCAACTTAAAAATGAGTTTTAATCCTAAAATTCACTGTATTTGCAATTTGGCCCCTAAGTTGCAAATGTGATCAATTGGATGTCAAATTGAAGCCCGATTGAGTTGGGGTTGCACCTGATGTTTGTATGAACACGTAGGTATAATAATTGGCATTTAGATAAGAAAAAGGAAAAAAATGAATCGGGTTTGGTTGTATCTCTTTGGTTTGCTACGACAAACCTAATGTAGCTTTCTTGGTTCGGTTGGGCGTCTAGGCCGGGTCAAGGGGGTTACACACAGGCTCTCATTTCGGCCCTTTTCTTTGAAGATACACTACATACTTTATGTTTTCTTGTATGAATTGATGTTGTGGCAAACTTGTATTGGTCAATAATGTTGAAATGGCCGAATGACAGCCCATGGTTGGCTACATCAATGTCATCCACAAGTGGGTCTGAAAGCCACACGCAGTGGAAGATTCCAGAATGTGACAACTAGTGACAGTTATAAAATACCAAAGGACACTTTCATCCGAACAACTGTTCAGATCATCTTGAGGAAATACAATCCTCGTGAAATCATCCTTTGCATTAGAAGCTGTTGGATCATGTTTTCTTAAATGGTCAGAGATAATTTCAGGAATTGGAAGAGTCTTAATCCGTGTGTAGCCTTTTAATTGGCTCATTAATACCAGCCTTTGATATTCTCACTCCATCCAAAAGTCAAATCTAATCGGGCTTTAGGTAGCATTGGACTTCTGGTAGAATTTATAAATTGAGCTATAGACGTATTGGGCTCCAAATTTTGTATATTTGATATCTGTATGAAATGGACTTTGGTATTTAATTTTTGGACATTAGTTTTATTTATTTTGTATTTGGCTTAGTATTTAAAACTTTGGGCCTTATTAAACAAAGGTAAATGGGCCGAGCCCGGATAAAAATTAGTGATTAGATGAAGAAGGATTTTCTCAAAAAATGAACTCTCAAAAGACTCTCCACAAACATACTTCCTTTCTTGCAAATTAGGCTTCTTTTTATATAGGCGGAGAAGTGAAAATTGAATACCAATAAGAATGCAAAACTTGTTAATCCTCCTTGTGGTCCTATCTCGACAAGGGTGTTTGTCTTGATGCAGCTGCAATCCTGCGACTCCGGGTATTGTCTGGTGGCCTAGCTTGGAAATTTGCCTTGATATATGGGGCGGTCTAATAACTCGAAAAAGTAGTGTAATTTATATTCCTTTACATCGATTATTGCATGTACTTAGGGCCATTTTAGTTGCATAATTACATTTTCTTAAATTTAGTTGGAGTTTTATGTTTCGTGCATCTCGTCTTGTGATTTTCTATTTTTATGGGAGAAATGCTACCGTTTTGCTTCGATTTTGCAGGATAATCGTCGGCCTAAGAAAAAGAGTTTCCATGCAAGATCGGAGAAAATAGTTACCTAAGGAAAAGAATCTCCTAGATTCGTGGAGATTTGAAGTAGGAAAAGCTGATACAACTGAAGATAGGAGGATAAGATAACTATTTGAAATTCAATTTGAATTTTCCCTCCATAAAAGAGTGATGCTTAGATCCAACAAAAAATAACACAAACTAAGAAGAAACTCTAGCTTCATCTTCTTGTAGTCACTAATTTTATCTAGGGTATTAACCCATTTTTTATATTTTTTGTGAATATTTGAAATCATGGACTTTTGTAAATATTATTATTATTATTATATGTCATTATAATTTTATTACTCATGATTTAAAAGCCCAAAATGTTACTACTATCATGGTTAATAGTATTGTGACACCCTTAACGTATACTCGTAGGCCAAATATATATTAAAGATGACACGAAATTGTACTTCAGAAATCTGTACTTATTTTTTAAACATAAATAATTTCATAAAACTAGTTCGGTAATTAATCATTTTTTGGAGTTAAATTAAAACTAGGTCATCCAGTCGCAGCTAATTTCGACCCTGATTTAGTTTGTAAAACTTAAAAGTAAGTTATTAAAAAATAAAATATGATTCAGGGTACAAACTATAAGCGCTGCCTAGAACTTTTCTTAATTTCAAAATTGTTACACGATATACATTAATTTCTATTTTAAAGTCATTTAAAATACTTTACCAATATTATTAATCCTTGTTTTCATAATATATATATCTTCATACTAACATACATCAAAGTTAATCTTACACGATATCAAACAGTCCACCATTTAAAATATTTACATGCCCTCTAGTTGTCAACTACATTAGAGATGTACATTGTTGCACGTAATAAGTGCTCCGCAATTGTGCAAGTGTACACGTCGCAAGTTATAGTATAAAAGATATCATTTCCACAGGGATTGGTGCCACTTCAAGAATTCAAACTCTTGCATTGTAAAAAGTAAAAACACAAGTAGGTGATTGTAGGAGTTTTAACTAACAACTAAACTAGAAAGCAATAAAGTAAAAGAAGATGTAATCAAAAGAGAGGGAATAGTCCATGTTATTGTGAGTTGAGGTGTGATAGCCAATTGGATCGTCTTGGTAAACGAGTGCAAGGGAAACTCAGTTGCCGTGGCAACTTGCGCAGTTAGGTTGCCTTGGCAACTAATCGAACGGTTGCTTGGGCAACTGGCTGGGCAACTGTTTGGGCGGCTGGGCAGCAACTTCAAGGTTCGACAGAGCGTTCTTCAATGTTTTCTTCTTATCCCTAATTCGAAACTCTAGCTAATTGTGCATGCCTTGACAATACATCCCTGCGTGAATCAAGGGTGAACAACAACCAATCTTGCGCTCTTGTTAGCCGTTGAAATCCTTAACTTATTCGTAAGCTGGATTAATTTTCACCATAAATAGATTAAATAAATACCATACTCATTCGTTTCTTGAATCTAACTCTCACGATATTAGATAAATAGATAGAATCACGAGATCCTCTCCCAATTCACTCGCAAACAAGAATAAAAACCAAGAATGAGTAAACCTTGAATTGAAAGTGCAAACTTTTATTACCTAAACAAAATCCAATTGTTTCTCACAACCACAAAACACAATAACCTTATCCAAATAGATTTAGTTCATGGCTAGGTTCAAAAGAAACACAAAACAAAGAGTCCCTAACATAAACCTAATCGAACAAGAAAGAAAAAGATGAAGAATGGTTGAAAGCTTCTTGCCGATTTCTCTCCCCTTTTTTGCACCTCCTTGAGGCGACGACTTGGCCCTCAATTTATAGGGCTAGGTCAAGGTCTTTCTTGAGGAGGAAGTTAAGTTGGAATTAAATGCTTTTAAAGAATATAATTCTTTATTATATTTAAATTCCTTCTAGATCTTCTCCTATCTTCTTGGGATTTAATTTCTCTTTGACCTCTTCATGGAAATCAATCTCCTTTGGGATTTAACTTTGCTCCACGTCATCTTGAACTTATCTAGTCATCAATTTCGACTGCCATATCATCTTATCCCTTATTGACAATTACCCTGGCAACTAGCCCGGCATCTCCTTCATGCACTACCCTGGTAACTACGTCGGCATCTCCTTCTTGTATTGCCCTGGCAACTGGTTCTAGCCTTGCTTTGGCAAGTGATTCTGCACACACAAAAATAACTATCGGCATCACCCTTTTCCCCAAAATTAAGCAAAATATGATATCGAGCTTAACCACCAAGGAAACAATGCAAACATGCATGAATGACTAATAATGCAACTAATATGAGCCTAAGTCTAGCAATAATATGAATAAAAAGCTAAATAAAATAATACTTTTAGACACTAAACACGCCCCCAAACTCGAACTATTGCTTGCCCTCAAGCAATGCAAACTAATAATTACTCACCAAGACTTCAATTTTCACAAACTTAGCTTTAAACTTGATTTCAATCCTCAGAACCGTGGCACAAAGTATGATTTGCTTTTCATTTTTCGAACAACTTAGAAATTACTCGGAATCAAACTATAATGTTTGTGAGTGTGTGCGGAGTTGTGTGCAAGTTGATTTTTCGGATTCTATGCAAACAAGAGGTTTTCAAATTACTTTCTTAGGTTCTTTTAACATGTTTTAACTAGAGCCAGTTTTGGGCACCTCTATTGTTTTGTTTTTAGTTTTCTTAAGTTAATTAATTTATTCGACTAGAGCCGGTTTTGAGCACCTCTAACGATCAATTTTTAGCACATACTAGAGACAATTTCGGGCACCTCTAGAATTCATCCATTTTTTATTCTAATCCCCCAATTTTTGAACTATCAACCTAAGTTCGCTAGAATTCCTTAAATCAATCGAGCCACAATAGTGTTTCATCAAGTTTAGCATCATAGTAAGATTCTAAGTGTTTCCACATTTATCCTAGAATAAAAAGTTCTATCAATTAAGTACATTGGCAATGTCATCATCGGATATTCATCAAATCTAGGCAATTCTTGTTCCAACCAAAGGCATGGCAAGCAATTTATGTATCCTATATGCAATACTTAAGATGAATGCTACTAAACATGACAACCAACTAGTAACAACCCCCCAAACTCGAGTGAGGCATTGTCCTCAATGCATGTAACAAAGAAAAATAGAAATAAAAAAAGAAAAGTAAAATGCAAACGAGGACTTACTTCGAGAGTTCGTCGTCGTTGATGATTAGTTTCCTTTTGGTCGGTGTCTTGATTCTTTTGTTTGAACGCGGTGGTTGCTTTCTTGTTGCCGATGGTGGAATCGATCCCCATACTGGGGTGTCTTCATCGTACTTATCATCCTCTTCCTCAATCTCATTGGCTTTTCGCTTTGGCTTGGAGGAGTCGACTGGTGTGGTCTTTGTTGGTGCAATGGATGACTCGTCCGAATCTCAAAAATCAGACAATGATTTAGTACGAGTTGATTCGGGAATAGGTGCTTTACCTTTGGCTTTTGCAGTGGCTGTCAGGTCGTCTTTAGCTTTGGTTGTCGCGGCATCTTCAATGTTGGTTGCCGTGGCAACTGCTTGGGCAGGCGCAGTGTAGGTTACTGCGGCATCATCTGTTGCGGTTGTCGTTGCAAGGATTTTGGCAGGAAAGATGGGGAACGACACACGACTGTCTGGGTACTTTTCCAGGATGACTTGGGTGATGGCATTTTTGTGATCCTTCATGTACCGCATGAACATTAGTTTTCGGTCTTCAATTTGCCTAAGGCGGTTCTCCAACGGTTGTAAGAGTGCTTCAAGTTGTCCTGGGGTTGCTGGCCGATTGGCCCGGGCATCAGTTGCTTGGGCATTAGGAGTTGCTGAGGCGGCAGGAGTTGCCGCGACAGCTAAAGGCGTTGGAAATTTTACCGGTGCCTCTCCCATTAGCTTTCGAATTTGTTATTGATTCCAACCGGACTTTGGTAGGGCTTTTTCATCGGTTGACTCACTTAGGACATGCATCTCCTTGCAAAGATTGGAAATTAAGCAAAGGAAGAAAAAAGAACCCTTTGTCTTTTGTGCTACATACAAAAATCTCATCACAAATCATTTTTCCAATGTTAATGATGTGATTATGCAAAATAGAATGTATGAGCAAAAGAAGAGGTGTATCAATGGTAGTATTGTGTGTGGTGGGCATTAAATAAGTTTTAACAAACTTATTCCATAATTTTACCTCAGGTTTAAGCTGAAGGCGATTTACCGTGCCCTTATATTTACCGTCGTTCCAATGAGTCCCCGGTAGAGCGAGTTCTTGAAGCACCTTGTCGAGTTGCTTTGGCGTGAGTTGATCAACAAATGCTTGATGCTCGTCATTCTCAACGTAGAGCCCATAAAAGGCGTTGATACTTTTGGGGCTTATGAGGATAGCATTGTCGCGAACAAAAACATAAGGATTACCCGGGTTAGGTAAGTGAGCATAGAATTCTCTTACCCATGAGATGTTACCCGGTTTCGATTGATGGCAAAAGATTTGCCACTTTTGATGTGCAATCCTTTGGAAGATGAATGGATTCAAGGTCGAAATCTTGATGAGAGTTGGAGTATTCGAAGCCTTGTTCTTCGCAAATATTTTGGCTTTCAAACTTGGAGTGAAATCTTTCTTGAACTGCCGGTGTAGCAAACTTCTTGTAGCTTGATTCTTTGGAAGAGCTTGGGTGTGCCAAAAACTTGATTTTGGATGCCATAGATGATCTTGGTTGTGAGTTGGGAAGAAACAAAGAAAAGAAAGCAAAAGAAACTAAAGAGTTGCAAGGTTAAATGTAGGAATAGGTTTCTTGGAAGTTAAGGGTGATGGGTTAAATAGAAAAGATAGGTAGTAAATATAGTGGGTGAGATTGATTGGAAAGAAAGAAAACAAGGGTGTTAATTGGGGGAAGGGGGCGGTAAAGGGACTTGGGGAAGGGGAAGGGTTTGGCCGGCTATATAGGAGAATTAGGGTAAATTGGAGGCTTAATATAAGCCTTAGATTTAGCCCATTAGTTTCCTTGTTGAAGAAACTTCCTTCTTGAATCAAATTCCTCTTCATCTTGAACTTTTTTCCTACAATTCAAAAACAAATAAAATAAGGATTAAAATTAAAGATAAAATAGTAAATAAAATAAAAAGAAATAAATAAAGACGTGCAAAGAAATTCTTAAACCTAAAATTCAAAAATAATTAAATAAATATGAAAGAAAGAAGTAGTCTTAACCTAAAGAAAATAAATAAATATATCCTAAAAAAATAAATAACCGAAATTAATAAAAATTTAAATATAATAAGTTCAAATAAAAGAAAACTAAAAATAAAAGGAAAATATCTAAAAGAGAGCATGCTCATGCATCTCCTAAGGTGACCACTTCTTTGTTACGTTCTACATGGGCATCGTTATAGTGCTTCAATCTTTGTCCATTAACTTTGAATTCATGTTCGTCAGTGGTGGACTTGATTATCACGACACCATGGGAGAATGGTTTGACAACTTCGAATGGTCTCAACCATCTTGATTTCAGTTTTCCCGGGAAAAGTTTCAGCTGAGAATTGAATAGGAGAACTAGTTGCCCTGGCATGAATTGCCGCGGCAATAGTTTCTTATCATGCCATTGCTTTATTTTCTCCTTGTAGATTCGTGCATTGTCATAGGCGAGTACACGAAATTCTTCTATCTCATTGATATCTAGTAAACGCTTTTGTTCGGCACTCTCCTAATCTATATTCTCGGTCTTGATTGCCCAATATGCTTTGTGTTCGATTTCCACCGGTAAGTGACAAGTCTTGCCATCGACGAGGCAAAATGGGGACATTCCCAGGGGTGTTTTGAATATGGTTCGGTAAGCCCAAAGTTCTTCGTCTAATCTTGTAGACCAATCTTTTCGGGAAGGATTTACAACGTTCTCGAGGATATTCTTCAATTTCCGGTTAGAAATTTCTGCTTGCCTATTAGTTTGTGGATGATATGCTGTGGCAATTTTGTGTGACACGCCGAAGCGTTGCAGCATCTTGGCAATAAGTCTGTTGTCAAAGTGCTTGCCTTCATCACTGATAATTGCTCTCGTCATCCCAAACCGTGTAAATATATTTTTCTGCAAGAATCGTTGCACGATCTTGGAATCGTTGGCAGGAATTGTAGCTGCCTCAACCCATTTAGACACGTAGTCGATGGCAAGTAGAATGTAGAGGTTTCCAAATAAAGATGGGAAAGGTCCTATAAAATCAATCCCCCATACATCGAAAAATTCCACCTCAAGGATGTTTTGGAGCGACATCTCATGTCGTCTAGAAATATTGCCCGTCCTCTGGCAACGATCACATTGCTTGTAAAACTCTTGGGCATCTTTGTATAGTGTTGGCTAATACAAAACGAATTGCAAAACTTTGGCCGCGGTACATGTTCCTCCAAAATGTCCTCCATAGGGTGAAGAATGGCATTGCTGGAGTACATTCTGCTGCTCCTCTTTAGGGACACATCGGCGTATAATCTGATCTACACATTGTTTAAACAAAAGAGGCTCGTCCTAAAAATAATGCTTAGCATCATGGTGGAACCGCTTCTTTCCTTGGTGAGTAAGGACATAAGGTAAAATACCACAAAAAAGGAAATTAACTAAATCAGCGTACTAGGGTATTGTTGAGGCATCAGTGGTTGCCGAGGCAACTGCTTTCGTGGTTGTCGAGGCGTGCGTGTCTAGAGTTGCTGAGGCATCAAGGTTTGCCGAGGCGTCGAGGGTTGCCAAGGCGTACGCAACGATGGTTATCGAGGCATCAGGGGTTGTTGAGGTAACTAACAATTGCTCATCCGGGAATACATCGCATATCTCTAAATCTACATCCTCCACCCTATTACGTTCTAAGCATGATAAGTGATCGGCAACTTGATTCTCTGTTCCTTTCATGTCCTTAATTTCAATGTCAAACTCTTGTAAAAGCAATATCCAATAAATCAAATGAGGTTTGGCATCCTTTTTAGCAAACAGATACTTAATTGTCGAATGGTCTGTGTGGACAATTACCTTTGTACCAATCAAATAGAATCGGAACTTGTCAAATGCAAAAACTACGGCTAGTAACTCTTTCTCCATTGTTGTGTAATTTACTTGAGCGCTATTAAGAGTTTTACTAGCGTAGTATGTCATATGAAAGATCTTACCTGTGCGTTGGCCTAGGACTGCTCCTACCGCAAAATCACTCGTATCATACATGAGCTCAAAAGGTAATGTCCAATCGGGTGGAACTACAATGGGTGTCGAGGTAAGCTTTTCCTTTAGGGTTTTGAATGCTTGAGCGCAAGAATCATCAAAGTTGAAGGTTTTATCCTGTTCAAGCAAATTACACAAGGGTTTAGTAATCTTACAAAAATTATGAATAGACCTCCTGTAAAAACCTACATGTCCAAGAAAGCTTCAGATTCCTTTAACCGAACTTGGTAGGGGTAATCTCTCAATCACGTCCACGTTGGCTTTGTCTACTTCGATTCCTTTGGATGAAATCTTGTGGCCGAGCACAATTCCTTCATCTACCATAAAATGGTACTTCTCCCAATTAAGGACTAAATCAGATTCTTCACATCTTGCCAACACCTTCTCTAAATTGCAGAGGCAACTATCGAAGTCATTACCAAATACTAAAAAATCATCCATGAAGATTTCAAGGAAGTCTTTGACCATGTCTGAAAAGAGTGCCATCATGCATCTTTGGAAGGTTGTCGGGGTATTACATAATCCGAACGTCATTCTTCGAAAAGTATAAGTACTGTATGGGCATGTGAAGGTTGTCTTTTCTTGATCTTCTAGTGCTATGGCAATTTGATTGTAACCTGAATAACCATCAAGAAAACAATAAAAGGGTTTACCTGCAAGACGGTCAAGCATTTGATCAATAAAGGGTAATGGGAAGTGATCTTTCCTAGTGGCTTTGTTAAGCTTTCGGTAATCCATACAAACCCTCCAACCAGTCACAGTCCTGGTTGGAATGAGTTCATTGTTTTCATTATTTACCACCGTTATACCTCACTTTTTCGGTACACATTGTACCGAACTTACCCATGTACTATTAGAGATAGGGTATATGATGCCGACGTCAAGCCACTTGATGCTTTCTTTCATTACAACCCCTTTCATGGCATGATTCAGTCTCCTCTGGGCCTCAATCGAAGGTTTGTGATCATCTTCCAACAAAATCTTATACATGCACACTGTCGGGCTAATTCCCTTCAAGTCGGCATTTGTCCACCATATTGCCTTCTTGTGTAGCATCAGCATGTTGATCAGCTTCTTTTCCTGCTCAGGCTGTAACTTAGAGGAAATAATTACAGGTAATGTATTATCAATTCCCAAGTAAGCATATTTTAGTTGCCCTGGCAACTGTTTCAACTTAAGAATCGGTGGTTGTTCAATGGAGGGCTTTTCGAGTTTACCTTCCTTACCTGAGTAATCTAGTGGTTCAAAGTATGTACCTAGTCGATTGACTAACCAATTTGCCTCTTCTTGTTGTTCCTTATCGATCGGTTCTTTATACTCCTCAGGTTACTCTTGATCGGCAATGTAGTTGTCGAGGCAACTAAATTCCTCATCGAAGTCAAACTCTGCTGTGGCATGAAGAAGTTGGCATTCTTTTAGATCATCGGCATGCCTTAGTGTCTGGAACACATTTAGTTTAACTTGCTGGTCATTCACCCTCACTGTGAGTTCTCCCTTTTTAACATCGATCAAGGTTCTCCCTGCTGCTAGGAAGGGTTTCCCGAGAATGATAGGTTTATGCTCATCTGCTTCACAATCCAAAACAATAAAGTCAATGGGAAAAATAAATTTATCAACTTTTACCAGTATGTCTTCGATTTTTCCCTCTGGATGAACATAGGATCTATCGGCTAGCTGTAGCATAACTGTTGTAGGTCTTGCCTTCCTGATTCTTAGTTTCTGGAAAATCGATTTAGGCATCAAGTTTATGCTTGTTTCAAGGTCACATAATGCTTTCCCGACATAGTGGTTTCCGATAGAACATGGTATTGCGAAACTTTCAGGATCTTTCAACTTGGGTGGCATGCGATTGTGCAACATGGCCATGCATCCCTCTGTTGCGACAACTGTTTCAAACTCTCCTAACCTTGTTCTCTTGGACACAATGTCTTTCAGAAACTTGGCATAGTTCGGCATTTGTTCAATTGCCTCAACCAATGGCAAGTTGACATAGACTTGCTTTAGGATATCAAGAAACTTCTTGAATTGATATTCTTGTTTTTGTCGCTTCAACCTTTGTGGGAATGGTGGTGGAAGTCAGATATCTTCAATCCTTTCATTGGTCTGGAACCTGATTGACGGCATTGTCAGGGCAATTGAAGTTGCCGAGGCATCATCAACTGGGGTTGCCGTGGCATCCTTATCGTTGGTTGCCGTGGCATCCTTATCGCTGGTTGCCGCGGCAAGCTCATTTCGGGCATGCTTATCGTTGGTTGCCGCGGCCCCGTCAACTGGGTTGCCATGGCATTTCCTGGTTCAGCATCTGAGGCTTTACTTCTGAGTTCATCTTGTTCTTTTTGTGTAGTTTTGTTTGATGAGTGAACTTGAGCCTCCTTAAGTTATCGACCACTTCTAGTGGTGATTGTCTTACATTACTCGTGACCAGTTCCTCTTGTGACTTTAGTATCGCTGGGTAAACCTCCTTACGGTCTAGTATTCAGGTTTTGAGTAAATTGTCCGACTTGATTTTCCAATGATTTGATTGCCGCCTCTTGGTTTTGCAATCTCATCTCTGTCCTGTTAATAAAAGCATCAGTTCTTTTTATGAAGTTACTATTTTTAGCCATATAAGATTCAGTTTTCAACATAAAAGCATTGAGAGAATTTTCCAAAGAACTAGATGTTGTCGGTTGTTGCTGCGGCAATTGTTGTCCTAGCATATTCTGCTGGAATCCTAATGCTTGTGCATTCTGATTGTTCTGGTTTAGAGCATTGTTGGGATTACTCCATGAAAAATTTGGGTGCTTCTTCCAAGCTGGATTATATGTGTTGGACATCACATTGTTGTTCTAGTTGTAATTCCCCACATAAAAGCTGTATTCTAGATTCTGCATACATTCATAAGAATTATGGTTACCACCACATAACTCACAAAAGGAATCTACTACCTTGACCTCATGTGTGTTGTTTTGTTTCTGCATGTTCTGGACCATCTTGGTTAGAGTGGCCAATGTGCCGAAATTGAATCTGATGATCCAGTTCATGCATTATGGCTTGACGTCTAACTCCTTCTCTTCTAGCAGATGGGAATTGATAATCATTCTTGGCGAGCCTATTTAGAATTTGCATTGCTTCCTCCGGCGACTTATTTATGAGTATGCCGTTTACCGAGGCATCTAGCATCATCATTGTTGGTGTATTCACAACGTTGTAAAACATTGTTACTTGTGTCCACATTGGGAATCCGTGCAGGGGGCATTTGTGTAGAAGTTCTCTATATCGCTCCCAAGCCTCGTACATGGATTCATTATCTGCCTGCCGAAAAGAAGTAATTTCATTACGAAGCTTATCAGTCAAATTTGTAGGATTAAATCGAGCAAGGAAATCACGACAAAGATCGGTCCAAGATCCTATTGATCCGGTAGGAATACTATTCAACCATACTTTCGCCCTATCCCTCAGTGAATATGGGAATAATCTTAGCCGTAAAACATCTGGGTGACTCCTTGTATTTTGAATGAGTTGCAAATCTCGAGGAAAGATTTAAGATGTTGTCGTGCATCTTTAGTTGCTGAGCTGCCAAATTGACCAATTGTGTTGATCATATTGAACATCACCGGTTTTAACTCAAAGTGGTCGGCTTCAATTTCAGGTGTGATAACTCCTGGATTAACTCCTTCAAGATCTTCCTCTAGATAGTTTCGAATAGTTCTGTTTCGTGCAAAAATCACTCCTCCTGCTGGAACATCCTGATTCATATTACCGTCTTGATTAGCCATTGCTACTCTTAACCTTTGTCTGAGTCTTTGCAAAGTTCGTTCGATTTCTGGAGCAAAGGGATATTCTGGTGTAATCGGTCTCACCCTGGTCATATACCAATGCAAAACCAAAGTTTGTTAACCCTTCGAATCTTAAACAATAAAAATAAAAAGTGCAAGAAAATAAAAACAAAGTCTCTATTGCCAATCCCCAACAATGGCGCCAAAAACTTGTTGTCCGTAATAAGTTCTCCGCAATTGTGCAAGTGTACATGTCGCAAGTTATAATATAAAAGATATCGTCTCCACAGGGATAGGTGCCACTTTAAGAATTCAATCTCTTGCACTGTAAAAAGTAAAAACACAAGTAGGTGATTGTAGGAGTTTTAACTAACAACTAAACTAGAAAGCAATAAAGTAAAAGAAGATGTAATCAAAAGAGAGGGAATAGGCCAGGTTATCATGAGTTGAGGTGTGATAGCCAATTAGATTGTCTTGGTATAAGAGTGCAAGGGCAACTCAGTTGTCGTGGCAACTTGTGCAACTGGGTTGCCTTGGCAACTAATCGAACGGTTGCCTGGGTTAGGGTTTACCTTTTGGATTGTCTAGCCTCCCCACCCTCTCAATCTTATCGGTGATAAGCCTCGAGACTCCCTTCAGGAGGCCAGATAAGATGAACCGTTCAAGAGTCAGAAAAAGGGTTTTAATTTTCTAAAAAAATTAGTTTTCCTTTCGTTTTTTCCCAAAAAGAGAGAAGCTTTATGGTTTTTTAGAATGATATGAGGCTAGATCCAGGTTTAAGAGAAAAGGGGAGTGTTTTAGGCTTAGGTTTGAGGTTCACCGGTGGAGGTTAGCGGCGGCTGGCGGGTGTTTTGTGATGGCCGGTACGGTGGTGTTCATCTTGTTGCCTAGAGGTCCGAGAGCTTTTAAGGGTAACTAGTTTTTAATAAGTGAAAAAGGGGCTGAGATATTTCTAAAATTTGATTTATACTCGGTCCCCATTTTTAAAATGGCTTATTTACATCATTAAGTCCCTCTGCGTTTCAAAGTATCTTTTGGAGGGCTTTCGTGTTTCGAAAACAAGCCTTAAGTCCTTGTTCTTTCAAATCTGTTTTCACTTTCATCCCATGTTTTTGAATCTAATTGCTATTTCAAAATGGTTTTATCCCGCTGAAGTCCCTACGTGTTTTTAAAATTCAGCCTTAACCCTTCTGTGTTTTAAAATCACTTCCGCCATCCTTAAAATTTTAAAACGTTCCTCACTTTCGTCCTTAATTCAGGTTTGATCAGGTTTTTAAGAGGTTTAATGCCCCTTTCAGTCATTAAAATTTCATTTCGTTTTAAAATTGGTCCAAAATACAGTGTAAAATTTCCTTTTTTCCCTTTTTTTGTCTTGTTTGCATTTGGTCCTCTTGTTCTTTCTTTTTAGCATTGCTTTCATGTGTTTATTTTTCCTTTAAAGCATGTCTATTTGCATCTACGTCATTGTACTCTTTATTTATCTCTCTCCGTGTATCACAGTTGTATGTAAGTATGGTACATAGATATATATATGTATACTCGTATACATAGTTTATGGTAGTATGTTAATGTACATATATCTATATATATATAGTTTCATCCATGTAGCATGTACATGTGTATATATACGTATACATAAATGTTTATGCAACATGTATTGTTCTTTTGGCTTTGAATCTTGGCGTACGTATTTGTTTCTTGCGTGGAATTTTGATTAGGATTTACATCCATGTTCATCTCATGGTTTTTTGTATATATGCCATGTCATGCTATTATGTTGCATCCGATATATAATCTGCAAATGTGGTTCCTCTTTACTCGAGGATAAGCTTGGCTATCATCAAACGTAGTGGTGGTAGTTTTCGCTTATTCTCGAATAAAAGGCCCGTAAAATTTACTCGCACGTATAACCAAATTTTAACTTTAATAAAACGACAATTATTTTTCCTTTTGTTGGTACCAATTTTTGGATGTTGTGGGGGTGCCAAAACCTTCTCCATTCGTAATCGACTCCCAATCCGATATTCAAATTAATCTATGGTTTATGGAGTCCGGCCTACCCCAGTGGCTGGTGGCGACTCCAAGTTTTTTTTTCGTTTTAAAAGATACAAATTTTTAAAAGGACTCTCCATTTTCCAAATATTTTTAAAAGAAAATAAAAAAATGAAAAGGAAACTACTACTCATTTTTAGCGATCTCATTTGAACAGTTTAAGAAAAAAGATGGATCGCTACAGTTGGCGACTCCGTTGGGGACTGATTTTGATTTTTAAAACAAAAGAGGGTTAGGCCATTTTTTAAGAAAAATATAATTACCAATTTATTAATATTGGAAGTTGTGAATTAAAGTGACAATTAAATTAATATTTGTTTATAATGCGAGTTTATTTTAATACATTTAAAATTTGGCATTTAAACTCATCTCTTTAAGTGGGGGGAAAATGCTGGTGCTTTCGTGTGGATATTGTTCCTCCGTAGGGGCCTAGTAAGTAACTTTATGGCTCGAGTACCCTATGTTTTTGTGGGAGTATTGTTTCCCCGTATGGACATAGCGAATGGGTCCCCCTGAATTAAACCCGATTGAAATGAGCTTAAAATAGGTGATGATCGGGGGCCTTGCTACCCTTAGGAGGGGCAGCGAGGACAGTTCGGGTACCTTTTAGTACCAAAACTGCATGTAGAGAACATAGAAAGCCCACCCCTTTTAGAGCCATGCAGTTAACCTATGTTTTTAGAAGGGATGTAAATAGGGTTGTTTTATTTAATGCTTTATTTTAAATTCTCATTTTATTTTTGTACTTATTGATTTTATCCGGTACTGACTGGTTTCCTTTTGTGTTTTATTTTGTTTTGCATATATTTTTGCATATACATTGCATAACATGAAGGTGTTGATTCAAGTGGCTTGCTCGAGTTGAGATGTTTCATCATGGATGGAAGGTATCTCAAGAAGGAGGATACCAACTCAGCCGTTCAACATTGCTCCAAAGTTAACCAAAGGGTTCAAGGTGACAGTTTATTGAGCGAGCGCATAGTAGTAGGGTATACATACGCCAGTCTATAGCAAAATAATTTGTGGTAATTGAGACAAATTTGGGAAGAATGGGATCGACGGTTGCAAAATTTGTTCTGTGAAAATTATGGTGATATAGCACACTTGATGTATGTCAGAATTAATCAGCCTTTGCTCCAAGCCATCTATTAGTTTTGGAATCCTACCTTATGTTGCTTCACTTTTAATGGGAAAGACTTGATGCCTACGGTAGAAGAGTATACGACTTTGCTTAATCAAAAGAATATTCGGAAAGATTGGATTTACACAAAGCCGCCAAAGTCTCAGAATTACCCTTTGAAGCTTAGAACTTTAGCCGGAATGAGTGGAGATTGGGTCAAAGGTTTGAGTTAGAATTGATGGGATAGTACCGCCTTCTCATGGGAATGCATTTGCGATATAATACCTACGCATCCGGATGAGGTTATAAAGATGGATTTGTTCGCTTTGGGGATATACAATTTGATTATTTTCCTGAGAGTTTAGGGGAACATTGATGTGTCCATCTTGGATTTATTCAAGCGCATGAAGAGGAAGGCCAATCCGGTATCGGTGATCTTAATTGAAACTTTCATATCCTTAAATGCGAGCCAGAAACATGAAAAATGGCGTTTTAGGGGATGTACACAGTTGCTCCATGTATGGATTTAGACTCATCTTTGGAATACACCGACTAAGGTTCTGGATAGATTATTTTCGGGAGATTTTTCCCCTTTGCGAGAGTATCTAGTGAAATAGTGGTGCGAAGAGCCGGACAAACAAAAATGGACGAAGATTTTCAAGAACCTTCAAGATAAAGATATAGTGTGGAGGGTACCTTGGCTCGGTAGCTTTTTCCACTTCTTATATAGATACGAAGATTATGATTGGATGATGATGATAGGTTTGTATGTTGGGATTGCTTGCACTCCTCTATTGGTATCAAGGTAATTTAGGTCACGATAGTTTGTTCCCGTTACTACTGGTTTGAGCACCGCTGAGTTTCTGTTCAAGAATGAATTTAAGGCGAAGGTGCAAGCTACCTCTAGAGCTTGGGATCACTGCTACTGTATAAAGGTAGAATAAGATAAAAAGTGCATGTTCAACCCAGACTATGCTTTTTGGTTGCGCAAGAGAATAAATCATAAGATTCTGGAGCTAGATCAAGGACCCACCATGTCACTTGAGGAGAATTTAAAGATGGTTCCTTCCGTGTTTTAAAATCACTTCCGCAATCCTTAAAATTTTAAAACGTTCCTCACTTTCGTCCTTAATTCAGATTTGATCAGGTTTTTAAGTGGTTTAATGCCCCTTTCAGTCATTAAAATTTCATTTCGTTTTAAAATAGGTCCAAAATCCAGCGTAAAATTTCCTTTTTTCCCCTTTTTTTGTCTTGTTTGCATTTGGTCCTCTTGTTCTTTCTTTTTACCATTGCTTTTATGTGTTTATTTTTCCTTTAAAGCATGTCTATTTGCATCTACATCATTGTACCCTTTATTTATCTCTCTTTGTGTATCACAGTTGTATGTAAGTATGGTACATAGATATATATATGTATACTCGTATGCATAGTTTATGGTAGTATGTTAATGTACATATATCTATATATATATATATAGTTTCATCCATGTAGCATGTACATGTGTATATATACGTATACGTAAATGTTTATGCAACATGTATTGTTCTTTTGGCTTTGAATCTTGGCGTACGTATTTGTTTCTTGCGTGGAATTTTGATTAGGATTTACATCCATGTTCATCTCATGGTTTTTTGTATATATGCCATGTCATGCTATTATGTTGCATCCGATATATAATCTGCAAATGTGGTTCCTCTTTACTCGAGGATAAGCTTGGCTATCATCAAACGTAGTGGTGGTAGTTTTCGCTTATTCTCGAATAAAAGGCCCGTAAAATTTACTACATTTATAACCAAATTTTAACTTTAATAAAACGACAATTATTTTTCCTTTTGTTGGTACCAATTTTTGGATGTTGTGGGGTGCCAAAACCTTCTCCATTCGTAATCGACTCCCAAACCGATATTCAAATTAATCTCTGGTTTATGGAGTCCGGCCTAACCAGTGGCCGGTGGCGACTCCAATTTTTTTTTTCATTTTAAAAATAAAATTTTTAAAAGGACTCTCCATTTTCCAAATATTTTTAAAAGAAAATAAAAAAAAAAAAAAATGGAAACTACTACTCATTTTTAGCGATCTCATTTGAACAGTTTAAGAAAAAAAAGATGGATCACTACATATTGGCGACTCTCGTTGGGGATTGATTTTGATTTTTAAAACAAAAGAGGGTTAGGCCATTTTTTAAGAAAAATATAATTACCAATTTATTAATATTGGAAGTTGTGAATTAAAGTGACAATTAAATTAATATTTGTTTATAATGCGATTTTATTTTAATACATTTAAAATTTGGCATTTAAACTCATCTCTTTAAGTGGGGGGGAAATGCTGGTGCTTTCGTGTGGATATTGTTCCTCCGTAGGGGCCTAGTAAGTAACTTTATGGCTCGAGTACCCTATGTTTTTGTGGGAGTATTGTTTCCCCGTATGGACATAGCGAATGGGTCCCCCTGAATTAAACCCGATTGAAATGAGCTTAAAATAGGTGATGATCGGGGGCCTTGCTACCCATAGGAGGGGCAACAAGGACAGTTCGGGTACCTTTTAGTACCAAAACTGCATGTAGAGAGCATAGAAAGCCCACCCCTTTTAGAGCCATGCAGTTAACCTATGTTTTTAGAAGGGATGTAAATAGAGTTGTTTTATTTAATGCTTTATTTTAAATTCTCATTTTATTTTTGTACTTATTGATTTTATCCGGTACTGACTGGTTTCTTTTTGTGTTTTATTTTGTTTTGCATATATTTTTGCATATACATTGCATAACATGAAGGTGTTGATTCAAGTGGCTTGCTCGAGTTGAGATGTTTCATCATGGATGGAAGGTATCTCAAGAAGGAGGATACCAACTCAGCCGTTCAACATTGCTCCAAAGTTAACCAAAGGGTTCAAGGTGACAGTTTATTGAGCGAGCGCATAGTAGTAGGGTATACATACGCCAGTCTATAGCAAAATAATTTGTTGTAATTGAGACAAATTTGGGAAGAATGGGATCGACAGTTGCAAAATTTGTTCTGTGAAAATTATGGTGATATAGCACACTTGATGTATGTCAGAATTAATCAGCCTTTGCTCCAAGCCATCTATTAGTTTTGGAATCCTACCTTATGTTGCTTCACTTTTAATGGGAAAGACTTGATGCCTACGGTAGAAGAGTATACGACTTTGCTTAATCAAAAGAATATTCGGAAAGATTGGATTTACACAAAGCCGTTAAAGTCTTAGAATTACCCTTTGAAGCTTAGAACTTTAGCCGGGATGAGTGGAGATTGGGTCAAAGGTTTGATTTAGAATTGATGGGATAGGACTACCTTCTCATGGGAATGCATTTGCGATATAATACCTACGCATCCGGATGAGGTTATAAAGATGGATTTGTTTTCTTTGGGGATATACAATTTGATTATTTTCCTGAGAGTTTTAGGGAACATTGATGTGTCCATCTTGGATTTATTCAAGCGCATGAAGAGGAAGGCCAATCCGGTATCGGTGATCTTAATTGAAACTTTCATATCCTTAAATGCGAGCCAGAAACATGAAAAATGGCGTTTTAGGGGATGTACACAGTTGCTCCATGTATGGATTTAGACTCATCTTTGGAATACACCGACTAAGGTTCTGGATAGATTATTTTCGGGAGATTTTTCCCCTTTGCGAGAGTATCTAGTGAAATAGTGGTGCGAAGAGCCGGACAAACAAAAATGGACGAAGATTTTCAAGAACCTTCAAGATAAAGATATAGTGTGGAGGGTACCTTGGCTCGGTAGCTTTTTCCACTTCTTATATAGATACGAAGATTATGATTGGATGATGATGATAGGTTTGTATGTTGGGATTGCTTGCACTCCTCTATTGGTATCAAGGTAATTTAGGTCACGATAGTTTGTTCCCGTTACTACTGGTTTGAGCACCGCTGAGTTTCTGTTCAAGAATGAATTTAAGGCGAAGGTGCAAGCTACCTCTAGAGCTTGGGATCACTGCTACTGTATAAAGGTAGAATAAGATAAAAAGTGCATGTTCAACCCAGACTATGCTTTTTGGTTGCGCAAGAGAATAAATCATAAGATTCTGGAGCTAGATCAAGGACCCACCATGTCACTTGAGGAGAATTTAAAGATGGTTCCTTCCGTGTTTTAAAATCACTTCCGCAATCCATAAAATTTTAAAATTTCCTCACTTTCGTCCTTAATTCAGATTTGATCAGGTTTTTAGGTGGTTTAATGCCCCTTTCACCATTAAAATTTCATTTCGTTTTAAAATAGGTCCAAAATCCAAATAAAAAATTTCCTTTTTTCCCCCCTTTTGTCTTGTTTGCATTTGGTCCTCTTGTTCTTTCTTTTTACCATTGCTTTTATGTGTTTATTTTTCCTTTAAAGCATGTCTATTTGCATCTACATCATTGTACCCTTTATTTATCTCTCTTTGTGTATCACAGTTGTATGTAAGTATGGTACATAGATATATATATGTATACTCGTATGCATAGTTTATGGTAGTATGTTAATGTACATATATCTATATATATATATATAGTTTCATCCATGTAGCATGTACATGTGTATATATACGTATACGTAAATGTTTATGCAACATGTATTGTTCTTTTGGCTTTGAATCTTGGCGTACGTATTTGTTTCTTGCGTGGAATTTTGATTAGGATTTACATCCATGTTCATCTCATGGTTTTTTGTATATATGCCATGTCATGCTATTATGTTGCATCCGATATATAATCTGCAAATACGGTGCCTCTTTACTCGAGGATAAGCTTGGCTAGCATCAAACGTAGTGGTGGTAGTTTTCGCTTATTCTCGAATAACGGGCCCTTAAAATTTACTCGCACATATAACCAAATTTTAACTTTAATAAAACGACAATTATTTTTCCTTTTGTTGGTACCAATTTTTGGACGTTGTGGGGTGCCAAAACCTTCTCCATTCGTAATCGACTCCCAAACCGATATTCAAATTAATCTCTGGTTTATGGAGTCCGGCCTAACCAGTGGCCGGTGGCGACTCCAAGTTTTTTTTTCATTTTAAAAAATAAAATTTTTTAAAAGGACTCCCCATTTTCCAAATATTTTTAAAAGAAAATAAAAAAATAAAAAATGAAATGGAAACTACTACTCATTTTTAGCGATCTCATTTGAACAGTTTAAGAAAAAAGATGGATCGCTACAGTTGGCAACTCCGTTGGGGATTGATTTTGATTTTTAAAACAAAAGAGGGTTAGGCCTTTTTTTAAGAAAAATATAATTACCGCTATATTAATATTGGAAGTTGTGAATTAAAGTGACAATTAAATTAATATTTGTTTATAATGCGATTTTATTTTAATCATATAAAATTTGGCATTTAAACTCATCTCTTTAAGTGGGGGGGAAATGCTGGTGCTTTCGTGTGGATATTGTTCCTCCGTAGGGGCCTAGTAAGTAACTTCAGGGCTCGAGTACCCTATGTTTTTGTGGGAGTATTGTTTCCCCGTATGGACATAGCGAATGGGTCCCCATGAATTGAACCCGATTGAAATGAGCTTATAATAGGTGATGATCGGGGGCCTTGCTACCCATAGGAGGGGCAACAAGGACAGTTCGGGTACCTTTTAGTACCAAAACTGCATGTAGAGAGCATAGAAAGCCCACCCCTTTTAGAGCCATGCAGTTAACCTATGTTTTTAGAAGGGATGTAAATAGAGTTGTTTTATTTAATGCTTTATTTTAAATTCTCATTTTATTTTTGTACTTATTGATTTTATCCGGTACTGACTGGTTTCTTTTTGTGTTTTATTTTGTTTTGCATATATTTTTGCATATACATTGCATAACATGAAGGTGTTGATTCAAGTGGCTTGCTCGAGTTGAGATGTTTCATCATGGATGGAAGGTATCTCAAGAAGGAGGATACCAACTCAGCCGTTCGACATTGCTCCAAAGTTAACCAAAGGGTTCAAGGTGACAGTTTATTGAGCGAGCGCATAGTAGCAGGGTATACATACGCCAGTCTATAGCAAAATGATTTGTTGGAATTGAGACAAATTTGGGAAGAATGGGATCGACAGTTGCAAAATTTGTTCTGTGAAAATTATGGTGATATAGCACACTTGATGTATGTCAGAATTAATCAGCCTTTGCTCCGAGCCATCTATTAGTTTTGGAATCCTACCTTATGTTGCTTCACTTTTAATGGGAAAGACTTGATGCCTACGGTAGAAGAGTATACGACTTTGCTTAATCAAAAGAATATTCGGAAAGATTGGATTTACACAAAGCCGTTAAAGTCTTAGAATTACCCTTTGAAGCTTAGAACTTTAGCCGGGATGAGTGGAGATTGGGTCAAAGGTTTGATTTAGAATTGATGGGATAGGACTACCTTCTCATAGGCATGCATTTACGATATCATACCTATGCACCCGGATGAGGTTGTAAAGATGGATCTGTTTTCTTTGGGGATATACAATTTGATTATTTTCCCGAGAGTTTTAGGGAACATTGATGTGGCCATCTTGGATTTATTCAAGCGCATGAAGAGGAAAGCCAATCCAGTATCGGTGATCTTAACTGAAACTTTCATTTCCTTAAATGCGAGTCAGAAACATGAAAAAGGGCATTTTAAGGGATGTACACAGTTTCTCCATGTATGGATTCAGACTCATCTTTGGAAGACACCGACTAAGGTTCTGGATAGAATATTTTTGGGAGATTTTTCCCCTTTGCGAGAGTATCTAGTGAAATAGTGGTGCGAAGAGCCGGACAAACAAAAATGGACGAAGATTTTCAAGAACCTTCAAGATAAAGATATAGTGTGGAGGGTACCTTGGCTCGGTAGCTTCTTCCACTTCTTATATAGATACGGAGATTGTGATTGGATGATGATGATAGGTTTGTATGTTGGGATTGTTTGCACTCCTCTATTGGTATCAAGGTAATTTAGGTCACGACAGTTTGTTCCCGTCACTACCGGTTTGAGCACCGTTGAGTTTCTGTTCAAGAATGAATTTAAGGCGAAGGTCCAAGCTACCTCTAGAGCTTGGGATCACTGCTACTGTATAAAGGTAGAAGAAGATAAAAAACTGCATGTTCAACCCAAACTATGCTTTTTGGTTGCGCAAGAGAATAAATGATAAGATTCTGGAGCTAGATCAAGGACCGACCATGTCACTTGAGGAGAATTTAAAGATGGTTCCTTTCGTGTTTTAAAATCACTTCCGCCATCCATAAAATTTTAAAATTTTCCTCACTTTCGTCCTTAATTCAGATTTGATCAGGTTTTTAGGTGGTTTAATGCCCCTCTCAGTCATTAAAATTTCATTTCGTTTTAAAATTGGTCCAAAATCCAGTGTAAAATTTCCTTTTTTCCCTTTTTTTGTCTTGTTTGCATTTGGTCCTCTTGTTCTTTCTTTTTAGCATTGCTTTTATGTGTTTATTTTTCCTTTAAAGCATGTCTATTTGCATCTACATCATTGTACCCTTTATTTATCTCTCTCTGTGTATCACAGTTGTATGTAAGTATGGTACATAGATATATATATACTCGTATGCATAGTTTATGGTAGTATGTTAATGTACATATATATATATATATATATATATATATAGTTTCATCCATGTAGCATGTACATGTGTATATATACGTATACGTAAATGTTTATGCAACATGTATTGTTCTTTTGGCTTTGAATCTTGGCGTACGTATTTGTTTCTTACGTGGAATTTTGATTAGGATTTACATCCATGTTCATCTCATGGTTTTTTGTATATATGCCATGTCATGCTATTATGTTGCATCCGATATATAATCTGTAAATGCGGTGCCTCTTTAGTCGAGCATAAGCTTGGCTAGCATCAAACGTACTGGTGGTAGTTTTTGCTTATTCTCGAATAACGGGCCCTTAAAATTTACTCGCACGTATAACCAAATTTTAACTTTAATAAAACGACAATTATTTTTCCTTTTGTTGGTACCAATTTTTGGACGTTGTGGGGTGCCAAAACCTTCTCCATTCGTAATTGACTACCAAACCGATATTCAAATTAATCTCTGGTTTATGGAGTCCGGCCTACCCAGTGGCCGGTGGCGACTCCAACTTTTTTTTTTCGTTTTAAAAAATACAAATTTTTAAAAGGACTCTCCATTTCCCAAATATTTTTAAAAGAAAATAAAAAATAAAAAAATGAAATGGAACCTACTACTCATTTTTAGCGATCTCATTTGAACAGTTTAAGAAAAAAGATGGATCGCTACAGTTGGCGACTCCGTTGGGGACTGATTTTGATTTTTAAAACAAAAGAGGGTTAGGCCATTTTTTAAGAAAAATATAATTACCGCTTTATTAATATTGGAAGTTGTGAATTAAAGTGACAATTAAATTAATATTTGTTTATAATGCGAGTTTATTTTAATACATTTAAAATTTGGCATTTAAACTCATCTCTTTTAGTGGGGGGAAAATGCTGGTGCTTTCGTGTGGATATTGTTCCTCCGTAGGGGCCTAGTAAGTAAATTCAAGGCTCGAGTGCCCTATGTTTTTGTGGGAGTATTGTTTCCCCGTATGGACATAGCGAATGGGTCCCCGTGAATTGAACCCGATTGAAATGAACTTATAATAGGTGATGATCGGGGGCCTTGCTACCCTTAGGAGGGGCATCGAGGACAGTTCAGGTACCTTTTAGTACCAAAACTGCATGTATAGAGCATAGAAAGCCCACCCCTTTTAGAGCCATGCAGTTAACCTATGTTTTTAGAAGGGATGTAAATAGCGTTGTTTTATTTAATGCTTTATTTTAAATTCTCATTTTATTTTTGTACTTATTGATTTTATCCGGTACTAACTGGTTTCTTTTTGTGTTTTATTTTGTTTTGCATATATTTTTGCATATACATTGCATAACATGGAGGTATTGATTCAAGTGGCTTGCTCGAGTTGAGATGTTTCATCATGGATGGAAGGTATCTCAAGAAGGAGGATACCAACTCAGCCGTTCGACATTGCTCCAAAGTTAACCAAAGGGTTCAAGGTGACAGTTTATTGAGAGAGCGCATAGTAGCAGGGTATACATACGCCAGTCTATAGCAAAATGATTTGTTGGAATTGAGAAAAATTTGGGAAGAATGGGATCGACGATTGCAAAATTTGTTTTGTGAAAATTATGGTGATATAGCACACTTGATGTATGTCAGAATTAATCAGCCTTTGCTCCGAGCCATCTATTAGTTTTTGAATCATACCTTATGTTGCTTCACTTTTAATGGGAATGACTTGATGCCTACGGTAGAAGAGTATACAACTTTGCTTAATCAAAAGAATATTCAGAAAGATTGGATTTACACAAAGCCGCCAAAGTCTCAGAATTAGCCTTCGAAGCTTAGAACTTTAGCCGGAATGAGTGGAGATTGGGTCAAAGGTTTGATTTAGAATTGATGGGATAGTACCGCCTTCTCATAGGAATGCATTTGCGATATCATACCTACGCACCCGGATGAGGTTATAAAGATGGATTTGTTCGCTTTGGGGAAATACAATTTGATTATTTTCCCGAGAGTTTTGGGGAACATTGATGTGGCCATCTTGGATTTATTCAAGCGCATGAAGAGGAAGGCCAATCCGGTATCGGTGATCTTAACTGAAACTTTCATTTCCTTAAATGCGAGCCAGAAACATGAAAAATGGCATTTTAGGGGATTTACACAGTTGCTCCATGTATGGATTCAGAGTCATCTTTGGAAGACACCGACTAAGGTTCTGGATAGAATATTTATGGGAGATTTTTCCCCTTTGCGAGAGTATCTAGTGAAATAGTGGTGGGAAGAGCCGGACAAACAAAAATGGACGAAGATTTTCAAGAACCTTCAAGATAAAGATATAGTGTGGAAGGTACCTTGGCTCGGTAGCTTCTTCCACTTCTTATATAGATACGGAGATTATGATTGTATGATGATGATAGGTTTGTATGTTGGGATTGCTTGCACTCCTCTATTGGTGTCAAGGTAATTTAGGTCACGACAGTTTGTTCCCGTCACTACCGGTTTGAGCACCGCTGAGTTTATGTTCAAGAATGAATTTAAGGCGAAGGTCCAAGCTACCTCTAGAGCTTGGGATCACTGCTACTATATAAAGGTAGAAGAAGATAAAAAGTGCATGTTCAACCCAGACTATGCTTTTTGGTTGCGCAAGAGAATAAATGATAAGATTATAGAGCTAGATCAAGTTCCGACCATGTCACTTGAGGAGAATTTAAAGATGGTTCCTTCCGAGGCCGACATCATAAGGAGCGAGTTAGTGGAGGTCAAAAGGAGGAGGGATGCTTTACAAACAGAGCACATAAGCAAACTTTATAGGGTAAGCTTAGATGTGGACGAGCGAGATGGGACAATCAAACTGTTAATGAAACTCAATACGGATCTGCAAGAAAGGAATGCTCTCTACCAAAGTGACACTCTCAATGCTACAAGCTCTAGCATGAAGTGCCGATCGAAAGAAGTTTCTAGCCGTGGAAAAAGAAAGAATGAATGGGATACGCTTAGTCAGGGAAGAAAGAGAGAAAGGTAAACAAGTAATTGAAAAAGAGATAGAAAACTGAAAGCTAGACGTTGAGAATGAAAGAAAGGTCGCTAGAAGCGTAATCCAGTGGGAGAGAGCGAAAGCTAAACAAGAAGGTGAGAAAGGCAAGCAAGTGAAGAATTGGGAGAAAGAAAATGTTGCCGCATGGAAGAGAAAATCTCAAGAAAAAAAATTGACTATTTGAGATGCAAGGTCTGCACAACTCCACCTTGGAGAGTTTGAATCAAAGCTAAGCCCATAATACTCAGCTAGAAGAAAGAATTAGAGAGTTGGATTGGTCTTTTTATGAATACCGTGCTCGGAATGTCTTTCTTGAACTTCAAGCTACTCGGCAAGAGAATGAAGTGCTTTGAACTCAGATTGGGACATTAGAGGCCACTATTCAAGATTAACTTGAAAGGATTGTAGTTCTCGAAAAAGCCGTGAAAGGAGGAGATAATTATTGGTTGAGGTGTCTTCGCAATAATACTCATATGATTTAGGACCGAGACCAATATAACACTACCCTGATGGTACAAGTGCAAGAAGTCGCTAGACATGTGAGAAACCTAGCTGCAGAAGTCGAAGCTCTCGACCCTTTTGTAGCTTCGGGCATGGAAGAGGCACCTAGATTCATTCAGCTACTTGAAGCTATCGAGGAGCTAGGAGTTAGGGCCGAAGCATTTTTGTAGGAGTTTATTTTTCTTGCTTTGTAATGAGAACCTTTTGTAATCTTCAATGAAAGTTATTCAAGGGTGATCACCAACGGAATCAATGCCTTTATTTGCATACATTCTTGCATTTTATTTATCATTTATCCTATGCATCACGTAACACATATAACATGTATTACTTGATTATACAATGAAATTAATAATGAGAACATTGTGATAGAAATTGAAAGGTAAACCGCAATCATTCCACACCCATATCGCACTCATTTGCAAACAAGGATAATGGGCGGAAACTTTGCCAAGTTAGAAGCGGATCTAAGGGGACAATTAGAATGGACTCAACAAGAATTGAGGGATGCCATAATCAAATCCCAGCAAGATATGATGAAGAAGATATCTCAGATGTTGAAACTCAATCGGGGATAAGACCCAAGAGGAAAGGGTACTGTTGAAAATCCCACTCAAAACTCGGGAGATCCTTCATACTCACTGATCTTTATCAACACTACCCTAAGACTTCCGCAAGGGGTATCTTTATCTCATCAGGTTGGCGCCTCTGCCCAAGCTCAACCAGGCGTGACTTTAGAAATACAGAAAATGCTGGGGACAACATCTTGGATTTTGACGAGTTAGAAGAACTGAATCAAGTAAAGGCGGAATTCTCGAAGTAATTAGAAGAAACTAAGAAAGGTCTTAAAGAGATCTCATATGGGTTAAATGCTAGGGAGCTTAGCTTGGTCCTGGATGTGGAAATCCCATATAAGTTCAAGACTTCATAATTTGAGAAGTTTGATGGGACGACATGTCCCACCGCTCATATCACCATGTTTTGTCAGAAGATGGCAGGATTCACCGATAATAAGAAGTTATTAATCCGTTGTTTTTAAGATGGCTTGGTGGGATCTGCCACGAGGTGGTATAATCAGTTAACACGAGCTCAAATCAAATCATGGAAGGATTTAGCCAAAGCCTTCACCGACCAGTACAAGCACATAACTAATATGGTCCCTAATCGGCTTCTATTGCAAGGGATAGAACAAAGACGCAATGAGAGCCTTCACGAGTATGCCCAGCGATGGCGCAACGTGGCAGCACAAGTGCAGCCCCCACTCCATGAGAATGAAATTTTTTCGATGTTCATAGGCACACTAAGAGGAATGCTTTATGATCGTTAGACCAACTATCCTATCAGTAACTTTACAGGCATGGTTATGACCGATGAACGTATCAAAACGACCATTAAGAGTAGAAGAATTTATGAAGGAGAGCTGTCACAAAAACAATTTAAGAAAAAAGATCATAAGGTCAACAATGCAAGCACCTTTGAGGCTGTTAAGAACCTCACCATCTCTCAACCCCAAGCTACAGCCAAGAATGCTTGAAATTTCAATAAAAGAGAAGATATGGGGCCCAAGAAAGAAGGTGAGAATAGGTCTTTCACTCCATTACCTATTTCTTACAAGGAGCTATGCTCGCAATTGTATACGGTAGAGTTGGTTCGGCCCTATAATGTCACTCTTTTTAACCTCCCTTACCCTGTAACCCCCTCGACCTGGCCTAGACGCCCGACCGAACCAAGTGAGCTACATTAGGTTTGCTGAAGCAAACCGGAGAAAGATTACGAAAACCAGTCTATTTTTTCTTTTGTCTTGTCTATATGCACATTATTAATCGTAAGTGATCATGCTTGTAGCGGATGAAATTGCAAAGGAAACGGACCACGAAAAGGCAACCAATTGCATAGGATTCATTTTAGGGACTAAAATGTAAAGCTGGTAAAATAATAGACCATTACTGAAATTAGGGTTACCAATCCTCAATTAGTCAGGTTACATGCTTGCATGTTAATTTTTAGCTCAATATAACCATCCAAACTCAAGTAATTGCATTTACAACAATTAGGGACCAAAACGAAAGAATCAAAAACCTGCAAACAACTTAATAATTGATTTAACCGCAGCCCGTATCGGTATGCGTACAGGTGTTTCTGTACGCCTTGTCTAATTTCCAAAACTCAAATTCCAGTAGCTCAAAACCGTACACAAACAGCCCCGCATATCGAAACGCTCAGCCAAAATGCCCTACTCGTATCGAAATGCTATGCCTATAAAGGCTTTCCCATATCGAAACACCTCTCTCGCGTATCGAAACGCTTAGCCTAAAATGGCAAAGCCGTACCGGTATGAGGGGATGCGTTCCTATACGCCTGGACCCAAAATGTCATTTTAGCTGGTTTTTCAATCAAATCTAGATGCATTTAGATCCTAACATTCACATTCATGTATACAACCAACCATCCAATCATACTTCAACATTAACACCAAGATTTAGCAACCACAACATAAGCTTCCAAATGATCAACCTATAGGCATGCTCCCTAAGCCAGTTTACCAAACATACCAAAACACTCATTTGAGCATTTACTGCATATACCACATACACACATAACCCTTGCATCAAAACCAACATGTTAGAATCATCAATGTAACCCCATCGACCTGGCCTAGACGCCCAACTGAACCAAGAAGGCTATATTAGGTTTGTCGTAGCAAACCGAAGAGATACAACGAAACCCAGTCCATTTTTTTTCCTTTTATCTTATCTAGTTGCCAATTATTAACCCTACATGTTCATGCAGACAACAGGTGCAACCCCAACTTATTCAGGCATCAATTTGACATCCAATAGATCACACTAGCAATTTAAGGACCAAATTGAAAATACAAAAAAATGTAGGATTTAAACTCACTTTTAAGTTACCAACCTTTAATTAGTCCGGTTCCAAACTTTCATCTCAAATTCTAGCTCAATCCGTTCATTCTATCACATACAATTGCATTGGCAAGATTCAGGGACTAAAATGCAAAGAAAGCAAACCTGTCCAGCTGACATTAACAGAAATCGGCCTCGAGTATCGGTACTGGTGTTATCGTACCGATACGCATAAACTGCACCATACTGATACGCCACAGCCCGTACCGATATGTATTAACAAACTTACATAACTTTTGAATTTTAAACATCCGTACCGGTACGCTTACGTGGGTATCGGTACACGGGTTTGGGTTGAAAAAGTAAAATTCCAAAGGCTAGAACGTGTACCGATACTCTCTTATCCATATCGGTATGCCAGGCTAAAATTTCCTAGGCATACTGGTACTCATATACGCGTAACGATCCCCCCATGCCGAAAGATGTCTAGACGTACCGATACGGTCCCTAGCGTATCGGTACGGTTGGACCTAAAATGTCATAATTTGCTGGTTTTTCACCCCAAAAGCATTCCCAAACCATTCCTACAAGCTTATAACACAACATCAACATGCCAAGCATATTACAAGCATTCAAGCTTCACAAAATCAACATCGCAACATAGCATCACGAGTCAAAAGATGATCTATAGGCATGCCCCTATTATGCAACCAACCAACATATCAAAAGATAAACCAGCACCAAAACCAAACGTTTAATTCCATTTACAACTTAAGAGCTACTAATGAAACATGCTCAGACAGGGAGTTCCACAAAACATCTCCCAAAAAACAACAAATACCCCATTGCCCTTATTCATTATAGTCTAGTCTCTAACATACTTTGGAAACAAGTCTTGCCAAGATCCCCTTGCTTCTTGCTGCCTTTCGGGACTTTATTTCTCTGCATTGATGGACAAGGAGAGCGTAAGCACACAAGGCTTAGTGAGGAATGCTCAGAACAACACCATCAATGCATATAAAACCATTTACTTTACATCATTCTTTAAAAACATCATGCTCTTTTAAAACATGCACTTTACATCTTTAAAACCAACATATTAAACCATATGCTACATGTATCATTATTCTACAACAAGTCACATTGCTAACCCTCTACTTAAGCCTTCCCATGCATTACTACCAAATGCAAAGCTCAAGGAGAAACATGTATAAATCACATTATACAACATAAAACATTTCAATGATACATTAACAATTATATTGGCTTACAAGTGGTTATTAAACAAGTCCTTTAACGAAAGAGTTAATTGGATACGCGGATTCAACCAGTGTTAACCCAACACTTCAAACCATCTTAACCAGAATAGCGATACAATCACAATCGCGGTACATTAACAACCAGGTACACTTTCAACCAACGGGGACACCAACCCAATCGTTGATTAGACGCTTAATCCACTAACGGGAGTTTTCTGTACCATATAACCCCTCAACTATTAGGGTACTTGGATAGAGTATTTGATACGCCGTATAAACCCCTCAACATCCAAGGCGACTTATTTACAGTGCACTCAATCCTATGGCCAGCCAATTATATCCGATAAAAAATTTAAAACCACATCACTTGCCAATATAATTAACCAAATAACATTTACCTCACTGTTTTACCAAGCATTAAACCATGCCATTTCCAAAGCAACAACCATACTTTAAAACACAAGTATAAACCATACTTACAAGGATCTCTTACCATGTGCATCATTCAGCAAAACATGCTTAAAAACAATATATTGAATACTTTAAAACATGCTTAAACAATAGGTTCATGAACATTAAAACCAAGTGCATAAAATAATTTGAACAAGCACGGCCGAGAGAGTAAAACCACTCTATACTTACTTCCGAGTCTAGGTAAGCATTTCAAGCTCTACCTTAACTCCCATAACTCTGTTCCCGAGACATCAAAATGCTTTAAACCATGTTTTCACTCACCGATATGCGAAACCTCGATTCCCCGACGCAAAATCAAGTATCCGAAACCTCCAACGCTTCTCCAATCACTTCAGGATCAACCTCTCCTATTTTTACCACAAAACAACATAGGATTAATGCATCATAATGCATTCTAAACACAACAACCACAATCCTTCTTGGATTCCCACAAAACCTTCACAACTAACCCTTCACAACAACCGAAAACATAACCAAAACACTTCGATACACAACCCAACCAACATCTATCAATCCAACATCATTTTCATTATCAAAACACATCTAAAAATAGATCCAAAACAACCTACCACCTCTAGAAACCTTACAACCACAGAAACACCACAAAACCTCAAAACTAACAACCTAAACAAATAGATATCTTAAGTTTCGGGATTTGATTGATAAAAATTACTTATAAACATTATTAAACATCCAAAATATAAATCAAAGCATCCTTAATTACTGGAAATCAGATCCAAGCCGTGAATTAACTCATTTCCCCCAAATAATTCAATCAAACAATAGAAAACCATCAAAATTAGATTAGAAACACAAAAACAATGATCACATGCTTGGGAATTCCAGTAAAGAACCATACAATAGAGGAGATCTCGGACCTTACCCCTATTGTGAAGTTTCTCCCTCAATTGATTGGTGAAAAGCTAAGAAAACACAAGGTTATTGTAAGATTTTGTGTAAACAATCTTTATAAAACAATTCAAAACAATAAAATCAAGTTAGAAACCACCCCACCTCTGTAAATTTGATGAAAACCTGAGTGTCTGGCTGAGGAGAGAATGGAGCGAAAAATTTGACAGAAAATGACGTGATTTTTGTTTTAAAAAGTAATAAATAACTTTTTAACAAAATTCTCTGTAATTACTAATTAAAACACATGTTAAAATAAGTCAAATTAAGGGAGAAATCATCAGAAACCAATTGGTAAAATAGATCCTTAAAGATTCTAAGTATTTGACCCTTTTCAGTTTAGTCACTAGAAATCACAGTTTTCAAAACTTTCATTTTGGTCACTAACCAAAATGTCCATCTTCCAAAACTCGTTTTACAAAATCGATAACACCATTATTAAATAAATAATTAATAATGATTTTAGAGCATTTTCCGTAATTTTTCCAACACAAAAAATATATAATCCCGAAACCGACTCGAATCTCTACTTCGTTCCACCGAATCGTCTAATAGACCACCAAATCGCTAAGTCCTAAAACCGGGGCGTTACAACTCTCCTACACTTAAGAAATTTCATCCCCAAAATTTACCTGGAGGAAATAGGTGCACAAACTGTTTTACCATATCCGACTTGCGTTCTCACGTGGCCTCCTCAACACTGCGGTGCTTCCACAACACCTTAACCAGCTCAACTATTTTGCCACGTAGCACCTTATAGCTGGTATCAAGAACCTCTACGAATCCTCATCGTAAGATAGATCCGGTCTCAACTCAATCTCCTCCACTAACATAACATGCGATGGATCTGACCTATACCTCCGCAACACCGAAACGTGGAACATTTCATGGATCTTTCCCAACTCCGAAGGTAACCTTAAGCGGTACGCAATAGGACCCACACGCTCAAGGACCTCGTATGGTCCAATGAACCTCGGGCTAAGCTTCCCTTTCCGCCTAAAATGCAACACCTTTTTCCAGGGTGACACTTTCAAAAACACTTTATTACCCACAACGTACTCTATATCCCTACGCTTCAAATCCGCATAGGATTTCTGGCGATCTGCATCCACTTTTAAGCACTCACATATCAACTTTACCTTTTCGGTTGTGCCTTTCAACACATTGGGCATCGACACAAACTTTTCCCCCGCTTCTGCCCAACACATGAGCGTACGACATTTCCTGCCATACAATGCCTCTTAAGGTGCCATCTGTATGCTATCATGATAACTGTTATTGTAAGCGGACTCCACCAATGGAAACTGCTTCTCCCATGATCCCTGGTACTCAATAACTCAACACCTCAGCATATCCTCGAGAACTGAATCATGCGCTCTAACTGGCCATCCGTCTGAGGATGATACGAAGTACTGAAACTCAATTGCGTTCCCAAAGAACGATGAAAACTCACCCAAAACCTTGTGGTGAACCACAGATCCCTATCCGATACTATGGATTTGGGCACTTCGTGCAAACGCACAATCTCAAATATGTACAATTCAGCTAACTTGTCCAAGATGTTCGAGTATGCACTGGCACAAAATGCGCACACTTCATAAACCGATCCACAATCGCCCAAATGAAATCCTTTTTGGTCGGCGTCAAAGGTAGCCCAGACACGAAATCCATGGTGATTCTTTTCCACTTCCATTCCGGTATCCTCAACCGTTGCAACAACCCGTAAGGAAACTGATGCTCAGCCTTTACCCGTTGACAAACCATACACCGTTCAACGAACTCAGCCACATCTTTCTTCAGTCCAACCAAATAGTACTCCACCTTCAACCCTCGATACATTTTAGTACTACATGGATGCATAACAAAAGGACTAGTATGTGCTCAGTCAAAATAGTACGCCTCAACTCCTTGTCCTCAGGCACCACTATTCGACCTTTAAAGCACAACACTCCATCATCACTGAAATGAAAATCTGTAGGATTTCCATCCCTAATATCTTCCACATGAGGTACTAAACTCCCATCATACGATTGCTTCTCCTTAATCATCTGCGCCAAGGATGGCTTCACCTATAACTCAGCCAACAAACCCCCATTATTCATCACACTCAACCGAGCAAACATGGCTCTCAAGTCCACAGCCATTTTTCTATTCAAAGCATCCGCCACAACATTGCCTTTCCCCGGATGATACTCAATGGTCAGATCATAATCCTTAAGCAACTCCAACCATCTACGTTGCCTAAGATTCAACTCGTTCTGTGACATCATATATTTTAAACTCTTATGATCCGTAAAAACCACACATTTCTCACCCTAAAGATAATGCCTCCAAATCTTTAAGGCAAACACAACCGCGACAAGCTCAAGATCGTAAGTAGGGTAGTTACGTTCATGCACCTTCAACTACCTAGATGCGTACGCCACTACCTTACCCTCTTGCATCAACACGTAACCAAGCCCAATATACGACGCATCACTATAAACAACGAACTCCTTTTCCGATTCTGGTTGAACCAAGACTGGAGCTCGCGTCAATGCTTCCTTCAACTTTTCAACAGCTCGCTGTCTATCTTCCCTCCACTCAAACCAAACATTTTTCTATAGAAACTTTGTTAACGGAGCTGCCGAACTGGAGAACCCTTCAACAAACCTTCGGTAGTAACCTACCAAACCAAGAAAACTCCTAACCTCCGTCACAGACTTGGGCTCCTTCCAACCCATTACAGCCTCAACCTTATGCGGATCGACAGGAATTCCTTCACCCAACACAACATGCCCGAGAAACAGAACTTTCTTAAGCCAGAACTCACACATTTGCTTAACTTAGCATAAAGCTGATTAGCCAACAGCGTCTGAAGCACAATTCTCAATTGTCTATCATAATCCTCCTCGGTACTAGAGTACACAAGGATATCATCGATAAACACAACCACAAACTGGTCCAAAAACTCATGAAACACTCGGTTCACCATGTGTATAAAAGTATCTGGTTCATTGGTCAAACCAAATCACAAGAAACGCAGAATGCATGCACCTCGTACGAAAGGCTGTTTTAGGCACATCCACCTCCTTCACCTTTAACTAGTAGTACCCCAATCTCAAATCTATCTTAGAAAACATCAAAGCACCCATGAACTAATCAAACATATCATCTATCCGTGGTAAGGGATACTTGTTCTTTATCGTCAACTTATTCAATTGCCGATAGTCTATACATATCTGCAACGTAACATTCTTCTTCTTTACAAACATCATTGGTACACCCCACGGTGAAATACTAGGCCTAATGAACCCACGATCAATCAACTCCTGCAACTACGTTTTCAACTCCTTCAGTTCCTTCAGAGCCATGCGGTACGGAGCAATAGATACCTGTACCCGCAAAGACCTCGATGTCAAACTCTACCTCACGGTCAGGTGGCAACCCTGGTAATTCCTCTGAAAAACACCCGTAAACTCACATACGGTGCGAACATCCTGCACCCTCATCTCATTTGATCTAGGATTCCTAACATAGGCTAAATAAGCCTGACATCCCGAATCCAACATTCGACTTGCTTCCAAAGCCGAAACAACTTTAGAAAAAAATGTGGCATTTTCACCAACAATTACCACCTCCTAATCATCCGACAACCTCAAGGATATTCGTTTGGTCTCAAAATCCACCACAGCCCGATGTTTTGTCAACCAATCTATACCTAGAATCACATCAAAACCATGGAATGGTAACTCTATCAAGTCCACAGCAAACACATGTCCCTGAACCATTAGCGGACACCTACGATACAACCTCCTAACCACGACTGTCTCCCTAAGAGAACTAGTCACTTTAACACCCACATTAAGAATTTCAACAGATATATCAAGCAACTCAGCATGCTCACTCAAAATGTATGAATGAGTATAATCAGAATCAACCAACGAATACAACGACAATGATTGTAGGGTAAAAGTACCTGCAATCACATTGGTGTCATTGCGACCCTCACGGTGTGCATACACCCTAGCTGGTCCACCTCTCTCAGGCTGGATAGCAACGGTATGAGCCATAATCCTCTGCCCACCACCTCGACGCTGAAACAGTCCACGACCACGACCCCGCCCACCTTGAGCCAACAACGGACAATCACACCTCTGATGGTCACATGACCCATAACCCCAACAAGCATTAGCCACAACAGGAGCAGGTGTCTGGCCCTCCCTGGCCAGACGTGGGCACTCTCGCCTCAAATGATCTCGGGATCCACAAACCCAACAAGTGCTAAACGGTGCTCTAACCTGGGCACCTTGCCCCTGGACTCCACGTCCCACAACACCTCTGCCATGCCTCGACTCCAGGTGAAACCTCTTGTCACGATGTCTCTTGGCCTGACCACTGCTATAACCCGTATCAGTAGCTCTCTTACTCGAGCTAGAACCTCACAATCTAGAAGCTAAACCCAAATTCTACTCCACATCCTTGGCCCGCAAAACCAACACATCAAAATCAGTGTAATCAGCAGCAAGCATGTATGTCTTAACATCCTGCACAAGCCTGTAGCGAAAACGATCACATCGCGTACTCTTGTCAGGAACCAACTCAGGTGCATACTGACTCAACCTCACGAACTGTACCTCATTTTCTGTAATAGACATACTACCCTGCACAAGAGCCATGAACTCGCGCTTCCTATCATCCTGATATCAGACTCCCAAAAATTCTTCCAAAAAGCTTCACAAAAGAACTCCCAGGTTACATCATCCGTCGCCATACCGGATATTGTGGTAATCCACCATGTATAGGCATCACCCTGCAGCAGGGAAACAGCACAGCCCAGCTTACGAGCATCGGTACACCCTATCTGGCCTAGTATCCTCTTAGTACTGGCCAACCAACCCTCGGAGGCCTCAGGTAACAAACCTCGAAACTCAACTTTGCCCAAACTACGAAGACGATCAAGCGACAACCCTTGCCCAACCACCAGTGGTGCTGGCACATGAACATCCGCAACTATTTCTTGAAAAGCACCGGTCATGGCCTGTATCAATGGTGCCATATTACCCATCCCTGGCTCAGCCGGCACAAGTGGTACTTGTTCCACTCCCTCTAGTGGAATAGGTGGGGGCGGTGGCAACCCTCCAAGAGGCACAATATCTCCCTCAACACCCTACATAGTGGCAGCAGCAATTGCACTAGATCGCAACTCTCTCCTCGGTCCTATCGTGCTAAAATATATATATGGCATGATAATCATTTTAAAACAAAAACAGTGAAGCCAGCTTCAAGCAAGGATCCAAGACTTTCATTTCAAAAATCAAAACTTTCTAGACTATAATAATAAGCCAATGGGTACCCCCAAAACTTCCCCAACATAGCACATAACAGCCAACATTCATATATCAATCACCGTGCATATCAACCAGCGTACATACAACAATCACCGTACAAATCAAACACTACAACAACACAACAACCTCCCAAACGAACCAAACCTAGATCTGATACCACAAAATGTAACCCTCTCGACCCAGCCTAGACGCCCAACCGAACCAAGAAGGCTACATTAGGTTTGCCGTAGCAAACCAAAGAGATATAACGAAACCCAGTCCATTTTTTCCTTTTATCTTATCTAGATGCCAATTATTAACCCTACATGTTCATGATCACACTAGCAATTTAGGGACCAAATTGCAAATATAGAAAATTGTAGGATTTAAACTCACTTTTAAGTTACCAACGTTTAATTAGTCCAGTTCCAAACTTTCAACTCAAATTTCAGCTCAATCCGTTCATTCTATCACATACAATTGCATTGGCAAGATTCAGGGACTAAAATGCAAAGAAAGTAAACCTACCCAGCTGACAATAACAAAAATTGGCCTCGAGTATCGGTACTGGTGTTGCCGTACCGATACGCATAAAACGCATTGTAATGATATGCCACAGCCCGTACCGACATGTATTAACAAACTTACCTAACTTTTGAATTTTAAACATTCGTACTGGTACGCTTACGTGGGTATCGGTACACGGGTTTGGGTTGAAAAAGTGAAATTCCAGAGGCTAAAACGTGTACCTATACTCTCTTACCCATATCGGTACGCCAGGCTAAAATTGCCTAGGCATACCGGTACTCCCATACGCGTACCGATCCCCCCATGCCGAAAGATGTCTAGACGTACCGATACGGTCCCTAGCATATCGGTACTCCTAGACCTAAAGTGTCATAATTTGCCGGTTTTTCACCCCAAAGCATTCCCAAACCATTCCTACATGCTTATAACACAACACCAACATGCCAAGCATATTACAAGCATTCAAGCTTCACAAAATCAACATCGCAACATATCATCATGAGTCAAAAGATGATCTATAGGCATGCTCCCTATTATACAACCAACCAACATATCAAAAGATAAACCAGCACCAAAACCAAACGTTTAAGGCCATTTACAACTTAAGAGAAACTAATGAAATATGCTCAAACAGGGAGTTCCATAAAACATCTCCCAAAACACAACATGTACCCCATTGCCCTTATTCATTAGAGTCTAATCTCTAACATACTTTGGAAACAAGTCTTGCCAAGATCCCCTTGCTTCTTGCTGCCTTCCGGTACTTTATTTCTCTGCATTAATGGACAAAGAGAGCATAAGCACACAAGGCTTAGTGAGGAATGCTCAGAACAATACCATCAATTCATTTAAAACCATTCACTTTACATCATCCTTTAAAAACATCATGCCCTTTCAAAACATGCACTTTACATCTTTAAAACCAGCATATTAAACCATATGCTACATGTATCATTATTCAACAGCAAGTCACATTGTTAACCCTCTACTTAAAGCCTTCTCATGCATTACTACCAAATGCAAAGCTCAAGGAGAAACATGTATAAATCACATTATACAACATAAAACATTTCAATGATACATTAACAATTATATTTGCTTGCAAGTAATCATTAAACAAGTCCATTAACAAAAGTGTTCATCGGATACGCGGATTCAACAAGTGTTAACCCAACACTTCAAGCCATCTCAACCGGAATAGCGATACAATCACAATCGCGGTACATTAACAACCGGGTACACTTTCAACCCACGGGGACACCAACCCCATTCATCGGTTAGACGCTTAATCCACTAACGGGAATTTTTTGTACCATATAACCCCTCAACCGTTAGGGTACTTGGATGGAGTATTCGGTACGCCGTATAAACCCCTCAACATCCAAGGTGACTTATTTACAGTGCACTCAATCCTATGGCCGGGCAACTATATCTGATAACAATTTTAAAACCACATCACTTGCCAATATAATTAACCAAATAACATTTACCTCACTGTTTTACCAAGCATTAAACCATGTCATTTCTAAAGAAACAACCATGCTTTAAAACACAAGTATAAACCATACTTACAAGGATGCCATTTCCAAAGCAACAACCATGCTTTAAAACACAAGTATAAACCATACTTACAAGGATGCCATTTCCAAAGCAACAACCATGCTTTAAAACACAAGTATAAACTATACTTACAATGATCACTTACCATATGCATCCTTCAGCAAAACATGCTTAAAAACAATATATCAAATACTTTAAAACATGCTTAAATAGTAGGTACATGAACATTTAAACCAAGTGCATAAAATCATTCGAACAAGCACGACCGAGAGAGTAAAACTACTTTATACCTACTTCTGAGTCTAGGTAAGCGTTTCAAGATCTACCTTAACCCCCAAAACTTTGTTCCCAAGACATCAAAACACTTTAAACCATGTTTTCACTCACCGATACGCGAAACCTCAATTCACCCACGTGAAATCAAGTATCTGAAACCTCCAACGCTTATCCAATCACTTCCGGATCAACCTCCCGTATTTTTACCACAAAACAACGGAGGATTAATGCATCATAATGCATATTAAACACAACAGCCACAATCTTTCTCGGATTCCCACAAAACCTTCACAACTAACCCTCCACAACAACCGAAAACATAACCAAAACACTTCGATACACAACCCACCCAACATCTATCAATCCAACATCATTTTCATCATCAAAACACATCTAAAAACAGATCCAAAACAACCTACCACCTACAGCAACCTTACAACCACAGAAACACCACAAACCTCAAAACTAACAACCTAAACAAATAGAGATTCTTAAGTTTTGGGATTCTATTGATAAAAATTACTTATCAACATTATTAAACACCCAAAATATAAATCAAAGCATCATTAATTACTGGAAATCAGGTCCAATCCGTGAATTAATTCATTTCCCCAAATAATTCAATCAAACAAAAAAAATCATCAAATTCAGATTAGAAACACAAAAACAAGGATCAAATGCTTGGGAATTTCAGTAAAGAACCATACAATAGAGGAGATCTCGGACCTTACCCCTATTGTGAATTTTCTCCCTCAATTGATTGGTGAAAAGCTAAGAAAACACAAGGTTATTGTAAGATTTTGTGTAAACAATCTTTATAAAATAATTCGAAACAATAAAATCAAGTTAGAAACCACCTCACCTCTGGAAATTTGATGAAAACCTGAGTATTTGGCTAAGAAGATAATGGAGAGAAAAAGTTGAGAGAAAATGACGTGATTTTTGTTTTGGAAAGTAATAACTAACATTTTAACAAAATTCTCTTTAATTATTAATTAAAACACATGTTAAAATAAGTCAAATTAAGGGAGAAATCATTAGAAACCAATTGGTAAAATAGCTCCTTAAAGATTCTAAGTATTTGACCCTTTTCATTTTAGTCACTAGGAAATCACAATTTTCAAAACTTTCATTTTGGTCACTAACCAAAATGTCCAACTTCCAAAACTCGTTTTACAAGATCTATATCACCATTATTAAATACATAATTAATAATGATTTTAGAGCATTTTCCATAATTTTTCCAACACCAAAAATATACGATCCCGAAACTGACTCGAATCTCTACTCTAGTCCACCAGACCGTCTAATAGAGCACCAAACCGCTAAGCCCTAAAACCTGGGCGTTACAATCAAAACATGGCATTCAACCAAGGCTAACTAGATGCATACCTAGGCAACTACTTAGCAACAACCATAAGCAAGAATCAACTACATGCTTATCAACCACAATCTAACTCCAAAACACAGCATTTAACATGCCCAATAACCAGGGGAAAACAGATTACAGATCCCAAAATATGGCAAACATATTTCCTTACTAACTGAAAACTTAAACGAGTTCATACTCAAAATAGTCTTTGCTCATGGATCACTTTAACCTTGCCTTTGTTGCCCCAAAATTCAATGCTCTGCATCATTGGGAAAAAGAGAGCGTAAGCACACATGCTTAGTGAGAATGCTCATAAAACAATGATGTATTTAAATCCCAAAGCATTAAATCATATTACCATGCATAAATTCCAAAGCATTATAAAGTAGGTTCACACATGAGCTTTTATATATTGGCATTTATAGTGACCCCAGATAGACGACCTCTATCCTCGGAACCGCTAATCATTGGTTAATCGACCGCTAACCATACATATCGAATACACGGATCTCTCATGATGACCGACCGCCATCAAATCCATACCATGCCGAGTACATGATATGACAACCTTGCCGACCGCAAGAACAACATCAACAAGGGGAACCGACCGCTCAACCCAAGTGATAACAATATAGTTCGAGTAGCCAACCGCTATACCTCAAGGACCCTTAACCACGATCGATTTTTAACATGTTATAGTGCACTTCATCCTATGACATACCAACTACATCCGGTTGTTTTCCCGTCATGTCACATAGCCAATATATCATTTACAAAACCATTTACTCACTGTTTTACAATGCATTATAAAACAATACCACATATGCAAGCCACATCGCCAAAGCAATACCACATTCCTGACCGGAATGAAAACCAATCCTCACTTGCTTGTGCATATGTACTCAAACTCATGCATTTAGAGTAAGTAAAACAAACCATGTTTACTACCAAAACATGAATTATACATGCTCATATCCGAACCGATATTAAAGAGCAAAAGAGGGAAACATACTTCTGAGCTTAGGTAAGTGTTTCAAGCTTAACCTAACTCCCAAAAACACTTTCAAGCCTTTGAAAGACTTTTAAAACTGTTTCCACTCACCGATTACACCTCGCCTTGCTTGCCAATGCAAATCAAGCTCCCAACAAGCAACGATCCACCTCAAGCTACTTCGCCTTAATTATCCCCTGTTTTGGCCACACAAAACCAGAGGAAACATGCATCAAAATGCATTCAAACCACTACCTCAAAGCAATTACCCGCAACTCACAAGTTGCCTACTCAAAAACCATCCGAAACTTATCAAAATCACCCCCAAAACATCTTCCAATCTTAAACCATCCACAAAACAACGATTCAATACATCAAACCTCAACAATTAACTTCTAAAAACCCTTATTCAACATCCTTTTACTTCCAGCAATGATAAAACTCCATTAACAACACAAAAACCCTTATCTAACAACCATTAACATTAGGGATTCAACTAGTTTCGGGATTATATTGACAAAACCAAGCCTTCAACATTATTATACACTAAAATCATGACCTAACCTGATCAATAACCCAACAAAATAGATCCAATTCGAAAATATATCAATTCAATCAATTAAAACACAATTAATCCAATTTTCCTTAATTAAATTATCGAAACACATTAGAAAACAATTATAAAGAATCAACAACTTGAGAATTTCAATAAAGAACCTTTCATTAGAGGAGAAGAACGAACCTTTCCTCTAATGGATGCTTTCTCCCTTAACTGGATAATTTACATGTGAAAACAAAGTTAAAACAATAAGGTTTTGATATACAATCAACAAGAAATCATTTGAAATCAAAAGATTTAAGAAAAAAAGATTTACCTGAAAATTTAGAAGAAAAGCGTGATGTTTGGCTGGAGAGATTTTGAGAGAAAGTTAGTTACGTGTTTTTTTAAAGATTTAATTATCAAATTAATTCTCCCCAACCTATTTATATTTTCCAAAACACTTTTAAAAATAACCAATTAAGGGATAAAGTCTGAGATTAGACTTTTGGGCAATTTTCTCCTTAAAGATTCAAAGTTTTGACTCTTTACAAAATAGTCACTAAGAATAGTTTTCAAATTTTACATTTTGGTTACTAGTCTAAAATGACCGATTTCCAAAACTCGTTTTATAAAATTGATTTCACCACAATTATTAATATATTAAATAATAATTTTAGAACATTTTTCTATATTTTTATCACCTTTGAAAATATTTAATCCGATTTAAATCTTGAAGTCGACTCGAGTCCCTAACACCGGTCCACCAGACCCTTAAAACAAACCCCAAAATAACTAGACCCAAAACCGGGGCATTACAACTCTCCCCCACTTAAGAAATTACATCCTTGAAATTTACCTGGAGGAAACAAATGCAGAAATTGCTCCAACATGTCTGCCTTGCTTTCCCAAGTAGCTTCCTCGACACCGCAATGTCGCCACAAAACCTTAACAAGCTCAATCGTCTTGCTACAAAGAACTTTGCTACTAGAATCAAGGATTTCCACTGGTTCATCATCAAAGGGTAAATCCGGCCTCAACTCAATATGCTCCAACGGTATAACATGCGAGGGATCTGACTGATTCCTCCGCAACATAGATACATGGAACACATCATGTATTTTCTCCAGCTCGGGAGGTAACCTCAACTGATAAGCAATAAGACCAACACGCCCCACAACCTCATATGGTCCAATAAACCTCAGACTAAGCTTACCCTTACGTCTGAACCGTATCACCTTTTTCCACTGTGACACTTTCAAGAACACACGATCCCCCACCGCATATTCAATCTCCCTACACTTTAAATCCATGTAAGATTTCTACCGATCTGTAGCTAATTTCAAGCAATCATACACAAGCTTTACCTTCTCATCCGTATATTTCAACACATCCGGTAAGAAAACATGCTTTTCCCCAACCTCAACCCAACACAAAGGCGTACGACACTTCCGGCCATATAAAGCCTCATACGGTGCCATCTGTGTACTCACTTGATAACTATTGTTATAAGCAAACTCAACCAAAGGTAGATGCTTCTCCCAGGTTCCTTGGAACTCAATAATGCAGCACCTCAACATATCCTCCAAAACTTGGATAACACGCTCAGACTGACCATCCGATTGAGGATGATACGTGTGTTGAAACTTAACCTTGTACCCAGAGCCTGATGCAAACATTCCCAAAACCTCACGGTAAACCTCAGATCTCTATCTAAAACAATGGACTTAGGTACCTGTTAAGTGTCTAAAATTACTATTTTATTCACCCTTTTTGTTCAAATTATTGCTAGACTTAGGCTCATATTAGTTGCATTATAGCCATTCATGCATGTTTGCTTTGTTTCCTTGGTGGTTAAGCATGATTTCATATTTTGCTTAATTTTGTGGAAAAAGTTGTTGCCGATAGTTGTTTTTGTGTTTTGCATAATCACTTGCCTAAACAAGGCAGGAACCAGTTGCCAGGGCAGTGCATGAAGAAGATGCGACGCAGTTGCCAGGGCAATGCATGGAGGAGATGCCGAGCTAGTTTCCGGGGTAATTGTCGATAAGGGATAAGATGATATGGCAGTCAAAATTGATGACTAGATAAGCCCAAGATGACGTGGAGCAAAGTTAAATTCTAAAGGAGTTTGATTTCCATGAAGAGGTCAAAGAGAAATTAAATCCCAAAAAGATAGGAGAAGGTCTAGAAAGAATTTAAATATAATAAAGAATTATATTCTTTTAAAGTATTTAATTTCAACTTAACTTCCTTCTCAAGAAGGACTTTGACCTAGCCATCTCCTATTTAAAGGAGACCAAGCCGTCAAACTCAAGGAGAGAGCAAATGGGAGAGATTTCGACAAAGGCTTTCAACCATTCTTTATCATTTTCTTTCTTGTTCGATTAGGTTTATGTTAGGGATTCTTTGTTTTGTGTTTCTTTGGAACCTAGCCATGAACTAAATCTATTTGGCTAAGGTTATTGTGTTTTGTGGTTGTGAGAAACAATTGGATTTTGTTTAGGTAATAAGAGTTTGCACTTTCAATTCAAGGTTTACTCATTCTTGGTTTTTATTCTTGTTTGCGAGTGAATTGGGAGGGGATCTCATAACTTCATCTATTTATCTAATATCGGGAGAGTTAGATTCAAGAAACAAATAAGTATGGCCTTTTTCAATCTATTGATGGTGAAGATTAATCCGGCTTAGGAATAAGTTAAGGATTTCAACGGCTAAGAAGAGCGTAAGATTAGTTGTTGTTCACCCTTGATTCACGCAGGGATGCATTATCAAGGCATGCATAATTAGCTAGAGTTTCGACTTAGGGATAAGAAGAAACCATTGAAGAACGCTCCACCGAACCTTGACATTGCTGCCCAGCCGTCCAAACTGTTGCCCAGGCAACCGTCGATTAGTTGCCAAGGCAACCCCGCTGCGCAAGTTGCCATGGCAACTGAGTTGCCCTTGCACTCTTTTAACAAGATGATCCAATTGGCTATCACACCTCAACTCATGATAATCTGGCCTATTCTCTCTCATTTGATTACATCTTCTTTTACTTTATTGCTTCTAGTTTAGTTGTTAGTTAAACTCCTACAATCTTCTACTTGTGTTCTTTTACTTTTTATAGTGCAAGAGATTAGATTCTTGAAGTGGCACCAATCCCTGTGGAGACGACATCTTTTATACTATAACTTGCGACGTGTACACTTGCACAATTACGGAGCACTTATTACGCGCAACAAGTTTTTGGCGCCGTTGCCGGGGATTGGCAATAGCGACTTTGTTTTTATTTTCTTGCACTTTTATTTTTATTGTTTAAGATTCGAAGGGTTAACAAACTTTGGTTTTGCATTGGTATATGACCAGGGCGAGACCGATTACACCAGAATATCCCTTTGATCCAATAATCGAACGAACCTTGCAAAGACTCAGAAAAAGGTTAAGAGTAGCAATGGCTAATCAAGACGGCAATATGAATCAGGATATTCCAGCAGGAGGAGGAGTGATTCTTGCACGAAACAGAACTATTCGAGACTATCTTGAAGGACTTAATCCAGGAGTTGTCACACCTGAAATTGAAGCCGACCACTTTGAGTTAAAACTAGTGGTGTTCAATATGATCAACATAATTGGTCAATTTGGCGGCTCAGCAACTGAAGATGCACGACAACATCTTAAATGTTTCCTCGAGATTTGCAATTCATTCAAAATACAAGGAGTCACCCCCGATGTTTTACGACTAAGATTATTCCCCTATTCACTAAGGGATAGGGCGAAAGCATGGTTGAATAGTATTCATGTTGGATCAATAGGACCTTGGACCGATCTTTGTCGTAATTTCCTTGCTCGATTTAACCCTACAAATTTGACTGATAAGCTTCGTAATGAAATTGCTTCTTTTCGGCAGGCAGATGATGAATCTATGTACGAGGCTTGGGAGTGATATAGAGAACTTCTACACAAATGCCCCCTACACGGATTTCCAATGTGGACACAAGTAACAATGTTTTACATCGTTGTGAATACACCAACAAGGATGATGCTAGATGCCTCGGCAAACGGCATACTCCTAGACAAGTCACCGGAAGAAGCAATGCAAATTCTGAATAGGCTCGCCAAGAATGATTATCAGTTCCCATCTGCTAGAAGAGGAGGAGTTAGACGCCAAGCCACAATACATGAACTAGGATCATCATATTCAATTTCGGCACAATTGGCCACTCTAACCAAGATGGTCCAGAACATGCAGAAACAAAACAACACACATGAGGTCAAGGTAATAGATTCCTTTTGTGAGTTATGTGGTGGTAACCATAATTCTTCTGAATGTATGCAGAATCCAGAATCCAGCTTTTATGTGGGGAATTACAATCGGAACAACAATGTGATGTCCAACACATACAATCCAACTTGGAAGAAGCACCCAAATTTTTCTTGGAGTAATCTCAACAATGCTCTAAACCAGAACAATCAGAATGCACAAGCATTGGGATTCCAGCAGAATATGCCATGGCAACAGTTGCTGCAGCAACAACCGACAACATCTAGTTCTTTGGAAAATTCTCTCAATGCTTTTATGTTGAAAACTGAATCTTATGTGGCTGAGAATAGTAACTTCATAAAAAGAACTGATGCTTTTATTAATAGGACCGAGATGAGATTGCAAAACCAAGAGGCGGCAATCAAATCATTGGAAAATCAAGTTGGACAATTTGCTCAAAACCTGAATACTAGACCGCAAGGAGGTTTACCTAGCGATACTGAAGTCGCAAGAGGAACTGGCCATAAGCAATGTAACGCGATTACCACTAGAAGTGGCCAACAACTTAAAGAGGCTCAAACTCGCTCATCAAACAAAACTCCAAAAAAGAACAAGACGAACTCAGTGACAAAACCTCGGATGCTGAACCAGGAATTACTACGGCAACCAGCGATAAACATGCCTCGATAACCAGCGATAAGGATGCCGCGGCAACCAACGATAGGCATGCCACGGTAACCTTAGTTGACGGTGCCTCGACAACTCTAGTTGCCCCGACAATACCATCAATCAGGTTCTAGACCAATGAAAGGGTCGAAGATATCCGACTTCCACCACCATTCCCACAACGGTTGAAGCGACAAAAGCAATAATATCAATTTAAGAAGTTTCTTGATATCCTAAAGCAAGTCCACATCAACTTGCCATTGATTGAAGCAATTGAACAAATGCCGAACTATGCCAAGTTTCGGAAAGACATTGTGTCCAAGAGAACAAGGCTAGGAGAGTTTGAAACAGTTGCCGCAACAGAGGGATGCATGGCCATGTTGCACAATCGCATGCCACCCAAGTTGAAAGATCCCGAAAGTTTCACAATACCCTATTCCATTGGAAACCACTATGTCGGGAAAGCATTATGTGACCTTGGAACAAGCATAAACTCGATGCCTAAATCGATTTTCCAGAAACTAGGAATCGGGAAGGCAAGACCTACAATAGTTATGCTACAGCTAGCCGATAGATCCTATGTGCATACAGAGGGAAAATCAAAGACATACTAGTAAAAGTTGATAAATTTATTTTCCCGCTGACTTTATTGTTTTGGATTGTGAAGCAGATGAACATGCACCTATCATTCTCGGAAGACCCTTCCTAGCAACAGGGAGAACCTTGATCGATGTTGAAAATGGAGAACTCACAATGAGGGTGAATGACCAGCAAGTTAAACTAAATGTGTTCCAAACACTAAGGCATGCTGATGATCCGGAAGAATGCCAACTTCTTCATGCCACGGTAGAGTTTAACTTCGACGAGGAATTTAGTTGTCTCTGCAACTATATTGCCGATCAAGAGGAACCTGAGGAGTATGAAGAACCGATCGATGAGGAACAACAAGAAGAGGAAAATTAGTTAGTCAATCGACCAAGTACATACTTTGAACCACTGGATTACTCAGGTAAGGAAGGTAAACTCGAAAAGCCCTTCATTGAACAACCACCGATTCTTGAGTTGAAACAGTTGCCAGGACAACTAAAATATGCTTACTTGGGAACTGATAATACATTGCCTATAATTATTTCCTCTAAGTTACAGCCTGAGCAGGAAAAGAAGCTGATCAAAATGTTGATGCTACACAAGAAGGCAATAGGGTGGACAATTGCCGACTTGAAGGGAATTAGCCCGGTAGTGTGCATGCATAAGATTTTGTTGGAAGATGATCACAAACCTTCGATTGAGGCCCAAAGGAGACTGAATCATGCCATGAAAGGGGTTGTAGTGAAAAAAATCATCAAGTGGCTTGACGCCAGCATCATATACCCTATCTCTGATAGTACATGGGTAAGTTTGGTACAATGTGTACCGAAAAAGAGAGGTATAACGGTGGTAAGTAATGAAAGCAATGAACTCATTCCAGCCAGGACTATGACTGGTTGGAGGGTTTGTATGGATTAGTGGAAGCTAAACAAAGCCACTAGGAAATATCACTTCCCCTTACCCTTTATTGATCAAATGCTTGACCGTCTTGTAGGTAAACCCTTTTATTATTTTCTTGATGGTTATTTAGGTTACAATCAAATTGCCATAGCACCAGAAGATCAAGAAAAGACAACCTTCACATGCCCATACGGTACTTATGCTTTCCAAATGATGCCGTTCGAATTGTGTAATGCCCCGATAACCTTTCAAAGATGCATGATGGCACTCTTTTCAGACATGGTCGAAGACTTCCTTGAAACCTTCATGGATGATTTTTCCGTATTTGGTAATGACTTCGACAGTTACCTCGGCAATTTAGTGAAGATGTTGGCAAGATGTAAAGAATCTGATTTAGTCCTTAATTGGGAGAAGTGTCATTTTATGGTAGATGAAGGAATAGTGCTCGGCCACAATATTTCATCCAAGGGAATCGAAGTAGACAAAGCTAAGGTGGATGTGATCGAGAGATTACCCCCACCAAGTTCAGTTAAAGGAATCTGAAGCTTTCTTGGACATGTAGGTTTTTATAGGAGGTTCATTCATAATTTTTCTAAAATTACTAAACCCTTGTGCAATTTGCTTGAACATGATAAAGTCTTCAATTTTGATGATTATTGAGCCCAAGCATTTGAAACCCTAAAGGAAAAAGCTTGCCTCGGCACCCATTGTCGTTCCACCCGATTGGACGCTACCTTTTGAGCTCATGTGATGCAAGTGATTTTGCGGTAGGAGCAATCCTAGGCCGACGCACAGGTAAGACCTTTCATGTGATATACTATGCTAGTAAAACTCTTAATAGTGCTCAAGTGAATTACACAACAACGGAGAAAGAGTTACTACCCGTAGTTTTCGCATTTGACAAGTTCTGATCCTATTTAATTGGTACAAAGGTAATTGTCCATACGGACCATTCGGCAATTAAGTATCTATTTTCTAAAAAAGATGCCAAACCTCGTTTGATTCGTTGGATATTGCTTTTACAAGAGTTTGACATTGAAATTAAGGACAAGAAAGGAATAGAAAATCAAGTGGCCAATCACTTATCACGCTTAAAACGCAATAGGGAGGAGGACGCGGATTTAGAGATATGTGATGCATTCCCAGACGAGCAACTGTTAGTTGCCTTGGCAACCATAGATGCGCATGCCTCGGTAACCCTTGACGCCTCAGCAACTCTAGACGCGCATGCCTCAGCAACCCTTGACGTGCACGCCTCAACAACTCCAGATACGTATGCCTTGGCAACCACTGATGCGCATGCCTAGGTAATTCTAGACGCGCACGCCTCGGCAACCATGGAAGCAATTGCCACGACAACACATGCCTCGGCAATACCCTGGTACGCGAATTTAGTTAATTTCCTTTTTTGTGGTATCTTACCTTATGGATTACTCACCAAGGGAAGAAGCGATTCCACCATGATGCTAAGCATTACTTTTGGGACGAGCCTCTTTTGTTTAAACAATGTGCAGATCAGGTTATACGCCGATGTGTCCCTGAAGAGGAGCAACAAAATGTACTTCGGCAATGCCATTCTTTACCCTATAGAGGACATTTTGGAGGAACACGTACCACGACCAAAGTTTTGCAATCCAATTTGTATTGGGCAACACTGTACAAAGATGCCCAAGAGTTTTACAAGCAATGTGATCGTTGCCAAAGGACGAGCAATATCTCTAGACGACATGAGATGTCGCTCCAAAACATCATTGAGGTGGAATTGTTCGATGTATGGGGGATCAATTTTATGGGACCTTTTCCATCTTCATTCGGCAACCTCTACATTCTACTTATCGTCGACTACGTGTCTAAATGGGTTGAGGCAGCTGCAGTTCCCGCCAACGATTCCAAGACCGTGCAACGATTCTTGTAGAAAAATATATTTACACGGTTTGGGATGTCGAGAGCAATTATCAGTGATGAAGGCAAACACTTTGACAACAGACTCATCGCCAAGATGTTACAACGCTTTGGTGTATCTCACAAGATTTCCACGGCATATCACCCACAAACCAATGGGCAAGTAGAAATTTCCAACCGGGAATTGAAGGGTATACTCGAGAAAGTTGTAAATCCCTCTAGGAAGGATTGGTCAGTAAGACTAGATGATGCACTTTGGGCATATCGCACTGTATTCAAAACACCCTTAGGTATTTCTCCCTTTCGACTTGTCTATGGAAAAACATACCATCTACCGGTGGAAATTGAACACAAGGCATATTGGGCAATCAAGACCGTGAATATGGATTGGGAAAGTGTCGGGCAAAAGTGGTTGTTGGACCTCAACGAGATAGAAGAATTCTGTGCACTCGCCTATAACAGTGCACGAATCTACAAGGAGAAAACAAAGCAATGGCATAACAAGAAACTATTGATGCTGCGATTCATGCCAGTGAAGCTAGTTCTCTTATTCAATTCTCGGCTGAAACTTTTCCCGGGAAAGCTGAAATCAAGATGGTTGGGACCATTCGAAGTTGTCAAACCGTTCTCCCATGGTGCCATGATAATCAAGTCCATCACTGATGAACATGAATTCAAAGTCAACGGACAAAGATTGAAGCACTACAAAGGTGCCCATGTGGAACGTAGCAAAGAAGTGGTCACCTTAGGAGATGCATGAGCATGCTCTCCTTCCGATATTTTCTTTTTATTTTTATTTTTTCGAACTATTTAATTTTTTTATTTATTAAAATCAGTTATTTTTCTTTTTAGGATAAATTTATTTATTTTCTTTAAGATTAAGACTACATGTTTCTTTCATATTTATCTAATTGTTTTTATATTTTAAGTTTAAGAATTTCTTTGCACATCTTTATTTATTTTCTTTTATTAGTTTATCTTTAATTTTAATCCTTATTTTATTTGTTTTTGAATTGTAGGAAAAGAGTTCAAGATAAAGAGGAATTTGATTCAAGAATGAAGCTTCTTCAACAAGGAAACTAATGGGCTAAATCAAAGGCTTATATTAAGCCTCCGATTACCCCAAAATAAACCCTACATAGCCGGCCAAACCCTTCCCCTTCCCCAAATCCCCTAGCCGTCCCCAAATCAAAACCCTTGTTTTCTTTCTTTCCAATTAATCCCATCCACCATATTTATTACCTATCTTTTCTATTTAACCCATCACCCTTAACTTCCAAGAAACCTATTCCTACTTTTCATCTTGCAACTCTTTAGTTTCTTTTGCTTTCTTTTCCTTGTTTCTACCAAACTCACAACCAAGATCATCCATGGCATCCAAAATCGAATTTTTGGTTTATCCAAGTTCCTCCAAAGAACCAAGATACAAGAAGTTTGCTACACCGGTGGTTCAAGAAAGATTTCACAAAGCCAGAAGATTTGCGAAGAACAAGGCTTCGTATACTCCAACTCTCATCAAGATTTCGGCCTTGAACCATTCATCTTTGAAAGGATTGCACATCAAAAGTGGTAAATCTTTTGCCATCAATCGGAACCGGGTAACATCTCATGGGTAAGAGAATTCTATGCTCACTCACCTAACCCGAATAATCCTTATGTTTTTGTTCGTGACAAGGCTATAGTCATAAGCCCCAAAAGCTTCAACACCTTTTACGGGCTCTACATTGAGAAGGACGAGCATCAAGCCTTTGTTGATCAACTCACGCCCAAGCAACTCGACAAGGTGCTTCAAGAACTTACTCTACCGGGAACTCATTAGAACGATGGTAAATATAAGGGTATGGTAAATTGCCTTCGGCTTAAACCCGAGGCAAAATTATGGAATAAGTTTGTTAAAACTTTTTTAATGCCCACAACACACAATACCACCGTTAATACACCTCGTCTTTTGCTCATACATTCTATCTTGCATAATCACATCATTAACATTGGAAAATTATTTGTGATGAGATTTTTGTATGTAGCACAAAAGACAAGGGTTCTCTTTTCTTCCCTTGCTTAATTTCCAATCTTTGCAAGGAGATGCATGTCCCAAGTGAGTCCACTGATGAAAAGGCCCTACCAAAGTCCAGTTAGAATCGAGCACAAATCTGAAAGCTAATGGAAGAGGCACCGGTAAAATCCCTAACGCCTTCAATTGCCGTGCAACTCCTAATGCCCAAGCAACTGATGCCCCGGCAACTCGGACAGCAACCTCAGGACAACTTGAAGCACTCTTACAATCGTTGGAGAACCGCCTTAGGCAGATTGAAGACTGGCAACTAATGTTCGTGCGGTACATGAAGGATCACAACAATGCCATCACCCAAGTCAACCTGGAAAAGTACCCGGACAACCGCGTGCCGTTCCCCATATTTCCTGTCGAAATCCAAAGGTAAAGCTAAAGACGAGTCCTGCCAACCACTGCAAAAGACAAAGGTAAAGTTCCTATGTCCGAATCAACTCGTACTGAATCATTATCCGATTTTTCAGATTCGGACGAGTCCTCCATTGCACCAACAAAGACCGCACCAATCGAATCCTCCAAGCCCAAACAAACGGCCAATGACATTGAGGAAGAGGATGATGAGGACAATGAGGACAACCCCGTACGAGGATCGATTCCACCATCAGCAACAAGAAAGCAACCACCGCGTTCAAGCAAAAGAATCAAGACACAGGCCAAAAGGAAACTAATCATCCACGATGATGAACTCTCGGAGTAAGTCCTTGTTTGCATTTTATTTTTCTTTATTTTTATTTTTATTTTACTTTGTTGCATGCATTGAGGACAATGCCTCACTCGAGTTTGGGGGGATTGTTATTAGTTAGTTACCATGTTTAGTTGAATTCATCTTAAGTATTGCATTTAGGATACATAAATTGCTTGCGATGCCTTTAGTTGGAATGAGAATTGCCTAGATTTGATGAATATCCGATGATGACTTTGCCAATGTACATAATTGATAGAACTTTTTATTCTAGGATAACCATGGAAACACTTAGAATCTTATTATGATACTAAACTTGATGAAACACTGTTGTGGCTTGATTGATTTAAGGAATTCTAGCGAACTTAGGTTGATAGTTAAAAAATTGGGTGATTAGAATAAAAAGTGGATGAATGCTAGAGGTGCCCGAAATTGGCTCTAGTATGTGCTAAAAATTGATCACTAGGGGTGCCCGAAATTGGCTCTAGTATGTGCTAAAAATTGATCGCTAGAGGTGCCCAAAACTGGCTCTAATTGAATAAATTAATTAACTTAAGAAAACTAAAAACAAAACACTAGAGGTGCCCAAAACCAGCTCTAGTTAAAACATGTAAAAATAACCTAAGGATGTAATTTGAAAACCTTTTGTTTGCATAGAATCCGAAAAATCAACTTGCACACAACTCCGCACACACTTACAAGCATTATAGTTTGATTCCGAGTAATTCATAAGTTGTCCAAAAAATGAAAAGTCGATCATACTTTGTGCCACGTTTCTGAGGATTGAAATCGAGTTCAAAGCTAAGTTTGTGAAAATTGAAGTCTTGGCCGGTAATTATTAGTTTGCATTGCTTGAGGACAAGCAATAGTTCGAGTTTGGGGGTGTGTTAAGTGTCTAAAAGTACTATTTTATTCACCCTTTTTGTTCATATTATTGCTAGACTTAGGCTCATATTAGTTGCATTATAGCCATTCATGCATGTTTGCATTGTTTCCTTGGTGGTTAAGCTTGATTTCATATTTTGCTTAATTTTGTGGTGAAAGGGTCCTGCTGATAGTTGTTTTTGTGTGTGTGCAGAATCACTTGCCTAAACAAGGCTAGAACCAGTTGCCAGGGCAGTGCATGAAGGAGATGCCGACGCAGTTGCCAGGGAAATGCATGAAGGAGATGCCGACGTAGTTGCCAGGACAATTTTCGATAAGGGATAAGAAGATATGGCAGTCGAAATTGATGACTAGATAAGCCCAAGATGACGTGGAGCAAAGTTAAATCCCAAAGGAGTTTGATTTCCATGAAGAGGTCAAAGAGAAATTAAATCCCAAAAAGATAGGAGAAGATCTAGACAGAATTTAAATATAATAAAGAATTATATTCTTTTAAAGTATTTAATTCCAACTTAACTTCCTCCTCAAGAAGGACTTTGACCTATCCATCTCCTATTTAAAGGAGACCAAGCCGTAAAACTCAAGGAGAGAGCAAAGGGGAGAGATTTTTACAAGGGCTTTCAACCATTCTTCATCTTTTTCTTTCTTGTTCGATTAGGTTTATGTTAGGGATTCTTTGTTTTGTGTTTCTTTGGAATCTAACCATGAACTAAATCTATTTGGCTAAGGTTATTGTGTTTTGTCGTTGTGAGAAACAATTGGATTTTGTTTAGGTAATAAGAGTTTGCACTTTCAATTCAAGGTTTACTCATTCTTGGTTTTTATTCTTGTTTGCGAGTGAATTGGGAGAGGATCTCGTAACTTCATCTATTTATCTAATATCGGGAGAGTTAGATTCAAGAAATGAATGTGTATGGTCTTTATTCATTTTATTGATGGTGAAGATTAATCAGGCTTAGGAATAAGTTAAGGATTTCAATGGCTAAGAGGAGCGCAAGATTGATTGTTGTTTACCCTTGATTCACGCAGGGATGTATTATCAAGGCATGCACAATTAGCTAGAGTTTTGACTTAGGGATAAGAAGAAACCATTGAAGAATGCTCTGCCGAACCTTGAAGTTACTGCCCAGCCACCCAAACAGCTGCCCAGCTAGTTGCCCAGGCAACCGTCGATTAGTTGCCAAGGTAACCCCGCTGCGTAAGTTGCCACGGCAACTGAGTTGCCCTTGCACTCTTTTACCAAGACGATCCAATTGGCTATCACACATCAACTCACGATAACCTGGCCTATTCTCTCTCATTTGATTACATCTTCTTTTACTTTATTGCTTTCTAGTTTAGTTGTTAATTAAACTCCTACAATCTTCTACTTGTGTTTTTTTACTTTTTACAGTGCAAGAGATTAGATTCTTGAAGTGGCACCAATCCCTGTGGAGACAATATCTTTTATACTATAACTTGCGACGTGTACACTTGCACAATTACGGAGCACTTATTACGCGCAATAGTAGCTCGTGCAAACGCACAATCTCAACGATATACAAGCCCGCCAACTTGTCCAACGTATACGTCGTATGCGCTGGCAGAAAATGAGCACACTTCGTAAACAGATCAACAATCACCCAAATGGAATCCTTTTTAGTCGGCGTCAAAGGCAACGCTGACACAAAATCCATGGTGATTATCTTCAATTTCTATTCCAAAATTCTCAACAATTGTAACAACCCAGACAGAAACTGATGTTTAGCCTTAACCCGTTGACATACCATGCACTTAGAAACAAGTTCAGCCATATCCTTCTTCAAACCAACTCAATAGTACACTTCTTTCGACCCACGATACATTTTGGTACTACCGGGATGCATAGCTAAAGGACAAGAATGTGCATCTGTCAAAATAGAATGCCTCAACTCTGAATCATCCAGCACTACTATTCGACCCTTGAAACACAAAACCCCATCATCATCAAAATGGAAATCCGTCAGATTACCATCCGATATATCCTTAACATGCAAAACAAGGGAATCATCAAACGATTGTTTTGCTTTAATCAATTGTGACATCGTCGGCTTAACTTGTAACTCAGCCAACAATCCATCTTCCAGTGTTACACTCAACCTTGCAAACATATCCCTAAGCTCAACCACAACCTTACGACTCAACGCATCTGCCACCACATTAGACTTTCTAGGATGATACTCGATCGACAAGTCATAATCCTTAAGCAACTCCAACCATGTACGTTGCCTAAGATTTAAATCCTTTTGAGACATCAAATACTTCAAACTCTTATGATCCGTGAAAACAACACACTTCTCTCTATAGAGATAATGTCTCCAAATCTTCAAAGCAAACACCACAGCCGCAAGCTCCAAATTATGAGTCCGCTCATGAACTTTCAACTGTCTCAACGCACAGGCCACAACCTTATCATCTTGCATCAGCACACAACCCAAACCAACGTAGGACGTATCACTATAAACCACAAACTCCTTTCCTGACTTGAGTTGGATCAGCACAGAAGCATGTATCAAAACTTCCTTCAACTTTTCAAAACTATGTTGTTACTTCTCTGTCCACACATAAGGAACATTCTTTTGCAACAACTTCGTCAACGGTGCCGCAATACTAGAAAACCCATCTACAAAACGACGATAATAACCAACCAACCCAAGGAAACTACACACCTCCGACACAGACTTAGGTTTCTTCCAATTGAGAATAGCCTCAATTTTCTGTGGATCAATACGAATATCCTCCATGAAAACCACATGACCAAGGAACGTCACTTCTTTCAGCCAAAACTCACACTTACTCAGTTTGGCATACAACTGACTATCCTTCAAGGCTTGCAAAATAATACTCAAATGCTGATCATGCTCTTCCTTAGTACGAGAGTACACAAGGATATCATTAATAAACACTATCACGAACTGATCAAGATATTCGTGGAACACCTTATTCATCATATCCATGAACGCAGCCAAGGCATTCATCAAACCAAACAACATCACCAAGAACTCATAATGCACGTACCTTGTACGAAATGCAATCTTATGCATACCCACCTCCTTAACCTTCAACTGATAAACCCCGATCTCAAATCAATCTTAGAAAACACCATCGCTCTATGAAACTGATCAAACAAATCATCAATCCTCGGTAAAGAATACTTATTCTTCACCGTCAACTTATTCAACTACCGGTAATTAATGCTCAAACGCATCGTACCATTATTTTTTTTCACAAAAAGAACAGGAGCACCCCATGGAGAAACACTCGGTCGAATGAACCCATGATCTAACAACTCTTGAAGCTGCGTCTTTAACTCCTTCAACTCCTTCGGTGCCATTCAATAAGGAGAAATGAACACAAAAGTTGTACCCGCATACGTCTCAATATCGAATTCCACCTCTCTATCTAGAGGTAAGCCTGACACTCTTTAGGAAAAAATTCTGGATAATCACAAACAGCCTAGATGTCCTGCACATGAACACCCTTGGCCTCCGAATTCGTCATGATAGCCAAATAAGCTTGGCAACCTCCTTGCATCATCTTTTTTGCTCGAGTAGCCGAAATGACATTGGACAAGAATTTCACATTCTCGCCAACCACTACAATTTCATAATCATCGTCTAACCTCAAAGAAATCCTTTTGGATTCACAATCCACGACCTCTTTGTGCTCACTTAACCAATCCATGCCCAAAATGACATCAAAGCCATGGAATTGCAACTCCATCATATCCGCGACAAATTCACGACCTTACACTACCAAAGGGCACCGCCTATACAACTTTCTATTCATAACCATCTCACCAAAGGAACTAGTTACTAACATTCCAACATCCAAGATCTCAACAGGAACATTCAACAAAGATGCATGCTTACTCAAGATATAAGAATGAGTAGACCTTGAAGCAATCAAGGAAAACAATGAACAAGGATTGCAAAGTGAAGGTACCTGTGATCACATCCGTGTCATTGCGACCCTCATGATGAGCATAGATCTGAGCTGGTCTAACATTCTCTGACTGTACAGCAACAACATGAGCCACAACCCTCTGACCATCCTCACACCTCTAAAAAGTACCCCTGCCACAGCCTCGGCCCTTAGTAGGTGTAGCAGCATGAACCAGTGTATCTCTCACAGCACGAGGACAATCACGCTTCATGTGATCAGGAGATCCACAAATCCAGCAACTCATGGTATTTTCCCAACACGTACCCATGTGACGTCTACCACATGCTCACACTAAACACGAGCTCCCTGATTACCCTAGCCTAAACTGTCACCACGCCTATGATTCGACCTCTAACTCTTATCCCAAGACCTCCTATTTCGCTTACCAAAATAGGCAAAATCAACTACTCTCCAGGGCATACTAACTTAGGTGAACAAACTTTACCTCATACTCGACAACTGACATGCCATCCTGCGACAACGACATAAACTCGTACTTTTCGCTTCTAGAAACTAAGAACCAAGATACTTCCTCTTAAAAGCTCTCTGAAAGAACTCTCTGGTTACATCCACCTCCGGGACACCCGCAATCGTGGTCACCCACCAATGATAAGCATCACCTTGCAACAAGGACATAGTGCAACCCATCTGATTCAAGATACGGATTGTCTTTTTCAGCCATCCTTTGGTTGCCTCAAAACTCAAACCCCTAAATTCCCCGCCTCCCAAACTACAAATATGCTCTAAAGGTAAACCTTGATTAACCACCCCAGCAAGCGTTGATGCTTGCACTTGCACTTCAGCTATCGTTACATGGAAAGCCCCCGTCATCGCTTGGATTAACGGAGCCAAATCACCAAAAACTGGAACTTGAGGAGCCTGAGGTACACCACCTACCCCAACATCAACACGAGGAACCAAAGGAGGAGAAGAAGGTAAAAGATTACGAGGATTCCCTTCCTCAACATTATTCTGCCCAGACCCAACATTAACCACCATCAAGCGAGTCTCACGTCGAGCCATGCTAACACATGCATCAAAACACATTAAAGTCAGGCTAGCATTCAGTAAAGGATCCAAGACAGTCTTACAAAATATTTTAAAACCTCAGTAATAGGCAATGTGTTCCCAATTCAAATCCTAACATGATGTAAAACAATCACCGTGCATATTCACATTCATCGTGCATGTTAAACATTAGCAAACAATCAAACAACAATATCCCAACCTTTCGTAACCTAGATCTAATACCAACAAATATAACCCCCTCGACCCGGCCTAGACGTACGATTGAACCGAGTGAGCTATATTAGGTTTGCCAAAGCAAATCAGAGAAAGATTATGAAAACCGGTCTGTTTTTTTCTTTTATCTTATCTATATGCACATTATTAATCCTAAGTAATCATGCTTGCAGCGAATGAAATTGCAAAGGAAACAAACCACGAAAAGGCAACCAATTACATACAATTTATTTTAGGGACTAAAACGTAAAATTGGTAAAATAACAGACCATTACTAAAATTATGGTTACCAATTCTCAATTAGTCATGTTACATGCTTGTATATTAATTTTCAGCTCAATACAACCATCCAAACTCAAGTAATTGCATTCACAACAATCAAGGACTAAAATGAAAAAATCAAAAACCTGTAAATAGCTCAATAACTTATTTAACCACAACCTGTATCGGTACGCATACAGGTGTTTCGGTACGCCTTGGCCAATTTCCAAAACTCAAATTCCAGTAGTTCAAGACCTTACTGATACAGCCCCGCGTATTGAAACACTCAGCCAAAATGCCCCTAACACTTGCTCGTGTATCGAAACGCTATGCCTATAAAGGCTTTCCCATATCGAAACACCAATCCCGCGTATCAAAATGCTAAGCCTGAAATGGCCTAGTCGTATTGGTACGGGGGATGTGTTTTGATACGCCTAGACCAAAAATGTCATTTTTAGCTGGTTTTTCAATCAAATCTAGATGCATTTAGATCCTAACACTCACATTCATGTATACAACAAACCATCCAATCATATTTCAACTTTAACACCAAGATTTGGCAACCACAACATAACATAAGCTTCTAAATGATCAACCTATAGGCATGCTCCCTAAGCCACTTTACCAAACATAACAAAACACTCATTTGAACATTTACTAGCATATACCACATACACACATAACCCTTGCATCAAAAGCAACATGTTAGAATCATCAAAACATGGCATTCAACCAAGGCTAACTAGATGCATACCTAGGCAACTACTTAGCAACAACCATAAGCAAGAATCAACTACATGCTTATCAACCACAATTCAACTCCAAAACACAGCATTTAACATGCCCAAAAACCAAGGGAAAAACAGAATTACAAATCCCAAAATATGGTGAACATATTGCCTTATTAACCGGAAACTTAAACCGAGTTCATACTCAAAATAGTCTTTGCTCTTCGATCACTTTAACCTTGCATTTGCTGCCCCAAACTTCAATTCTCTACATCATTGGGAAAAAGAGAGCGTAAGCACACATGCATAGTGAGAATGCTCATAAAACAATGAAGCACTTAAATTCCTTTGAGAACTAAACTCTTGTTTTCAAACCATGCTTACGACCAAATCATTTTCATTGAATCCAAATCAAGACATGCATAACAACTTTATGCAAAAATATTTACAAATCACATGCTTAAATCCCAAAGCATTAAATCATATTACCATGCTTAAATCCCAAAGCATTATAAAGTAGGTTCACACATGAACTTTCATATATTGGCATTTATAGTGACCCCAGATAGACGACCTCTATCCTCAGATAGCCGACCGTTATCCTTGAATAGCTGACCGCTAATTATTGGTTAACCGACCACTAACCATACATATCGGATACACGGATCTCTCATGATGACCGACCGCCATCATACCCATACCATGCATACCGCATGATATTACAACCTTGCCAACCGCAAGAACAACATCAACAAGGGGAACCGACCGCTCAACCCAAGTGATAACAATATAGTCCGAGTAGCCGACCGCTATACCTCAAGGACCCTTAACCACGGTCGATTTTTAACATATTATAGTGCACTTCATCTTATGGAATGCCAACTATATCCGATTGTTTTCCCATCATGTCACATAGACAATACATCATTTATAAAACCATTTACTCGCAGTTTTATAATGCATTATACAAAAATACCACATATGCAAGCCACATGGCCAATGCAATACCACATTCCCGACCGGAATGAAAACCAATGCTCACTAGCATTTTATATACTTTTAAACCCCCGCATATGTACTCAAAATCATACATTCACAGTAAGTAAAACAAACCATGTTTACGACCAAAACATGGATTACACATGCTCATATCTGAACCGATATTAAAGAAAAAAAGAAGGAAACATACTTCTGAGCTTAGTTAAGTGTTTCAAGCTTAACCTAAACTCCCAAAACACTTTCAAACCTTTGAAAGACTTTTAAAACCGTTTCCACTCACCGATTATACCTCGCATTGCTCGCCAATGCAAATTGAGCCCCCGACAAGCAACGATCCACCTCAAGCTACTTTGCCTTGATTATCCCCTATTTTTACCATACAAAACTAGAGGAAACATGCATCAAAATGCATTCAAACCACTACCTCAAAGCAATTACCCGCAACTCACAAGTTGCCCACTCAAAAACCATTTGAAACTTATCAAAATACCCTCAAACATCTTCCAATCTTAACCCAGACACAAAACAAATATTCAATACGTCAAACCTCTGCAATTAACATCTAAAAACCCTTCTTCAACATCCTTTTTACTTCCAGCAATGATAAAACTCCATTAACAACACAAAACCCCTAATCTAACAACCATTAACATTAGGGATTCAACTAGTTTGGAGATTATATTGACAACACCAAGCCTTCAACATTATTATACACTAAAATCATGATCTAACCTGATCAATAACCCAACAAAATAGATCAAATTCAAAAATATATCAATTTCATCAATTAAAACACAATCCAATTTTCCATAATTAAATTATCAAAACACATTAGAAAATAATTGTAAAGAATCAACAACTTGGGAATTTTAGTAAAGAACCTTTCATTAGAGGAGAAGAATGAACCTTACCTCTAATGGATGCTTTCTCCCTTAATTGGATGATTTACATGAGAAAACAAAGTTAAAACAACAAGGTTTTGATAAACAATCAACAAGAAATCATTTGAAATCAAAAGATTTAAGAAAAGAAAGATTTACCTGAAGATTTAGAAAAAAAAAGGTGATGTTTGGCTGGAGAGATTTTGAGAGAAAATATTTTGAGAGAAAGTTAGTTATGTGATTTTTGTTTTAAAGATTTAATTATCAAATTAATTCTCCCCAACCTATTTATATTTTCCAAAACACTTTTAAAAATAGCCAATTAACGGGTAAAGTCTGTGATTAGACTTTTGGGCAATTAGATCCTTAAAGATTCAAAGTTTTGACTCTTTCAAAACAGTCACTAAAAATAGTTTTCGAAGTTTACATTTTGGTCACAACTCTAAAATGTCCAATTTCTAAAACTCGTTTTATAAAATTGATTTCACCACAATCATTAATATATTAAATAATGATTTTAGAACATTTTTCTATATTTTTATCACCTTCAAAAATATTTAATCTGATTTAAATCTTGAAACTAACTCGAATCCCTAACACCGATCCACCGGACGCTTGAAACGAACCCCAAAACAACTAGACCCAAAACCTGGGCGTTACATACCCAGCATGGTATGACCCCAAAGCACACTACAAGTACCACGCCGATGTACCAGGGCATTTGATTAAGAACTGCATGGCACTCAAGAAGTTCGTCCAAAATCTGATAAAATTCAGAGTGTTACTGTTGAAAGAATCGAGTAGGGCCAACAACCCCCTACCAAACCATGAAGGTCAGGGAGTAAATGATGTTGAAGAGGGATACACCAGAAAATCTAAGGTGAATGTATCAAAAGTAAGGTCTCCTTTGAGGTGGGTTTTTCAACAATTATGCATGGCACACCTCATTGAGTGGGGAATGATGATCGTGAAAAAGGGGTGTGGCCCATATTGTGAGTATCATCGGTTAGAGGATCATGAGATTTAGGGTTGTAAAGATTTATATTAGGTGGTTTTAAAAATTGATGGATAATAAAGAGATCGAGTTCTTTGAGAAGGAAGAGAGAATGAAGGAATCGAAAGTTTGTGCGTCGGATAGTCCAAACATCAAGTATAGTGCAAGAAGACCTTTTGTCCTTGGTTTTAAACCATGTGAAGATAGCACACCTCAAGAAAAAGGCCTTAAGGCGGCTCTAAAAAATGTAATTTTTGACATCCTTTTCTTTCAAGGATACTCGGATGGTCCCATAGAATTACACCGCTAATGTCTCAATACCGGAGTGCCCAAATTCAGAAGAAAGTAGAAAGTTATCTGATGAAGTAAAGAATGCTCAAGGAAAAGAGTCAATAGAACCCAATCTTGAAGGGGTAATCGATGTTGGGCACTTTACGAGGACTGGTCGGTGTTACTCTCTAGAAACTCTAAAGGTGGTGGAGGAACCGAAGGGTAAAGACAAAGTAATCGGGTCTGAACCAGAGAAGATATTTGGAGAGGGGCCACCTTTGAAAATAAATGAGCTGGTAACGGAGGCTCAAGCTCAAGAATTTTTGAGATTTTTAAAGTACGACGAGTACAGTGTGGTGGATCAACTTCAAAAGCAACCGACACGAATTTTAGTACTTGATCTCCTGCTAAATTTAGAAAAACACCGGGAAGCCCTGTTGAAGGTTTTGAACCAAACTTTTATTTCAAGTGATATCACGACCGGCAAGCTAGACCGGATAATCAACTATATCACACTGACTATTACATAACATTCAGCAATGATGAAATATCGAAAAAAGGTATGAGGTCTACCAAGGCTCTAAACATCACTACCATTACAAAGAACATGTGCTATTGGGAGTGCTTATTGAGAATGGCTCCGTCTTGAATGTCATGTCTTTGGCTACTTTGCAACATTTTCCTATCAATAGTTCACATATGAAACCTTGTCAGAATACAGTACGAGCATTTGACGAGACCTAACAAGATGTGGTCGGGAAAATTAGAAGTACCCATGTTCATTGGCCCGAGTGAATACAATGTCGACTTTGTAGTTATGGATATCCGACCATCCTACAACTGTCTGTTGGGAAGGCCATGGATACATTCTATCGGTGTTGTTCTATCATCTCTACATTAGAAATTGAAGTTTGTTATTGAAGGGAAGCTAGTGACAGTTAATGCCGAACAAGACATTATTGCTTCGGTGATTTCTGATGCACTGTATATTCAAACAAATGAAGAGGCAATGGAATGTGCCTTTAGGGCTTTGGAGTTTGTCAATGCTACTTTAGTCACCAAAGTGGACATGATTCTATACCCTAGGCTATCAAATTGTACTAAGATGCTGGTGAAGGAAACTTTGGGAAGAGTAGTAAAGAAAGGAAAATGGCTTGGGAAGAAATCTGCAAGGATGTTTGTGGGCTAAAAGTGTCATCAACAGGAATGATCATTTCAGGCTAGGCTATAAGCCGAATTTCATAACGCCCCAACTTTGGGCCTAGCGGTTTTGTGGCTTGTTAGACGGTCCAGTAGATTGGGTTTAGGATTCGAGTCAGTTTTAGGAGTGAATATTTTTTGGTAAGAAAAAATGTGGAAATGGTTAAAAATCATATTTTAATATATGGTTAATATTGGTGAAAACAATTTTGGAAAACGGGTTTTGGAAGTGTGACATTTTGGTTAGTGACCAAAATGCAATTTTTAAAAACTAGTTTTTAAAGGTAACTAAAATGAAAGGGATCAAACTCTTAGAATCCTTAAGGGGCTATTTTACCAAGTATTTGCGGGTGATTTCTCCTATCAATTAAACCTTTTTAACATGTGTTTTAAAAGCTAGTTAAAAGAGGATTGGTTATTAAAAAGTTAGTTATCATTTTCAAGAAAATTGACGTAACTTTTCTCTCTACTTCTCTTCTGCCAAACACTCAAGTTTTTATTGAAAATCAGAGGTGAGAGATCATTTTACTCAGATTATTGATTTGTAATTGATTCTTTAACTTTGTTTTACAAAACCTCCTTGAAATCTTGTGTTTTCTTAGCTTTCAACAAGCCAATTGAGGGAGAAATCACACAATAGGGGTAAGATCCATGATCTCCTCTATTGAATGGTTCTTTATTGATATTCCCAAGTGTTTGATCCTTGATTTATGGTTTATAATTTGATTTTGTGTTTTTATATTGAATTAATTGGTTTAATTAGATGAAATTGATAAAAAAGAGAAAGATCCGTATTGGATCTATTTTCCAATGATAAAGATTGATTTTAATCATATTTTGGATGTATTATTATGTTGATAAGTTGTTTTTAACAATAAAATCCCGAAACTCTTGAATCCCTATTTGTTTAGGTTGTTAGATTTGTGTTTTTGTGCAGTTGTGGTGGTTGTTTAATTGCTGGAAGTATTTGGATGAATCAATCCTGTTTTTGAGTGTTAATTGATGATTATGGAAGTGTTAGATTGTTAGATTGTGGCTAGGTTGTGTTTGGAAAGGATTAGATGATGATTTCGGTTGTTGAGGTTAGATAATTTTGAGAGGATTGTGGAAGTCCGTGAGGAATTGTTGTTGTAGTGTTTTGAATGCATTGAGATGCATTAATCCTCTATTTTAATATGGTTAAAACATGGGAGGTTGATCCGAAAGTGACCAGTGAAGCTTTGGAGGCTTCAGACGCTTGATTTCGCATTAGCGAATCGAGGTTTCGCGTATCGGTGAGTGAGAATGTGGATTCTAGCTTTGGAACATTTTGAAGGTAGCTTATAGGAGTTTAAACTTAGCTTGATACGTTGGTTTAAACTCAGAAGTAAGTAAATGTGGTTTTTCTCTCTCAGTCGTGCTAGTATGAAATGGTTTTATGCACTTGCTGTGAATTACATGTTACCTATTGTTTAAGCATGTTTTAAAGTATGTGATATACTGTTTTTACGCATGAGATGCTGAAGGATGCACATGGTAAGTGATCCTTGTAAGTATATGGTTTATACTTATGGTTTAAAGCATGATTATTGCTTTGGAAAATGGTTTGGTTTGATGCTAGTTAAAAATAGTGAGGTAAATGTTAAATGGTTAATTATATTGGCAAGTAATGTGGTTTAAAAATTGTTATCTGATATAGTTGGCCGGCCATAGGATTGATAGTGCACTATAATAAGTCACCTTGGATGTTGAGGGGTTTAGACCCGTATACCGAAAAATTCATACAAGTACCCTAACGGTAGAGAGGTTAAATAGTACTGTATACTCACTTTAGTAGATTAAGCATCTAATTGAGGTAAGGGGTTGGTGTCCTTGTGGGTTGAAAGTGTACCCGGTTATTTAGGTACCGCGATTGTGATTGTACCTCTCTTCCGGCTGAGATGGCTTGAAGTGTTGGGAGAACACTTGTTGAATTCGTGTATCCGATGAACTATTTTGGTAAATGAACTTGGTTAATTATTAGTTGTGAGCCAATATAATTTTTGATGTATCATTGAAAGGTTTATGTTGTATAATTTGATTTATACATCTTTACTCTTTAAGCTTTGCATATGGTTGTTATGCATGGGAATGCTTAAATTGTGGTTAGCAAAATGGACTTGTTGTTGTTTAATGATACATGTTGCATATGGTTTAATATGTTGGTTTTAAAGATGTTAAGTGCATGATATAAAGGCATGATAATGTTTTTGTAACGCCCCGATTTTAGGGCTTAGCAGTTTGGCGGTCTATTAGACGGTCCAGTGGACTAGAGTAGAGATTCGAGTCAGTTTCGGGATCGTATATTTTTGGTGTTGGAAAATTTATGGAAAATTCTTAAAAATCATTCTTAATTATGCATTTAATAATGGTGATATCGATTTTGTAAAACGAGTTTTGGAAGATGGACATTATGGTTAGTGGCCAAAATGAAAGTTTTAAAAACTGTGATTTCCTAGGGACTAAAATGAAAAGGGTCAAATACTTAGAATCTTTAAGGAGCTATTTTACCAATTGGTTTCTGATTATTTCTCCCTTAATTTGACTTATTTTAACATGTGTTTTAATTAGTGATTAAAGAGAATTTTGTTAAAAAGTTAGTTATTACTTTCCAAAACAAAAATCACGTCATTTTCTCTCAACTTTTTCTCTCCATTCTCTCCTCAGCCAAACCCTCAGGTTTTCATCAAATTTCCAGAGGTGAGGTGGTTTCTAACATGATTTTATTGTTTCAAATTGTTTTATAAAGATTGTTTACACAAAATCTTACAATAACCTTGTGTTTTCTTAGCTTTTCACCAATCAATTGAGGGAGAAACTTTACAATAGGGGTAAGTTCTGAGATCTCCTCTATTGTATGGTTCTTTACTGAAATTCCCAAGCATTTGATCCTTGTTTTTGTGTTTCTAATCTGATTTTGATGATTTTTTATTGTTTAATTGAATTATTTGGGGAAAATGAGTTAGATCACGGATTGGATCTGATTTCCAGTAATTAAGGATGCTTTGATTTATATTTTGGATGTTTAATAATGTTGATAACTGATTTTTATCAGTGGAGTCCCGAAACTTAAGAATCTCTATCTGTTTAGGTTGTTAGTTTTGAGGTTTTGTGGTGTTTTTATGGTTGTAAGGTTGCTGGAGGTGGTAGGTTGCTTTGGATCTGTTTTTAGATGTGTTTTGATGATGAAAATGATTTTGGATTGATAGATGTTGGTTGGATTGTGTAACGAAGTGTTTTGGTTATGTTTTCTGTTGTTGTGTAGAGGGTTAGTTGTGAAGGTTTTATGGAAATCCGAGAAGGATTGTGGTTGTTGTGTTTAGAATGCATTATGATGCATTAATCCTCTGTTGTTTTGTTGTAAAAACATGGGAGGTTGATCCGGAAGTGTTTGGAGAAGCGTTGGAGGCTTCAGATACTTGATTTCGCGTTGGTGAATCGAGGTTTTGCGTATTGGTGAGAGAAAACGTGGTTTAAAGTGTTTTGATATTTTGGGAATAGAGTTTTGGGAGTTAAGGTAGAGCTTGAAATGCTTACCTAGACTCGAAAGTAAGTATAAAGTGGTTTCACTCTCTCGATCGTGCTTGTTCGAATGATTTTATGCACTTGGTTTTAATGTTCATGTGCCTACTGTTTAAGCATGTTTTAAAGTATTCGATATACTGTTTTTAAGCATGTTTTTCTGAAGGATATACATGGTAAGTGATCCTTGTAAGTATGTTTTATACTTGTGTTTTAAAGCATGGTTGTTGCTTTTGAAATGGCTTGGTTTAATGCTTGGTAAAACAGTGAGGTAAGTGTTATTTGGTTAATTATATTGGCAAGTGATGTGGTTTTAAAATTGTTATCAGATATAGTTGGCCAGCCATCGGATTGAGTAGAATGTAAATAAGTCGTCTTGGATGTTGAGGGGTTTATACGGCATACCAAATACTCCATCCAAGTACCCTAACAGTTGAGGGGTTATATGGTACCAAAAACTCTTGTTAGTGGATTAAGCGTCTAACCGATGATTGGGGTTGGTGTCCCCGTGGGTTAAAAGTTTATTCGGTTGTTAATGTACCGTGATTGTGATTGTATCGCTATTTCGGTTGAGATGGCTTGAAGTGTTGGGTTAACACTTGTTGAATCCGTGTATCCGATGAACTCTTTTATTAATGGACTTGTTTAATGATCACTTGTAAGCCAATTTAATTGTTAATGTATCATTGAAATGTTTTATATTGTATAATGTGATTTATACATGTTTATCCTTGAGCTTTGCATTTGGTAGTAAAGCGTAGGAACGCATAAGTAGAGGGTTAGCAATGTGACTTGCGGTTGAATAATGATATATGTAGCATATGGTTTAATATGCTGGTTTTAAACATGTAAAGTGCATGTTTTAAAAGGGCATGATGTTTTTAAAGGATGATGTAAAGTAAATGGTTTTAAATGCATTGATGGTGTTGTTTTGAGCATTCCTCACTAAGCCTTGTGTGCTTATGCTCTCTTTGTCCATCAATGCAGAGAAATAAAGTCCCAGAAGGCAGCAAGAAGCAAGGGGATCTTGGCAAGACTTGTTTCCAAAGTATGTTAGAGACGACTATAATGAATAAGGGCAATGGTGTACTTGTTGTGTTTTGGGAGATGTTTTGTGGAACTCCTTGTTTGAGCATGTTTCATTAGTTGCTCTTAAGTTGTAAATGGCCTTAAACGTTTGGTTTTGGTGCTGGTTTATCTTTTGATATGTTGGTTGGTTGCACAATAGGGAGCATGCCTATAGATCATCTTTTGACTCATGATGCTATGTTGCGATGTTGATCTTGTGAAGCTTGATTGCTTGTAATATGCTTGGCATGTTGGTGTTGTGTTATAAGCATGTAGGAATGGTTTGGGGTGAAAAACTAGCAAATTAAGACATTATAGGTCCAGGCGTACCGATACGCTGGGGACCGTATCGGTACATCTCGACATCATTCGGTATGAGGGGATCGGTACGCGAATGTGAGTACCGGTATACCTATGCAACTTTAGCCTGGCATACCGATATGGGTAAGAGAGTATCGGTACATGTTCTAGCCTTTGGAATTTTAGTTTTTCAACCCAAACCCATGTACCGATACCCACGTAAGCGAACCAATATGGATGTTTAAAATTCAAAAGTTAGGTAAGTTTGTTAATACGTATCGATACAGGCCATGGTGTATCGGTACAATGCATTTTATGCGTACCGGTACGGTAATACCAGTACCGATACTCGAGGTCAACTTTTGTTAATGACAGTTGTATAGTTTTGCTTTCTTTACATTTTAGTCCCTGAATCTTGCCAATGCAATTGTATGTGATAGAATGAACGGATGAGCTAAAATTTAAGATGAAAGTTTTGAACCGGACTAATTAAAGGTTGGTAACTTAATAGTGAGTTTAAATCCTATAATTTTTTGTATTTGCAATTTGGTCCCTATATTCATAGTGTGATCTATTGGATGTCAAATTGATGCCCAATTAAGTTGGGGTTGCACCTGTTGTCTGCATGAACATGTAGGGTTAATAATTGGCATCTAGATAAGATAAAAGGAAAAAATGGACTGGGTTTTGTTGTATCTCTTCGGTTTGCTATGGCAAACCTAATGTAGTATTCTTGGTTCGGTTGGCCGTCTAGGTTGGGTCGAGGGGGTTACATTTGGCGGTGTCAGAGCCAGGTTTGGTTCGTTTGGGAGGTTGTTGTGTTGTTGCCGTTTGATTTGTACGTGATTGTTGTATGTACGATAATTGATATGCAAAGTGGTTGATATATGAATGTTGGCTGTTGTATGCTATGTTGGGATGTTTTAGGGGTACCAATTGCCTTATTATTATAGTCTAGAAAGTTTTTATTTTTTGAAATGAAAGTCTTGGATCCTTGCTTGAGGCTGGCCTGACTGTTTTTGTTTTGAAATGATTATCATGCCTTAGATATATTTTAGCACGATGGGACCGATGAGAGAGTTGTGATCTAGTGTGATTGCTGCTGCCACTAGGCAGGGTGTTGAGGGAGATGTTGTGCCTCCTGGATGGTTACCACCGCCCCCACCTATTCCACCTGAGGGAGTGGAGCAAGTACCACCTACACCGGCTGGGCCAGGGATGGGTGAAATGGCACCGTTGATACAGGCCGTGACTGGTGCTTTTCATGCAGTAGTTGCTGGTGTTCATGTGCCAGCACCAACGGTGGTTGGGCAAGGGTTGCCGCTTGAGCATCTTCAAAGTTTGGGCAGAGTTGAGTTTCGAGGATTGTTACCTCAGGCCTCCGAGGGCTGGTTGGCCAGTACTGAGAGGATACTGGGCCAGATGGGGTGTACCGATGCTCGTAAGTTGGGCTGTGCTATTTCCCTACTGCAGGGTGATGCCTATACATGGTGGACTACCATAATATCCGATATATCGACGGATGATGTGACCTGGGAGTTCTTCTGTGAAGCTTTCCGGAAGAAGTTTTTGGGAGTCCGATAGCAGGATGATAGGAAGTGCGAATTCTTGGCTCTTGTGTAAGGCAGTATGTCTATTGCGGAATATAAGGTACAGTTCATGAGGGTGAGTCAGTATGCACCTGAGTTGGTTCCTGGCGACCGTACGCGATGGGATCGTTTTTGCTACGGGCTTGTGCAGGATGTTAAGACATACATGCTTGCTGCTAATTACACCAATTTTGATATGTTGGTTTCGCGGGCCAAGGATGTGGAGCAGAATTTTGATTTGGCTTTAGGATTGCGAGGCTCTAGCTTGGGTAAGAGAGCTGCTGATGCAGGTTATAGCGGTGGTCAGGCCAAGAGACACCGTGACAGGAGGTTTTGCCCGGAGTCGAGGCATGGTGGAGGTGTTGTGGGACGTGGAGTCCAGGGGTAGGGTGCCCAGGTTAGAGCACTATTTAGCACTTGTTGGGTTTGTGGATCCCGAGAACATTTGAGCCTGAGTGCCCGTGTTTGGCCAGGGAGGGCCAGGCACCTACACTTGTTGTGGCTAATGCTTGTTGGAGTTGTGGGTCAGGCGACCATCAGAGGCGTGATTATCTGTTGTTGGCTCGAGGTGTGCAGGGTGCTGCACCTGTTGTTGCTCCGTAAAGGGGTTGTGGTCGTGGCCGCAGACCGTTTTAGCATCGAGATGGTGGGCAGAGGACTGTGGCTTATACCGTTGCTATCCAGCCTGAAGAAGGTGGACCGGCTAGGGTGTATGCGCACCGTGAGGGTTGCAATAACACTTATGTGATTGTAGGTACTTTTACCCTACAATCTTGTTATTGTATTCGTTGGTTGATTCTAGTTCTACTCATTCATACATTTTGAGTAAGCATGCTGAGTTGCTTGATATATCTATTGAAATTCTTAATGTGGGTGTTAAAGTGACTAGTTCTCTTGGGGAGACAGTCGTGGTTAGGAGGTTGTATCGTAGGTGTACGCTGATGGTCCAGGGACATGTATTTGCTGTGGACTTGATAGAGTTACCATTCCATGGTTTTGATGTGATTCTGGGTATGGATTGGTTGACCGAACATCGGGCTATGGTGGGTTTTGAGACCAAACGAATATCCTTGAGGTTGTCAGATGATTACGAGGTGGTAGTTGTTGGTGAAAATGCCAAGTTTTTGTCTAAAGTTGTTTCGACTTTCGAAGCAAGTCGAATGTTGGATTCGGGGTGTCAGGCTTATTTGGCCTATGTTATGAATCCTGGATCAAAGGAGTTGAGGGTGCAGGATGTTCGCACCGTATGTGAGTTTTTGGGTGTTTTTCGGAGGAATTACCAGGGTTGCCACCTGACCGTGAGGTAAAGTTCGGCATCGAAGTCTTTGTGGGTACGGTATCGATATCTATTGCTCCGTACCACATGGCTCCGAAGGAACTGAAGGAGTTGAAAATACAGTTGCAGGAGTTGCTTGACCGTGGGTTCATTAGGCCTAGTGTTTCACCATAGGGTGCACCGGTGTTGTTTGTAAAGAAGAATGATGGTACGTTGCGGATGTGTATAGACTATCAACAATTGAATAAGTTAACAATAAAGAACAAGTATTCCTTACCGTAGATAGATGATCTATTTGATCAGTTCAGGGGTGCCTCGGTGTTTTCTAAGATAGTTGAGATTGGGGTACTACCAGTTAAAGGTGAAGGAAGTGGATGTGCCTAAAATAGCATTTCGTACGAGGTACGAGCATTACAAGTTTCTTATGATGCCGTTTGGTTTGACCAATGTACCAGCTACTTTTATGGACACGATGAACCGAGTGTTTCATGAGTTTTTGGACCAGTTTGTGGTTGTGTTTATCGATGATATCCTTGTGTACTCCCGTACCGAGGAGGATCATGATAGACATTTGAGAATTGTGCTTCAGACGCTGTTGGCTAATCAGCTTTATGCTAAGTTAAGAAAATGTGAGTTATGGCTTAAGGAAGTTCTGTTTCTCGGGCATGTTGTGTCGGCTAAAGGAATTTGTGTCGATCCGCATAAGGTTGAGGCTGTAATGGGTTGGAAGGAGCCCAAGTCTGTGACGGAGGTTATGAGTTTCCTTGGTTTCACGGGTTACTACTGAAGGTTTGTGGAAGGGTTCTCCAGTTTGGCAGCTCCGTTGACAAAGTTGCTACAAAAGAATGTTCGGTTTGAGTAGATAGAAGATAGGCAGCGAGCTTTTGAAAGGTTGAAGGAAGCTTTGGCACGAGCTCCAGTCTTGGTTCAACCAGAATTAGGAAAGGAGTTCGTTGTTTTATAGTGATGCATCGTATGTTGGGCTTGGTTGCGTGTTGATGCAAGAGGGTAAGGTAGTGGCATACGCATCTAGGCAGTTGAAGGTGCATGAACGTAACTACCTTACTCATGATCTTGTGCTTTCTCTGGTTGTGTTTTCCTTGCAGATTTGGAGGCATTATCTTTATGGTGAGAAATGTGTGGTTTTTACGGATCATAAGAGTTTGAAATATCTGATTTCACAGAAGGAGCTGAATCTTAGGCAACGTAGATGGTTGGAGTTGCTTAAGGATTATGATCTGACCACTGAGTATCATCCGGGGAAAGCCAATGTTGTGGCGAATGCTTTGAGCAGAAAAGCGGTTGTGGAGTTGAGAGCCATGTTTGCTCGTTTGAGTGTGATGAATGACGGGGGTATGTTGGCTGAGTTGCAGGTGAAGCAGTCCTTGACGCAGATGATTAATGAGAAGCAACCGTATGATGGGAGTTTAGTACCTCATGTGGAGGATATTAGGGATGGAAATCCTACAGATTTTTGTTTCAATGATGACGGAGTATTGTGCTTTAAAGGTCGAATAGTGGTGCCTGAAGATGAGGAGTTGAGGCGTACTATTTTGACTGAGGCACATACTAGTCCTTTCGCTATGCATCCCGGTAGTACTAAAATATATCAAGGGTTGAAGGAAGACTAATATTGGGTTGGACTGAAGAAAGATGTGGCTGAGTTCGTTGCACGGTGTATGGTTTGTTAGGGGGTAAAGGCTGAGCATCAGTTTCCTTCCAGGTTGTTACAACCGTTGAGGAAACCGAAATGGAAATAGGAAAGAATCACCATGGATTTCATGTTTGGGCTGCCTTTAACGCCGATCAAACAGGATTCTATTTGGGTGATTGTGGATCGGTTTACGAAGTGTGTGCATTTTGTGCCAGTGCATACTACATATACTTTGGACAAGTTAGCTAAACTGCACATTTCTGAGATTGTGCGTTTACACGGAGTGCCCAAATCCATAGTATCGGATAGGGATCTGTGGTTCACCGCAAGGTTTTGGGTGAGTTTGCATCGTTCTTTGGGAACCCAGTTGAGTTTCAGTACCTCGTATCATCCTCAGACGGATGGCCACTCGCAGCGATTGATTCATGTTCTCGAGGATATGTTGTGGTGTTGTGTTATTGAGTACTAGGGATCGTGGGAGAAGTAGTTGCCATTGGTGGAGTTCGCTTACAATAACAGTTATCATGCTAGCATACATATGGCACCTTATGAGGCATTGTATGGTAGAAAATGTCGTACGCCCGTGTGTTGGGAAAAAGCGAGGAGAAAGTTTGTGTCGATGCCTAATGTTTTGAAAGGCACAACCGAAAAGGTAAAGTTGATATGTGAGCGCTTAAAAAAAGCTGCAGATCGCCAGAAATCCTATGTGGATTTGAAGCGTAAGGATATAGAGTACATTGTGGGTGATAAAGTGTTTTTGAAAATGTCGCCCTAGAAAAAGGTGTTGCATTTTGGGCGGAAAGGGAAACTTAGCCTGAGGTTTATTGGACCATACGAGGTCATTGAGCGTGCGGGTCCTGTTGCATACCGCTTAAGGTTACCTCCGGAGTTGGGAAAGATTCATGGTATGTTCCACGTTTCGGTGTTATGGAGGTATAGGTCGGATTCATCGCATGTTATGCCGGTAGAGTTGAGACTGGATCTATCTTACGATGAGGAACTGGTAGAGGTTCTTGATACCAGCAGTAAGATGCTACGTGGCAAAATAGTCGAGCTGGTTAAGGTGTTGTGGAGGCACCGCGGTGTTGAGGAGGCCACGTGGGAACGCAAGTCGGATATGGTGAAATAGTTTTCTCACCTGTTTCCTCCAGGTAAATTTCGGGTATGAAATTTCTTAAGTGGGGGAGAGTTGTAATGCCCCGGTTTTAGGGCTTAGCGGTTTGGTGGTCTATTAGACGGTCCGGTGGACCGGAGTAGAGATTCGAGTCAGTTTCAGGATCGTATATTTTTGGTGTTGTAAAAATTATGGAAAATGCTCTAAAATCATTATTACTTATGTATTTAATAATGGTGATATCAATTTTGTAAAATGAGTTTTGGAAGATGGACATTTTGGTTAGTGACCAAAATGAAAGTTTTGAAAACTGTGATTTCCTAGTGACTGAAATGAAAAGGGTGAAATACTTAGAATCTTTAAGGAGTTATTTTACCAATTGGTTTCTGATGATTTCTCCCTTAATTTGACTTATTTTAACATGTTTTTAATTAGTGATTAAAGAGAATTTTGTTAAAAAGTTAGTTATTACTTTCTAAAACAAAAATCACATCATTTTCTCTCAACTTTTTCTCTCCATTCTCTCCTCAGCCAAGCACTCAGGTTTTCATCAAATTTCCAGAGGTGAGGTGGTTTCTAACTTGATTTTATTGTTTCAAATTGTTTTATAAAGATTGTTTACACAAAATCTTACAATAACCTTGTGTTTTCTTAGCTTTTCACTAATCAATTGAGGGAGAAACTTCACAATAGGGGTAAGGTCCGAGATTTCCTCTATTGTAGGGTTCTTTACTGAAATTCTCAAGCATTTGATCCTTGTTTCTGTGTTTCTAATATGATTTTGATGATTTTCTATTGTTTAATTGAATTATTTGGGGAAAATGAGTTAATTCACAGATTGGATCTGATTTCCAGTAATTAAGGATGCTTTTATTTTTATTTTTGATGTTTAATAACGTTGATAAGTGATTTTTATCAATGGAATCCCGAAACTTAAGAATCCATATTTGTTTAGGTTGTTAGTTTTGAGGTTTTGTGGTGTTTCTGTGGTTGTAAGGTTGTTGCAGGTGGTAGGTTGTTTTGGATCTATTTTTAGATGGGTTTTGATGATGAAAATGATGTTGGATTGATAGATGTTGGCTGGGTTGTGTATCGAAGTGTTTTGGTTATGTTTTCAGTTTTTGTGGAGGGTTAGTTGTGAAGGTTTTGTGGAAATCCAATAAGGATTGTGGTTGATGTGTTTAGAGTGCATTATGATGCATTAATCCTCTGTTGTTTTGTGGTAAAAATAGGGAAGGTTGATCCGGATGTGTTTGGAGGAGCGTTGGAGGCTTCGGATACTTGATTTTGCGTATCGGTGAGTGAAAACGTGGTTTAAAGCATTTTGATGTTTTGGGAACAGAGTTTTGGGAGTTAAGGTAGAGCTTGAAACGCTTACCTAGACTCGGAAGTAAGTCTAAAGTGGTTTTACCCTCTCGGTCGTGCTTGTTCGAATGATTTTATGCACTTGGTTTTAATGTTCATATACCTATTGCTTAAGCATGTTTTAAAGTATTCGATATACTATTTTTAAGCATGTTTTGCTGAAGGATGCACATGGTAAGTGATCCTTGTAAGTATGGTTTATACTTGTGTTTTAAAGCATGGTTGTTGCTTTGGAAATGGCTTGGTTTAATGGTTGGTAAAACAGTGAGGTAAATGTTATTCCGTTAATTATATTGGCAAGTGATGTGGTTTTAAAATATTTACCAGATATAGTTGGCCGGCCATATGATTGAGTGCACTATAAATAAGTCGCCTTGGATGTTGAGGGGTTTATACGGCATACCGAATACTCCATCCAAGTACCCTAACGGTTAAGGGATTATATGGTACCGAAAACTCCCATTAGTGGATTAAGTGTTTAACCGACGATTAGGGTTGGTGTCCCCGTGGGTTGAAAGTGTACCTGGCTGTTAATGTACCGCGATTGTGATTGTATCGCTATTCTGATTGAGATGGCTTGAAGTGTTGGGTTAACACTTGTTGAATTTGTGTATCTGATGAACTCTTTTGTTAATGGACTTGTTTAATGATCACTTGTAACCCAATATAAATGTTAATGTATCATTGAAATGTTTTATGTTGTATAATGTGATTTATACATGTTTCTCCTTGAGCTTTGCATTTGGTAGTAATGCATAGGAAGGCTTAAGTAGAGGGTTAGCAATGTGACTTGTTGTTGAATAATGATATATGTAGCATATGGTTTAATATGCTGGTTTTAAACATGTAAAGTGCATGTTTTAAAAGGGCATGATGTTTTTAAAGGATGATGTAAAGTAAATGGTTTTAAATGCATTGATGGTGTTGTTTTGAGCATTCCTCACTAAGCCTTGTGTGCTTATGCTCTCTTTGTCCATCAATGCAGAGAAATAAAGTCCCATAAGGCAGCAAGAAGCAAGAGGATCTTGGCAAGACTTGTTTCCAAAGTATGTTAGAGACGACTATAATGAATAAGGGCAATGGGGTACTTGTTGTGTTTTGGGAGATGTTTTGTGGAACTCCTTGTTTGAGCATGTTTCATTAGTTGCTCTTAAGTTGTAAATGGCCTTAAACGTTTGGTTTTGGTGCTGGTTTATCTTTTGATATGTTGGTTGGTTGCACAATAGGGAGCATGCCTATAGATCATCTTTTGACTCATGATGCTATGTTGCGATGTTGATCTTGTGAAGCTTGATTCCTTGTAATATGCTTGGCATGTTGGTGTTGTGTTATAAGCATGTAGAAATGGTTTGGGAATGTTTTTGGGGTGAAAACTAGCAAATTAAGACATTATAGGTCCAGGCGTACCGATACGCTGGGGACCGTATCGGTACATCTAGACATCATTCGGTATGGGGGGATCGGTACACATATGTGAGTACCGGTACGCCTAGGCAATTTTAGCTTACCATACCGATACGGGAAAGAGAGTATCGGTACACATTCTAGCCTCTGGAATTTCACTATTTCAACCCAAACCCGTGTATCGATACCAACGTAAGCGTACCAGTGCGGATGTTTAAAATTCAAAAGTTAGGTAAGTTTGTTAATACGTATCGGTACGGCCCATGGCGTATCGGTACGGTGTGTTTTATGCGTACCGGTACGATAACACCAGTACCGATACTTGAGGCTAATTTTTGTTAATGAAAGCTGGGCAGGTTTGCTTTCTTTGCATTTTAGTCCGTGAATCTTGTCAATGCAATTGTATGTGATAGAATGAACGGATTGAGATGAAAGTTTGGAACCGGACTAATTAAAGGTTGGTATCTTAAAAGTGAGTTTAAATCCTATAATTTTCTGTATTTTTAATTTGGTCCCTATATTGCTAGTGTGATCAATTGGATGTCAAAATGATGCTCGATTAAGTTGGGGTAGCACATGTTGTCTGCATAAACATGTAGGGTTAATAATTGGCATCTAGATAAGATAAAAGGTAAAAAATGGACCGGGTTTCGTTGTATCTCTTCAGTTTGCTACGAAAAACCTAATGTAGCCTTCTTGGTTTGGTTGGGCATCTAGGCCGGGTCGAGGGGGTTACAGTTTTAAAGGATGTATGAAATGAGATTTCAATGTGATGTTAAGAAATGGTTTTAATGCATTGATGGTGTGTTGTTTTGAGCACTCCTCACCCAGCCTATTGTGTTTACGCTCTATTTGTCCATCAATGCAGAGAATTAAAAGCTCAGAAGGCAGTGGGAAGTAAGGGATCGGTACAAGACTCGGTAACCAAGGTATCTTTTGAATTAGACTATAAGTAATAAGGGCAGTGGGGGTTTTGTTGTTATTTTGGGAGGTGTTTTGTTAAACAACTTGTTTGAGCAAGTTTGTCTAGCTGCTATTGAGTTGTAAATGGCCTTTATGGTTTGATTTTGGTGATGGTTTGGAGTTCCATGTTCTACTTGCATGCCTATAGATTTACATTTGATGCAAGATGCCATGAATGGATGATAAATATGTGATGTTATGTTGTGGTCAGATTCTAAATTGTGTTGGTTGTGTGTTAGGAGCATGTTAGGATGTTTTGGTATGGTCAAAAGCATGTTTAACCAGCAAAAATAGATATTTCAGGTCCAAGCGTACTGATACGGGTGTCCCTGTTTCGGTATGGGTAAACCATTTCAGGCTTAGCGTACCGGTACACGAGCAACTTTTTTGGTGCGGGCCAAGGCAATTTTCAGCTAGCGTTTCGGCAGGCATGTACTTGTTTCAGTACGGCATAGTGTTAAATTGAGGGGTGTTTCATTACGCGGGGGTGTATCGAAATGAATTTTGGCTACTAGAAATTTGGGGATTTCAATTCGCAAGGGAGTACCGAAACAGAGGTAACCATACCAATACGGCTACCGTTAAATCATTTATTTGGGATGTTTTGAAGTTATGATTTCTTATGTTTTAGTCCCTGAATGTTGTGGATGCAATTGAGTAAGTTCAGATGATTGTTTTGAGCTAATTTTTGATGTATAAGCATGAAACCTGTCTAATTAAAGGTTGGTAATGTCAATTCGACGCCCGATTGAGTTTTATGATTTTGCAAATTGGTCCCGATTGAGTTGGGCTTTCACTAGAAATCAGTATGTACATGTAGGATAATAATTTTGCATCTAGACAAGATAAAAAGAAAAAAATGGTTGGGTTTTGGGCTTAATTCTTTGCGGTTTACTTCATTAAACATAATGTTGCTCACTTGGTTCGGTCTTGCGACTAGGCCGGGTTGAGGGTGTTACAAATTTCCTACAAAGGAAACAAGAGTGGAAAAAGATGGAAGAACAAAGGAAGGCTCAGTTCTGAGGGGAAGAAATTTCATAGGGGCCCATGACTTATGCTGATATCAAGAGTGTTTTTGTATTCGGTGGGATAGTGAACCCCGAACAGAAAGTGCGAGAAGCAAATCAAGAGAGTGAAAACTTCTTCAATGAAGAATTTATCAGTGAAACTTTGGAAGTAATGGATGTTAATGTGATCTTTGAGGTTGACAAGACTGTCCAACCTTTAGCCAAGATCCGCCCATGCTTCCCAAGGGAAAAGCTCAACAATTGGACTTGTGTGGACATACCTATAGTTTTTAATTTCGAATCAAAGTAATGTTCAGAAAAACCCTGGCGCTTTTGCCCGAGAGCAATAGGGATCTTTTGTAAATGGTGGCTATGTCAACTTTTATTTGTTTTCAATGAAAAATATGCTTTCCATATTTCTTTCTCAAATGGCAAACATAACATTCATTTCATTCATTGTCTATTTGTTTATTATTCATTTCATAAGTTATTCATTTCTATTCCCAATACATATTTGCAAACTCTTTCAAGTCCCTTAATATTAACTATATGAATGATTCTAAATCTAATCCCGGGGTAGATTTCGAGCAACCCATGTGCTTGGTAGAAATCGATGAAGAAGAGCATAAAGTAGAATATGAGGTCCCAGATGAATTGTTGAGACTAATGGCAAGTGAGGAGAAACAAATCCTGCCGCATCAAGAAGAATTAGAAATCCTGTACTTGGGAACCGATGAAGAAAGGAAAGAGGTGAAGATCGGCACTGCTCTATCATCAAAAGTTAGACGGGATTTGGTGGAACTACTTCTAGAATTCAAAGACATATTTGCTTGGACATACCAAGATATGCCGGGTTTAAACACGAATATTGTGGTGCACAAGCTTCCTATAAGGCTAGAATGCAAGCCTATTCAGCAAAAACTTTAAAGAATGGGAACAGACATACTGCTCAATATCCAAGAGGAAGTGAAGAAGCAGTTAGAGGCCAGATTTCTAAAACTTGCAAAATACCCGGAGTGGGTAGCCAATATAGTCTCGGTGCCAAAAAATGATGGGAAAGTACGTATGTGCGTGGATTTTAGGGACCTCAACCAGGCAAGTCCCAAAGACAATTTCCCTTTTCCTTACATTGATACGCTAGTCGACAATACATCAGGGTATTCTTGGTTCACATTCATGGATGGATTTTCAGAACAATCAAATTAAAATGCATCCCGAGGACATGGAAAAGACCACTTTTGTAACCATGTGGGGCACATTTTTGTTATAAGGTAATACCGTTCAGGTTAAAAAATGTCGGGGCAACTTATCAAAGAGCCATGGTAACATTATTCCATGATATGATGCATAAAGAAATCGAGGTGTACGTGGACGATATGATAGCCAAGTCGCGGACCGAATAGGAACACATCCAAAATTTGCGAAAGCTATTCGAAAGGTGGAGAAAATATCAATTAAAGCTCAACCCAGCCAAGTGTACCTTTGCAGTTACGTCCGAGAAACTCTTAGGTTTCGTGGTTAACCGAAAAAGAATTGAGATTGACCTCGATAAGGTGAAAGCAATTCAGGATCTCCCGCCGCCTCAACCACAAAAGGAAGTTCAAAGATTATTGGGAAGATTGAATTACATATCTTGGTTTATCTCCCAGTTGACTGATAAATTTGATCATGTCTTTAAATTGCTCCAAAAAATAATCCGAGGGTATGGGATGAAAATTGTCAAGAGGCACTCGAGAAGATCAAAAAGTTCTTAACTAATGCCCCAGTCCTAGTAGCACCGGTACCTAATAGACCCCTAATTCTGTACTTAACAGTGTTTGAGAATTCAATGGGTTGTGTACTAGGGCAACATGATGGATCGGGCAAGAAAGAAAGGGCTATTTATTACTTGAGCAAAAGGTTCACCAAGTGCAAAACACGATACCCAATGATCCAGAAGCTATGTTGTGCCCTAGTATAGGCTACCAAGCGACTCAGGCAATACATGTTGTATTGCACTACTTGTTTAATTTCCCGGTTGGATCCTTTAAAATTTTTTATGGAAGCTCCAGCACTAATCGGGAGAGTGACCCTTTGGCAAATGCTATTGTCAGAATTTGGTATCGTTTATGTGAGCCAGAAAGCAGTAAAGGGAAGTGTGGTGGCAAATTTCTTGGCAAGCCGCATTTAGACGACTACGAGCCATTGGATTTTAATATCTCGGATGAAGATCTGGTGTGCGTTTCCTTTAAAGAGGAACCTACCTCGGAGAACAAGTCTTGGAAGCTGTATTTGGATTGAGCATTTAATGCCCTAGGCCATGGAATAGGTGCAGTGCTAATTTCTCTCGAAAATGTCAACTACCCCTTTACAAGTAAATTGGAATTCTTCTGTACCAACAATATAGCCGAATATGAGGCTTGTGTTATGGGACTCCGTGTGTCCATCGAAAGAAAGATCAAGGTACTTCAAGTCTTTGGAGATTTGTCTTTGGTAATCTATCAGCTTCAGAAAGAATGGGAGACAAGAGATCTGAAGCTAATCAAGTATTACGATCTGATCCAAGAGTTGGCTAAAGGCTTTTGAGAAGATCAATTTTGCTTCTTTGCCGATGGAAGATAATTAGATGGCTAACACCCTAGCAACATTGGCCGCCATGTTTGAGGCAAGCTCGAAAGTCAAAATGAAGCCAATCGAAATACAGATTTTTAAGGTACCGACCCATTGCTATAATTTGGAAGAAGAGGAGGATGACAATCCATGGTACTATGATATCCTCTAATACATCAAATTCTAGGTTTACCCAAAAGAGGCCAATGATAATGACAAAAGAACCATTAGAAGGTTGGCATCGGAGTATGTCCTCAATAGAGAGATTTTGTACAAAAAGGGCAAAGACCAGATATTGTTGAGACGTGTCAATGCCCGAGAGGCTAAAAACATTTTAGCGGAAATACATGATGGTTTGTGCGGGACCCATGCCAACAGTGTTTGAATTACATATCTTGGTTTATCTCCTAGTTGACCGATAAATTTGATCCTGTCTTTAAATTGCTCCAAAAAATAATCTGAGGGTATGGGATGAAAATTGTCAAGAGGCACTCGAGAAGATCAAAAAGTTCTTAACTAATGCCCCAGTCCTATTAGCACCGGTACCTGATAGACCCCTAATTCTGTACTTAATAGTGTTTGAGAATTCAATGGGTTGTGTGCTAGGGCAACATGATGAATCGGGCAAGAAAGACAGGGCTATTTATTACTTGAGCAAAAGGTTCACCAAGTGCAAAACACGATACCCACTGATCCAGAAGCTATGTTGTGCCCTAGTATAGGCTACCAAGAGACTCATGCAATACATGTTGTGTCACACTACTTGCTTGATTTCCCAGTTGGATCCTTTAAAATTTTTTATGGAAGCTCCAGCACTAATCGGGAGAATGGCCCTTTGGCAAATGCTATTGTCAGAATTTTGTATCGTTTATGTGAGCCAGAAAGCGGTAAAGGGAAGTGTGGTGGCAAATTTTTTGGCAAGCCGCATTTAGACGACTACGAGCCATTGGATTTTAATTTCTCAGATAAAGATCTGGTGTGTGTTTCGTTTGAAGAAGAACCTACCTAGGAGAACAAGTTTTGGAAGCTGTATTTTGATGGAGCATTTAATGCCCTAGGCCATGGAATAGGTGCAGTGCTAATTTCTCTCAAAAATGTCAACTACCCCTTTACAAGTACATTGGAATTCTTTTGTACCAACAATATAGCCGAAAATGAGGCTTGTGTTATGGGACTCCGTGTGTCCATCGAAAGAAAGATCAAGGTACTTCAAGTCTTTGGAGATTTGTCTTTGGTAATCTATCAGCTTCAGAAAGAATGGGAGACAAGAGATCTGAAGCTAATCAAGTATTACGATCTGATCCAAGAGTTGGCTAAAGGCTTTTGAGAAGATCAATTTTTCTTATTTGCCGATGGAAGATAATTAGATGGCTAACACCCTAGCAACATTGGCCGCCATGTTTGAGGCAAGCTCGAAAGTCAAAATGAAGCTAATCGAAATACAGATTTTTGAGGTACCGGCCCATTGCTATAATTTGGAAGTAGAGGAGGATGACAATCCATGGTACTATGATATCCTCCAATACATCAAATTCTAGGTTTACCCAAAAGAGGCCAATGATAATGACAAAAGAACCATTAGAAGGTTGGCATTGGAGTATGCCCTCGATAGAGAGATTTTGTACAAAAGGGGCAAAGACCAGATATTGTTGAGATGTGTCAATGCCCGAGAGGCTAAAAACATTTTAGCGGAAGTACATGATGGTTTGTGCGGGACCCATGCCAACAATTTCTCAATGGCTAGAAAAATCATGAGATATGGTTACTTGTAGTCGACCATGGAAGAAGATTGCATCGATTATGCAAAGAGATGTCATAAGTGTCAAATTTATGCCGATAAGATACATTCTCTATCGGCGCCACTTCACACCATGAATTCACTATGGCCTTTTGCTATTTGGGGTATGGACGTCATTGGTCAAATACACCCTAAAGCTTCTAATGGGCACTGTTTCATCCTAGTAGCTATCGATTACTTCACCAAGTGGGTAGAAGCCGCTTCTTATGCCAACATCACAAAAGCAATAGTGTGCAAGTTCTTGAAGAAAGAAATTATCTGTAGCTATGGTTTGCTAGAAAGAATCATTACCAATAATGCTTCCAATTTGAACAACAAGATGATGACCGAAATGTGTGAATAGTTTAAGATTGTGCGCCACAATTCTACTACTTATCATCCCAAGATGAATGGGGCAGTAGAGGCGACAAACAAAAATATCAAGAAAATCATAGCAAAGACTACAGACACTTTCAAGGATTGGAATGAAAGCTACCATTTGCTCTGTTCACTTATTAAACATCACATCCACAAGAGCAATGCAATATTCTTTGGTCTGTGGCACGGAGGCAATATTGCCTATTTAGGTGGAGATTACATCACTTCGAATTCTGAATGAGCTAAAATTAGATGAAGTCAAATGGACGCAGGCCAGGATTGACCAGTTGAACCTTATCGAAGAGAAAAGATTGAGGGCCATCTATAATGGCCAGATGTAACAGAAAAGAATGATGCGAGCGTATAACAAAAAAGTTCACCTGAGAGAATTTTAAGAGGGCGATCTAGTGCTTAAGAAGATCTTGCCAATCCCGAAGGACTTTTGAGGAAAATGGATGCCTAATTGGGAAGGGTCTTATGTTGTTAAAAAGGCCTTTTCTAGGGGAGCGTTAATTCTAGTGGAGATGGATGGAAAGGAATTGAGTAATCCTATAAATTTTGACTCCGTCAAAAAGTACTATGCATGAAGTTGAAAAAAACTGAGTAAAAATCCAAAAAGGTGCTTTGCAAAATGAAAATAGCTGTGGTGAAAACCCAAAGGGCACCTCAGGTATGAAAGAAAAAGAAAAGGAAAGAAAAAAAGGAAAAAGAAAGGAGGGTTTAGGATGAAAACCCGAAAACAGGCTTTGTAAAACCAAAAGATGATCTGAATTGAAATTTTGAAAAGGACGGTTCACATAAATTTTGAGGGTTTGTATCCGATTGATAAGCTCTGCTTTAGTCAAGAGGATCTATTTTGGTCTATGGCAGAATCCCTCTATGTTATCAGAAATCTCAATCAAGGACGGCGAGTGAGAGATCTACCATGGTCGATGGGCTCTCGCATCATTCATACAGTCGATGTTTGGGGATATTGCACCATCTATTTTTTGCTTCTTCTTTTTCATTTTCTCATGTTTGCTGTGACTTTTAAATCACTCCAAAGTCTTTTCAAACATTAATGAAATATTATTCTATGCGTTCCTTTATTTCATAAGCATCTTGCAAGTAGATTTGCATAGATTATTGAAAAACAAAGGATTTTTTGGCATTACTATGATTTAACCTATTAAGTGCAGGTTATCCAAAAACAAAAATTGATTCTGTTAAAATGAGTTTACCAAATTCAAGGTTAGAGGGCATTGGATTCAAAGTTAACAGAAGGATCCAAGGGCGAAAACCCGAAAGGGCGCCTAAGAAGAAAGAGAAAAAAGAAAAAGAAAAAAAAAGAAAAAAATAAAAAAAGGAAGAAAAAAGAAAAAAGAAGGAAAAAAGAGAAAAAGAAACCAAACTGAAAACCTGAAAGGGGCACTTTGGGAAAAGCAAATCTAAAATAAAAACCAAAAAAGGTGCTTTAGAGCAAAGTTTTGAAGATTCCAACGGAGAGGGTTGAAAGGGTCTGAATCCTAACGCAAGAAAAGATAAAAAGTGGGCAAAGACGAAGAAGACAACAAGAGGGAGCCGAGACAAATTCCAAGGAAGAAGGCATCCGGACAACGTCCAGCTTGTAGTTGTCATGCACCATGAATAGTTACAAACCCTTAAGATAGGAGTATGCTAACTTACATCATAAAAGAATTTTATCTCTTTTTACAGATATTTGAAGATTATATCTTGTACTTCCCGAGAAGAGGTGTAAATATCAACAAAGAGTCAAGAATTCGTTAACTTGCACAATTATGACTTTTAAAAGTTTTCCAATCTCCAGCTATTTGGGAGCGACGAACATCTTATGCCAAGGCAAGCAGAAATCGAAGCATTCTGGCAGTCTCTAAGCGAGATACCTTTTGGTGTTCAGACGACCAGAATTCAGGACATTATATGGAGATTTTTAGCCTTCAATAATATGGTGAAAATCTTTTGGTAATCTCAGGGTGAGATACCATCCCATGCCAAGACAAATAGAAATTAGGGTATTCCGGTAGTCTCTAGGCGAGGTAACGTTTGGTGTGAAGACGACTAGAAATCAAGACATCATGTTAGGGTTTTCAGCCTCCAAGAATACGGTGAAAATCTTGCGGTAGCCTCAAGGGGAGGTACCACCCCATGCCAAGGCTATCAAAGATCAGGCCATCATCTCGAGGGCTTCTTTTCTTTAGTCTCTACGTGGGAAGAACGTGAAGCCCCGAGATTTCAAGATGAAGGGTGAACAGTTCTATATAGGAGAAACTTGCAGCTCAGAATCTTCGAACCGGGAAGTTAGATAAAATTAGTGCTTATGGTCTTTGCTTTATTCTTGTTCCACAAGGATAAGCAAAGGGGGCAGCTGTAGCTACTAATTTTATCCGGGTGTTAACCCGTTTTTATATTTTTTGTTAACATTTAAAATAATGGGTTTTTTTTAATATTGTTATTATTATATGCCATTATCATTTTATTATTCATGATTTAAAACCCCAAATTATTACTACTATTATGGTTAATAGTATACTATATGTTGGTATGATTTGAAAAAAAAAGAAAAAGAAAAAAATTATTATTATTGCTTGTTGTCCCTAGTTAATTACACATTATTGTCATTATTATAATATCATATTTGGTATTACCGTTAGTAATATTATTAGTATTATATATTACTTTTATTTTTGTTTTTAGTTTTTGATTTTAGTTATAATTATTATGTATTATTATTATTAAACTAAAAACAAAAAAGACTAATTTAAAAAATAAAAGCCTACAGTTTATTTTTATTTAAACACTCCATTAACAATAAAAGTCCATACATGTAACCCCCTCGACCTGGCCTAGTCGCAAGACCGAACCGAGCAAGCTATATTAGGTTTAACGAAGTAAACTGGGAAGATGAAACCAAAACGCGACCATTTTTTCTTTTATCTTGTCTAGATGCATTATTACTTTCCTACATGTACATACTATTCACAGGTGAGAACCCATCTCAATCGGGCATCGAAACGATATCCAATTGGACACAAACGCAATTTAGGGACTAAATTGCAATTTTAGCAATATACAGGGACTTTTCCCAATTTTAAGTTACCAACCTTTAATTAAATATATCTCATGCTTACACGTCAAAAATCAGCTCAATACGATCAACCATGCTAATTCAGTTCATAAAACAAGACACAAAGACTAAAACGAAAGAAACCCAAAATAGCCTTTCCATGACATTAACAAAATTAACTGCCTCTGTATCGATACACTAAGTCCCATATCGATACGGTATTGCAACTCATTTTGGTACACCAAGAACCGTACCGGTACGCCACTTCGAATACAAGAATCCCATTTAATTTCTTTAAACACCGTACCGATACGGTCATCCAGTGTTTTCGTACGTGAGCTCATTCCAAAAGGTGAGATTCCAGCAGCAATAAAGCATATCGAAATGCCTACACCCGTACCAAAACACCCTACCCAAAATTGCCTAGCCGTACCGATACGGTCCCCCACGTATCGGTACGCCTGGGCATGTAATGTCAAATTTAGCTAGTTTTCACTCGAATCTAAATGCATTTGGGTCCTAGCAACTTGCGTACATGCATACAAACAACCATAAATATATAAACTCGCATCTATGCTAGAATTAAACAACCAAATCAATCTCATATTACCAAAGGATCACTATAAAGGCATGCTTCCTAAACCATTTTGCCAAACATACCAAAATACATAAATAGGCCAATCTCAGCATAAGCATCATAACAACACAACCCACACAGCATAATAAACTTGCTCAAACCATCACAACATGGCAATCATCAAGGAGGCTCTAGATGCATACCTAAACAACCAATCATCCACAACTATAAGCAATGATTAACATCAAGCTTAGCAACATCAAACCATCCCCAAAATCCAGCATAGAAACATACTTAAAATCCATAAGGAAACAAAATTACAACTCCCAAAAACCATGGCGAACATATTGCCATATTAATCGAAATATAAACCAATTTTATACTCAAACTTGTAAATGTCCTTGGATCACTTAGCCTTACCTCTTGCTACCCCTAAACCTTAATGCTCTGCATCATTAGGAAAAAGAGAGCGTAAGCACACTTGCTTAGTGAGGGTGCTCATACAACAATGATGCATTAAAACCATTTGAAAACCATATGCTTGTTTTCCAAAAACATGCTTACAACCAAAGATTTTTTTCATGATTCCAACCGAATCAAAGCATAATAACTTTTATGCAACATCAGGTACATTCCATGCTTAAATCTCCAAAGCATTAAATCATAAACCATGCTTAAATCCAAAGCATTAAAATAGGTTCAACACATGAACTTTCTCATGTATTGGCATTTATAGTGACAGACTACCTCTATCCTATACATATCGGATTATTGGATCTCTCATACCATACCTAGCTAAACTGCATGATATCACAAACCTTGCCTAGTTAAACCGCAAGATTTGACACCCTCGCCTAGTTAAACCACGAGATTCCACCCTTGCCTAGTTAAACCGCAAGTGTACCGACCTTGCCTAGTTAAACCGCAAGATCACCATCAATTTCGGTTGCCTAGTTAAACCACATACCCCAAATGAGGTCCCCAACAGTCCGAGTGGCCTTGTTAAACCGCCATACCTCAAGGATCCAAGGCCACGATCGATTTTGTTCATATTTTATAGTGCACTTTTAATTCTATGGCATGCCAACTATATCCGATTGTTTTCTCACCATGTCACATAGCCAATATACCATTTACAAACCATTTACTTACTGCTTTACAATACATTAAACAAAACATCACATATGCAAATCTCATTGCCAATGCAATAACACCATTCCCAACCGAAATGAAAACCAATGCTCATTAGCATTTAATATGCATTTAAACCCCTGCATATCTACTCAAAATCATGCATTTCCAATAAGTAAATCATACCATGTTTATCACCAAAACATGCAAACAACATGCTCAAATCCAAGCCGATATTCAAGAGCAAAAGAAGGGAAACTTACTTTCGAGCTTATGTAAGTGTCTCACTCTTACCCTAAACTCCCAACAACCTTTACAAACCTTTGTAAAGCATTTAAAACCAGTTTCCACTCATCGATACGCTTCGCCTTCCTTTGCCAACGCGATACAAGCTCTCGGCAAGCAACAAACAACGTCAAGCTTCGTCGCCTCGATTATCCCCTGTTTATAACACATAAAACCAGAGGATAATAAAAATTCAACAAAATAGATTCATTTCAAATTCCTATCAATTTCCTCCAAAAAATCCCCATTAAACCAATTTAACATTAGAAAATCACAAAATCATATTATAAAACATAGATCAAGGATCAAATACTTGGGAATAACAAAGAACCATTCAATAGAGGAGAGAAATGAACCTTGCCTCTATTGTGTGATTTCTCCCTCAATTGTTTGATTTAAGCTAAGAAAACACAAGATTACAATAAGGTTTTGTAAATCAAAGATGGAAAATCATTTTCAAATCAAGAATCTAAGAAATCAAGCCTCTCACCTATGGAATTTGATGAAAACTTGAGTGTTTGGCTGAAGAGAGGTGGAGAGAAAAGTTATGTAAAAAGTTTTATGAAAATATAACTAACTTTAGATATTTTAATTCCTTTTAATTAACCTTTAAAACACATGTTTAAAATGTCTAATTTATGAGAGAAATCACAAGCCAAAACTTGATAAAATAGCTCCCTAAGATTCTAAGAATTTGACCCTTTTCAATTTAGTCACCACTAAAAACCAGTTTTTAAAAATTACATTTTTGTCACTAACCATAATTTCACACCTCTAAATCTTATTTCCCAAAATTGATTTCACTAGTATTAATCATATATTAAAATATGATTTTTAACCATTTTTCCATATTTTTATCTTACCAAAAAATATATGGTCCCGAATCTGACTCAAATCTCTAACTGGTCCACCAGACGGTCTAACAAGCCTTAAAACTGCTAGGCACAAAACTGAAGCTTTACAATACAGTCTTTAGTGATACATCTCACCTCGGTCTGGGATGTGTTCTAATGCAAGTAAAGAAAGTGGTGGCGTATGCCTCCCGACAACTAAAACCCCATGAGTTGAATTATCCCACCCATGATCTCGAGCTAGCTGCTGTTGTTTTCGCTCTAAATATTTGGAGGCACTACCTATTTGGAAAAAAGTGTTATCTGTTTACAGACCACAAAAGTCTAAAATACCTCCTAACTCAAAGGGAGCTGAACCTTAGGCAAAGAAGGTGGATGGAGCTACTTAAAGACTACGATCTAGTCATTGACTACCATCCAGGGAAAGCTAATATAGTGGCTGATGCACTCAGTCGTAAACATTTGATTGGTAATACCTTGAATAAGATATGTTTCAGCTTTACTCGAATTCTAAATTCTCTTATCTAAAAATTTGTTATTGTATTGTAGCCCCTGATGCAATCAATGCTCACTTTAGGCTACAAAAGAATTGAAAACTTCTGGCTGAACTCAAGGTTCAATCAAACTTGATTTTATGAATCAAGAAACTCCAACAATCAGATTCTGAGCTATAGAGCATAATGCTTAAACTAAAGGACGAGCCTAGCCTTGACTTTTCGATGCAGCCAAATGGCTTACTCTATTTTCAAAATAGAGTATGTGTACTTGATGATGAAACCCTTAAAAGATAAATACTTCATGAAGCTCATTATAGCCCTTTCTCAATCCATCTTGGGTCTGTCAAAATGTACAAAGACCTGAAAGATTTTGTATTGGTGGCCAGCAATGAAGTCAACTATCACAGATTTTGTATCCAAATGTTTGACATGTCAGAAACTCAAGGCTGGACACCAAGTTCCTACGGGACTTTTACAACCGATTAAACTACCTCAATGGAAGTGTGACAGAATAACGATAGATTTTGCAAGCGGACTGCCCTTATCACCAGAGAATAATGATGCGGTGTGAGTAATAATTGATAGGTTTTCCATGTCAACCCATTTCTTACATGTTCGAATGAGTATGAGCTTGGATCATTTGGCCGAGTTGTATATTCGAGAAGTTATACGTTTGTACGGTGTTTCTACTTCCATAATCTCGGATAGAGATCCCCGATTCACCTCTAGATTCTGGAATTCAATACAAAAAGCTTTGGGGACCAAAAAAAATCTCAGCACAGCTTTCCATCCTCAATCAGATGGCCAATCTGAAAGAGTAATCCAAATTCTCGAATATATGCTTCGGGCATGCATAGTTGATTTTGGAAGGAACTGGGAGAAATCCTTACCTTTGGATGAGTTTTCCTACAATAATAGTTACCATGCATATATTCAAATGGCTCCTTTTGAAGCTTTATATAGAAGGAAATGCATAACTCCTCTATGTTGGTCAGAATTGGGTAAGAACAAGGCCTTAGGGCCTGAACTCCTTCGAGAAATCGATAAGCAAATAAATGTTATCCATTCTAGATTAAAAGAAGCCTTTGATAGACAAAAAACATATGTTGATCTTAAAATAAGGGTTATCCAACATGAAGTGGGAGATCAGGTGTTTCTGAAAGTGACTCCTTGGAAGAAGGTATTTAGATTTGAGAGAAAAGGGAAGCTTAGCCCTCGTTATAACAGACCATTTGAAGTTGTTGATATAATTGGCCCAGTTGCTTATCGTTTGGCTCTTCCCAGTGAATTTGATAAGATTCACATTGTATTCCACGTATCTATGCTTCGCAAATATTGTTCTGATCCTTCTCATGTGCTTGAACCGAAAGAATTTGAGCTTAATCCAGATTTGTCCTATGAAGAAGAACTAATCCAAATCCTAGATCGTGAAGTTAAGAGACTTCGTAACAAGTTTATTCCTCTTGTTAAAGTCTTGTGGAGAAACCGTAAGGTTGAAGAGGCAACTTGGGAGCCAAAGGCATCTATGAGAAAATAATATCCACATCTTTTCACCTCAGGCAAAAAATTTGAGGACGGATTTCTTTAAGGGGGAGAGAATTGTGATATTCCAAAAATTAGGCCTAGAAGAATGTTAACACTTTTGATTTTCTAAATGATTTGGCCTATTGTGAATTTAGGTAGCTAATTTTAAAACTTAGAACTAAAAAAAGAGAAAATGAAAGAATGAGTGCTTTATGTGCAAAGACTAAAGTGAATGACAATTGTAATAAGAGGATTGCATGATAAAAAAATTTTGATAGATGTCTTGCACACATGGAAAGCTAGGAGAATGACAGAAGGAGGGGTCTCAGCAACTTGGTTTGAGACTCCCCTTTTTGTCTTCTTCATTCTAATAACCTAACCCATGGATGGTGAGAGAGAGATTTTGGAAAATTTATGCAAGCTCTCTTCAATCTTGATGAATTCCTAAGTGTAGAATAGGTTTTGCTTGGAAGTTAAGGTGATGATACTCTTCTTTTACTTTTGATTGAAATTTCAGCATGATTGATTTCTAATAGCTATTCATGATTCATGTACATGTTAAAAGTATGGTGAATAGATTTCATAACATGCATATTGGTTGCTTTGAATGATGATCAAATTGTGGCATTATGAAAGATCATGGATAGCATGTTTAGTAGCATTCGAATGAAGTTAGGAAAGAATTAATGTGGCGGTTATGATTTTTTCTAATAATTAAAATGTTAAATTAGTTGAAATCAAAATCTTAATATCTGAATTATAATGAATTTTTGGTTAAGAATATGTTAATTGTGTAAACTTTGGTTGAAAACAGTTTTATGGACTGTTCATGATGAAAGACTATTTTGAAGCTTAAAAAGTAGAATTTTTTAGAATTTAAGGGGTTGATTTGTATTTAAATAAATGCTGATGGACTGCTGAGTGAGTAAGTAAATGTGTACATATGAAAATGAAGCTGTTTGAATGAGTAGAAACATGTTAGGGGAGTTTCGAGTGCACTGAAAGCATGCTGGACTGGTTGTGTTGTATATGTATTTATATACAAATTTGGGACTGTTTTGAACATATAATGAAATGTGTGGACTGTTTTGAGTAGTTTAAATGCAAGGGAATTGCTTCATGAATGTATAGGGGCTGATTTATAAGTTTAAGGACTATTTTTTATTGTTCACGGTTGTTGTGGGCTGTGCTGGACATTTTAAGAATAATTGGACTGTTTTGCATAGATTTGAATGTTTGGTGGACTTTTTTGAAGTGTTTAAATGTGTATGTTTATGCTTGTGGACTGTTGTATATGATTTGTTAACTGCTCGTGTGAATTTGAGTGGTGTGCAAATGAATGAATGTTAGGATCTTTTCTAATGTGTCACTACATCTTCTGTTACCGATAGACCAAGAGGAAATTGGAGGATTAAGGACTAACGAAGGACAAACAGTGGATAAACAAAAGGGGCTCGTGATTCGTGAACATAAGTAGCTCGAAATTATCTGTGAGTGTAGTTTAAAGTTTTAGGTTAGATTAAAACTATCCCGAGCATGTTATTTGATTTAATTACATATTGTTTGTACTTTAATCTAAACTATGCTTGTGCTCTAAGCTTGGAATTGAGGTGATTATTTAAATAAAAGTACTTTATGATATGCTTTGTGTGAAATTTTCTTAATATGTGCTAAGATCAATCAAATTATTATATGATAATTTTGGAAAGGATGCTTGATACATATATGTACATGCTTGAGTCATAGATAATTATGATATGATCTTTGATTAAGAAAATATGGAGCTATGCTCAATTCGGATCCAATTAAGACACGATATTGTTAAGCCTTGGTCTTGAGTTAGTCGTAAGTACAGTTAGCATGCTATAGAGTCTTTAGAGTTCATGTCTGGGGTGGACTATGGTCCGGGACTATGGTCTCTATGAGGCGATAGTAGGATAGATGTGTTTGATGGTCACATGGCAACAGTAGGAGGGATTGATCGATACCTCGAGTATCATTTTATCTAGCAACAATTGGTTGGGGACGTGTGAGAGTCTTTGGTATAGTTGGATATCCATAGAGTCTTAGCAGTTGTGTCCTAGCACTACAGTGCGTTTCAGTCACTTCGGTGTCGACTTAGATGCTACGGCGTTGTTCAGACACTTTGGTGTTGTTAGCACAAAATGTGCGATTATGAGGAGCAAAGAGCATCCTCGAGTACGTACTCATCTCAGTAGCTTCACGATGTAGATGCTACGGCGTCGTAGACACTATGGTGTCGTGATGACTCACGTACCATAACATCACATGATTTTGTAATTTGGTCTATAATACTTGAAATGCATTTATGCAGGTAGTTAAGCTAAAAAGCTTAACGTACACAAGACTAGTAAGACAAATCGAATCCTATGATTTGAATATTATATTGGTTTAATAAACTATACATGTAAGGTAGTTCTATGCATGATAAAATGTTATCAACTGCAATTGAAAATTGTTTGCCAATTTGCAGGGCTGTGTTATTTATAATCATTATTTTATATTGTTATGATTATGCCTCATTAAAATTATACTTAGCATGTGTTCGTATCACACGTAGGTACTTCGGACTAGATAGTAGAGGAGGAGCTGCACATCATTAGATCAAGTTAGCCTGCATTATCAGTAAGTATCACCACATCCTAATCTAGTGGGGCATGTATAGATATTATATAAGTAGCTATTTTGTATGTCTAAATTTTTGTACTCTACTTACAAGTTAATGTGGATGTATGATCTAGAAACATGACTTAGTTTGACGAATTAAGAATATTAGAAAATATGCTTCAAATGATTTTAAACTTAGTTGGTCGTTTATCGCGTAGTGATTTTAAAATTAAGAAAGGGTCTAGACACCATACATAGTTTTCACCCTGAATTATATTTTCATTTTAATAACTACTTAAATTATTTTATAAACCAATTTAGTGTCGAAACTAGGTGACTCTAGATAGATTTGTAATTTAATGAAAATCGAGAAAGGGTTGTTTAATCAAATTAGTTTGGCATCAAATGAAAAAAAAATTACAAGTCTGAAAATTAATGTAAATTAGTTAGTAACATTTTTAATGTGTATTTGAATATTGAATATACGTTGAAGGTGTTATATTTAGTGGTATCAGAGCAAAGGTTTAGCCGATTATGGATGGTAAACTTAGTCCAATATGATTTTGCTAAAGTGTCATGCCCCTAGGATGTGATGTTATTGATGTATTGCTTGCATAACTTGATGTAGCTCCTCAATAGTATGAATGAGACTCTAATGGCTATAAGAAAAATAAGATACTGTTAGATTTCGTCAGTTGATGAATTTCGAGGGTTAAGAAAAGACACATAGTGGATACAACATAGTGAAATAAATATGGTAGTTAACTCCTATCCAGGATGAGTTATCTGTATAATTGAGAACTGGTACAGTAATTATAAGATATTAGTCTCTAACATATGTATTTGCACTTACGCCTATAATAGCATAAGTTATAAGAAATTTAGAGATTAAGGGCTCATACGCACATTTCAAGGTAAAAGGGTAGTCGACGGTAAGCTTATGATTAAATGGAATTGTGATTGTTATTAATAAATTAAGATAGCCAGATATGAAAAGTTAGAAAAAGAAGAAGTATTCTTATTCTGGAAATACGTATTTGTTAAATGGCTAAACATGAAATTGTTGGAAATTACTACAGATGTAATCTGACAGCCTGCTTAAGATAAGCTAGAGGCTGAAAATATGAAAATTTAGAGTATGATGGGAATAATTTAAGAGATGATATTACTAATTAGGAAAGGCTAATGTAGTAGTTGATGCTCTTAGCTGGAAAATGTTCTTTATTCCGCATGCAATGAACGCTTAATTGTCTTTGGGATAGAATGGTATACTAAGTACAAAGTTACAACTTTAACCAACCTTGTTAGATCCAATTAAAGATTTGCATGTGGCAGATGAAGAATGCCTTGAAAAGAGAAATCAAGTTGAATCTAGAGAAGCCTAAGATTATGAAAGCAAATATGATGGATTGCTATTGAGGAAAATTTTATAATGGTGAAATGAAGAAAGAAATTTTAATAGAAGGATAGTCAGTTGGACTATTCTGATATTTGAAGATAAGTTACGAGCCTATATTATTGAGAACACATGATTGTGGGAAAGCATTGAAATGTTCGTAATAATCCAAAAGTGGATGGAGTTGATCTGACTCGAGAAATAGAAGACAAAGTGGGGATTCTTTAAAATCATCCTAAAGCAACTGCAAATCGAAAATAGGCATATGCGGATAAAAAGAAAAAGGATATTGATTTTAAATTCAGAAACAAGGTATGTATGAAAGTTTCACCTTGGAAAAAAGTACTATGCTTTGGTCAAAAGGAAAGCTTGGTCTCAGATTCATTGGACCGTATGAGACTCTTAAAAGAGATGGACAAATGACTTATTAATTAACTTTACCTTCGGAGGCGAGCAAGACTCACGATATATTTCACGTGAATTTGCTTCAAATGTATCGATCAGATCCTTTTTACGTTATCAACCCAAGGGAAGTTGAATTACAACCTGATATTTGGCGTATGAAGAAGAACTGATGAAAATTTAGCATATGGAATTAAAAGGAACAAGGAATAAGAAAATTTCATTGACAAAAGTTAGTTAGTGGAGTTATAAAGTAGAAGTAGCTACTTGAGAAATCGAGAAGAAAACAAAAGAGTCGAAAGAGCAGTACCTGCAACTTTTTGAACCATGTACGTTTTGGAAAATTCAAGGACGAATTTTCTTAAGGGGAGAGAATTATAATACCCAAAATTTGCTATGTTGACTAAGGGTCATTTAGTACTAAGATAAGGGCTTAAAAGCTAATTTAGTGACTAAAATGACAAAAATGCAAAATTTAGGATTTATTTAATTATGGATTCTAGAGAAGGAATTTCTGAGAATTAAGAGTACCATGAGATAGAGGATAAGCAAATTAGGGTACTCACAAAGTTTGGTAATAATCCGATAAAAATTGGAATGGGAATTAAAAGATAAAGTTTCGTGACCAAAATTGACAGCAAGTCAAAAGTTGGGAAAAGTATAGGCACCTGATGGATAATTTTACCATTAATAATTTTTATTCCAAAGATAAGTAGTACAGCTTACAGGAAGATGATATGTATAGTCAGATTTTCAGTATAAGATTTATGTAGAAATTTATTCTCGATCGAACAATCAGGGGAATAAGAAGATATTTTATTCAAATAAACTTACATGGAGAAAAATCTGATATAGATTCTGGGAATAAAAATGCAGTATAAGATATCAAATTTCGATCGCACTGCAAGTTAAGCGTGCTTAGGCTAGAATAGCAATAGGATGGGTGACCTCCTGGGAAGGTCCCATGTCAGTACTTTAGAATGATAAAAATGAATCAGCCCGAGTTAATATTACTCATATGGATAGCCGATTAAGAAATATTACGAGAAATTGTATCCGATAAAGATTTTGGGTAATTATCGGTATATTTGGACCGAGTTAAAATTTTAAGTTTGACTTCATAAATATGGAGTATTTTATTTGATATATTATTTATTTTTCATATATGGAATTTATTTGATAGCCCGATGTAGGGGAAAACGCAGTAGAAGTAGTAAGTAAATATCGAGAAATTGGATCGAATCAAAATTTTAGAGGCTATTCCATAAGTCACAGAAAATTCATAAAATATTATTTTATGAATAAATTATTAATTGGTTGATTGTGATCTAACTAGAATAATTGGATTTTTACAAAATGGCAAAATTAGTGATTTAAGTGACTAGTTTTGGTAATTTGATAATTTGGTCACAATGGCAATTTTGAAATATTTTGAAAGTACCATGGGAAACATGGTAATTTACCATGTGAAAGCATTACTCTAGTTTGGTTAGAGTTGAATGGAATTTGGTTGGAATTGAACTAGAATGGCAACTTGTAAATTATTATTCAGTTGCAGGTTAATTTTGGAATAAGGACTAAATTGAATAAAAAATTTAATTTATCAATTACATGTGGCATAAATTAATAAAAGATGGAAAAAAATGTTCATCTTCTTCCTTATTTTCGAACACCATTGGAAAGGGAGAGAAAATACACAAAATTTTCTCCAAGCATTTTTGAAGGCTCCCGAACAAGATTCAAGGTATGTTTTTGGTAGAAAGTTGATCTATTTTCAATTCTCTTTCATTTGATAGTAATTTTATCAAAAGTTATGAAGATTTGATTATGTTCTTGAATAGAGAGAAAATAGAGTTTCATGTTCCATGTTTAGATTGAAGCTTGATCTATGCAAATCTAGTGTTGTAGAGATGAAATCAAGCTTAGATTGTGATTAATTTCATGTTTATGGTTAAAAAACCCTAATCCTAAAATTTGGGATTTTATTTAGGGTTTTGAAATTGATGGTGAAAATGAAAGATTGATGATATTAGAAGCTTGATTTTGATGTTAGAATGAAAAATCCTCAACTAGTCCTTTAAGTGACCAATTCGGCCACATGGAAGAATAATGGGAAAATTTTATAAAAATTATGATTATGAGATTTTATGATTCGAATATGTTGTATGAAGTTAGAATTGAAACTAGAATCCAAGGGACTAAATTAACAAGAAAGGAAATGGCAAGGGACGACCTTGGTTAGTTCAAGGACCAATTCAGCTTTGGTCTAAAACTAGGGGAAATGTGAGAAAAAATTATAGAAATGTTGGATTAATTATTTGATACAAGTTTACAAGTTTATGTGTAAAATTAGTGACTAAAATGTCAGTTTGGTAAAAGTTAGTGGATGAAGGGTATTAAATAAAAGTTAATGAAAAATGATGGAATTATTGAATAATTGTTATTCGAGCTGGAATAAATTGTAAAATGTGCAAAATGGTCACTAGGTACCATAATGAACAATTCAGCATTATTAAAGGAAAAAGTGAAAATTTTTGGAAATATTCTATATTCGGATAATTATACTAGTATAGTATAGTTAAGCAATGTTAGATTAAAAATCTAACATGAATATTGTTATGTATGTTCAAATGGTACTATACAGCTATTGACGAGGCTAAGGGTATCATATCAAAGAAAAGCAAAGAAAAAGTATCGAAATAGCTTAGTGAGGCTAATATCATGCATGGCCCAGGTGAGTGCATTATATGTATTTTTGACATGTTGTTAAATATGACGACTTGTGATGAGTCAGCCTTGGTATAAATAAAAATGTATGATGGCTTATTTATGAAAATAGCATGAAATATTAAATGGCATATTGATACAATTATTGTAGCATAATGATTTACCCAAGGTAAATCGAATTTTAGATATTGGGTATGAACTGCCCATTATCGAATTATGCATGGTATTACTCATGGATTGGATACTAAATAGCGAATTATTACACTGCTATGCCCGAGTACTAGTGTGAGAGTCTTTGGTATAGCTGGATATCCATAGAGTCTTAGCAGTTGTGTCCTAGCACTACGGTGTGTTTCAGTCACTTTGGTGATGTTTAGACTTCGGTGTCGACTTATACACTACGGCGTTGTTTAGACACTTCGGTGTTGTTAGCACAAAATGTACGATTATGAGGAGAAAAGAGCGTCCTTGAGTACGTACTCATCTCAGTCGCTTCGGCGATGCAGAAGTTACGACGTCGTAAACACTACTGTGCTGTGATGACTCGCGTACCATAGCATCACATGATTTTGTACTTTGAGTTATAATACTTGAAATGCATTTATGCATATAGTTAAGCTAAAAAGCTTAACGTACACATGACTGGTAAGACAGTTTGAATCCTATGATTTGAATATTATATGGTTTAATGAACTATACATGTAAGGTAGTTCTATGCATGATAAAATGTTATCAACTGCAATTAGAAATTGCTTGCCATTTTGCGGGGCTGTGTTATTTATAATCATTGTTTTATATTGTTATGATTATGCCTCACTAAATTATACTTAGCGTGTGTTCGTATCACACGCAAGTACTTCGGACTAGATAGCAGAGGAGGAGCTGCACATCATTGGATCAAGTTAGCCTGCATTATCAGTAAGTATCACCACATCCTAATCTAGTGGGGCATGAACAGATATTAAATAAGTAGCTATTTTGTATGTCTAAATTTTTGTACTCTACTTATAAGTTAATGTGGATGTATAATCTGGAAACATGACTTAGTTTGAGGAATTAAGAATATTTGAAAAGATGCTTCAAACGATTTTAAACTTAGTTGGTCGTTTTATCGCGTAGTGATTTTAAAATCAAGAAAGGGTCTAGACAGCACACATAGTTTTCACCCTAAATTATATTTTCATTTTAATAACTGCTTAAAGTATTTTATAAACCAATTCAGGGTCAAAACTAGGTGACTCTAGACAGATTTATAATTTAATGAAAACCGAGAAAGGGTTGTTTAATCAAATTAGTTTTGCATCAAATGAAAAAAAAATACAAGCCTGAAAATCATTGTAAATCAGTTAGTAGAATCTTTAATGTGTATTTGAATATCGAATATACGTTGAGGGTGTTATAGATACTTTCTCATTACTTCACATAGTCAATATATCATTTTCAAATGCATTTACTTACTATTTTCCAATGCATTCTCACAAAACAGTTTCATATACAAGACCACATTGCCAAAGGCAACACCGCATTCCTTTTAGGAACAAACCTCAATGATCATAGGCATCCATATACTTTGATAAACATTGCATATTAATCTCCAAACGATGCTTTAACAGTAAGTAAACCAACCATGCTTTAAACCAAAACATGTAAATCAAAAGCTCATATCATACCGATATTCAAAAGGAAAAAATAGAGATAAATTACTTTCGAGCTTAGCTAAGCTTGCTAGGCTTTACGTAAACCCCCAAAGCCATAAATCAAACATTTTCATAATACCAAAATACATTTTCACTCACCAAAATGTTAATGTTTTGATGCCAACGTCTCGACGTCTAACCGAAAATCGCCCAAACACTTGCCATCTTCCGCAAAAAAAAAAGCAAGGGTCAATATAAATTAGACCACACCAAAGCAACCACTTAATTAAAATACCCTATTGCACAACTTGTTTTCAAATAACCATCACTCTTATACATTCCCTACATGCACAAATTTCTACTTCGTCTTTTTTTCACTTAAATATCTCCAAAACAGGGCAGTACCACACTGCCATTTCCAATTAAATGATCCTCCAAACTCCCTACTGCCATGGGTTTTAATCCCCCTCTTCCCGTGTCATATATATATATATATAACATTGAAAGGGCAGTAGTTGCACGCCCAGCTCCACCCTTCGAGAGGCAGGGTAGCGCCCCTGTTCCGCGCGCCCAGTCTTGCCATTTGACCCTTTTTTACTTTTTAATTCCTTACAAGAATTAATCAAACACCTATGGTGCATCCTCATATTCGATCTAATAATTAAACCCCATTCAGGAAATTAAATCCAATCTTAACCAATTAGAATAATTTTGGGAATTAAATTACAAAATTAACTTTAGATTATTATTACTCATGCACAAAACATTAGAACTCCATAGAAATCATTAGATTACTATAATCTAATCAAGATTTATGAGAAAATCCATTAAAATCCAATAATTTCATTAGAAATTCATTTTAATTATCCCAAAGTAAGGGAAGTCATAGATTAAGAATCAAAATAATGTAGAAAATCATTAAATAATATTTTCTCACCTTGCTTGATGAAAAATCAACTTGAAAATGAACCCTCCGCTTGATTTCCAACAAGAAAAATAGTGAAGATGATGTAGAAATCAAAATCCTTAATCCACAATTGCTTAGAAATAAATGGAGAACAAATTGAAGTAGAAATAATTAAGGAATCAAGAAATCCCTGAGTTTTGTTTCAAAGAAAATGAGAGAAACTTAGAAAGTTCTTTCTCTTTTCAAAAAGTATAACCGTCAACTTCTTTTTTAAAAAAACAAGAGGGAAAAGATATTTCTTTTATTTTATTTAATAATTCCATTAAAAATATCACTTTAATCCCTTTTTACAAAAGTGTCATTATTAATATTTTACAACCTTTTGTAAAATAGTCACTATTTAATTTAATATTAAATCAACCCATTTAAAATTACCCAAGCTCAACTTCGTCCTTTGACAAACTCATTAAAATATTTACAAAAATATTAGACACAATAAATTTATCAGAAATCAATTTAATTAATCCAAATTATTTTTCAGAATTAATTAATTAGCTAAAGCCAAACAAAAAATTCCACCCGATTCCGATAAATCACCCAAATCTTCTAGACTGTTTTCTGGGGTGTTACAACTCTTCCCCTCTAAAAGAAATTTCGTCCTCGAAATTTACCTAAGAGAACAAAACAAATACAACCCTTCCTTCATTCAACAATTTCCTCGATTATATTTACATTACATAACTTTCACAAATTCAATCGTCTTGATAAGGAACACCTACTTGCTAGAGACCCAATCGGAAACATCCCCTACGAATGGTAGAACAAACAAATTCTCAACTTTCTCTTTACTGGAACAATAAGCAAAGGGTCAAACAAACCTCACCATATCAACGTTAGCAACTCACCAATTACACATTTGGGCTCAAAACCATCTAGACACACCATGCCACAAAACTGGTCTTCCTATGTATCTACAAATCACCTATTAAGACTTGATTCAACACTCCATTGTGAACCTTCATCCACAGAAAAACACTCAACCACCTATATGATATCAGGTTTCTCATTATCTCAATCCGTATAAACCTATCTATTTTCAACCTCACAATCATGCCAATCTACCAAAAACCACTTTTAGCATACACCAATCCTTTATAAATTCAAATCAGCTCTTCTTGACCAAATCTTAACTTAAATCAAATCAACACTTATCAAACAACTCCCAACAATAGCGGCTAACAACAAAATGAGCTTCCCTTTGTGGACACAAAGCGTGTGGAATGTCAATAAGAACCATAGCTCACCTTGCTTGATAGGAGTACAAACAAAATGAGCTTCTCTTTGTATTCTAACGTGAAAATCATTGTTGGCCAAAATTCACTGAGTCGTTCTAGTTTAAAAATCATTTGGATGAAAAATAGATTAGAAATGAGATCAGAAAATCAATTGATCATTGAAAACATTTTGGGAATGTAGAAAATACGAAAACAATGGTTTTTAGTTGAAATAAAATTTAGAGAACCCATGTTTTACAGAAAATATTAATCATCAGCAGTAGTTTTTTTAAGCAAAAGAAATTTGAGTTGTTAAAATACAAAGGGTGAAACTACTCTCTAAAGATTCTTAGCATGTGTCCCCTTTCTATTTAATTCACAAAAACCACTTTTTAAAACCAAAGTGTCTCTCTCCTTTTTAAAAAAATCAAAAAATAATTCTTGTTATTTGATAAACCAATTAAATAACCTTCCAAAACTTTAACCGTGTCCAAATCACCAAATTCATTTTAAAACACATTCGATTATTACCCAGAATTAATTAACTAACTAAACCCAATCCACAAACCCAACAAAATCCATAAAACGTCCAACTCAACAGAATATCTTTTGCCACAACTTCGCTAACGGTTCAACAATCTTATAAGATTCCTCAACAAACTTCGATTATAATCAACTAATTTTTGAAAGATCATGTACTTCTAAAACCAACCTTAGTTGCTTCAAATCTAGAGCAATTTCAACTTCCAAGAATCAATCTTTAACACCTTGTATAATTTATGAGACCTTAGAGAACCTCACCACTAAAGCTACTTACGTAAGCTACCTTGTTTACACCATCATTTCATAAGGCCTCCGAAAAGTCATATGTAAGTGTGAACATATGTATGCATGATTACTTGTATGCTTTCACATATGTCTACGTATATGTATGCAAAACCTCTAATGTCATGCCCAAATGTATGGATGTACTGGCATATTTAAATACATATACATATAAGTGTTTATGCACTGTGCATGTTCAACTGTTCACACTTACTAATAACATTCTCAGAACCAATATTCCTTTCAACATGCCAAAACACATACTTACCCAAATAAGGAACAAACACTTGCCTTACTACAAAAGCCTGCCAAACAATTCTTGGTTGTCGATCAAGATCATTCGCGGTACCATTGTACATGAGAATACCAAAATTCTTACTACACAAGAAACCAAGTATTCACAGAATACTCAACTCATCGCAACCCGAATGCCACTAGTGCATTCAACATCTACATGACAAAACTATAAACCCATACCAACTAAACGATCTTAAACATCATTATTGTAAACAACCATGCTTTTGCTTTAGAAATTAACACTTCCGGTCAAACATATCCATAAACCAACCATTATCCCAATTACAATCTCAACTCATACATTTCCATAATACCCGTCAACATGAAAGTAGAATGGATTCAAGAGCCGCACCAAGGTATGTCTCAATACTAAACTCAACCTCGCAGATATAGGACAACACAGAAAACTCCCTCGTCAATATTCCAAGAAAGAATACTCGAACAACACAAACATTCAAAACCAGAACATCCTTAAAACCTAAATTACCACATAAGCCATGTAACGCCCCAAATTTGGGCCTAGATGTTAGCTAGATCGATTAGACGGTTCGAGGGAACCGAATTAGGCAATTCGAGCTAGTTTAGGGAATTAATTCTTAATAAATGATTTTTGGTTAAAGTAAAATATGGAAAAATGCTAAAAAAATATTTAATTAATATTTTGAGGGCTTTCGAAAACTCAATTTAAAGAATTAAAATTGGATTTGGAAATTTTGGTCTGGTGACTAAAATGTAAAGTTTTTAAAACTGGTTTAGTGACTAGATCATAAAAGGGTCAAAACTTAGAATCTTTAAGAAGCTAATTTACCAAAGTTTTTAATCAGATTTTCCCTAATCTTAGGCAATTTTTTAAATTTTTAAAGGTTTAATAGATAAAAATAAAAGAGATTTGATTAAAAGGATTTTAATAACTAATTTCATTCTCTTACGTAACTACTTTTGCTCTCAACTTTCTCAGAAGCCAAACTATCCATTTTACTTCAAAATTCTCAAAAAAACATTCCTTTTAAATTTCCTTTTGATTTCCTAATTGGTTCATTTGATTTCTACACAAAGTTCTATTTGTTTTCTTGAAGATTTCATTCAAATATTGTCAATTAAGGGAGAAATCAGCAATTAGAGGTGATTTTTGTTTATCTCCTCTAATTAAAGGTTATTATTGAAATTCTCAAGTTCTTGATCCTTTTCTTCTAATTTTTGTTATATTTTTATGATTAAATCATGATTATAATGTTTTAATTGAGTTTTGATAAGAAATATGATGAGTCTTGATATGGATCTGGTTTTGTGTTAATCCTAATTTATTTAGATTATTTATAAGATGTGTTTTAATGTTATGAGAAGAGATTAATGAAAGGAATCCCGAAACTAATTGAATTGCTAATTTTTTAGGTTGTAAATAGTTAGATTTTGAGGTGATCTTGGTGTTAAAAGGTTGCTAAAGATATACGATTGATATATTGTTTTTTGAATCGCTAATTGATGATGTTAAGATGTTAAAATAGTTAGGTTTTGGCTGGTCTTTGTTTAGGTTGAGTTTGGTGATGTTTTCGGATGTCTTAAGGAAGCGATTGAAGGTTTGTAGTGAGGCGAAGTTGAGGAGATGTGTTGTTGTGTTTTGAGATGCATGGAAATACATTAATACTCTATTTTTGTGTGGGTAAAATAGGGGAGATGGATATTTCATCCTTTGGAGAGGTTCCAGAGGCTTCGAAAGCTTAATTTCGCATCGGCTAGTGGAGCGTTGTGTTGTCGGTGAGTGGAAACGTGGTATACTGCTTTCAAAAGATTTGAAGATGATTTTTGGGAGTTTAGATTAAGTTTGAAAAACTTGTCTAAGCTTGGAAGTATGTATTGGTTGATCTCGCTCTCGTTTTCGGTTTGTAAAATACAATCTCATGCACATGTTTATGGTTTTGATTACTTACTGTTATATGCATGTTTTCAAAATGAAAGATGTTGCAAATGATCATATGTGATGATTATTGAGTATGAAAAATGGTTTATGAAAATATTTTTGAGAATACTAGAGTACATGGTTTAATGTATTGGAAATTGGTTTGATTTGATGCATACGTAAAACAATGAGGTAATGTGGTTTTATAAAGTATAATGGCAAGTGGCTGAGATTAAAATTTATCGGATATAGTTGGCTAGCTATAGGGTTTAAAGTGCACTATAATAAGTCACCTCATGTGTGTCGATGGGTCAAGAGTACGCCATGCTCTATCATGAGAATCGCAGCAGTCGAGGGGTCAAGAGTATGCCAATTCTCCCATTGGTGGATTTATACATCATGACGGTTATGAGGGCTACTATGGTTCGAGAATGTATGGGAAGTGGTCGAAAGAACCACTTGGGAAATCCGTGTATGTGATGTGTTTTTATAAATAGATTGAAATGGTTTTTGGGTCACTTGAATGCCAATATATAATATAATGTATCACGAGAAATGGATTATATTTTGTATAATATGGTTTATACATGAGATACTCTTTAAGCTTGCTATTTTGAGGTTTTAGCATGAGAAAGCTTAAATTGAGGTTTATACTGGAAATCCATGATACATGTGTTGTAATTGTTTAAAAATGCATTTTGTAAAGACTATAGAAACATGAGATGTTTTGGCATGAGCTTTAACACTTATTTGGAAAAAATGGTTTTAAATGCATTGATGAGTGTTTTAGATATTCCCTTACTAAGCTTATAATCTTACGCTCTCCTTTCTCATCAATGTAGAGAAGTAAGCATTTTTGGACAGTGATCAAGCAAGAGGCAATCCAAGGGCGAAGTAATTTCAAGTATGGTTTTATAAATACAATGTAGAAATAAGAGGCAATGTGACCAAGATGTAATTGGGAGGGTTGTTTTGGTTACTTCCTGGTTTGAACATGTTTACCTTGATGTTTTGGATTGTATGATGCTTTATATCTTGCTTTGAGGTGTTAGAATATGTTTTGCATGCTTGGGTGGAGATCATGTCTATAGGATCTTTGCTTGGTTTTGCTTTGATGTGAATGATTCTTTACCATGCCTATTTGATTGTGGAAATATTGCTAGAGATGTTATATGATGTTTAAGTAATGTTTGAGGCATCATAGATTGAGCCAAAGTTCATATGTTCGGCCAAGAGCTCATTACAAGTCAGTCCGTACTGGCACAGGTCCTCAAGGATCGGTATGCGGGATCTGTCTCAGCTCAAATCTGTGCAAAATTGCACAGGCGTATCGGTATGCCTTGTAGCCATATTGGTACGCGTAGCTAAAATTATAACTGGTATCGATACACGGGCAACCGTATTGGTACACCCTTTAGCCACTATAATTCCTTGGTTTTGATATAGAACAACTGTATCGGTACGCATGAGGGCCTTACTGATACTCTTTGAAAATTAAATTCATATCGATACAGGATGTAGGTGTACTGGTACGCAGTTAGTTAATTATGGTAAAATGCTTTCTAAAGTTTGAATCTTTGCAGTTTAGTCCTTGTCTTTTGATCATGCAATTAAATGAGTTCAAATGATTATTTTAGGTTGAAATTTAACTGGCATGCATGAAACCTGACTAATTAAGGTTTGGTAACTTTGGATTTAAGTAAGTCCTCATAATTTTTAGAAATTGCAATTTGGTCTCTGAAGTGCAATCTTTCCCAATCGGATGCCAATTCGACGCCCGTTTTAATTGTAAATTACACTACTACTAGCTTGATCACCTTAGGACTTAATTATGCATTTAGATAAGATAAAATAGAAAAAATGGACCCTTTTCTAACTAATTCTTTTGGGTTTGTCTTGGCAAACCCAATATAGCTCACTTTGTTTGGTCTGGCGTCTAGGCCGGGTCAAGGGGGTTAAATTTTGTGGTATCATAGCTAGGTTATGATTGTTGGAAGGTGGGTTATGGTTGTTTGATGTGTTGTTGTTGAATAACTGTTGAATAGCATGCACGGCGTATGATTGTGTGTGTTTATGATTGAAATGTGCTATGTTGGGGTAAAAGCTTGGGGACACATTGCCTTATAAATACAAGCGAAAAATGATTTTTGTTTTGAAATATGTACGACTTGGATTCTTGCTTCAAGCTAGCCTAATTGTTTTGTTTTGTTGCATTATCATGCTTTAGACTCATATTTTTTTTGAGAAATGGGACCGAGACATTAGACGAGAGCTTATATGGGTATTGTTGTAGATGGGCATAATGATGAGTTGCCTCCTCCTTTATCGATTCCTCCTATTGGTGCTAGGGTTGAATGGTGTGCCTCAGGCACTGTAAGGACCAGTTTTGGGAGATATGACACTGTTGATCCAGATGATGACATGAGCATTTCAGGTAGCTATAGCTGGAGTGCAAGTACCTGCACCGACACCTACGGCAACTGTTAATACGAGACTTTTGCTAGAGCATTTACATAGTCTAAGAGGTACCGAATTTAAAGGTTTAGCTCTAGAGGCAGTTGAGGAGTGGTTCGCCAGTACTGAGAGGATTCTTAGATAGATAGAGTGTACAGATGTTCGTAAGTTAGGCTGTATAGAGTCTTTACTTCATGGAGATACTTATAGCTGGTGGACAACTTCTAGCACGGGTATAGAACCTGCAGATGTGACATGGGAGTTCTTTTGTGTTGCTTTCTGAAAGAAGTATCTAAGTTCCTGATATCATGATGAAAAGAAGCGGGAGTTTATGGCATTGGTTTAGGGGAGCATGTTTGTGTCAGAATATGAGGTTTAATTTGTTCAGTTGATCCATTATTCATCTGAGTTGGTTCTTGATAAGCGACAACGATGTGATCATTTTTTATATGGGCTGGTTAAGGAAGTGAAGACTTATATGTTGACTATAGATTGCAAAGAGTTTGATGTCTTGGTTACTCGAGCTAAGGATATATAGCAAAATCTGGTATTATCTTCTCATTCAGGAAGTTTTAGTGTTGGAAAAAGGGTTGCTGAGTCAAGCATTGATAGAGATCGGTATAAGAATCATCGGGATAGGAGGTATCACCCTGATCAGAGATATGGTGAGAGTAGTGCTGGTCGTGGATAGCACAGTCAGAGCACCAATGTTCGAGCACCTGAGTGTGGGCGATGTTGTAGATGACATTCAGAGGGGTGTTGGGGTACTCTTGGTACATGCTGGAGCTGTGGTTCGCGAGATCACATTAGGTGTGACTGTCTGCAGTTGGCTAGGGATGGACAGGCTCATGTGCCTACTGTTGTACCATAGAGAGGCCGTGGGCGCAGTCGAGGTAATTTTTAGCATAGGAAGAAAGGTCAGAGGATTGTTACTCATACTATGGTGGTTCAACCTGAGGGTGGTGACCGAAAAGGATCTACGCGCATTGTGTGGAAAAAAATAACACAGATGTGATTGCAGGTACTTTTGCTTTATAGACAATATCATTACTTTCTTTGATAGATTCTGGTTTGACACATTCATACATCTTGCGCGAACATGCACGTTTGCTTGATAAAACTGTAGAAGTGTTAGATGTGGGTATGTGTGTAACTAGTTCTTTTGAGAGATTGTAGTCGTTAGGAGTTTGTTTAAGAGATTTCCTTTGATGTTTCAAGGCAATATATTTGCGAATGATTTGATGGAGTTGTCGTTTCATGGTTTTGATGTAATCTTAGGGATGCATTGGTTGATCGAGCATAGGGATATGGTCAACTTCAAAACCAAGCGAGTTTCGTTGGAACTTACTGAGGATTATGAAGTGGTGGTTGTGAGTGAGAATGCTAAATTCTTGTCCAATATAGTCTCAGCTTTGGAAGCGTGCAAGATGTTTGAGCTTGAGGGTCACACATATCTAGCTTACATTGTGAACCCAAGTATGAAGAAGGTGCGAGTCTAGGATATACACAATGTTTGTGATTTTCTAGGATGTTTTCGAAGGAGTTGCTTGGATTAACACTGGATAGGGAGGTAGAGTTTTGTATTGAGATGTATGCTAATACGGCTCCGGTGTTGATTGCACCATATCGCATGGCACCAAAGGAGTTGAAGATACAGCTTTAGGAGTTGTTGGATTATAGTTTCATCTGACCTAGTATGTTATTGTAGGGAGCACCAGTGTTGTTCGTGAAAAAAAGATAACACGATAAGAATGTGCATTGATTATCGACAACTGAACAAGTTGACGATTAAGAATAAGTATCCTTTACCGAGGATTGATGATTTGTATGATTAGTTTTGGGGTGCTATGATGTTTTCCAAGATTGATCTGAGGTATGTTATTATCAGTTGAAGGTGAAAGATAAAGACATACTGAAGATAGCTTTTTGCACGTATTACGAGCATTATAAGTTCTTAGGAACGCTGTTTGGGTTGACTAGTGTGTCTGTAGCATTCATGGACATGATGAATTGGGTATTCCATGAATTTTTGGATCAATTCATGGTAGTGTTCATCGATGACATTCTTGTGTACTCTTGTTATAAGGAGGATCACGATTGACACCTACGAATTGTGTTGCAAATTTTGTTGAATAATAAGCTTTGGTTCAAACAAGTGGTTTTCTTGGTCATGTTGTTTCGACGAAAGGTATTCGGGTGGATCCGCAGAAGATTGAGGCGGTTGTGAATTGGAAGCAACCTAAGTCGGTGACAGAGGTACATAGTTTTTTGGGGTTAGCAGGGTATTATCATCGCTTTATGGATGATTTTTCGAAGATTTCTGCTTGTTGCAAAAGGATGTAAGCTTTGAGTAGACAGAGGGTAGACAACAAGCTTTTGATAAGTTGAAGGAAGCTTTGACGCAAGCTCTAATCTTGATTCAACCATAGTTGGGGAAAGAGTTTGTAGTGTATAGCGATGCAACCTATGTTGGTTTGGGTGTGTGTTGATGCAAGGGGGTAAAGTTGTGGCTTATGCATCTAGGCAATTGATGGTGCACGAGCGCAACTATCCTACGCATGATATAAAGCTTGTCGCGATGGTGTTTACGTTGAAGATTTGGAAACATTATCTTTATGGTGAGAAGTGTACTATGTACACAGATCATAAGAGTTTGAAGTATCTGATGTCGCAAAAAGAGTTGAATCTTAGGCAACGAAGATAGTTGAAGTTGCTCAAGGATTATGATTTGACGATGGAGTATTATTCGGGTAAGGCTAATGTTGTAGCCGATGCCTTTAGTAGGAAGGTTGTAGTAGAGCTGAGGGAAATGTTTGCTCTGTTGAGTGTGACACGAGATGGTGGTTTGTTGGCTGAGTTGTGGGTGAAGCCTTCGTTGTTGCATCTGATCAAGGAGAAGTAACCGTATGATGATTTGTTGGTACCACATGTTAAGGATATCATGGATGGTAATAAGACAGATTTTTATTTTAGTGTTAAGGGTGTTTTGTGCTTTAAGAGGCGAGTGGTTGTGCCGAAGGATGAGGAATTAAGATGCACTATCTTGACTGAAGCACATTTGAGTCATTTTACTATGCATTCAGGAAGTACAAAGATATATCAGGATTTGAAAAGGGAATATTTCTAGGTTGGTTTGAAAAAGGATATAGCGGATTTTGTTGCTCGTTGTATGATATGTCAGCGTGTTAAGGCTAAGCATTAATTTTCTTTCAGGTTGTTGCAACTATTGAGAATTTTGGAATGGAAGTGGGAGAGAATTACCATAGATTTTGTAACTGATTTGCCTTTGACGCCATCAAAGAAGAATTTCGTATAGGTGATTATGGATAGATTTATGAAGTGCACATTTTCTAGTTGTGCATATGACGTACTTTGGATAAGTTGGCAGAGTTGTATGTTGATGAGATTGTAAGGTTGCATGGGGTGCCTAAGTCTATAGTATCGAATAGGGATCCATGCTTTATAGCAAGGTTTTAGGAGTGTTTGCATAGGTCAGTCGAAGCGCATTATCCAAGTGTTGGAAGATATGTTATGGTGTTGCATCATTGATTTTCAAGGAACGTGGGAGAAGCAACTACCGTTGGTGGAGTTTACCTGTAACAATAGTTATCAGGCTAGTATTCAAATGGCCCCATATGAAGCTTTGTATGGTAGGAGGTGTCACATACCACTTTTTTGGGCGGAGGAAGGAGATAAGATGTTTTTTTTCTTGATGTGCTGAAGGAAACCATTGAGAAGGTGAAGCTTATTAGTGATCGGTTAATGGAAGCTTCGGATCGACAAAAGTCATATGCTTACTTAAAACGCAAGAGATTGAGTTTGTGGTTGGAGATAGAGTGTTTCTTAAGGTTTCACCTTGGAAGAAGGTAATGAGGTTTGGACGGAAGGGCAAGTTGAGTCCAAGGTTCATTGGGCCTTATGAAAGACTTGGATCCTTGCTTGAAGCTGGCCTAATTGTTTTTTTTTGGTGCAATTATCATGCCTTAAATATGTTTTTGTACGATATCACCGAGGAGAGAGTTGCGATCGAGCATGAATGTTGTTGCTAGAGGGTAAAGAGTCGAGGGTGAGATAGTACATATTGAGGGATTGCCATCTCCTCTGCCTAATCCACCTAAGAGTGTGGAGCAAGTACCACATGCACCACCTACTCTAGTGTACGGTGATATGACGCCTTTGGTATAAGCAATGACTGTAGCATTTCAGGTCGTATAAGGTGTTGGGGTGTATAGGTCATGTGGCTTATTGGTTGAGTTTTCCTCCTAAGTTGGAGAAGATTCATGATGTGTTTCATGTATCCATGTTGCGGAGGTATCGTTCGGATCCGTCGCATGTGATGCCAGTGGAGGATGTTGAGTTGCGACAGGATTTGTCCTATGAAGAGGAACCAGTGGAGATCCTTGACTCCAGTAGTAAAGTTCTTCGTGGCAAGACGATTGAGCTTGTTAAGGTGTTGTGGCGACATTGCGGTGTTAAGGAGTCCACGTGAGAGAGTAAGTCGGACATGATAGAGTAGTTTTTGCATCTGTTTCCATCAGGTAAATTTCAAGGACGAAATTTCTTAAAGGGAGAGTTGTAACGCCCTGCTTTTGGGCCTAGGAGTTTTTGAAGTTGATTAGACGGTCCGATGGATCAGATTAGAGGATTCATGTCGGTTTTGGGAATAAAATGGAAATAAATATTTTTGAGTAAGGAAAATTTATGGAAAAATATTCTAAAATTATTAAATAATATGCTAAAGGGTTTGGTGAAATCAATTTTACAAAAAGAGGTTTCAAAATTGGACATTTTGGTTAGTGACCAAAATGTAAAGATTGTAAAACTGTTTTCTAATGACTATTTTGAAAAAAGGGTCAAATATTAGTATCCTTAAGAAGTTATTTTACCAAACTTTAATATCAGATTTTTCCTCACATTTAGTATTATATTTAATGAGTTTTAATTGGGTAATTAAAAGGGTGGATTAACAAAAAGGTCGTTATTTTCTTAAAACCAAAGCTTGACGTACCTTTTCTCCCAAACTTTTCTCTCAAAGTTTTTCAGCCAAACACTCACTTTTTCATCAAAAATCTGAGGTAACAATCTTGATTTCTTAAATTCTTGTTTCTTAATTGATTCTCTAATCTTGCTTTTCAAAACCTCATTGAATCTCTTTGTTTTTCAATATTAAAACATCCAATTGAGAGAGAAATCACCCATTAGAGGTAAGGTTCTTTCTTCTCCTCTAATGAATGGTTCTTTATTGAAAATCCCAACTATTTGATCCTTGTTTGATGTTTTCTAACTTGATTTGATGATTTAATTATGGAAAATGGTTAAATTAAGGTTTAAATGATGAGATTGATGGATTTTCGCATAGGCTCTATTTTGCTGAGTTCTCTAATCATAATTTTGATGTTTAATAATGTTAATAAGTGAGCTTTAACATTGGAATCCCAAAACTAAGTGAATCTCTAATTTTCTAGGTTGTTAATTGTGAGTTTTTGAGGAGTTGTAGAGGGTTAATGAATGTTGGAGGTGTAAGGATGATGTTAATGTGTTTTTAGATGTTAATTGATGTTAATTGAGGGTTGATTTTCATTGTTTGTAGCTGGGTTATGTTTGTAGTTGTGTTGATGTTGATTTCAGTTGATGTGGAGAGGTCTTTGGTTAGATTTGTTGAGGATTGATGTTGTTGTGGCTTTGAATGCATTTGGATGCATTGAAACCTCTATTTTTGTGTGGATAAAATAGGGGAGGTTGAACCTCAAGCTTGAGCGAATGTTTTAGAAGCTTTGGAGGCGAGTTTACCGTATCGACAAGCATTGCTTTGCCTGTCATTGAGTAAGAACGTGTTTTATAGCTTCTCAAAGTTTTAAAAGTTGTGTTTGGGAGTTTAGATCAAGCTTGAAATGCTAGTCGAAGATTGAAAGTAAGTGAAAGATGAATTCTCTCTCGAACTCGGTTGGGCAATTGGTTTTTATGCACTTGTTTTAATGAATTGATTACTAATTGTATATGCATGATTTGAGCATGGTTTAATGCTAGAAAATGGTTATCTAATGATTTTGATGCATTTGAAAGTAGTGCATGTTTTGAACATTGGTAATGCAAGATAAAATGCATTGAGTTAATGGTTTTGATTGATGCATATGAAAATAGTGAGTTAATGTTTAAGAAATACATTATATTGGCAAGTGATGGTATGAAAAAGTTTTGGAAATGTTATCGAATTTAGTTGGCCGGCCATAGGATTGATAGTGCACTATAAAAAGTCGCCTTGGATGTTGAGGGGTTTTGATCTGATATACCAAAAACTCCATCCATGTACCCTAACGGTCGAGGGGTTTTGATCTATGTACCAAAGACTCTCGTTAGTTGGTTATGCATCTAACCAATGTTTCGGTTGTGATTGTACCCGGTTGTAATAGTATCTTTAATTTCAGTTGACATGGCATGAAGTGTTAGGAACACTTGTTGATTTTGTGTATCTGATGTTGTATTTTGAAAAGTGGAACTTGGTTAATGATCACTTTTAAGCCAATATAATTGATGATGTATCATAGAATGGTTTATGATGTATAATGTTGGTTTAAACATGTTTTACTCCTTAAGCTTTGCATTCTTAGTATGCATGGGAAAGCTTAAATTGAGGGTAGCAAATGGGACATTGCTGTTAATCTATGATACATGTTGCATATGGTTTAATATGCATGTTTTGGAAATGTTAGGTGCATAGTTTACAAGGGATGATAATGTTGATGATGTTAAAATGATGATTAAAAGGTGTTTTGGAATGTGGTTTTTCAAAAGGATTGTTAAATGCTTTTAGATACATTGATGGTGTTTTGTTTTAGAGCAACCCTCACTAATCCTAGTGTACTTACGCTCTCTCTTTCCATCAATGCAGAGAATTAAAGGTTGCAGGCAGCAAGCAAGCAATATGAAATCCAGGGACTTGTGTTTGTGAAAGTATGATTTTGATTTAGACTTGTAGTAATAAAGGCAATAAGGTCATTTATTGTTTGGGAGGGTTGTTTGCTAAACTCACTGTGTGTGTAAGTTTTAAATGTTGGTTTGGACTTGTAAGAGGCTTAAAGTGCTTGATATGTGTTTGGTTTTATGTTTTGAATGTTGAGTAGGAATCATGCCTATAGATGATGTGGATGATGGTGTTAGGCTTGTTTGGTTTGTTTAATGTGTTGGTATGTTGATATTAAGCATGCTTCTGATGTTATATGATGATTAGATGTTGTTTGAAGCATATTAGATTAAGCCAAATTGTCATATGTTCGACCAAGAGGTCATTACAGGTCTGTCCATATTGGTACGGGTCCTCAGGGATTGGTACGTGGGACTTGTCTTGACTCAATCTGGGCAAAAATGCCAAGGCGTACTGATACTCCTAGTAACCGTATTGGTACACATAGATGAAAAATTGGCCTGGTGTCGGTACACGGACAATCATATCGGTTTGCCCTTTAGCCACTAGAAATTCTAGTACTAAAATTCAATACCCGTGTCGATACGCTTGAGGACGATACTGATAGGCCTTTGTAAATCACACCCGTTGTGATACGGATAAGGGCCATACTAGTACACAAGTCGTTATTTCGGTTAAGATGTTTCCTAAATTTTGAATTCCTTGTAGTTTAGTCCATTTTTCCTTGAATATGCAATTAAATGAGATTGGATTATTATTTTGAGTTGAAATTTAACTAGTATGCAACAAAGTCAATCTTGTGCAATTGGATGTCGATTCGATGGCCGATTGAGTTGTAAGTTTCACCATTGGCCGCATGATTACCTTAGGACTTAATTATGCATTTAGAAAAGATAAAATGAAAAATTGACTATTTTCTACGTAAATCATTCTGGTTTGGCTCAACAAACCCAATGTAGCTCGCTTGGTTCGGTCTGGCGTCTAGGCCGGGTCAAGAGGGTTACATTTGTTGGTAACATAGCCAGGTTTACAAAAAATTAGGATATTGTTATTGGTTGTTCAATGTTGTTTGCTATGTGCGGTGATTGTTTATGGTACGGTGATTGATATATGTCATGTTAGGGTAATTTTGGGGACACATTGCCTTATTACTACAGTTATAAAATGATTTTGGTTTGAAATGACAGTCTTGGATCCTTGCTTGAAGCTCGCCCGATTGTTTTTATTTTGGTGTAATTATCATGCCTTAAATATGTTTTTATACAATGCCATTGAGGAGAGAGGTACGATCGAACGTGAATGTTGCTGCCAGAGGGTAGGGAGTGATATAGTGCATCTTGAGGGATTGCCACCTCCTCCACCTAATCCACCTGAGGGAGTGGAGCAAGTACCACGTATACCACCTGGTCCAGTGTATTGTGATATGACGCCTTTGGTACAGGTGATGACTGGAGCATTTTAGGCCGCGATGGATGGAGTACATGTAGCCGCACTGGTACCCACTACTACTATTAATCTAGGGTTTCCATTAGAGCTTCTACGTAGCCTGGGAGGAGTTGAGTTTAGAGGGTTGGCACCTGAAGCATCCAAGGAGTGGTTTGCCAGTACATATCAAATTTTGGATTAGTTGGGGTGCAGTGACATCCGTAAGCTAGGATGTGCAGTGTCGCTATTGTAGGGTGATGTATATAGTTGGTAGACTACTGTGATCACGAGCATAGAACCTAGTGATGTAAGTTGGGAGTTCTTCTAAGATGCCTTCAGGAAGAAGTATCTGGGAGTTAGATACTTGGATGAGAAGAAACGTGAGTTTATGGCCTTGGTTCAAGGCAGCATGACAGTATCTGAGTACGAGGTACAGTTTGTGAGCCTGAGTCAGTATACGCCTGAGTTGGTACCGGATGAGAGGTATCATTGTGACCGATTCCATTACGGATTGGTGCAGGATGTTAAGACATACATGTTGGCCATTGATTATACAGATTTTGATGTGTTGATTACATGGGCGAAGGACATAGAGAAGAGCTTGAGCTTACTTTATCATCGGAACGGTCCTGGCTGGGGTAAGAGAGCAACAGATACTGGTGGTCTGGTGGTCAGACCAAGAGGCACCGAGATAGGAGGTTTTGTCTGGATGCGAGACGTGGTGGAGATGGTGCTGGGTGAGGATCGCATGGCATAGTGCCCAGGCTAGATCAGCGCATAATGTTTGTTGGGTTTGTGGATCACGAGATCATTTGAGGCAAGACTGTCCATGTTTGGCTAGAGAGGGACAAGCTCCTTCGACTGTTGCTATGAATTCTTGTTTGAGTTGTGGATCTAGGGATCATATGAGACATGATTATCTACTATTGGCTGGGGGTAAACAGGTATTGCACCTGTTGTTGCACCACCGAGAGGCCGTGGGCACTGTCGAGGTAATTTTTATCGCATAGAAGAAGGACTGTGGCACATACAGTGGCGATTCTACCCGAGGGTGTTGGACCTATGAGGATCTATGTTCATCGTGAGGGGAAGAATAACACAGATGTGATAGTAGGTACTTTTACCTTGCAGTCTATGTCATTACTTTCTCTGATAAATTATGGTTCTACATATTCAAATATTTTGTATAAGCATGCGCATTTGCTTGATGTACCAGTAGAAATGTTAGATGTAGGTATTCAAGTAACAAGTTCTTTTTGGGAGACGGTTGTTACGAGAATGTTGTATAGGAGATGTCCTCTGATGGTTCAATGTCACATGTTTACGGCTGATTTGATAGAACTACCGTTCTATTGTTTTGATGTGATCTTGGGTATGGATTGGTTGTCTGAGCATAGAGTTGTGGTCGATTTTGAGAGCAAGCGAGTTTCATTGAAACTTGATGATGATTATAAAGTGTAGTTGTAGGTAAGAATGTTAAGTTCTTGTCCAATGCGGTTTCGACCTTGGAGGCGCAGAAGTTGTATGAGTATGGATGTCAAGCATATCTGGCTTATGTGATGAACCCGAACATTGAAGAAGTGTGGACTAAGGATATTTGTATTGTTTGTGTGTTTTTGGGGGTGTTTCTAGAGGAGTTACATGGGCTTCCACCAGAAAGAGAGGTGGAGTTTTGTATTGAGACGTATGCTGATACTGCTCCAATGTCAATTGCACCATATCGTATGGCACTAAAAGAGTTGAAGGAGTTGAAGACGCAACTCCAGGAGTTGTTGGATCATGGTTTCTTTCGACCTAGTGTGTCACCGTATAGAGCACTGGTGTTGTTTGTGACAAAGAATGATGGTACTTTGAGGATGTACATTGACTAACGGCAACTGAAGAAGTTGATGATTAAAAATAAGTATCCTTTATCACGAATTGATGACTTGTTCAATCAATTCAGGGGTGCTATGGTGTTTTCTAAGATAGATTTGAGATTTTGATACTATCAGTTGAAGGTTAAGGATAAAAATGTGCCAAAGACTACTTTTCGTACAAGGTATGACCATTATGAGTTTCTGGTGATGTCGTTTGGGTTGACGAATGCGCCTGCAGCAGTCATGGACATGATGAACCAGGTGATTCATGAATTCTTGGATCAATTCGTAATAGTGTTCATTGATGATATTCTTATTTACTCTCGAACCGAGGAGGATCATAACTGGCACTTATGGATTTTGTTGCAAACCTTGTTGGATAATCAACTTTATGCCAAGTTGAGCAAGTGTGAGTTTTGGATTAAAAGTGGTTTTTCTTGGTTATGTTGTTTCGGCGGAAGGCATATGGGTTGATCCGCAAAAGGTTGAGGCGATTGTAAATTGGAAGCAACCTAAGTCAGTAATAGAAGTCCATAGTTTCTTGGGGTTGGCAAATTATTATCGTTTCTTTGTGGATAGGTTCTCAAGGGTTACTGCTCCGTTGACCAAGTTGTTGCAAAAGGAAGTATGTTTCTAGTGGATGGAAGCTAGACAACAAGCTTTCGAGAGGTTGAAGGAAGCTTTGACACAAGCTCCAATCTTGATTCAACCTAAGTCAGGAAAAGAGTTTGTGGTTTAATGCGACACATCCTACATGGAGTTAGGATTTGTATAGATGCAAGGTGGGAAGGTTATAGCTTATGCATTGAGGCAGTTGAAGGTGCATGAGCACAATTACTCTACGCATGATCTAGAGGTTATTGCAGTTTTGTTTGCGTTGAATATTTGGAGGCATTACCTTTATGGTGAAAGTGTACTATGTACACGGATCATAAGAGTTTGAAGTATTTGATATTGCAAAAGGAATTGAATCTTAGGCAACGTAGATAGTTGGAGTTGCTTAAGAATTATGATTTGATGGCCGAGTATCATCCGAGCAAGGCAAATGTTGTGGCTGATGCTTTAAGTAGAAAAGCTGTTGTGGAGTTTAGGGCCATGTTTGCGAGGTTGAGCGTGACGCGCGATGGTGATATGTTAGCTGAATTGTAAGAAAAGCCATCTTTGTCAAAGTTGATTAAGGAAAAACAATCTTATGATGGAGCGTTGGTACCGTATGTTAAGGATATTATGGATGGAAATCCTAAGGATTTTCACTTTAATGATGATGGGTGTTGTGTTTTAAAGATCGGATAGTGGTGCCTAGTGATGTTGAGTTGATGCAAACTATTTTGGCCGAGGCACAAGCTAGTCATTTTGCTATGCATCCCGGTAGTACCAATATGTATCGAGATCTAAAAGAAAAGTACTTCTGGTGGGTTTGAAAATTGATGTGGCTAATTTCATTGCTTGGTGTATGGTATGTCAGTGTGTAGGTTGAGCATCAGTTTCCTTCCCGGTTGTTACAACCATTGAGGATTCCAAAGTGGAAATGGAAAAGGATCACCATGGATTTTGTGTCGGGGTTACCTTTGACACCGACTAAAAAGGATTTCCTTTGGGTGATTGTTGATCAGTTTACGGCGTATACCTTGGACAGGTTGGCGAATCTTTATGTTGCTGAAATTGTAAGGTTACACAGGGTGCCCAAGTCGAGCTTTGGGAGTATTTGCAGCGAGGTTTGGGTACTCGCTTGAATTTCAGTACTTCATATTATCCTCATACGGATGGTCAGTCTGAGCGTGTGATTCTGATTTTGGAGGATATGTTGAGATGTTTCATCATTGAGTTCCAAGGAACTTGGGAATGGTAGTTTCCTTTGGTGGAGTTTGCATACAATAATAGTTATCAGACAAGTATTAAGATGGCATAGTTTGAAGCCTTGTATGGTAGGAAGTGTCTTACACCTTTGTGTCGGGCTGAGGCTGAGGCTGAGGAAAAGTATGTTTCAATGCCTGGATGTGTTGAAAGACACGAATGATAAGGTAAAGCTTATTTTTGACCGATTGAAAGCGGCCTCGGATAGGAAGAAAACCTACGCATATTAGAAGCGTAGAGAAGTTGAGTATGTGGTTGGTGAAAAAGTTTTCTTGAAAGTCCCACCTTGGAAGAAGGTGTTGTGCTTTGGACGTAATGGAAAGTTGAGTCTGAGGTTTATTGGACCATATGAGGTACTGGAATGTATAGGCCCTATGGCTTATCGGTTCAGTTTGCCTCCTGTGTTGGAGAGGATTCATGATGTGTTTCATGTATCCATGTTACAGAGGTATCGTTCGGGTCGCATGTGATCCAGTGGAGGATGTTGAGTTGCGACCAGATTTCTCCTATGACAAGGAACCAGTGGAGATCCTTGAATCTAGTATTAAAGTTCTCTGTGGCAAGATGATTTAGCTTGTTAAGGTGTTGTGGCGACATCACGGTGTTGAGAAGGCCACGTAGGAGGGTAAGTCGGACATGATAAAGTAGTTTCCGCATCTATTTCCATCAGGTAAATTTTGAGGACTAAATTTCTTAAGGGGAAGACTTGTAATGCCCCGATTTTGTGCCTAGGAGTTTTATAGGTTGATTAGGCGGTCCGATGGATCGGATTAGAAGATTCGATTCATTTTCGAGATTAAAATGGAAATAAATGTTTTTGAGTAAGGAAAAATTATGGGAAAATATTCTAAAATCATTAAATAATATTTTAAAGGGTTTGGTGAAATCAATTTTACAAAAAGGGTTTCGAAATTGGACATTTGGTTAGTTACCAAAATGTAAATATTGCAAAATTATTTTCTAGTGACTATTTTGAAAAAGGGTCAAATCGTAGAATCCTTAAGGAGCTATTTTACCAAAATTTAATATCAGATTTTCGTCTCATTTAGGATTATTTTTAATGAGTTTTAATTGGGTAATTAAAAGGGTGGATTAACAAAAAGGTTGTTATTTTCTTGAAACCAAAGTTTGATGTAACTTTTTCTCCCAAACTTTTCTCTCAAAGTTCTTCATCCAAACACTCACTTTTTCATCAAAAATCTGAGGTAACACTCTTGATTTCTTAAATTCTTGTTTCTTAATTGATTCTCTAATCTTGCTTTTCAAAAACCTCATTGAATCTCTTTGTTTTTTAAGATTAAAACATCCAATTAAGAGGGAAATCACCCATTAGAGGTAAGGTTCGTTCTTCTCCTGTAATGAATGATTATTTATTGAAATTTCCAAGTATTTGATCATTGTTTGATGCTTTCTAACTTGATTTGATGATTTAATTTTAGAAAATTGGTTAAATCAAGGTTTAAATGATGAGATTAATGGATTTTCACATAGGCTCTGTTTTGTTGAGTTCTTGATTAATTCTAATCATAATTTTGATGTTTAATAATGTTAATAAGTGAGCTTTAACATTGGAATTCCGAAACTAAGTGAATCTCTAATTTTCTAGGTTGTTAGTTGTGAGTTTTTGAGGAGTTGTGGAGGTTTAATGAATGCTGGAGGTATAAGGATGATGTTAATGTGTTTTTAGATGTTAATTGAGGGTTGAGTTTCATTGTTTGTGGCTGGGTTATGTTTGTATTTGTGTTGATGTTGATTTCAGTTGATGTGGAGAGGTCTTCGCTTAGATTTGTTGAGGATTGATGTTGTGGTGGCTTTGAATGCATTTGGATGCATTGAAACCTCTGTTTTTGTATGGGTAAAACAAAGGAGGTTGAACCTCAAGGTTGAGCGAATGTTTTGGAAGCTTTAGAGGCGAGTTTACCGTATCGGCAAGTGAGGCTTTGCGTGTCGATGAGTGAGAACGTGTTTTACAGCTGCTCAAAGGTTTGAAAGTTGTGTGTGGGAGTTTATATCAAGCTTGAAACACTGGTCTAAGCTCGAAAGTAAGTAAATGATAAATTCTCTATCGAACTCAGTTTGGCAAATGGTTTTTATGCACTTATTTTAATGAATTGATTACTCATTGTATATGCATGATATGAGCATGGTTTGATGCTGGAAAATGGTTATCTAATGATTTTGATGCATTTGGAAGTACTGCATGTTTTGAACATTGGTAATGCAAGGTAAAATGCATTGAGTAAATGGTTTTGATTGATGCTTATGAAAACAGTGAATCAATGTTTAAAAAATGAATTACATTGGCAAGTGATGGTATAAAAAGGTTTTGGAAACGTTATCAGATATAGTTGGCCGACCATAGGATTGATAGTGCACTATAAAAGTCACATTGGATGTTGAGGGGTTTTGATCTGATATACCAAAAACTCCATCTAAGTGCCCTAACAGCCGAGGGGTTTTGATTTATGTATCGAAGACTTCCGCTAGTGGGTTATGCATCTAACCAATGTTTGGGATATGATTGTACCTGGTTGTAATAGTACCTTTAATTCTGGTTGAGATGACATGAAGTGTTGGGAACTCTTGTTAAATCTATTTATCTGATGTTGTATTTTGAAAAGTGGAACTTGGTTAATGATCACTTGTAAGCCAATATAATTGATGATGCATCATGGAATGGTTTATGTTGTATAATGTTGGTTTAAACATGTTTTACTCCTTAAGCCTTGCATTGGTAGTATGCATGGGCAAGCTTAAATTGAGGGTAGAAAATGGGACTTTGTTGTTAATCCATGATACGTGTTATATATGGTTTAATATGCATGTTTTAGAAATGTTAAGTGCATGGTTTACAAGGCATGATAATGTTGATGATGTTAAAATGATGATTAAAAGGTATTTTAGAATGTGGTTTTTCAAAAGGATTGTTAAATGGTTTTAGATGCATTGATGGTGTTTTGTTTTAGAGCATTCCTCACTAAGGCTAGTGTGCTTACACTCTATCTTTCCATCAATGCAGAGAATTAAAGGTCGGAGGCAGCAAGCAAGAAAAGGGACATCTAAGGACTTGTGTTTGCAAAAGTATGATTTCGATTTAGACTTGTAGTAATAAAGGCAATGTGGTCATTTGTTGTTTGGGTGGATTGTTGGCTAAACTTCACGTGTGTGCAAGTTTTAAATGTTGGTTTAGACCTGTAAGAGGCATAAAGTGCTTGATATGTGTTTGGTTTTATGTTTTGAATGTTGAGCAGGAAACATGCTTATAGATGATGTGGATGATGGTGTTAGGCTTAATAGGTTTGTTCAATGTGATGGTATGTTGATGTTAAGCATGCTTCTGATGTTATATGATGATTAGATGTTGTTTGAAGCATGTTAGACTGAGCCAAAGTGTCATATGTTCAACCAAGTGGTCATTACTGGTATGCCCATACCGGTACGGGTTCTTAGGGATCGGTACGCGGGCTATCTCGGCTCAATCTGGGCAAAAATCCCAAGGCGTATATAAGCCTGGTAACCATAACGGTACGCATAGCTGAAAAATTGGCCTGGTGTTAGTACATGGGCAACCGTATCGGTACGCCCTTTAGCCATTGGAAATCCTGGTTTTGAAATTCAATACCCGTATCAGTACGCTTAAGGACCGTAACAATACGCCTTTGTAAATCACACCCGTTGTGATACAATTAAGGGCCGTACGGGTACGCAGGTCGTTATTTCTGTGAAGATGTTTCTTGGAGTTTGAATTTCTTGCAGTTTAGTCCTTGTTTCATTGAATATGCAATTAAATGAGATTGGATGATTATTTTAAGTTGAAATTTAACCAATATGCATGGAACTTGACTAATTAAGGATTGGTAACATTAATTTTAAAGAAATCCTCATAATTTTTAGAAATTGCAACAAAGTTCCTGAAATGCAATCTTGTGAAATTGGTTGTCGATTCGACGCCCGATTGAGTTGTAAGTTTTATCGTTGGCCGCATGATCATCTTAGGACTTAATTGTGCATTTAGAAAAGCTAAAATGAAAAAAATGGACCATTTTATAAGTAAATCTTTCGAGTTTGCCTCGGCAAACCTAGTGTAGCTCGCTAGGTTCTGTCTAGCGTCTAGGCTGGGTCAAGGGGGTTATATTATATGCCAATCTGTACCGGTATGGGTCCTCAGGGATTGATACATGGGGTCTTTCTCGGCTCAAATATGTGCAAAATTGCACAGGCGTATCAGTACGCGTAGCTAAAATTATAACTGGTGTCGGTATGCGGACAACCGTATCGGTACACCCTTTAGCCACTAGAATTCCCTGGTTTTCATATCGAACAGCCGTATCGGTAGGCTTGTGGACCGTGCTGATACTGTTTGTAAATTAAACTCGTATTGATAAGGGATGTAGGTGTACCGGTACGCAGTTTGTTAATTCTGGTAAAATGCTTTTTGAAGTTTGAATCTTTGCAGTTTAGTCCCTATTTCTTGATCATGAAATTAAATAAGTTTGGATGATTATTTAAAGTTGAAATTTAACCGGTATGCATGAAACCTGACTAATTAAGGTTTGGTAACTTTATATTTAAGAAGTCCTCCTAATTTTTAGAAATTGTAATTTGGCCCCTAAAGTGCAATCTTTCCCAATCGGATGTCAATTCTATTCCCGATTTAATTGTAAATTACACCGCTGCTAGCATGATCACCTTAGGACTTAATTATGCATTTAGATAAGATAAAATGAAAAAATAGACCCTTTTCTAACTAATTCTTTTGGGTTTGTCTCGGCAAACCCAATATAGCTCACTTTGTTCGGTCTGGCGTCTAGGTCGGGTCAAGGGGCTTATAAGCCAAAAACTCATCAAACATATTTTAGTCCATTCTTGGCCAAACTCCATCGCAAAAATCAAATCCAATCTTCAAAAATTCAACACACTCAAACAACTACTTTCAATTTAAATGCATAATTTCGTGAAGGCAGAATCCACCAAACGGTGCAATAATAAATGAAAAGAAAACTACACGACCTTTCCTGAACCAAAAAAGTAGATTCCATGATATCGTTGTGCACTCTGAATTCCGAAAATGAAAGTCAATCCAATGCCTTATATATATTTAATACCTTGACCATCCTCATGGAAATAACGTTAGGGACACTATCAAGTTCTCCTCAACAATCAACATCATTTGTCAAGTTTCAATCCTGAACATCAACTTTCTTGAATGATGCGTACATCATAACCTTATCATCTCCAACACTTAAAAATCCTCTTAGAATCTTGGTCAAAGCTTCCTCGAGCATACTTTATGAATCTTGGTATTACTATCAAGCATACGACACCTTACGGTGTACTCATTTCCATTTACATCACTTCACTAACTTCTTGAGTTCAAAAAATCCATATCATTAACATTAATGGTAATAACCACTTTTAATGTTTGAAACAACAGACCCATGCCACTTATAAACTTACGAACGAGGACAATGTCACTCAAGTTTGGGGACCATTTTCAATTAATCTTAATCGAGGACCAAGTCAACTCAAGATCAAAAACCACTTTCTTATAGTATCAATAACCCAGACAACGCTTACTAAACTCAAAAGTAATTACTAAATAAATAATTTCTCATTTAAAATTCAAATTCATTATCATTGTTTAAACATGACAGTTGGGGCATAGGCTCGTTAAGTAATCCAAGACAAACCTACAAAAACCTTTTCAAAAATATTTGTAATAGGGAATGTGTTCTCGGTTAACCCCAACATCAGCAATTAACAACATGAGCACATACGAATACATTTATCACTTTCTCAAAATAACCAAATTTAACTTTACTGGCCCAAGTTCGTGAACCTGGCTTTGATACCACCAAATGTAACCCCCTTGACTCGGCCTAGTCGCTAGACCCGAACCAAGAAGATTACATTAGGTTTGCCGAAGAAAACCAGAAATATCTTACTCGATTTATGGTCCATTTTTGTTTTAACATATCTAAATGCATTATTAAGACCTATGGTGTTCATACAAGTAGTGGTTCAATTTTCATTCGATTTGAACATCGATAAGGCACTCTATTGCAAAAACAACCATTCTAGGGACCAAAATGCAAATTTGAATAATTATAGGGACTTATACAAGTTTTATGTTACCAATACTTAATTAATCATATTTCATGCTAGCATGTCAAATTTTAGCTCCAACGAATACCGAAAAAGCATCCAATTTAGCAAAATACAAAATTAAGGACTAAATCATAAAATTGCCAAATTACAGGGACCACCATGTTTATAAAAGCTTCTTACAAAAATTAGATACATTAAAAGCATTCTTGCAAAAACTTAGGTCAAACGGATAACACTTATTAATTGATGCAACAACATACGGTGACCAAAATGCACGAATCTAAACTTGGTAAAAGCCCAATAACTGAATTAACTATTGATTGTACCAGTACACAGAATTTCGTACCGATACAAGATGCACTAAAATAACAAAAATACATACAAACAACATTTACATGCTTCTATTGTTATACCATTATTAAAGAAACAGACTCAAATAAATCGCATGCTAATTAATCAACATAATTCATATTCCTATAAGTAAAATAGAGGCATGCTTCCTAATAATATAAAGCCATATCCAAGATGCACCAAATGGCCAAGAATTCATACAAATGTTATAAATCAAATAAAACTAGATACATGTGATATTATAAACACTTAGAATCAACCAACTCATCTGATTGTTAATTCAACCAATTTAAAACATTAGAATTTATGAACAACAAATGTACTTGGCATTAAATAAAACCAACATCGTACACACTAAGTAAACTCATCATCCAACATGATAGAAACACCAACCATATAATCAAGACTTACAAAAAATACATTCCAACAATTAACCCACATTGTCTTATTACTGATAATGATAAGACCATAAACATACTCTTTAAAACGCTTGTCTTGGAATCCCTCCTTGCCTCGAACCATAACCCCACACTTGCTTAATTCACTGCATTGACGGAAGAAAAGAGAGCGTAAGCATATAATTCCTAGTGAGTGCACTCAAAGGCTAAAATTTCATTGCATTTTCAAAATCAAAACCTATATTAGAAACCCATTTTAAAGCAAGTCAAACACGCCACTTCCAAAGCATTTAAATAGAACATGCTCACTCGAAACATATACTTCATGCTTTCATAACAATCTTTTAATTCTTGAGACATTTAAATGAAATAAGCTTGATCAAATTATAAGCATAAAATCTTACAATATAAAGCAAGCTTTCATTCCAAAGTAAGATATGAGTGTAAAGCCACGAAATACGCTTGCTTCTTTTGGAAACATAACATGCACATCAACCATATGCAAAATGGCTTTCTAATAATCATGCATAAATAACCATATGCACACAAGCTTTCAATAACCATATAGCTTTTGATATAAAAACATGCTTAGCCAAAGCAAACATTTTTCTCATTTGTTTTCCAAACAAATCATGCATAATAACCATATGCATCAAAACTCTTTTCTTATGTCATGAATCTCATATATTGGCAATTAGTGTGACCATGGATAGACTCGCCTCTATCCATACATTCAAAACCAGAACGTTATTCATATACATCAGATACACGGATTTCTCATGGTGCACTCACCTCTACCAAATCTAACTTCAGCCGGGAATAGGCTCACCCCTAACACACAACAAATAGGCCCACCCCTATTACAAGAAACTGAGAAAACCATCAGCTCGAGTATCCTAGTTAAACCGCTATACCTCAAGAGCTGTGGAGCGACCGACTTTATATTATAGTGCACTTTAACCCTATTACATGCTAACTATATCCGATACTTTCTCATTACATCACATAGCCAATAAATCATTTTCAAATACATTAACTTACTGTTTTCCAATGCATTTTCACAAAACCATTTCATATGCAAAACCACATTGCTAAAGACAACAACACATTCCTTTTAGGAACAAACCTCAATGCTCATATGCATCCATATACTTTGACAAACATTGCATATTAATCTCAAAATGATGCATTAACAGTAAGTAAACCAACAATGCTTTAAACCAAAACATGTAAATCAAAAACTCATATCAAACCGATATTGAAAAGGCAAAAATAGAGATAACTTACTTCTGAGCTTAGCTAAGCTTGCTAGGCTTTAACTAAACCTCCAAAGCCATAAACCAAAATTTTTCATAATACCAAAACACATTTGCACTCACCAAAATGCTACCGTCTCGATGTCAATGTCTTGATGCCTAACCGGAAATCACCTAAACACTTGTCATCTTTCACAAGAAAAAGCAAAGGTCAATATAAATTAGACCGCACCAAAACAACTACATAATTAAAATACCCCATTGAACAACTCGTTTTCAAATAACCATCACTCTTATACATTCCTGACGCACATAAATTTCTACTTCGTATTTTTTTCACTTAAATATCTCCAAAATAGGGCAGTACCATATTGCCATTTCCAATTAAATGCTCTTCCAAACTGCCTACTACCATGGGTAGCAGTTGCACGCCGAGCTCCACCCATCGAAAGGTAGGGCAACGCCCCTATTCCTCTCGCCCAGCCTTGCCATTCGACCCCTCTTTTTTTTACTTTTTAATTACTTACAAGAAATTAGTCAAACACCTATGGTGCATTCTCATATTTCATCCAATAATTAAACCAACCATCCTACCAATCACCCTATTCAAGAACTTAAATCCAATCTTAACCAATTAGATTAATTTTGGGAATTAAATTACAAAATCAATTTTAGATTATTATTACCCATGCACAAAACATTAAAACTCCATGGAAATCATTAGATTACTATAATCGAATTAAAATTTATGAGAAAATCTATTAAAATCCAATAATTTCATTAGAAATTCATTTTAATTATCCCAAAAAATAAGAAATCTTAGATTAAGAATCAAAATCATGTAGAAAACCATTAAAGAATATTTTTCTCACCTTGCTTGATGAAAAACCAACTTGAAAATGAACCCCCCCTTCTTGATTTCCAACAAGAAAAATAGTGAAGATGATGTAGAAATCAAAATCCTTAATCCACAATTGATTAGAAATAAATGGAGAAGAAATTGAACTAAAAATAATTAAGGAATCAAGAAATCCCTAAGTTTTGTTTGGAAGAAAATAAGAGAAACTTAGAAAGTTCTTTCTCATCTTTTAGAAAATTATAACCGTCAACTTCTTTTTTGTTAAAAATAAAAGAGAAAATATATTTCTTTTATTTGATTTAATAATTCCATTAAAAATACCACTTTAATCCCTTTTTTTACAAAATTGCCATTATTAATATTTTACAACCCTTTGCAAAATAGTCACTAATTAAATTAATATTAAATCAACCCATCTAAAATTACCCAAGTTCAATTTCGTCATTTGACAAACGCATTTAAATATTTTCAAAAATATTAGGCACAATAAATTTATCAAAAATCAATTTAATCAACCCAAATTATTTTCTAAAATTAATTAATTAGCTAAAGCCTAACCAAAAATTCCAACCCGATTCCGATAAATCACCCGAATCTTCTAGACCTTTTTTAGGGTGGTACACGGAAATCTATAGAGAACTAGAATGCACGCGGTTAGGATTTATCTTTTCTGTAATATTTCTTGCTTTGATTTTTTATTATTATGTACTAATCCATTTTCTGTTTTGTTTGCATATTCATTTAGTGTGCATCGCATCACATCCTATTGATATTTCGAAGCAAATGTCATTTATTGATCATGAGCTTTCGGGTAGCATCATCCAGCTCTAAGGGTCCGTTGTTCAATTGTAGATATCAAAAATGATTCCCTAGCATCAGCTTCAGTATGGTGATTGTGTGCGGAAGGAAACGGTTCTCAATTAGCCAAAGAAGGTGCGTATGGATTTGCCTCAAAACAATTTGTCGAAATTGATCACTCTATGGGAAAGCTTGGAGACTCAGGATCGATCCATATTCACCAGAAAATACGAAGACATCGCCCTCTTGCTCAGAGTAGAAGTAGATGAACCAATGATCTCTGTAGTTGTCAAATTTTGTGGCTGGCATATCGATGCTTTGTCTTTAATCGAGAAAACATAACTCGCACCATCGAAGAATACATCTCGCCGGTCCAAAGATCTACTCAAGGGTACCAAAAAAAGCTTGTCGATCTCACCGGTCCAAAGGTAGCCTAACAAGATCTACTCAAGGGTACCAAAAAAAGCTTGTCGATCTCACCGGTCCAAAGATAAAAGAGGTGGATACACATCTCATATTGAAAAATAAGAGTCCACATTTCACATGTGAATTCTTATATGCCTAGACTGTGAGGAACATGAAGCAGGAAAGGTCTTGGATCTACTCGGCCTAGCTATTTATGGGCTGGTGATTTTTCCAAAGGTCTTGGGGTACATGGAAATAGCCGTTGTTGAGTTACTGGCCCAGAAGAGTGTAAATCATGTCCAACGATCTTAGTAGAGACCATCAGATCATTGAATTTCTATCAGACCCGTGGGAATGCTCGCTTCACTGGAGGTTCACAATTCCTTATGGTTGTGGAGCCACTTTTGGGAAAATGGGAAGATAAGCATGCACCTGACTTCCAGAGACCTGGTCCTAATCAAAGAAATCACCAAAAGAACGTAGCTATAAAATGAGAGCCATGAACAGTGGAAAGTTTTCTCTGAGACCTCATCAGTGATGATGTATCATGGAAAGCCCTATGGATGTATCTTGTGTCGATTATGTACATTTAATACCCCAATATTAGCTTAGTGACTAAAATGCAAGGAATTAAAAGTTGGTAGTTTTAGTTCAATGACTAAAACGTAAAGTTTCAAAGTTTGGTGGCTAAAATGAAAGGTTAGGAAAAGTTCAGGGATTACTATGGTAATTTCCCCAATAAGTGATTTTATTTAGTAATTTTATTCAATATAAGTATGAATTAGATCGAATTAAGTACCTTGATATCGGTTTTTAAATTTAAGATGGGGAAAAAGGTACTGAAATTGGATTGAATATAATTGTTAAAAGTGCTCAGGCCAGAGAAATTTTAAGATGGGTGACCTATGGGAAGATTACATAAAAGTGATTTTGATTGATATTTTTGATTCGGGAAGAGTAGAGAAGATTCGTATGGATTATCGATTAAGGAAAATCGCAGTAGAAGTATTTTATGAATATTGAGAAAACGGATCAAATCAAATTTTAGAGATTGATCCAAAATGCTATGAAAGAGTCATAGAATATTATTTTGGAATATTCTATTATGGTTTGGTTGGATTTTAACTAAATTAGTTGGATTTTTACAAGAATGGTTAATTGGTGAATATTAAATTAGTTGAAGGACAATTAGGACTTTTCACCCTTATTTTATTAAAGTAATTGATTATTTTTGGATAATATAATGATTAATATGTTATATGAAATTTTTTATTAGTCCCTATTTTTGAAACGTAAAAATGTTTTTAAATCATTGTGACATTTCCGACTCGTGTTCAGTGTACGGATACGGGAAGGGGATGTTACATTTATTGGATAAAATAATATAGGTGTTGGAAGATGATTGGTCATAATTCAAGGCTAAAGTGGTCTTTTGACTATTAAGGATTTTTATTATTTTAATATGGTTAAACATTATGCCATTTGGCATAATTAAAGACCAATTTTTTTGTTTTTGCAAAAATCATCTTCATCTTTCTCCATAGTTGCCGCAAGCTTCGTATAGGTAAGGGTGAAATTTTTTATTCAATTTTAAGCTTCTTGAGTTAGATTTGAGTTAGAGACATGAAACAAGAAAATAATCTCCATGAAATTCTCTATATTTTGGTATAATTTTTACTTAGTTTCCATGTCTATAAGTTGAAGTTTGGAGATTTGGTTGGATGAAGAGCATGTTGATTTCTTGAGTTTTATTGGTTTTTCATGTTGGAAATATGCTTGTGTTGTTTTTTCTATGATTCAAGTGATGAAAAACTCAAGAAATAATGGTTGAAGACCATTTGGCTATGATGAAAGTTGAGGGGAAATTATGTCAAATTTTATTTTAATGATGGAAATGATGAGTTTGATGTTATACAAGCTTATTTGTGTTGTTAGAATGATGAAATACCTATGTTCTTGAATTATGGAAAATTAGGGTTTATGTCAAGTTTGGAGTTTTAAGTTGTGAATGAAAAAAGAATGGTTTAAAATGATGATATAAGGTGATTAGAATGAAAATTCCTAATTATATGACATTAGGGACCAAAATGTAAATTTTGGAAAGTTTAGGGACTTGGTTGTTGAACTTGTTTTTGAAGAATATTGGGTTGAAAAATCAAGTTAAGTGATTTGGAGGTTGATTTTGAAGTTTATTCTAACTTTGGGACCAATTTGGAATTTTTGGAAATTATAAGCACTAAGTTGTGAATTTTTAAAGTTTAGGTCCTAAAGTGTAAATGATAAGAAATGCAAGGATTTGGCTTGAAATTGGTGGTTGGAAGCTTAAAAGTGTCCTTAGGGACTAAAATGTAAATTTTGGGAAAAGTTGGAAATTTAAAGAAAAGTATGAGAAATATTGATTCGAATATAGAAGGTTTTATTGGATAATTTTTTGTAAATAATGGATAGTTATTTATTTACTTTCCATTATTTTATATGGATTAAGTATATTCTAGCATATACTTTGAAATGGTATATGTTATTTTAATATAGATACCGATAAAGATCGAGGTTGTATTAGTAGACCGGGAAAAGAACTAATTCGAGATTGATATCGAACAGTGAAGGAAATCTTTGCAAGGCTAAGGTGAGTGCATACATGTTTTAACTTGTATGTTTGTTAACATGCAATTTTTTTAAGGTAAAGATTTATTTTTATAAAGCATGGCATGAATTTTAGCATGATACTTTATTTTAATGATTTAAAGATTATGATACATTTTCATGCTTATATATGTTTTATAGCATGACAAATGCATGACAAAGTTATTTGATGAATTTTTTAAGTGGCAGTATACCATGAATGTTATAAAGTATACTGGAGTATGAACTGCTCTAGTATAAAGGTGTTTTACATGATGTATATATGTATGTTTGAAAGTATGGATTTGGGTTATTTGCCATTAATTGTAGGAATTGTTTTTAAAAGTTTACCCTTGGTAATTATAATGTTGAGTATTGTATTATAAAGTTATTGACACTTTATTGTGTCTCAACACTTCCTTGTGTCTACGAGTAAGATATTGACACTCTTATGTGTCTCGGTACTTGTCTACGAGTAAGTTATCGACACTTCTATGTGTCTTGGCACTTTAATGTGTCTACGAGCATGATATTGACACTTCATTGTATCTTGACATTTCAATGTGTCTACGAGTAAGAAAAGAATAATACAAGTCACTTGATAATTACTATGGGCTATATGATGTCATATGATAACTATATGGTTTTACAAGATAGCTTATGCTTTATGCTAAAGAATGATTAAAGTATGATTTACTGCATAAATATTCCTACATTACAAGTTATATGATTTATTGATTATCATGCATATGAAAGTATCATGCATTATTAAGCGTTTATAAATATTACTTATCTTATGCCTCACTAAGTTATTCTTAACGTGTATTTTGGTTATACACGTAGGTAATCGGAAGTAGTAGCAGAGCTTTTGCATCGACATCTCTTTTGGGGGAGATATCATATCAACAGGTTATTTCAGTATCTGCGACTTCCTTATTTTGTATGAATAGTGGCATGTATAAGATAATCTATTTATTTTGTTTAAAATGTTTTTAAACCGGCCTGCCTTGCAAAAGTTTTGTACTTGTAAAATTAACGGTATACTATATGTATAATTTTGATATGATAATATAATGATTAATATGTCATATGAAATTTTTTATTAGTCTCTATTTTTTAAACGTAAAAATGTTTTTAAATCACTGTGAAATTTCCGACTCGTGTTCAGTGTACGGATATGGGAAGAGGATGCTATAGTACAAGTGTGGGAAGATGGAATGGGTCCCTTTCATAAGCTTATAAGGAGCCATCAACTGAGCGCATTTATTAGTACAACGACAGTATGATTCTCAGCAATTTGTTTTTCACCCATGGGTTGCAAGAGGAGGCATTCACATACAAAGAAGATACTTCCACAAGACTAGTCGTGGAGATGGCTAGTGCTTGGAAACAACCATGTTGCATGGAGTTGGCCTAATTCTCCGGTGTCACACCTGATTATGTGAGTTGGAGGGAGCAAAGGATTGATAACTTGGGCATCTCGATTCTGATAAACTAGTTGAACAACCCTCAACCCAGCATCTTCGTGCCAGAGTTAGAAATCTACAAACAATACTTTGAAAGTGAAAAGGGGAGTGTTATGGGGAATAATCAATGAGCTCAAAGAGAGGCTTGTCGCGAAGGAATACCAAGGGGAAGGTTATCATAAAGAAGCGAAGGACCTCATGATGAAGCAAGAACTTCATCTAAAGGACGTTCATGAGTTGACCCAATAGAACAATCACCTGAAGGCAAAAGTAGTGCATGTTAGCAGCCCAAGGGCTTCAAGATAAGAAAAGACACAACTCGATGAAATGAAGATGGAGTTGAAGCTTTCACAGCATGAAGCCAAGAAACAAAAGAAGAGGGTTGATCGAATTTCTAGAGAGAAACGACACTAGGAGGACCAATACTCTGAAGCCCTCAGCAGCCTCAGGAAATATCGCAAGTTAAACCAAGAGATGTAAACCAAGTTAAGTGAATAAGAAATAAAAAGGGCCAAGGCAGAGCTACTTCGTTACAATGTTAAGGATATGAAAGCACAACTACAAGCACACAAGGGTTACATCTGCATCATTCTAGAATATTGGTATTTTGAAAGAATCTAGTGGTGTAATTCATGATGCGTATCTAAAGCTACATGTTTGGGGAGACAAGTGTATATTAATCACCTGAATCCTCAGTTGCGTAAAGTAGTCTCCAAGGCTTGAGAGATGAAGGCCGAGACATAATAACTAAAAGAAAGGATCTTCCCAACTTGGGAAGATGAGAAACAATTGCTAAACTTACTGGACGAGGCAACAAAGCAATACCAACAAGTGAGTTTTTTCTATAGTGGTGTTTAAAGGGTAGTTGTTCTAGGCAGAGAATTCAGGCAACTGACCCTAAACCGTATAGAATGAGGGTAAGAGCAATCAGAGTGATGGATTCGTCCAATTTTTTAAGCTTTTAATAATAAAGATGATGTATACCCTACCTTATGATCAGTGAAATGTTACTTTTGACGTCAGGATATAAATAGTCTTGCATTCATTTCATTTGCATCATGGTCATTCTTTTGCATTGCACCATATTAATCATCCATTAATTAAACCAAGCAATAAAGTTAACTACAGGAGTTTCTAAGGAGTATATCAAATTCACGGCAAAAATTCGCACAAGCACAGTACCCGCTCTAAAACTAGAAGGATGGCCATGGAAGATAGGATGACAAATGTGGAGATCAACCTAAGGGTGTATAGGATAGGCTCGATAAAACTAAAAAAGAACTGATAGACGAAATTGCACAAGCTCAAAGGAGCACTATTAGCCAGATAGTGACCATTCTAGGATTGAAAGACAGAGAAGCGTTGTAACACCCCGAATTTGGGCCTAGGAGTTAGCTAGGTATATTAGACGGTTAAGATGAACCGGATTAGTCGGTTCGTTCTAGTTTTAGAATTAAATCATAAAAAATATTTTTAGCATGAAATAAAATATGGAAAATGGTGAAAAATACTTAATTTGACAAAATAAGGTTTGAATTATGGACATTTTGTCCTAGTGACTAAAATATAAAGTTTGAAAATTTGTTTTTGGTGACTAAATCGTAAAAGGCTCAAAACTTAGAATCTTTAGGGAACTATTAAGCCAATTGGTTTTATCAGACTTTTTCTTTATTTTGGCTATTTTAAAATGGTTTTGAAAGGTTTTAATAAAAGGCACTAAAAGAGTTTTAATTACTTTGCCAAATCTTTTTCTCATGTAACTACTTTTTCTCTCAATCTTTTCTCTCAAATTCTCAGCAGCCAAACTATCTTTTCTTTTCTAAAAATATCATAAATCAATCTTTTCAATCTTACTTTTGATTTCAACACTTGATTCCTTTGTTCTACTTTGGGTATTCTATTTCTACTTTGGAGATTTCATCAAAATCAAGCCAATTGAGGGAGGAGTCTACCATTATAGGTGATTTTCATTTCTCTCCTCTAATAAAAGGTTCTTTATTGAAATTCCCAAGTTCTTGATCCTTTAGAATCAATTTATGTTATGTTTTAATGATTAAATCAAGATCTAAAGGTTTAATGTTAATTTTGTTAAGAAATTTATTGAGTTTGGTTATTGATCTGAATCATAGCAATCTTGATTGGTTTAGATCATGATTAAAGTGTATTTTGATGATATTTAATGGGATTTATAAAAGGAAACCCGAAACTAGTCGAATTGATAATTTTCTAGGTTGTGAATAGTTAGTTTTTGAGGTGTTTGTAGTGTTAAGATGTTGCTGGAGGTATAAGATGAAGTTGTAAGTATTTTTAAATGTTAATTAGATGTTGAAATAATTGGCTTATGGTTGGGCTTTGTTTAGGTTGTGCTTTGTGATGTTTTCAGTTGTTTTAAGGAGGCATTTTATGGTTTTTGGTGAGACAATGTTGGGAATTGATGTTGTTGGGATTATGGATGCATAATGATGCATTAATCCTCTGTTATGATGTGAATAAAACATGGGAGATCAATCTTATAGCGATTGATGAAGGTTTGGAAGCGTTAGACTCTTGATTTCACATCAACAAGTAAAGCTTTATGTTATCGGTGAGTGGAAACGAGATTTACAAACTTGTAAAGGTTTGAAAGTGATTTTTTGAAGTTTAGATTAAGCTTGAAATTCTTGTCTAAGCTCAGATGTAAGTATTAGACGATTACGGTCTCAATTTTGGTTTGGCAAAGTTGATTTTCTCATGCCTATGTTTATGATCTGATACCTACTGTTTATGCATGTTTTGGAAATGGATTATGATACAAATGATCTTATATTGATGATATTTTAGCATGGTAGATGCTTTATGAAAAGTATTTCGATGTTATGAAATGCATGGTCCGTTGCATTGGAAATTGGTTTAAACGATGCATATGAAAAATAATGAGGTATCATGTTTAATATGGAATATATTGGCAAGAAATGTTATCGAATATAGTTGGCATACCATAGGGTTTAAAGAGCACTTTAATAAGTCACCTCATGTGTGTCAAGTGGTTGTGATTGTACCGTATTCGCCACCATGGGTACCTCAGCAGTCGAGGGGTTTTGATTGTACTATTTTCTCCCACTGATGGGTATTAACCATTGTAACTATAGAGGGGTTTATTGTACCATTTGCTCCGATTAAATCTATGGTTAAGTGCTTTAAGGAACCACTTGTGAAATCCGTGCATCCGATGTATTTTGATAAATGAAAGAATTGGTTTAGGGTCACTTTAATGCCAATATATGAACTAATGTATCATGATGGATGAATTGTGTTTTGTGTAATGCGATTTATATATGTTTTGCTCTTTAAGATTTGCTATTGGATGAATAAGCATGTGAAGGCTTAAATTAAGGTTTTGCATATGGGATTATGCATGAGATCCGTGATACATGTTTTTAATATGGTTTAATATGTATGTTTTGGAAAGGTAAAAAGGGCATGAGATGTTTTAGCATGAAGTTGAAAATGTGGTTTGCCTCAAATGGTTTTAAATACATTGATGATTGTTTTTAGAGCGTCCCTCACTAGGCGTTGTTTGCTTACGCTATCCTTTCTCATTCATTGCAGAAAAGTGAGTTTTGAGGTAGCAAGCGAGTATGGAGGAATCCAAGAATCGTTTTACTTTCACGTATGGTTTTAATAAATGAATTTCTAGTAATAAAGGGCAATGTGACCAAGTTGTAATTGGGAGGGTTGTTTGCTTACTCCCTGTTTTGGACATGTTCTATTTGGTATTTTTTACTTGTATGAAGTTATATGGTATGATTTGTGGATTTCAGATGAGAATTGAATGCTTGGGTAGAGACTATGCCTCTAGGTTCTCTTGATTGTTTTGCTACGGATTGAATGTTCATCTAGCATGCTTGGTTGGTTGTGTAAATGATGTTAAATATGTCATATGATGTTTGTTTATGTTTGAAGAATGTTAGATTGAGCCTAAGTGTCATATGTTTGGCAAAGAGGTTATTATAGCCCAGTTGTACCGATATTGGTTCCTCTAGGATCGGTATGGGGTCTGATAGGGCTCAATTTAGGGAAAATAACAAAGGGGTATCGGTACTAGTTGACATCGTATCGGTACACCCTAGAGAATAATTATACTGGGATCAGTACACGGGGTATCGTATCGGTATGGGCTTTAGCTATTGGAATCCCCTAATTTTGAAATGTACAATGGGGATTGACACTCAAATAACCGTATTGATACGAGTATGCCACATTGACTCATACTGATATGGTGCAAGCCTGTATGGTACGAGATTAGTTAATTTCGGTATTTTCATTCTGTATTTTGGATTCTTTACATTTGGTCACTGTTTTTTTTTTGTAATGCTCAATTAATGATGCTGGTGTGATCCAATTTTGATGCAAATTCACATAGAGGCATGTAATGGAACTAATTAAGTGATGGTCTCATAAATATGTAATTTATTCCTTTAATTAATAGAATTTACATTTTGGTCCCTAAAGTGTTAAGTCATGCAAATTGAATGCTTGATTCGTCTTCCCCTGTTGTACATCATACATTAGGGTTAATTAAGTATCTAGGCAAGTTAAAAAGAAAAAAGGGGGATCGATTTAGGATATTAACTTGGGTTTGCTTTGGCAAACCTAATGTGACATCTTTGATTCAGTTTTGGCAGCTAGGCCAGGTCAAATAGGTTATATTTGGTGGTATCAGAGCCAGGTTTGTGAAAGCTAAAAGGTTGTTGATTGTTGTATGATATGTATGGTGTTTGATTATGTGATTTTATGACTTAAGTATGATATGTTGGGGTAAAATCTTGGGGACACATTGCCTTATTACTACAAGTGTAAAAGGATTTTGTTTTCAAAATGTGAAAGTCTTGGATCCTTGCATGAAGCTAGCCTAATTATGTTTTTGGTTATATTTTTAGGCTATAAATACATATTTTTTAGTATGCCACCGAGATGAGAGCTTAGGTTGAAATGAATAATGATGCCGGTTGGCAGAGAGTTGAGGGTGAGATAGTGCATCCGAATGGGTTGCCTCATTCTCCGTCTAATTTGCCAACTAGAGTGGATGCTAGGCAAGTGCCGCCAGACTCACCTAGACCAGTATTTGGGGATATGATGCCTTTGATTTAAGCTATGATTGGAGCTTTCCAAGAAGTTGTGGCTGGAGTGCATGTAAGGCACCGGTACCGGCAATAGTTGTTAATCTAGGACATCTGTTGGAGCGTTTGTGTGGTTTGGGAGGTATTAAGTTTAGAGGTTTAGCTCCTAAGGCGGTTGAGGGGTGGTTTGCGAGTACCGAGAGCATTATTGGTCAGATAGAGTGCACGGATGTGCGTAAGCTGGGTTACATTGTATCCCTGCTTCAGGAAGATACCTATAGTTGGTGGACTACCACTATAGGGGGAATGACACCCGAAGGATGTGACTTGGGAATTCTTCAGTGCTTCCTTTTAGAGGAAGTATTTGGGTACTTGGTACTAGGATGAGAAGAAGCATGAGTTCATGTCTTTGGTTCAAGCCAATATGTTTATTATGAAGCATGAGGTTCAGTTTGTTCGATTGAGCCAGTATGCACCTGAGTTGGTTCCTGATGATCGTCAGTAGTGTGATCATTTTTTATATGGTTTGGTTAAGGATTTTAAGACCTATATGTTGGCTTCAGACTATACTGATTTTGATGTCTTTATTAGCTGAGCAAAAGATATTAAACAAAATTTAGGCTTGTCTTCTCGTTCTAGGGGCTCAAGTTTCAGCAAAAGAGTTACTTATTCAGATGTTGGTGGTGGTTGGTTCAAGAAGAATCGAGCTAGGAAGTATTATTCTGATTAGAGATATGGTAGAAGTGATGTCAGACATGGACAATAGGGTCATAACACCTATGTTGGAGTACTCGAGTGTAGGCGTTGTGGAAAACGTCATCTGAGAGAGTGTTGGGCTACGCATAATGCATGTTGGAGTTATGGTTTGCAGGATCATTGAGACATGATTATCCATAGCTAGCCAGGGATGGACCGGCTCCTGCACTTGTTGTTGCACTGTAGAGTGGTCGTGGCCGAGGTGATTTCAAGTATTGGGAGAAAGGTCAAAGGACTGTTGCTCATACAGTGGCCATTCAACTTGTGGGTAGTGGACCTACGAGGATCTATGCGTATCGCGAAGGAAGAAATAACATAGATGTGATGGCAGATAATTTTACTTTACAGTCTATGCATTACTTTCTTCGATAGATTATGTTTCTACACATTCATACATCTTCCGCGAACATGCACGTTTGCTTGATATACCTATAGAAGTGTTATCTGTGGGCATGCGAGTAACTAGTTCTTTTGGAGAAACAGTAGTTGCTAGAAGGTTGTTTAAGATATGTCCTATGATGGTTCAAGGTCATGTGAATGCGGTTGATATGATGGAGTTGTTTTTTCATGGTTTTGATGTAATCTTGGGGTATAGAGTTGCTCATAGGCTATGGTCGATTTCGAAACCAAGCAAGTTTTGTTGAAACTTGATGATGATTATGAGGTGGTGGTTGTTGGCGAGAATGTTAAATCCTTGTCCAATGTGTTTTCAGCTTTAGAAGCACAGAAGTTGTTGAAGCTTGGGTGTTAAGCATAACTAGCTTATGTTATGAACCCAAATATGAAGGAGGTACGTGTTCAGGATATTCGTATCGTTTGTGATTTTCGGGAGTGTTTCTAGAGGAGTTGCATGGGTTACCACTGAATAGGGAAGTAGAGTTTAGTATTGAGACATATACGGATATGACTCCGATGTCGATTGCTCTGTATTGCATGGCACCGAAAGAGTTGAAGGAGTTGAAGATGCAACTTCAGGAGTTGTTGAATCGTGGTTTTATTAGACCTAGTATTTTGCTGTGGGGAGTACCAGTGTTGTTCATGAAAAAAAGGATGGTACTATAACAATGTGCATTGATTATTGGCAACTAAAAGAAGGATGGCACTATGAGAATGTACTATGAGAATGTGCATTGATTATGTGTGGGATAGTTGCACTCGTGCACCTTCAACTGCCTAGATGCATAAGTCACAACATTTCCCCTTGCATCAACACACACCCCAAACCAAACGTAGGATGTATCACTATTGTAACACCCTAGTTTTGGGCTTAGATGTTTTAAAGGTTGGTTCGAAGGTCCGGTGGACCGGTATTATAGATTCAAGCTAGTTTCAGGATTTAATTAGATTAATTATTCTTGATGGTGATAATTAGGGAAAATGTGCTAAAATTATTATTTAATATACTAATGATTATGGTGGAATCAATTTTGGAAAACAAGTTTTGGAAGGTTGACATTTTGGTTAGTGACCAAAATGTAATTTTTGAAAACTATTTTTTAAAGGTGACTAAAATGAAAAGGATCAAATTATTAGAATCCTTAAGGAGCTAATTTACCAAGTTTTTGCTGGTGATTTCTCTCTTCAATTGTCTTTTTAACATGTGTTTTAAAATATAATTAAAAGGAATTTTAGATATTAAAGTTAGTAATCACTTTTAAAGAAATTTGACGTAACTTTTGTCTCAACTTCTTTTCTACCAAACACTCTTATTTTCATCAAATCACAGAGGTGAGAAACTTGTTTTCTTAATTTCTTGATTTATAATTGATTCTTTATCTTTGATTTACAAAACCTTATTGAATTCTTGTGTTTTTCATGCTTTAAACAATCAATTGAGGGAAAATCACACAATAGAGGTAAGGTTCGTTATTCTCCTATATTGATGGTTCTTTATTGATATTACCAAATATTTGATCCTTTATTTATTATTTATAATCTGATTTTGTGTTTCTATAATGATTAATTTATTTAATTGTGTAAAATTGATAAAATAGTGGAAGATCTGAATTGGATCTATTTTCCAATGTTGAGGATTGTTTTTAAACATATTTTTGATGTATTATATTGTTGTTAAGTTGACTTTACCATTGGAATCTTGAAACTCTTGAATCCCTAGTTGGTAAGGTTGTTAGATTTGTGTTTTTGTGGTGTTGAAGTGGTTGTGTAGTTGCTCGAAGTATTTGGATGAATTAATCATGTTTTTAAGTTTTAACTGATGATGGTTGATGGATTGAAACGTTGTAATAAGGCTGGGTTAAGTTTTGGAAGTGTTTGATGATGATTTCGGTATGTTTTGGATAAGTTTTGAGTGGGAAACTTGATAGTTGTTGGTAATTGCTTGTAGAAAATGGTTTGAATGCATAATGATGCATTTTCCCTTTGGTTTTATGTGGTTAAAATAGGGGATAATCAAAGTGACAAAGCTTGATGTTGTTTGTGGCTTGCCTGAAGCTTGATTCGCGTTGGCAAGCAAAGCGAAGTGTATCGGTGAGTGGAAACTGGTTTAAACGCCTTTAAGAGGTTTAATAAAGGTTGTTGGGAGTCTAGGTTAAGTTTGAAACACTTACCTAAGCTCGAAAGTAAGTTTTCCCTCTTTTGCTCTTTAATATCGGTTCGGATATGAGCATGTGTAATTCATTTTTGTTCGTAAACATGGTTTGACTTATTTACTGGAAATGCTTGATTTTAAGTACATATGCAGGGGTTTAAAAGTATAAGAAATGCTAGTGAGCATTGGTTTTCATTTCGGTCGGGAATGGTGTTATTGCTTTGGCAATGTAATTGCATATGTGGTGGTTTTGTATAATGCATTGTAAAACAGTGAGTAAATGGTTTTGTAAATGATATATTGGCTACGTAACATGATGAGAAACATTCGGATATAGTTGCCATGCCATAGGATGAAGTGCACTAAAATATGTTAAAAATCGATCGTGGTTAAGAGTCCTTGAGGTAAGCGGTCGGCTACTCAAATTATAATGTTGTCACTTGGGTTGAGCGGTCGGTTCCCCTTGTTGATGTTGATCTTGCGGTTGGCAAGGGTGCTATATCATGCGGTCGGCATGGTATGGTTTATGGTAGTGGTCGACTATCATAGGAGATTCGTGTATTCGAAATGTAAGATTAACAGTCGATTACTTAAAGATTAGCGGTCGGCTAATCAAGGATAGAGGTCGTCTATTCGGGGTCACTATAAATGCCAATATATGAAAATTCAAGTGTTGAACTTATTTTGTAATGCTTTGAAATTTAAGCATGGGTTGTATTTAATGCTTTGGAATTTAAGCATGGATTTGTATTTAATGCTTTGGAATTGAAGCATGGTTTTGTGTATAATGTTTTGAGGAATTTAGCATGTGGATTTTAATGTTTTGCATATGGTCGATATGCATGTTTTGATTTGGATTCATTGGAACTTGCTTAGGTCGTAAGCATGGGTTGAAAACAAGTGTTTAGTTTTCAAAGGTTATAATGCATCATTGTTTTAAAGAGCATCTTCACTAAGATGTGTGCTTATGCTCTCTTTTTCCTAATGATGCAGAGCATTGAAGTTTTGGGGCTGCAAAGGCAAGACAAAAGTGATCCTAAGACAAAGACTACTTTGAGTATGAACTCAGTTTATGTTCCCGGTTAATAAGGCAATGTGTTCGCCATATTTTAGGGATTTGTATTTCTGTTTTCCATGAGTTTTAAGAATGAGTAGTGCTAGATATTATGGTTTGTTGAGCTTGAGTGAATCTTGCCTATGTTGTTGCTAGCCAAGTGCTAGAGTATGCATTTAGTTGGTTTTGATTGATTGTCATGGTTTGATGATTCAAGCAAGTTTGGTTTGATGCTATAAATGTGCAAGCATGCTGTGTATGCCTTAAATGTACCAAATGTGAGTTTTGGTAGCTTGGTGAAAAGTTTTTGGAAGCATGCCTATAGGATGTTTTGCGTAATATAAATGCTATGAGTAGTTGTTGAATCTGTAATGCTTTGGATGGTAATGTACCTTAGTGATGTTGTATAAGTGATTGAAGCATGTTAAAGTGTTTTGGTTATCATCAAAGTGTGTTTAGACAACAATTTGGGACATTACAAGTCCAGGCGTACCGGTACGGGTGTCCCTATTTCGGTACGGGTAAGCCATTCCAGGCTTAGCGCACCAGTACGCGGGCAGATGTTTCGGTACGGTCCAAGGCAAAATTTGGCCAGTGTTTTGGTACTCAAGAAGGCGTTTCAATGCAGTCTAATGGTTTTATGAAGGGCGTTTCGATACGCGGGAGGCATGTCTGTTTCCGAATATGAGGTAAAGTTTGTCTGCCTAAGTCAGTATGCCTTGTAATTAGTTCTTGATGATCGGCATAGATGTTATAGATTTTGGTATGGTCTTGTGAAGGACATTAAGACTTATCTCCTAGCTACGGATTACACAGATTTTGATGTGTTGGTCAACCATGCTAAGGATATTGAGCAGTCATTGGGTTCATCAGTCCAGGCCACGGGTGCGAGCTTGGGTAATAGAGTAACCGATTCTAGCTATTCTGGGAGGCAAAATAGGAGGTTCAAGGACAAGAGGCATAAACCGGATCACAGGCCTAGTGGTGGTGCGAGTCAGGGTAACCCAAGAGTTTGTTTGGTAGCTGAGTGTGAGCGTTGTGGTAGACGTCACAGGGGTGCATATTGGGGTAATACCTTGAGCTGTTGGATTTGTGGATCTCCTGTTGAGATCCTTGATGTTGGCATGTTAGTAACTAGTTTCTTTGGTGAGACAGTTACCACTAGAAAGTTGTATAGGCGGTGTCCCTTGGTTGTGCGAGGTCATGAGTTTGCAGCGAATCTAATGGAGTAACCATTCTATGGTTTTGATGTCATTTTGGGTATGGATTGGTTGAGTGAGCACAAGGCAGTCATGGATTGTGAATCCAAAAGAATTTCTTTTATGTTAGCCGATGATTATGAAATTGTGGTGGTTGGTGAGAATGTGAAGTTCTTGTCCAATGTTGTCTCGGCTACTCGGGCGAAAAAGATGATACAAGGAGGTTGCCAAGCTTATTTGGCAATTGTGATGAATCTTAAGACTAAACGTGTCCAAGTGCAGGACATTTGGGGTGTTTGTGATTTTATGGAGTTTTTCCATGAAGAGTTATCGAGTTTACCGCTGAATAGAAAGGTAGAGTTTGGTATTGAGACGTACGCAGGTACGGCGCTGGTGTCTATTGCTCCTTATAGGATGGTACTGAAGGAATTGAAGGTTTTAAAGTCACAACTTCAGGAGTTGTTAGATCATGGGTTCATCCGACCAAGTGTTTCGCCTTGGTGGTGCTCCGGTTCTCTTTGTGAAAAGGATGGATGGTACGATGCATATGTGCATTGATTACCATCAGTTGAATAATCTAATGGTGAAGAACAAGTATCCTTTGCCGATGATTGATGATATGTTTGATCAGTTTCGCAGGGCAGCGGTGTTCTCTAAGATTGATCTAAGATCGGGGTATTATCAGTTGAAGGCTAAGGATGAAGATGTGCATAAAACTGCATTTTGTTGAGGTACAGGCATTATGAGTTCTTGGTCATGCCTTTTGGTTTGACAAATGCCCCGGCTACATTCACGGATATGATGAATAGGGTGTTCCATGAATATCTTGATCAGTTCGTGGTGGTGTTTATAGATGATATTCTCATGTACTCTTGTACCGAGAAGAACATGATCGGCATTTGCGGATTGTGTTGCAGGTTTTGAAGGATAATCAGTTGTACGCCAAGTTAAGCAAGTGTGAGTTTTGGCTTAAGGAAGTGATGTTCCTTAGTCATGTGGTTTATGCGAAGCGTATTCGTGTTAATCCACAGAAAATTGAGGCTATTCTAAATTGGATGCAACCTAAATCTATTTCAGAGGTTCGCAGTTTTCTTGGGTTGGTTGGTTATTATCGCCGCTTTATTGGTGGTTTTTCTAGTATTGCGGCACCATTGACGAAGTTGTTGCAGAAGAATGTTCCTTATGTGTGGATAGAGAAGCAATAGCTTAGTTTTGAGAAGTTGAAAGAAGTTTTGACACACGTTCCTATGTTGATTCAACTTGAGTCCAGAAATGAGTTTGTGGTTTATAGTGTTGCGTCTTACGTTGGGTTGAGTTGTGTGCTAATGCAAGATGGTACAGTTAATCAAGGAAAAGCAACTGTATGATGATTCGTTGGTTCCACATGTTAAAGATGTGATCGAAGGTAATCCGATGAATTTTTGTTTTAATGATAATGACGTCTTGTGTTTTAAGGGTTGAATAGTTGTGTCGAATGATGTTGTTTTGAGGCGCACTATTTTGACGGAGGCTTATTCTAGTCCTTTTGCTATGCATCTGGGTAGTACAAAGATGTACCGAGATTTAAAGGAGGGGTGCTATTGGGTTGATTTGAAGAATGATGTAGCAGAGTTTGTTGCCCGATGTATGGTGTGTTAGCATTTTAAGGCTGAGCATCAGTTTCCTTCTAGATTGTTGCAACCATTAGGGATTCTGGAATAGAAGTGGGAGAGAATTACCATGGATTATGTGATGGGTTTGCCTTTGACGCTGTCAAGGAATAATTCTGTTTGGGTAATTGTGGATTGGCTTACGAAGTTTGCATATGTTTTGGCAGTACATACAACTTATACATTGGATAGGTTAGCGGATATGTATATTGTTAAGATTGTGAAGTTGCATGGGGTACCTAAGTTTATCGTGTTAGATAGGGATCCGTGTTTTACATCAAGGTTTAGGGAATATTTGCATAGAGCTTTGGGTACACGGTTGAATTTCAGTACTTCGTATCATCTTTAGTTGGATGATCAGTCTAAACGTGTTATCCAAGTCTTAGAGATTATGTTGCGTTGTTGCATCAATGATTTTCATGGAACGTGGGAGAAGCAACTACCGTTGGTAGAGTTTGCTTATAACAATAGTTATCAAGTGAGCATTCAAATGACTCCGTATGAGGCTTTGTATGGTAGGAGGTGTTGTACGTCGCTTTGTTGGGCTGAGGTAGGTAAGAAGTATGTTTCTCTGCCTGATGTGTTGAATGACACCAATGAGAGAGTGAAGCTTACCAATGATCGATTGAAAGTGGCTTCGAATAGGCAGAAATCTTACGTGGATTTGAAGCGTAGGGAGATTGAGTTCGCGGTTGGAGATAAAGTGTTTCTAAAAGTTTCACCTTGGAAGAAGGTGATGAGGTTTGGACGAAACGGTAAGTTGATTCCAAGGTTCATTGGGCCTTAGGAGGTGTTAGAGCGTGTTGATCCAGTCCCTTATAAGTTAAGATTACCCAAGGTTCATTGGGCTTTGGAAGTACATATCAGACCCATCGCATATGATGCCTATTGAAGAGATTCAGTTGAATCTGGATTTGACCTATGATGAGGAACCAGTTAAAATCTTGGATTCCTGTAGTAATGTTCTTCGTGGGAAGACCGTTTAGTTGATAAAATTGTTGTGGCTACATCGAGGTGTCGAGGAAGCCACGTAGGAAAGTAAGGCGGACATGAAGAAGCGGTTCCCTTACCTTTTTTCGTTTGGTAAATTTCGAGGACGAAATTTCTTAAGTGGGGGAGAATTGTAACACCCCGAATTTGGGCCTAGGAGTTAGCTAGGTGGATTAGATGGTTCGGGTGAACTGGATTATTCGGTTCAATCTAGTTTCGGGAATTAAATCGTAATAAATTTTTTTAACACAAAATAAAAAGATAAAGTTTTAATTAGTTTTGCCAAATGTTTTTCTCACATAACTACTTTTCCTCCCAATCTATTCTCTCAAATTCTCAGCAGCCAAACTACCTTTTCTTTTCTAAAAGTCTCAGGAATCAATCTTTTCAATCTTACTTTTGATTTCAACACTTGATTCATTTGTTCTACTTTGGATATTCTATTTCTACTTTTGAGATTTCACCAAAATCAAGCCAATTGAGTGAGAAGTCTACCATTAGAGGTGATTTTCGTTTCTCTCCTCTAATAAAAGGTGCTTTATTGAAATTCCCAAGTTCTTGATCCTTTGGAATCAATTTATGTTATGTTTTAATGATTAAATCAAGATTTAATGGTTTAATGTTAATTTTATTACTAAATTTATTGAGTTTGGTTATTGATCAAATATTGATTGGTTTAGATCATGATTAAAGTGTATTTTTATGATATTTAATGGGATTTATGAAAGGAAACCTAAAACTAGTTGAATTGCTAATTTTCTAGGTTGTGAATAGTTAGTTTTTGAGGTGTTTGTGGTGTTAAGATGTTGCTGGAGGTATATGATGAAGTTGCAAGTGTTTTTAGATGTTAATTGATGTTGATTAGATGTTTAAATCGTTGAGCTTTGTTTAGGTTGTGTTTGGTGATGTTTTCGGTTGTTTTACGGAGGTGTTTTATGGTTTTTGGTGAGACGGTGTTGAGAATTGATGTTGCTTGGATTATGGATACATAATAATGCATTAAGCCTCTGTTATGATGTGAATAAAATAGGGGTGATCGATCCTATAGTGATTAACGAAGGTTTAGAAGTGTCGGACGTTTGATTTCACTCGGCAAGTGAAGCTTTGTGTTGTCGGTGAGTGAAAACGAGATTTACAGCCTTGTAAAGGTTTGAAAGTGATTTTTGGGAGTTTAGATTAAGATTGAAATGCTTGTCTAAGATCAGAAGTAAGTATTAAACGATTATGCTCTCAATTTCAGTTTGGCAAAGTTGATTTTCTCATGCCTATGTTTATTATTTGTTACCTACTGTTATATGCATGTTGGAAATGGATTATGATACAAATGATCTTATATTGATGATATTTGAGCAAGGTAAATCCTTTATGAAAAGTATTTTGATGTTATGAAATGCATGGTTTGTTGCATTGGAAATTGGTTTAAACGATGCATACAAAAAACAATGAGGTATCATGTTTAATATGGAATATATTGGCAAGTGACCAAAATGAAAATTTTGAAAGTTTAGGGGTTAAAGTGTAAATTTTGGAAAAATTTAGGGACCAAAGTGTAATTTTCAAAAGTCAAGTATTTAACCCCGTAAATGAATAGTTCATCCCCAAGAGTGACCTTTCCGTGTTACCCAGATTTTTCGTACGGAGTTTGTATTAATGGCTATAAAGCGATAAAGTTTAGAAATTTGGAAATTGTAGTTGGATCGAATTGGAATTTTAAAGACAGTCCAAAATTTATGGAAAAGTTATAAAATACTATTTTTATGAGTATTTTATTGTAGTTGGTTGGATTCCAACTAGACTCAGTTAGATTTTTACAAGAATGGCAAACTAGTAAATAAGGAATAGTTGGAGGGCAAGTTGGTCATTTGGCAAAGATGGCAATTTTGAAATATTTGAAGTTAAAAGGGTTATTTTTGGAAGAAGAAATTGATGATTTAAATCTTGGCCCTTGATTGATGATAAGATCAATCTCAACCGTTGGATAAAAGGGCACTTTGATAATTTCCTATTTAAATGAATTTAAAATTAATTTATATATTACAAGTGTAATTTAATGGTGAAAAGATGAACAAAATATTCATCTTTTCCAGCCCAAAAACATGAGAGCTAGGGAAAGAAAGAGAAAATTTTTCCAAGCTCGATTCAAGCCCCGAAACTCAGTTTTCAGGTAATTTCTTCGACTACAAAGTTGTTCTACTCTTCAAGCTCTATCTTTTGATATCAATAATTCATGGAATCCATTCTTGATTGATGAGAATTTACATGTGAAAGAAATTAGGGTTTATGAACAAAATTGGGGCTTTTAAGATTTTCTGATTCCATGGTTGAATTCAAGTTGAAAACAAGCTAGTATGATGTTAAAATCATGTTTTTCAGTTAGGATTTAAACTCTACATATTTTGATTATTATGAAGATGATTAGGGTTTATGGGTTTAAGTTTAATTTAGGGTTTGTGATGTTGGATTAATAATCTAGTAAGCTTGATTTGTTGTTTGGACGTAAAACCCTAATTAAAATTATATGGACCAATTCGGCAAGCTTCAAAGTTAAGGGGCCGAATCTGAATTTCATCAATATGGGGTGTATTTATGTAATTAATGATGTTGGAGATGTGAAATTGATGTTAGAATGCTAAACCGATGTTGAATTAGATTAGGGACCATTTTGACAATTTGTCAAAGTTAAGTGACCATTTGGCAAAGAAAGAAAATTAGAGGGAATTATTTTTGAATAATTATTTGATGAATTGATGGTTTGAAGCAAGTGATGGGAATAAATTGACAAGTGGAAAAATAAGAAGAAGTTAGTATAAATTAGAAGTTTATTATGGAAAGCTATGTAGAAGATTAAATTCTGGTAGTGACTTTGAAAATTCACCATAAATTCTATAAAAATGGTTAGATGGTGAATTTTATACCGTTGTAAAGATGTGTTCGTCTAGTTTTGTTTCCAGAAAACGGAATCTGATTTCGAGTTCCGAGTTAAAAGATATGAATTTTTAATCGAATGAAGGTCAGAAAATTTACAGAGCGGTTTTGGGTCTGGACAGTGTGTGACGGGAGTTTGAAGAATTTTCATAATTTTTGTAGATTTTATTAATTTATTTGGATTATACCGTTAGAATCTTTATCGAATCTAGTTTCTCCAGTATAAAGGAAATTAAGATCCGGTATGTATTCTTCCCGGTGTAAGTAAATCTTTGAAGGTAGCGCAAGTTGCCAGAAAATAGAAATTAATACTTTGTGTATCTAAATGTTTGATAACAAGCTCGGAAGAATTATTGGAAGTTCAGAATAATCATTAAGGACCCAAAATGAGTTTCTGAACAGTACAAGGCAGAAAGGAAAAATATTTGGAAATTTTATATTTGAATGATTATATTAAGACAACATGTTTATGGTGATGTTAGATTTGAATCTAACAAATATTTTATCTTATTCATGTGATAAATGAAGTCAAGTCCGAATCAAAGAAGGTTCGAGGTTCTATAAAGGAAAGGATCGAGTAGAATTTAGTGAGGCTTGCTAATAAATGGCTCAGGTGAGTGCATACATGTTTTTGCATGATATATTATTTTAATGATTTTAAAGATTATGGTATAATTTTATGTTTACAAATGGTTTATACCATGAAAAGTTGATGAACATATTGGAGTATGAACTGCTCCACTATGAAGATATTTTACATGATGTGAAATGTATATGTGGTATTTGTTACTTGTCATTGCAAGAATTGTTTTAAAGTTGCCTTGGAAGTATAATATTGAGAATGATAGCTACGATGCTTTATAGTGTCGAAATCCAACCTTTGAGTTGGTAGTTATGACGATACCTTATGGTGTCGAAATCCAACCTTTGAGTTGGCAGTTATGACGATACCTTATGGTGTCAAAATCCAAAATTTGTGTTGGTAGTTATGACGATACCTTATGGTGTCGAAATCTAACCAATGAGTTGGCAGTTACGATGCTTTATAGTGTCGAAATCCAACATTTTGAGTTGTCAGTTATGACGATACCCTATGGTGTCGAGATCCAACCTTTTGAGTTGGCAGTTACGATGCTCATAAATAAGAATAGTACTTTTATAGTACAGATATGACTTTACAAGATGAATATATGCTTTTAAAGTATAAAGTTTACAGTATGTTTTATGCATAGACATTTCTGCATAACAGATTACATGTTTAAAAGGATATCATGCTTTTAGTAGTATTATGCACTGTAAAGTATTTTATATATGTTCTCATCTTATGCTTCACTAAGTTCATACTTAGCGTGTGTTAATTTTGCACACGTAGGTAAATCAAGATGAAAGTGAGAAGAGCATTGCATCAATATTGGAAAGCTCAACAGGTAATCACAGTAATGACATCCTAATTAAGGTTTGATTTTTGTAGTGGCATGTATACTTGCTAAACCTACTTGAGTTGTGTTTGGTCTTTAAAGTTCGTTATGAGTTCATGATAATTGGCGTTTCTGGAAAGATTCAAGGTTAAGAATAACCCTAGGCGATGAGTTGCCTGCTAAGATAGTTGATTTATGATTTGAAGCTCAGATAAATAAGTTTTGCCGGTTTTAAATAAAGTTAACTGTGCTTGGGCTAGAGAAATTTTAGGATGGGTGACCATGAAGAAATTTTATGAAAGTTTTAAATTACCCTGACTTTGAATAAAGAAGTCATAACATTTTCTACTCGTATCCGGTGTACGGATACGAGAAGGGGGTGTTACAACTATATTCTCCACTAAGGGTACCTCAGCGGTCGAGGGGTTGTGATTATACCATTTTCTCCCACTAATGGATATTATGCATTGTAACCGTCGAGGGGTTTATTGTACCGTTTGCTCCGGTTAAATGTATGTTTAAGTGGTCTAAGGAACCACTTGTGAAATCTGTGTATCTGATGTGTTTTGATAAAGGAAATATTTGGTTTTTGGGTCACTTTAATGCCAATATATGAAGTAATGTATCATGATGGATGAATTGTGTTTTGTATAATGTGATTTATACATGTTTCGCTCTTTAAGCTTTGCTATTGGATGAATAAGCATGTGAAGGCTTCAATTGAGGTTTTACATATGGGATTATCTATGAGATCCATGATACATGTTTTGCATATGGTTTAATACGCATGTTTTGGAAAGGTAAAAAGGGCATGAAATGTTTTAGCATGAAGTTGAAAATGTGGTTTGACTTAAATGGTTTTAAATGCATTGATGAGTGTTTTTAGAGCGTCCCTCACTAGGCATTATATGCTTACACTCTCATTTCTCATCATTGTAGAGAAGTGAGTTTCTGGGGCAACAAGAGAGCAAGAAGGAATCCAAAAATCGATTTACTTCAAGTATGGTTTTAATAAATGAGTTTGTAGTAATAAAGGGCAATGTGACCAAGTTGTAATTGGGAGGGTTGTTTGCTTACTCCCTATCTTTGACATGTTCTATTTGGTATTTTGGACTTGTATGAGGTTATATTTGATTTGTGGGTTTGGGATGAGACTTGCATGCTTGGGTAGAGACCATGCCTATAGGTTCTCTTGATTGATTTGTTATGGATTGAATGTTCATCTAGCATGCTTGGTTGGTTGTGTAAATGATGTTAAACATGTTATATGATGTTTGTTTGATTTGAAGCATGTTAGACTGATCCTAAGAGTTATACGTTTGGATAAGAGGTCAATGCAGGCCCAGTTGTACTGATACTGGTTCCCTGGGGATCCGTACGTAGGGTCTAATACGGATTAAATATAGGGAAAATAACAAAGGTGTATCGGTACGAGTAGTAGTCGTATCGGTACACTCTTGAGAAAGTTTATACTGGGATCGGTACATGGGGTACCGTATCGGTACGGGTTTTAGCTTCTAGAATCTTCAATTTTGAAATATAACATTTGGTTACCGATACTCAACCAAACGTACCGATACGGGCAAGCCACGTAGACTCGTACTGATATTGTTTAAACCTGTATCAGTATGGAGTTAGTTAATTTTGGTGTTTTCATGCTTTGTTTTGGATTCTTTGCAAATTTGTCACTATTTTTGTAATGCTCAATTAATGATGCTATTGTCATCCAATTTTGATGCAAATTCGCACAGAGGCATGTAATGAAACTATTTAAGGGATGGTAACATAAATTTGTAATTTAGGCCTTTAATTAATAAAATTTACATTTTGGTCCTTAAAATGTTAAGTCTTGCAAATTGAATGCTTGATTCGTCTTCCGTTGTTGTACATTATACCTTAGGGTTAATTAAGCATCTAGGAAAGATAAAAAGGAAAAATGGATTGGTTTAGGTTATTAGTTTGGGTTTGCTTCGGCAAACATAATGTGACTTCCTTGATTCGGTCTTGGCGGCTAGGCCGAGTCAAGGGGGTTACAAAGACTCCATGAAAGATAAGGGTAAAAGGCAAGCTTTAGCAGCTCTTCATTAGTGACAACCCTGAAACCTTGAGCACCCCAGCTACCTAGGATAATATGAAAGATTCCTTTAAAAATCTTATTCAACAGCTCCTTTTTCTTTAAGCTCAAAAAGGTTTCATTTGGGCTTCCAACCTCTTTTCCTTTTCCTGCAAGTTGAGAAATCCATAGCATCAAAATTCTCAACTAAGATATTCCCAAAAGATAGCCCTTCTTCTTCCTGGATAAGAGCATGTCTAGTGATAATTGGCGGAATAAAAGATCATAGGGATCTGGAACAAGTTGACTCGAGGCCCTGGCAATTATTGTGTTAGACGAGAAACCAAATTCAAAGGGACAGAGGGTATCTGCATCAGCACCTTGAGCCACATTTTTTCTTTCTGTCATCACATCAAACTTTTCTCTTTCTAGGATCTCTGCTAGTAACCTCGTACCCTCGAGATTACGATTTTTTAGGGAAAGGGAGAGGTTGGGATATGTGCTGCTCCCTGGTCACCTTTTTGACTAGGATTGTCGTTTTCTTTAGCCAAGGAAACTTGACTAGCGATGGCCTGAATTTTTGAGATGCCGAAGAAAGCATTTAGTTTCTTTTCACTGGTGATTTTTTCCAGGTTGGTGATGCCCTCAACCATGGGCCATACTTACTCACTCTCTTCTAAAGGTCGGGTTTGAACCAGCATTTTTTCTCAGCATGCCCTAGCCTGCCACAACCATCGCAAAACTCAGGTATCCTTTCGTATTTAAAGGTTACATAGAGAGGTTTTAAGCTTATTCGGTTCAACATAAACCCAGTTTTTAAAGGATCTTCAACCATGAGTTCAACCCTAATACTTAGTTGCCCATCTCATTTAACTTTCAGGAATTTATCGAGATTTGAGCCAAAATATTTGGGGATGACATTGCCAATCTTTGTTGTGTTTTCTTTGTTAATAAGAGCTTTGAGGAGATTTTGAACTTGTGTAATATCCTAATTTTTGGCTAGTGACCAAAATGTAAATTTTGAAAATTTACTGGCTAAAGTATAATTTTTGGAAAAGTCTAGGGATCAAAGTGTAATTTTCAAAATTATGTATTTTAACCCCATAAATGAATAGTTTACCTCAAGGATGACATTTCTGTGTTACACGAATTTTCGTACGGAGTTTGTATTAATGGCTATAAAGCGATAAAGTTCAAAAAAAATATTCGGATAATCAGATCGAGCTAAAATTTCAGATAGTTCCATAGACCTTAGAAGAGTCATAAAATATCATTTTATGGATATTTGGATGTTAAAAAGATCGGGAAAAATTTAAATCGATCGAAATGACATGGAATGGCAATTTTGTGAGTAAGTTGATCAGTAAAGGGCATTTTGTTCATTTTGCCCAAAAGGGACATGGAGGGAATTTTGAGATTTCTTTTATGGATGAATAGTGGCTGATTAGAATCCAACTAAGTCTAGTTGGAATGTTACAAAATGACAAATTAGAAATATAAATCTAGTTTGAGGGTATTTTTGGAAGTGGAATTTATTGAATTAAAAATTTATTTTTAATGATACAAGTGTCTTAAATATATGAAATATGAAGGAATTATCAGCAAAAATACTCTCCAAAACGTTGGTGAAGAGAAAAAGAAGAGAACATTTTACAAGCTCGATTTAAGTCCCGAATCTTGGTTTTCGGGTAATCTTCCGAACCACAAAGTTGTTCTACTCTTCGGGCTCTATCATTTGATGTAAATAATTCATAGAATAGTTTCTTGGTTGATGAGATTTGATATGAGGAATAAATTAGGGTTTATGAACAAATTGGGCTTTATGATTTTATGAATCCATGGTTGATTTTAAGTTAGAATCATGCTTGTATGATATTAGAATCATGTTATTGAGTTGGGATTTAAAACCTACATATTTTGGATTGTATAGAGAAGATTAGGGTTTATGGATTCAAGTCTAACTTAGGGTTTGTGATGTTGGATTAATAATCTAGTAAGCTTGATTTGTTATTTGGAAGCAAAACCCTAAGTTAAATACATAGGGACCATTTCGGCAAGCTTCAAAAAATTGAGGGACCAGATCTGATTTTTATGAATTTGATGTGTATTTATATTATTAATGATGTTAGAGTGATGAAAATGAAGTTAGAATGCTAAACCAACGATCAATCACATTAGTGACCATTTAGTTAAATGATGTAATTAAGATAGTAATGTTGATTTGAGGACTAATTTGCAAAGTTAAGAAGCTTGAATCCTTATATTTGAAATTTGGTGACCCCTTCGACAAAACAAAGAGAAGTTAGAGAAGTCAAGGTTTAAGCTTATTTTGATGAATGATGTAAAGCGAACATATGAATACAAGCTTTATTCTAGTCATTTGAAGTAAAGTGATGGGACTAAATTGACAAGTAGAGAAATAAGGAGAAGTTGGTGTAAATTAGAAGTTATTTATGGAAAGTTATGTTGGAATTTGAATTATGGCAGTAGTTTAAAAATTCGCCAAAAATTATACAAAAATGGTTAGATGATGAATTTTATACTGTTGTAAATATTCGTTAGTATAGCTTAATTTCCAACAAATGGAAACTGATTTGGAGTTCCGAGTTAAAATATATGAATTTTTAATCGAATGAAGGTTAGAAAAATTGCAGAACAGTTTCTGCCTGGACAACTCTGTGACGTGAATGTAAGGAATTTTCATAATTTTTATAGATTTTAATAATTTATGTGGTTTACACCGTTAGAACCGTTATCAAATCTAGTTTCTCTAGTATAAAGGAAATTAAGATCCAGTATGTATTCTGCCCTGTATAAGTAAATCTTTGAAGGTAGCGCAAGCTATCAGAAAATGGAATTTGAAACATTTTGTATTTAAATGTTAGTTAGAAAGCTCGGAAGAATTATTGGAAGTTCAAATTGGTCACTAAGGACCATAATGAGTTTTTGAACAGTACAAGGAAGAAAGAAAAAATATTTGGAAATTTTATATTCGAATAATTATATTAGACAACATGTTTAAGGTATTGTTAGATTTGAATCTAACAAATATTGTATTGTATTCATGTGATTAATAAAGCCAAGTCCGAATCAAAGAAGGTTCGAGGTATTATGAAAGAAATGATCGAACTAGGACTTAGTGAAGCATTGTGTTAAGTGGCCAAGGTGAATTCATTTTTACCTATTTTATATATATGATATGAGGAAGACTTGCGATAAGTCGACCTTGATATTAATGAAAATGTATGTTGATCAAAGTTATGCAAATGACATGAAATATTAAATGGCATATGTGATACATTGATATGGCTTAATGATTTATGTAAGATAAGTCAGATTTTTAGATATTGGGTATAAACTGCCTAATATCGACTTATATGATTTATATTGATGCTTTGAACATGGAATTTTGATTATAATGTTGATTTTGTCCAAGTAATATTGTGAAGTCTTTGGTATAATAGGATATCCATAGAGTCCTAGCAGTTGCGTCATATCACTATTGTGCGAGATAAACTCTTCGGGTTCAAGTTAGACTCCATGGAGTCGGTTCAAATACTACGGTGTTACATAGCACAAAATGTGCAAGTATGAGGAGCAAAGGGCGTCCTTGAGTATGTACTCATCATTAGATACTACGGCGTTTTATACACTACGATCTCGGTTATGATGACTCATGTACCAAAGTATCACATTATATTGTACTTCAGGCTATAATACTTGAAATGCATTTATATAGGCAGTTAAGTTAAAAAGCTTAACGTGTATTTGATTAATAAATAAAGGTTTGATGATATGATATAAACTGCAATTGGGACTCACTTGCCATTTTGCAGGAACTGTATTGCACTGTTACATGACAGAGGAACAACTTTGATGAGTCAGTTTTATACGATTCTATATTTTTATATAATATACACAATAATTTGTTTATTTATGTTATTTCTATACATTGAAATCTTTACTTTAATTTATAGTTGCCTCACTAAGTGAATACTTAGCGTGTGCTATTTTACACGTAGGTTATTGGGAACTTACCAGAATACGAGTCAAGCATGTTGATCAAGCTACAATATGACAAACATCAGTAAGACATTCTAATTTATGATATTCTCTAGCAGGCATGTATCAATTTATTCGTTAGTTGTTTTAAAGTTATAAGTTTGACTAATAGTCAGATAAATATAAATTATTTGTATGGTTAAAGAATTACTAGTAATGATATTTAATCGGGTAAAATTTTATTTATCGTTTATTGCGTAACGATTTTAAATGTAAGAAAAGGTCTAGGCAGTGTACCTAGTTTTCACCCTGAGTTACAGACTTGTTTTAATAGCTGACTAACATGTTTTATAAACTAATTCAGGGTCAAAACTAGCAATCTGCAAATAGGCTACGAATACTTCAAAAGTCGAGAAATGGTTATTTTATAAACTAGTTTTATGTCAGATGTTTTAAAAAAATTTACAAGTCTAGAACTCTATTAAATAATGTTATGGCATCCTTAATGTGTATTCATACTATGAGTATACGTTAAGGGTGTTACATTTAGTGGTATCAGAGCTACAGGTTTAGTCGGCTCTGGATGCTAAACCGAGTTTGTTATAAGTTTTTCGGTAAATACTTGCCTCTAGAATGTCATATTACTGGTGTGTTGATTGTATGACTTGAAGCTGCTCCTCATTAGTATAAGATAGAATAAGATTATAGTAAGGAAAGTAAGACGCTACTGGATTTCGTCAATCGACGAATCTTAGAGGTTAAGAAATGACTCATTGCGAGTACAATGAAGTGAAACAAGTATTGTAATCAACTTCAGTTTGAGTTGAGTTACATGCATGGTAAAGAGCTGATGTGGTAATTATAAGATGTTAGTCTTTAACATCTATATATGCACTTATGTTTATAACAACATAGGTTAAAAGGAAATTTAGATAGTAACGGCTCACATTTCAAGATAAAAAAGGCAGTTGTAAGATTGTAAGTTTGTGATTAAATGATATTAAGATATTCGAATATGAAGAAGTAAGAAGAAGAAGAAGTATCTTTACTTGGGAAATATATATGCTTGAGGGTCGAATATGGCACTCCAGACGACAACATTGATTAAGTTATGAGAAAGAAAGCTAGAAAACTTAGTAGTAGGAAATTATTAGACGGGAATTATACTTAACCCGGTAAAGAAAGAATGTTTGATGAAAAGCAAATTTTCTCTGAATGGATAGCAAACTTGGTTAATAGAGACCAAGAATTTAGAAATCTGAAGATTTCATTATTAGTGGTTTTCTCAAGGAAATGTAAGATAAAATAAGTTATTAGAAGGATCAAGGTGAAATTGAAGATGTGGTAACAAGGTTAAACATTAACCATTTTCTACTCAATATGATGTTAAAGTACTGGTGAAGTTAGAAATGCCTAGTTAACCGAGGTTTATTATTTCGAACCCTGGATATGATTTTGGAGAAAATTCAATCCCAAGTTCCTTAGACTTTTATTACTAGAGAGCTGGGAAGTATTTAAGTGTTGGACTTCAGGTAGGATATTGAAGGAAAACCATTGTCGATAAACTATTGGTTAAACAAATATAAAGATGATGATAGAAGGGTTTCGTTGTGATGATTGGGAAAAAGCTCAATATGATGGTAACTTATCTCTTGGGACATAGCACAAGGGGGCATGAATTGGTTATATTCCTACCATGCCATTGTGGATTGTCGCTTAAAGCGATTAATATTGAGGACTCAGAAGGCACGGAGATAATAATAGTTGGTGAAAGGGGTAAATCTCTTATCCAATGTAATTTCAGTTGTTTCTGCCAAGAAACTGTTGCTACAAGGCTACCAAGCTTTCTTAGCAAATGTAGTGGATACTCGAGTTTTTGGGATTAAATTGGAAGATATTCTAATTGTCCGGGAGTATCTAGATGTATTCCCAGATGAGTTACCGGGATTTCTTCCAAATTGAAAGGTGAAATTCAAAATAGAGGTGTTATCAGGTAGTGCGCCTATATTGATGGCCATGTATAGAATGGCTCCAACCTAGCTTCGGGAGTTAAAGGTAAAATTGCAAGAATTGTTAGATCGAGGTTTTATAAGGACAAGTATGTCACCTTGGGGCGCACCAGTGTTATTTGTGAAAAAGAAATATGGATTCATGCGATTATGCATAGATTACCGTCGGATAAATAAGGTAACATCAAAGAATAAGTATCCTCTTCCGAAGATTGATGACCTTTTTGATCAGTTAAAAGGCGCAACTGTATTTTCTAAGATTGTCTCTGATCGGGGTATCATTAGTTAAAGATCAAGAAAGAAGATATTTCGAAGACAACTTTTCGAACTCGGTATGGACACTATAAGTTTGTAGTGATGCCATTTGGATTGACAAATGCTCCTGCGACATTCATAGATCTGATGAACCGAGTATTTCAACCTTACTTGGATCAATTTTTGGTGGTATTCGTCAATGATATTTTAATTTATTCAAAGACAAATGAAGAACATGATGCCCACCTTCGCATTGTTCTTCAGACCCTTCGAGACAAGAAGTTGTATGCTAAGCTACCAAAGTGTGAATTTTGGTTGCTGGATGTTGCTTTTCTTGGCCATGTGGTTTTGGGAAAGGGGACAAGAGTAAATCCCAAGAAAGTACAAGCTATAGTTGAATGAAAAAATGCAAAGAATGTTTCTGAGGTTCAAAGTTTGTTAGGACTTGCTGGTTATTATTTAAGGTTTGTAAAGAAATTCTCGATAATTGCCTCCCCACTGACCAAGCTATTGAGGAAGGATGTACCATTTATTTGGATGGATAAGTGCCAAGAAAGTTTTGAGACATTAAAAATGATCTTAACAGAAGCCCTGGTGCTAGTACAACCAGAATCAGGCAGAGATTATGTGGTTTATGGCGATACTTCTTGTAATATCCAAATTTTGGCCTAGGAATATGCTATAATGAACCACTAGATAATTTCTATAAAATTTTCATGCATTAGATTAATTAAGTAATTGTGGACTAAATAGGAATAAAGAAGAAATGGATGACCATTTTAATTAAGGACTAATTCGAGCATAATAGAACAATGGGAGTTTGCATGTTAATTTGGGATTAATTAAAGGACTTGCACACTTGCAAGATGATGATGAAGGCAAGTGTAGCAAGAAAGATGAGTAACGACATTAGCATAGGAAAATGAATCAAATGTTTGGAATTTTCATCATTCTCCTTTCAACCAAAAAAATCAAAAATCTCTAGAGACAAAGAGGGAGAATGGAAGCTTCATTTTGGTGAATAGAGATTTTGATCTCTATATTTCAATAGGCTTAAGGAAGAGGGTAAGAAGACTCTTCCTTTCTTATAGATTTTAAATTTGAATTGGAAGCTGGTTGTTAATCTTTTATATGTTATGTTTTGTTAATATGTGAATGACAAATTCATGTTAAGAAATGACTTAAATTTGATTGTTGATTCATGCATTAGATTGGATTATATGTTAGTGAAGAAGCTTTGTGTCATTCGTGTGTTGTACATTCTTAACCACTATGTTGTGTGATCTTGCAACATAATAAGATGCTAAGAATTTGCTTAAAATAATATATGATTGCCATGTATATAAATTTGCAAGAGAAAACATTACGGATCATTTGAATATGTTTATAAAAGAATATATGTATTTAGGGACCGTTTTTAAGTAATTGAGTATATATTCGACTGTTTAGTACATATATATATACATTAATACTGGACCGTTTTGTATATATATAAGTAAACATGGGACTGTTTTGAGTATATGTAAGTATACATATGTATTTTTTTTACTGATTCGTACATATAAAAATATAAATTGGACTATTTTAGGAAATTTAGTAAAAAGAGGCTGTTATGAAACTGTTTTAGGATTTCTTTGTAGCTATATTGGGCTGCTTTGGTGTACAAATGTGTACAAGAGTATAATTGCTCTATTTTGTATAAATACATAAATATGTAGTTTGTTGTTTTAGGTATGTATATGCGAGTATATAAGCATTGGACTGCTTTGAATGCATATGAACATATTAAGGACTATTTTGACACATATAAGCATGTATGCAAAGTTGGTGGGCTGTTTTGTGATGTATGTGTGTTAAAGTATAAGCATTTGGGACTGTTTTGCATCGATATGAAGAATAGAGGACTGATTTGTGTGATATTAATGTGATAAATGAATAATTTAACAGCTTTATAAGTGAATGGTTGTTAAAAAAACTATTCTAATGTATTATTATACTTCTTGTTACATTTAGACCAAGAAGGAGCTAAGAAAGGATTCAGATAAGTAGAAAAATATGATTAAGGATTCAAGTATTTCGTAAATTCGGAATAAGAGGTGAGTGTAGTTTAAAGTCTCGGGATAGACTCAAAACCTTCCCGAGCATTTATTGATTTAATATTCATTGTTGCTACAAAGGTTTTTAGGATATTTGCAAATAATATGCTTCGATTGGAAGTAAGTTATTCTATGCTATGTTTGAAGGTGAGCAACTATGTGCCAAATAGTTTGTATGCGAAATGGTTAATATGCTCATAAGGTAAATTAAACATGATATATGTAATGGAAATCCTGGTTATGATACCTTTCGAACATTGAGGTATAAATTATGTGAAATTTTCATGTGGTGAATACATGTTTAAAAAGAAAAGAGTAATAATGGTGATTGATATGATATGTATAAGCCTTAGTTGTGAGTATATAAAACTGAAAGTTTTGTTTATTTCTAACAAGAACTATAAAAACGTTGTATATATTAAAGGATTTTGGAACTATGCTTGAAATGGAAGTTATGTTGTGTATAGGCTTGATAAGTCAAGCAATGTGAAAGATAATTGATTATCGGAATAAGGAGCTATGCTCAACTTTGTTCCTAATAAGCTCGAATAAATGTGAAAGTCTTGGTTTTGAGTCAGTCTTAGGTATAGTTGGCATGCCATAGAGTCCATAGAGCTTAGTTTTAGGGTGGACTATGGTCCTTATTTGGCGATAGTAGGAGGGAAGTATAGTGGTCACTTGGCGACAATAAGAGGGATTGACCAGTACTGCGAGTACCATTTTGTTTGGCGACAATTGGTTGGGGATTCGTATAGCTAGGCTGTAACTTGAATTCTCAAGGCTATGTTAAGTTTAAAACAATGATACATGCAAACTTAATTAATTATACATTTTGATAACTTATGAAATAAGAAATTCATACCTTAATGTATTATGTTTGATAGTTACATGATAAGAAACTTATACTAATGATATACTATGTTAGATACTCTATTTACTAAGTAATAATCACTTATATATGATCTTTGTATAACTTAATACGAAAAGAGTTGTGTGTCATTTGAATATGGCTAATCAAATGGCTAGTTCCTTGATTTGGTTTAGAACCTTACTTGACTCCTAAGAATATGTAAAAAGTAAATATTGAAATTACAAGTTAAACCAATTCGCTATGTTTGATGAATAAGGTAAAAAGTACCTATGTTATATGTTACTATGTTTGGTAACTATCTGACAAGTAGCTATGTTATGAAATATTATATATGATAAAATGAGTGATAAGTATACATTCTCTTAAGATGCCATGTTTAATAATTCTTGTAAAACACAAACATAAGTCAAGGATATGCTAAATTTGATATCTTATAATAAGAAGAAATTTGAATACATGATTTGCTTAACTGATTAACTATTTGATACGTAAAAATCATGCCTATGTTGCTCTATGACTAAGATATGTTTAATGGGTTATGAGACAAGTAACCCATGTTTCTAATATGTTATGTATGATATCTTAATTGATGAACAATTCATGCTTATTATTTGATATGCTTGATAATTTACATTGGATGGGTAATGTATATATGAGATACTATGACATAAATAAATATGCTATGCTATTTTGTGTGAGATTTAAACATGCTGGACTATTTTGTAATGCAATAATGTGTGTACACAATCGATGGACTAAATTGATATAAATGAATATACCTTGGATTATGTTGAAAGCTATAAATGGAATCAATGATCTATTGCAATAATTTGTATAACAAATGTATATGTGTCTTGTTGAGTATATAAGTACTTATGCCTATTCGATTACATGTGTGTACAAATGTATACGTGTCTTGTTGAGTATCTAAGTACTTATGCCTATTCGATTACATGTGTGTACAATGTGTATGTACTTTGTTGAGTTTCCATGTATATATGTCTATTCGGTGTCATGTGTCTACAAATGTAAATTGTATCTTGTTGAGTATCTATGTATTTATACCTAATCGATTACATGTGTGTACAAATGCATATGTGTCTTTTTTGTTATCCATGTATATAAATATGTACCTTTTTGAGCATCCATGTATATGTGCTTACTCGAATTACCTAGATGTACAAATGTGTATGTTTGGTTGAGCATCTATGCATATATGTGTGTACTTGGTTTAAACAATCAAGTATGTTGTATCCTTGTTCGAATGTCTCACTCTAAAGTGGTTAACTTTTTGTCCAAGCCTAGAATCATGTATATGATTGATAAATGTTGGTGAAAGGATCAATTATTGTTTTATGATTTATTTTGCTTTAATGCTACCTCACTAAGCAACTACTTACTTTATTTCCTTCGCTATCTTTCAGGGAAAATTATGTCTTCGGTTTTCTCTTGAGCTTGGACGTGATCACAAGAACCTACGAGTATGATATGATTTTATATCTTTAGAACTCCTAGATGGTGGCACATAGTTGATAAGCATGCATAGTGCGTTTGGCTTTCATTTTGGATATATTTTGTATATAAGTTTATTTTAAGTTTCCAATGATGTAAAGGGCCTTTAATTAATTCTTAGCTGCTTTCCATATAAATTATGAATGTTAGTATATCGTATGGTTACTTAAATATCTACATGTGCTTTAGGTTTCTGGAATACCTTATTGATATATGAAAGTAAGCCGATATATATATATATATAAGTATACACATATTATCATGTAATAAATCCTGAGATGATATTATAACTACTTTAATTAGATTATTGGTTAAATAATAAATTATTTGATAGCTATGGTATAAGTATGGTATGGTTATTGAAAGTTATATGCGTTCAGACCTGATTGGTTAAATATGCTGATTATGATACTCAAAGAATTACTTGTTGGTTAGGTATATTGGACATGTTAAACGAATGATTGTTTAATGGTTAGTCTAAGATAAGCATATTACCTGAAGTTTTGTCTCTATGGATTTATATGTATAGCTGATTATGTCATGCGATGTTTATATGGTAATCATGATAACACGTTTTGTAGGTAAATGAGATAAACTGGAAGCTTAAGAATTGTTAATCTGATTTTCTGTTTTATCGAATAATCTTAGATTAATCCATTATTTTAAGAAAGGTTAGAAGTATGCTAAATAATAAACAATCTTTATTTATGGAAAGAATATTTAGTGTTAACGGATAACCTTTTTAACAAACCTTGAAATCTGAAATACATAGAATATAAGGACATGTTACGAATTAGTGACTTTCGTGGTTTGAATGTGATATGTAGATTATTTATCTGTCGGACTCTTAAGTTAAATTAATCATTTGATTATATGTATGTTGTAATTTCAAATATGTAAATTGTGGAGTTAAACCTTGAGCAAATGTAGTATAGTTAAAAGGGCTAGTCTAATGGATAGAATAAGTAAATGTTTAGAAGATAATGACTTCAGTTATCGATCATGTTATACTAAGATTGTATGTGTCTGTCTAAGTTTTAATTACACATCTAATTATCTTGATCTTTGTAATCAAAGATGGTTAACACTTTTAGTAAATAGTCTTTAATGTTTCGAATGTTTACTCGTTGATTAAAAGCTATATATATACATGAAGTCCCAACTTCTACCATGAACTTATGATTAGTATTAGTAAAAACTTATAGTCTGAAGTTTTAAATTCTAAGAGCAAGTTATAGCTTGGTAATCAAACGTCTTTGTTTATTATATGTATATTTTGTTGGCATGTGACTTAAAGTTGATAACTCTCAAACTTATAAAAAGTTTTAAATTACCCTGAAATTTATTCGTATACTGATTGTGAAGTGCTAAGTCGTTGTATCTTTGTTTCAAGGATGCACATTTGTTTAAATGTTGATGAGATTTGATATGAGGAAGAAATTAGGGTTTATGAACAAATTGGGGCTTTTATGATTTTATGAATCTATGGTTGATTTTAAGTTAGAATCATGCTTGTATGATGTTAGAATCATGTTATTGAGTTGGGATTTAAAATCTACATATTTCAGATTGAATAGAGAAGATTAGGGTTTATGGATTCAAGTCTAACTTAATGTTTGTGATGTTGATTTAATTATCTAGTAAGCTTGATTTGTTGTTTGGAAGCAAAACCCTAAGTTAAATACATAGGGACCATTTTGGCAAGCTTTAAAAAATTAAGGGACCAGATCTTATTTTTATGAATTTGATGTGTATTTATATTATTAATGATGTTAGAGACATAAAAATGAAGTTAGAATGTTAAACCGACGATTAAATCACATTAGTGACCATTTTAACAAATTGTCAAACTTGAATGGTCTATTCGGCAAAGAGGATATGTAGAAGGAGTAAATCTATTTTTTAGTTAAAATGATGGAATTAAGGTAGTAATTTTGATTTGAGGACTAATTTGCAAAGTTAAGAAGCTGAATCCTAATATTTGAAATTTGGTAACCACCTCGACAAAACAAGAGAAGTTAGAGAAGTAAAGGTTTAAGCTTATTTTGATGAAGGATGTAAAGAGAACATATGAATACAAGATTTATTCTAGTCATTTGAAGTAAAGTGATGAGACTAAATTGACAAGTAGAGAAATAAGGAGAAGTTGATGTAAATTAGAAGTTATTTATGGAAAGTTATGTTTAATTATGGCAGTAAGTTTAAAATTTTGCCATAAATTCTACAAAAATGGTTAGATGGTGAATTTTATACTGTTGTGAATATTTGTTAGTCTAGTTTCGTTTCTAACAAACGGAAACTGGTTTCGAGTTCCGAGTTAAAAGATATGAATTTTCATTGAATGAAGGTCAGAAAAATTACAGAGCAGTTTCTGCTTGGACAACTCTGTGACGTGAATGTAAGGAATTTTCATAATTTTTGTAGATTTTACTAATTCATGTGGTTTATACTGTTAGAACTGTTATCGAATCTAGTTTCTATAGTGCAAAGGAAATTTAGATCCAGTATGTATTCTACCCTGTATAAGTAAAGATGGTAGCGCAAGCTATCATAATATGGAATTTGAAACATTTTGTATTTAAAATGTTAGTTAGCAAGCTCAGAAGATTTATTGGAATTTCAAATTGGTCACTAAGGACCATAATGAGTTTTTGAACAGTACAAGGAATAAAGGAAAAATATTTGGAAATTTTATATTCGAATGATTATATTAGACATCATGTTTAAGGTATTGTTAGATTTGAATCTAACAAATATTTTATTGTATTCATGTGATTACTGAAGTCAAGTCTGAATCAAAGAATGCTCGAGGTACTATAAAAGAAAGGATAGAACGAGGACTTAGTGAGGCATTGTGTTAAGTGGCCAAGGTGAGTGCATTTTTACTTATTTTATATATATGATACGAGGAAGACTTGCGATAAGTCGACCGTGATATTAATGAAAATGTATGTTGATCAAAGCTATGCAAATGGCATGAAATATTAAATGGCATATTTGATACATTGATATGGCATAATGATTTATGTAAGATAAATCAGATTTTAGATATTGGGTATGAACTGCCTAATATCGACTTATATGATTTATATTGATGCTTTGAACATGGAATGTTGATTATATTGTTGATTTTGCCCAAGTATTATTCTAAAGTCTTTGGTATAATTGGATATCCATAGAGTCCTAGCACCTGCGTCATAGCACTATGGTGCGAGATAGACTCTTCGGGGTCGAGATAGACTATTCGGGGTTGAGTTAGACTTTTCGGAGTTGGTTCAAACACTACGGTGCTACATAGCACAAAATGTGCGAGTATGAGGAGCAAAGAGTGTCCTCTAGTACGTACTCATCATTAGACACTACGACGTTGTAGACACTACATTGTCGGTTATGATGACTCGTGTACCAAAGTATCACATTATATTGTACTTCGGACTATAATACATGAAATGCATTTACGCAGGCAGTTAAGTTAAAAAGCTTAACGTATATTTGATTATTAAATAAATGTTTGATGATATGATATAAACTGTAATTGGGACTCGCTTGTCATTTTGCAGGAACTGTATTGCATTATTACATGACAAAGGAATAACTTTGATAAGTCAGTTTTATACTATTCTATATTTTTATATAATATACACAGTAATTTATTTATTTATGTTATTTTTATACATTGAAATGCTTTACTTTAATTTATAGTTGCCTCACTAAGTGAATACTTAGCATGTGCTATTTCACACATAGGTTATTGGAAACTTACCAGAATAGGAGTCAAGCATGTTGATCAAGCTGCAATCTGACAAACATCAGTAAGACATTCTAATTTATGATATTCTCTAGTAGGCATGTATCAATTTATTTGTTAGTTGTTTTAAAGTTATAAGTTTGATTAATAGTCAGATAAATATAAGTTATTCGTATGGTTAAAGAATTACTAGTAATGGTATTTAATCGGGTAAAATTTTATTTATCGTTTATTGCGTAACGATTTTAAATTTAAGAAAGGGCTTAGGCAGTGTACTTAGTTTTTACATTGAGTTACATACTTGTTTTAATAACTTACTAACATGTTTTATAAACTAATTTAGGGTCAAAACTAGCAACATGCAAATAGGCTATGAATACGTCAAAAGTCGAGAAATGATTATTTTATAAACTAGTTTTATGTCAGATGTTTTAAAAAAAATTTACAAGTCTAGAATTCTGTTAAATAATATTGTGACATTCTTAATGTTTATTCGTACTACGAGTATACGTTAAGGGTGTTACAACTTGCACCAGAACTCTTCAACGGAGAAATCGATTTCCTCCGATGCAGCTTCATATGGCCAGTCTCTAAGGATTATCAACCTATCTTGGACGGACTATGGCCTTTGGAAAAACAAACATGAACGTGTTTTTCCAAGGTCGTGGCACTCAAGATCATCACCAACTTGCCATGCTTTCTTTAGAATGGCTAACGTATTATTATGTTTCGCCACACGGTTGGTGAGGACCTTCCCATGAGAGAGTGGTTTTTATGGCCATATTAACTTTTCCATCTTCATTCAAATCAAGTGAGTCAGAAAGAATGTTTTCAATCACACTCTCATCAGCCCCAACTACTTCTGTTGAAATAGCAGTCATAACAGCAGAAGATAGGAAACGCTCAAAGAAAGAAAGGAACCAAACCAAAGGGAAGACCCCTGAGAGGTCCAACTCAAGCCACGCACACACTTTGCCTCGAACCAACAGTGGCTCAAGAGTTCCAACACCTACTGTTAAACGAAAACAACAAAAAAGAACCAAAGAAAACACAGAAGGAAACGGGAGAGAAATGGACTGGAGTTGACTTTTCTCTTATCCCTGGCAACTCTCACCTTGTTAATAATGGGCAGTAAAATTATGCCTAGTTCAAGTGATTTGACAAATATGGCGTCGAATAATCATTCAAACCGTAGAGGTTTAACAACCTAAGAAAAGACCAGAACTTTACCAAAAAAGCCTTCATCTTTAAATATCATCCATGAAAACATTCCAAAAAGGAATGCCCTTTTCAGTAATTATGGAAAAAAGAGAGGTAAAACCATGGAAAAGAGTTTCATGTGAGGACCATTCTGCTAATTAATCTGTCTTTGACTCTTGAGGCAACCAACTTCATCTCTTTGGTTTCTTTGGTGTGGTTTTTTCTCTCGACGTTTCTAACGCGTTTAGGTGATTGTTTTAGTTGTTAGGTTTCGTTTAAAGAGACCCACAGGATGGCAGGAGGAAGAGTTAATAGGAAAATATCAGCCGCTTCAGCAAGAACTCATACTAGAAGAGCCAAGCAAAACGCTTCTTTCAAGCTTCCTTCATGTGCTTTTTCTTTTGCCCTTCTTTTTTCTATTGAAGATTTACTTTTTACTGGATCTAATTTGGGTTATCTTATAATTGTAGGATTCAACAGTTTTTTTTTTTCTTTTTCTGGGTTACTTTACTTTTGTTCATTGCATTGTAAGAAAGTTGAAATTTTTGGATCTTAGATTTTCAGTTCTTGCAGATTCTTACCATATTAACTCATGTAAGAATTGTGAATTTTAGGGGCCTCCCCTCTCTCTGTTTCTATTGAGATTGTATGAATGTTATTCATAGCTCAAGCCTTGCACTTGGACGTTGTCTTGATGTAAAACTGTGTTCAATTATGTTTTGGATAGATAGGAGCGAGTTTGAGTTAGAATGATAATGATGTTTTATAAGTGAAAAAGTAAGGGTTTCAATTTTATGGTGGCTGATTAACAGCTTATAATGGGATTCTTTCTATGCATTAGCCTTGTTTCACAGATGACGCCTTGTAATTGCCAATTATTTCACATTCAGTTTTTCCAGTTCTATAGACTGTTTGAATTACGACTCGAAAACTGCAGGGATTTTCACAAAGATACTATTGGTCTTGTCTGCTGGGATTTTGGCATGGGCTTACCAGGCTATTCAGCCCCCTCTACCCAAGACATGTGGCTCTCCAGATGGTCCACCTGTCACCGCATCGAGGATAAAGCTGAAGGATGGAAGGCATTTGGCCTACAAAGAGCACGGTGTTCCACGAGATGCAGCAAAGTATAAAATTGTCTATGTCCATGGCATTGATTCTTGCAGGCACGATGCTGTTGTTGCCAATACCTTGTCACCGGTACTTGGTTGTTCATTTTTCTATGTTTTGAATACGCATATGATTTTTGAGCTATGTTGAAGTAAGCTTCATCGGACTTGGTTCTTTGTCTCTACCAGGAAATTATTGAAGCTCTTGGAGTATACATTGTTTCTTTCGACAGACCTGGTTATGGAGAGAGTGACCCTAATCCAAAAAGAACAGTTCAGAGCTTGCCTTTGGATATAGAAGAGCTTGCCGATCAATTGGGATTAGGATCCAAGTTTTATGTAATCGGGTTTTCTATGGGGGGGCAGGTTATTTGGAGCTGCCTCAAGTACATCCCTCACAGGTATTGCTTTCAGTCTAAACTACTTGAATGCAGGGGGGAAAGAAATTACATATAATGTCTGTACTGCTGTTGGTATACTGCCACTCTACCTTTCTTATTTTTTAACATGAGGGATATTTGCAACTCCAATAGGTTAGCTGGGGCAGCATTGTTAGCTCCGGTTGTTAACTACTGGTGGCCTGATTTACCTACAAACTTATCAACGAAAGCATATTCCCAACTATTTCCCCGAGACCAGTGGGCATATCGTGTGTCTCACTATGCTCCCTGGCTTACATACTGGTGGAACACTCAAAAATGGTTCCCAAGTTCAAGCGTTCTCGCTCACAGTACCGATGTTTTGTCTAGCGAGGACAAAAAACTCTTGCTAAAGATAATCTCTGGTAGTAGGAACCGCAGGGTATGTGTTTCTTTCTGCCTCAAAGTTGCTTGCACTTTTTTTCTTTATAATCTTTGCAGTTGGTTGTCTGCTGCCCTTTTTGTTGGACTTTGACTCGTACTTGAAATGTGATTAGTTGTGTTTGTGGATTGTGGTGGTTCAGTAATGGGAATATGTTGGCATTACAAAGATTTTGTTGTAGTAAATGGTTGTGGTGGGTAGCCAGTGGCTATTTGAAGAAGCGATCGGTGGTGTTAGTAGTGGTTTGCAATAAAACAAGTAGTGAAAATTCTAGGATGTTTACCTATTCCATTCAATTGATGTTTATCTGTTAGACTTTAATTTGCTGCAATATCAGTTGGTTCTCTTATTTTCTTGTTTTATGCATATTTTTTATTGATTTTTGAACTTCATCTTTGCTATTAGTGATATTGCCATCATACTTTGTCTTGTCCTCCCCTCAGGCAATAGTAAGACAGCAAGGCGAATACGAGTCTCTGCATCGTGACCTGATAATTGGATTTGGAACATGGGAATTCTCTCCCATGGATCTGGAGAATCCCTTTCCAAATAACGAGGGCTCGGTGCACCTGTGGCATGGAGATGAGGATATGCTCGTGCCGGTTAGTTTGCAACGCTACATTGCTCAACATCCATGGATTCAATACCATGAACTACCCGGTGCAGGACATATGTTTCCACACGCTCCTGGGATGCCGGATAACATAGTTAAGGCACTTTTGGTCGGAGAGAAGTAGCCCACATTTATATGTGGATTTGCTTAGTATCCCAGTACCCCCTTTACAGGTTATAACGAACGTTGATACTGCAAACTACCCTATGGATTGAATCAACAATTTTATTAGGCAAATGCAAAGGGGCTGTTTAGTTTGAAGTGTTCCCGTCTGAAGTTTAAACTGTTCAAATTTTACAGAATTTAGTGATGGTTTTAGCTTATCGTGATATCAATCAAGATTGCATGCTCATGGTACATGCAAGTGTCGCAGACCGTAAAGCCTACTATGGAACAAGTAACTTTGCGGGCAAGTCCACGTAGGATTTTTTTCCTATCAAAGCAACTTTCAAATGATCTCGAATTAGTTTCATCTTGTGCTCTATTTTCTGAGTCATATTAGAACCTAGAGTCTTATTTTCTCCTGATTAAGTCCAACATAGAGGTTGGTAGCACTTGCTACCATAAAAGGGTTTCAAACAGGGCCATTTGAAAAGAAGTCCTGAAGATATTGTTGTATGAGAATTCAACTAGGGATAAGGATTTCTCTCAGTTACCCTCGAAGTCACTGACACACGCGGAGCATATCCTTAGACGTCTATAATAAATTTAAGGCTTAAGGGGTATTTGTCTCTGAGTTTATACAAAATAATCAATTTAGCCCTTATGCAAAAACACTACTAATTTGATCATTGAACTTGCAAATTGTGTCAATTTATCCCTTTGACTAACGTTAATCGTTAATGTGCTGGCGTGACAGTTAACGATGATGATGTGGTAGTCTATGTGAGAATGCTGACGTGGTTGAGGGACAACATTTGGTTTTTTAGGTAAAATTAATTTTTAATAGGGAATTTGAAGGTAAAATTGATATTTTAAGAAATTTGAGGTATGGATTTTTTTATATAGTATTTAAATAAAAATTAAAAATTTCTTAAAATTTTAAAACGTTTAAAATAAAAATACATTATTACAACATTTAAAAAGTAAATATTAAAAAATACCAAAAATAAAAGTACAATTAAATAATTCAAATAAAATAAGTTAAATTTAAAATTATCGGAAGCTATAAAGTGGTAAATTATTAAAAAATTTAAAAGACATACAAATTATTAAATCATTAAAAAGTAAAAAAAAAATATTAAGAATTTAAAAAGTTTTGCCATTATAAAACATTTAATATTTAAAAATAAATATTTAAAAACATTTAAAATGTTGTGTTCTAGATTTTGTAAAGCTGCCAAACTAAGGAAGGTATTTGTCGAGTTTATATCTTTTGCTTCTTCTGATGAAATGGCAACTCAGATGTTTGTTGTATATTTTTTTGAATGCTTCGATGTCTTATTTTGTTGAATTCATGAATGCTTATAATAGCTTTTGTCATGCTGCAATAGCTTTGCACATCACCAATGCTCATAAATATTTGATCCATGGAGCCACCACATCAGCACCGTTAACTACCACATTAGCACATTAACCGTACATAAAAGGTAGTCAAAGGGCTAAGTCGATGCAATTCACATGTTCTAGGACCAAATTGGATTCGCTCTCGCGTAGGAGTTAAATTGATTATTTGGTACAAATTTAAGGACAAAAATACCCCTTAAACCTAAACTTTAACATTGGAATTTGGTTTTCATAATTCAATCGAGCAATTCAACTCACCAAGAATTTACCTGAATAACTCGATCATATTGTCCATCTAACTAAGGATGGAAGGTTGTACTAAGGTGTATTTTTTGGTCCTAAACTACTTGTAATGACTTCTAGAATTAAGATGTGAACTGTGTGAATTGATCCAATCCATAAGTTCAAAAAGTTAATTTGATATCTTCAACCTGGTGGTGGGGAGGAGAGTCGAGAGTGTATAACCCTCTATGTGGGGAACTTATCGGAGGGCATTCATTGGAAAGGTTTGCGATTGGCGTTTGATTGTTGTGGGAAGGTTTTAGATGTTTACATTCCTTCAAAGAGGGTGAGGAATGATAGGCGTTTCGGTTTTGTGAGAATGGCTTCAAGAATTAGAGCGAGGAAGGCTATTGAACGTTTCAATGGATGTCGCTTGTTGGGGTTTAAGCTACATGTATTCCAGGAAAAACATAATGATCATCAGTCATTTTGGAGGAGATTGGCGACGGTAGGTAATATGGAGAGTCATGTTAGTCAGAAGCCAGTTTTAGGGTCAGATCTTGGGGATGGAAAAGACCAGAACGTGGCTTTGAGTGTAGTTGGTGAGGTTGATGAATCTGTGGTTGTCGTTCTAAGCTAGAGCGTGGTGGGATGGTGCAATAGGTATCGTAGTATTAGAGTTTTGGCAGAGGAGATAGAGGCGGCGGGATTGAAAGGTTTTTCCATAATGTGTATTGCGAGGCTGGTTGTGCTGATCATGTTCACTCACAATGAGGATCGAAGATCCTTCTAGGAAGCAAATGAGATGCTTTGGAAGTGTAACCCCTAAACCCGACCTAGAAAAAAAAGATCGAATCTAAAAAGTCACGTTTGAAGACTTTTTCTCAAGAAACCTAACTTTAAAGATTATACTTTAATTTAAAAATAATATATATAACGATAAAGTAATAAATGTCTTATAATAAATAAAACATAAATTTCTTAAATAAGATTCGAATATTTAAATAAAATCTCTAAAATAAAATCATAGTAAAAGAATGCTAAAAATAATCCCAAAAATTAACTAGTCTCAAAGTTTAAAATTACATCAATGTCTCAAAATAATAATCTGAATAACTAAAAATAGTTTCGTACTTAATAATAAAATAACCAGATAAAATGTAAGATCCTCCAAATACCACGTCGCCTAAAGTCCAAAGATATTTGTAAGAAAAAATTATGGGGGACTAAGCTAAGGAGCTTAGTGTGTCTCTAAAGTGCAAGAAAAACCATAGTTGTAAAACAAAGCAGTTTTTTTTCTCAAGTTTCTTTAAAACATGAAACAATGGTACAATATCACAAGCGTAATGCAATGCACCCAACTACAACCGCCAAGAGGAAAGTTCCCCATAACTCCTCACTACAACCGCCAATTTGAAGTGGAATTCAGCCCGAAGGGTGAAACCACTAAACTTCCCCGAACAAATCCCAACCCATGCTCATACATATATGATGTTTAAAACTCAAAAGCATAAACACAGTTCCATAAATCTGATATTCCATAAAATATACGTCATAAATCATAGTCCATAAATCATAATCCATAAATCCTGGTTTCCGTAAATTCTGATGTTTCGTAAATCAAATATTTCATAAATCATAATTAAAAACACATTCTAAAATCGTAATCATATGATGTCAACCATACAAGCCATAATGCAAATCATAATCAAACTAGGTGTAAAACCATATAAAAATTATTTATGTATAGCACGAGAAGAAAACACACCTTAGCTGTGACAAACTCAACCTATGAAATGACGAGTCTCTCATAATCAAAAGTATGGGGTTCAGCTGTATTGGTACCTATGAGAATAATCCTACGATAACACTATTACTATGATTACTATGATAAAGATTATTCCTAAATACTTATTCAACGGGATTTAATGGTACATAAATACTTATCTGATTCGAATAGTTGATATTCAAATCAACCGAAGACATAGTTGAATTGAGCGGTGCCAGAGACTCAGCAGGGTTTGATCGAAGTAAATAAAAAAAGAAGAAAAAGCAGATGCGTCGACTATTCGAGAGTTGAGAATGTTGACTGCTTAGATGAATGACACAGGGAATAGGTTTAACACAACTTAAATATACAAATCTTTGTGTAAATTATGAGATGAGTCCTTGTACTTTTTTGGGTTCACAAAATAAGTACCTAATATCAATTCTTTATAAAAAAGTCACTAAATTTGTTTAAAATTCAATTAATTCCAAAATTTCTTAATTAGGGTTTTATATTTAAATCCTCAATTTTTAGGGTTTTGAATTTAGGGATTTCAAAATTAGGGTTTTAAATTTGGTGCAAAAATTCGGGGTGTTACAACTCTTTCACCCTTAAAACGAATTTCGTCCTCGAAATTTCCAAACACAGCGATAGATCCCATAAATTAACTGACACAACTTAAAATTCTTCATTCTAAATTCCTCATTCTTCAGCATAAATGGTGGCATAGTAATATATCTACAAAAGGAAATAATCCTAGAATTAGAGGTGGTACTTGAAATTTCTATTCTAAATATATCAATTCTTTAAAATAAAAGATTTACCAGAAAATCTCATTTTTCCTGAAAATATTTTATATGCATGCAAAAATCATTTTTGGTTTAAAATTTTATGTAAGCCTCACAGTCCGAGGGTTGAACTTGAGCTCTGATACCAACTAAATGTAACCCCCTAAACCCGACCTAGAAGAAATAGATCGAATCTAGGAAGTCACGTTTGAAGTCTTTTCCCTCAAGAAAACTAATTTTAAAGATTATGCTTTAATTTAAAAAGAATATATATCATATATTCGTATATATAGTGCATAATATAGCACATATAGTTTTCGTAACTCGTATATTATAATCTATATGTTTTTATTGTATATTATATAATATTTTGTTCTTTATATTGTATTTAACATTTTACATTGTTTATAACATATAAGATATTTGTAGTTTTCTTATTTTATACGTTGCATAGTTTTCTTACATAATATATGTATATAATATAATTTTACGTTTCATTATATGGTAGTTATTATTTATCTTTATCAAGCCAAGTTATTATGTTGCATGCCGAGATATAAACCGTCAATGCGATGTTTCCTTTTTCGAGGATAAATTTTGCTAGTACCTAAGAAATAGGTGGTGGTTTTCGTTTGTTTCTCGAACACCGGAGCCTTTTAGAATGAACTCCCATGTATAACCAAATTTTGATTTAATCGTCACTTTAACTTGAAAAATCCGATATTAATAAAATGGTAATTAATTTGGTACCAAGTTTGGGCTTGATGGGGGTGCAAACCCTTCCCCACACGTAACCGACTCCCGAACCCAAAAGAATGAGAATCTTATGTTTATTTTTTGGTGTCTGGTCTACCTAAGCCAAGTGACCGGTGGCGACTCCAGTTTTTATTTAAAAAATCCGAAATCCCCCCAAAATCATTTTTATATAAAGTGGTATTCCCGAATCCAAAAGATTGAGAATCTCTGGTTTATTTTTTGCAATTCGGTCCACCTAAACCAAGTGACGGATGGCGACTCCTCAATTTTATTTGAAAATACGTTTTTAAGGAAATCCCCTAAAATTAAATTTTTTAATAAAAAGGGATACATCGTAATTTTTAGTTGCTACAACATGGCAACTCCGCTCGGGACCGAATTTTTTTTTATTTTTACAAAAAAAAAGAGTCAGGCCTAAGAACATATTACCACTTTATTAATATCAGAAGTTGCAAGATAAAGGGACAATTAAGTTATTATTTGTTTATAAATCTGAGTTTATTTTGAACGCATTTAAAATTTGGCATATAAACTCGTTCTTTTAAGTGGGGGAAAACACTAGCGCTTTCGTGGGGATATTGTTTCTCCGTATGGGCCTAGCAAGTACCTTCGGGGCTCGAGTACCCTATGTTTTCGTGGGAATATTGTTTCCCTGTATGGACATAGCAAACAGGTCCCCCTGAATTGAACTCGATTGAAAGGAGCCTAGAATGGGTGATGATCGGGGGCCACGCTACACTCAGTAGGGGACATTGAGGACAGTTCAGGTACCCTTTAGTACCAAAACTGCATGTAGATGTAGCGACTGATTTTTTTAAATCAAATGGAGTTCCCTTGCTTTTGAAAATATTTATATTCAGAAAAAGATCGAATTTCAGAAATGAATGAAGGAGTCTCCGCCGGTCACTTGGATAAGGTAGATCGGACACCAGAAAAACTAAAATCAGAGATTAAAATTAGGTTCGGGAGGCGGTTATGAGTGGGGAAGGGTTCGCACCCCGACCTCGCCCAAAAATTGGTACCTAAGGGTTCGTATCGTGCTTACTAAGAGAAATTAAAAATTAGATTTAATTTAAAGTCTAATCCCTAAAAATGTATGCATGCATGATAATATAAACAAACTTGTCTCGTTATGCACGGTACCAAATCTGATGACACCCAAAGGCCGGGATGACATTCCCACTAGAATACTAGAACAATGAGGCCTAAAACCATATGCAACAAATTAGGTATGAATAAAGTAACTATGACAAAAAGGACCAAGCACAAGGCATAAAATAAAATAAAATATATCACATATGATGTTAAACACATACATATATTATATTACGTATAAAACAAAGCAATACTACAAGCCGCATGTAATACGATAATATATATAAGAACCGTATAAGACCATAATGTATCAAATTACAAAATACAAGCGTATACTATATACATGCATAACATACTAATACGTGTAAAGCATGGCATATGTACGTAACATATATAAACAAAAAACATAGCATGCATATATATATAAACAACTATGCATAAAAACAAATTGAGAGACAACAACTAAGACAAAAATAGATAACATGTATCGAATAAATAGATAAACGTGCGCACAAAATAATGCTAACAACACAAGGTACGAGTAAAAAAAATAATACGAAAAAATAACATATAAAAGAAAAACACATAAATAAATAATAAGGATTGAAACTTAAAGGAAAATAAAAAAATGCTCAAATGTAAATATACATGAAGAACATGGGCTAAATAGGGAAATATACCACTGAATTTAGTATGAAATTAAGACTAAAGGAAGTTCAAAGGACTAAAAGAGGAAATAACCCATTAAAAATCAGATTAAATCTGATTTACGGACAAAACTGAAAACCTTTTAAAAGTTTCAGGGACCATAGACCAAATTTGAAAAGATGAAAGGGCTAATAGCGTTATTAAAGAGGGGCAGAGAGATTTAAAATGGTCGGCATATAAGTTAACTTTCAACAGAAAAATAAGCCATTTACCATTTTTTTTTTGCTTTTCTCCAAAAAAATCACATTTCTCTCTAGATATTCATCCTTACCGGATGCATTTTTGGTTATGAACCTAAACTATCGTGGCCTGGCCATACCGGCAGCAGACGCCGGCGACCTCAAAAAACTCAAAAAAGGAGAAGCTTTTTTCTCTTTTTAAAATTAGATTCGGCCTCGATCTTGTAAAACAAGATCCAAAATCTTTCCTTCTTTGAAAACCCGTGATACCCTTTTACACACAAAATTTCAATTCCCACTCCGATTCACCTTGTTCGATTTAGAGAAACTGAAGGGTTATCACTGACGGGGAACTAAGATTGTACGAAGGTAACACTAACCCCCATTTATTTTATTTTTTTATTTGTGATATGCAAGAAAAGGAGAAAAAAAGAACTTCATTACCTTCCAAAATCCTTTTTTATTGATTTCTTGATCTGAAAAAAAACTATTACATTATGATTGTTACAACGTTTTTATATCTACTTTTTTGTTACATCAATAAGCAACCTTAAATGAATATATTGTAGTGATTTGGTTCTAACATTTTTCCCCCTTTTTATGATTTTTTGACTAGTACGGTGTTTGGGGAGCCGATGGTATGGCGGTCCTCGATCCGCGATAAACGGACGGTAGCATCAGAGGGCGGGAGGCAAAGAGTCTTGGGAGAGTAAATCTGATCTGGACCATTGGATCAGATTTGATCCAACAAATGTGATTTATCCTGGAAAGGACGGCCCAGATGGGGCCACGTGGGATGTGGGAGATGAAGGGCCTCAAGTGTTTATTGCACAAACGCGTATGAAGACAGCTAGCCAGCACGTGTATCCCACGCGGGGTCTAAAAGGATGTCAGGCTTCAATCAAGACTGATGGATCAGATTTAATCTAACGGCCCTGGGGTGGTTACACATTAAAGGGTGAGTATATTAGATATTAGGGTTTTTTTATTTTAATTAGGTTGGGCTCTAAACGGGTCACATGTATTATTTTATTATTTTGAGTTAAAGACTGAAATTGCACTTGGACCATTTAATTTAAGTGGGTTTATTATTTTATATCTATTTTTTATCAACCCATAATAATAATAATAACAATAATATTAAATAAAGATAATAATAATAATAATAAAATTTGGTTCAGCAGACCCAGATAGGGAATTCTGGTGAAACGAGAATAGGGCAAAGATTATAAGCACTAATTTTATCTCACTTCCCTGTTCGGAGATTCAGAGCCACGAGTCCCTCCTATATGGAATTGGTTCATTCTTCCTCCATCTGAAGCCTTGGAGCTGCAAGTCCTTCCAATATAGAACCTTTATGTAACACCCCAAAAAATGGGTTAGGAGTTTTAGTGTTTTGGCTCGGGTGGATTAGTGAACCGGTAGGTTGGTTATCTAATTAATTAGTTCCGAGAAAAAAATAAATTGAGTATATTAAATTTATTTTTGATAAATTTATTATGGATAATATCTTCTAAAATATTTTAATGATTTTTTCAAAAGACGAAATTGAACTTGGGCAATTTTAAATGTGTTGATTTGTTATTAATTTAAATAGTGACTATATTACAAGGATTGCAAAATTCTATTAATGACAATTTTGTAAAATGGGATTAAAAAATATTCAAATGGAATTATTAAATCAAATAAAAAAATATATTTTCCCTCTTGCTTTTAGCAAAAGAAAGTTGACGATTATTTTTTTCTAAAAGATGAGAAAGGCATTCCTATATTTTCTTCCAAACAAAACTTAGAGATTTCTTGATTCCTTAATTATTTATACTTCAATCTCTTTTCCATTTATTTCTAAACAATTATGGATTAAGGATTTTGATTTCTACACCATCTCCACTATTTTTCTTGTTGGAAATCAAAAGGGGAGTTCATCTTCAAGTTGGTTTTTCATCAAGCAAGATGGCCACTGTTCGAACGATTTTCAGTTAGGCATCGAGACGTTGACGTCGAGACTTTGGTACCGAGGCGATAACATGTTGGTGGGTGCAAATATAAGTTGGTTCTGCAAATAAAGTTTGAACTAAGGTTTGGGGGTTTGGCTATAGCCTAACATGCTTAACTAAGCTTGGAAGTAAGTTTTTCCCTATTTTGCCTTTTGAATATCGGTTTGATATGAGACTTGATTTATATGTTTTGGTTTAAAGGCATGGATTGATTTACTTGCTGTTTTATACATCTTTTAAATGATATGCAATGATTTATTAAGAATATAGATGCCTAAGTGCATTGAGAAATGGTTCCTAAATGGATTGTGGTTTTGCATATGGTAATGTTTTGTTAAATGCATATGAAAAATAGTGAGTAAATATGTTTAAAAATATATATTGGCTAAGTGGCAATGAAATAAATGTTATCGGATATAGTTGGCATGCCATAGGGTTTAAAGTGCACTATAATAAGTCACCTCATATGTGTTGAGGGGGTCAAAAGTGTGCCATATCTCCACCATGAGAACCGCAGTGGTCAAAAGGTCAAGGGTGAGCCAAATTCTCCTGCTGGTGGATTTATACATCATAACCGTTGAAGGGTATTAGTACCGTTTGCTCCGGTTTAAGGATGCATGTGAAGTGGTCGAATGAGCCACTTGGGAAATCCGTGTATCCGATGTGTTTTACAAATGGAATGATTTAGTTTAGGGTCACTTTAATGCTAATATATGAATTAATGTATCATGATAAATGGATTATGTTATGTATGATGTGATTTACACGTGTTAGGCTCTTTAAGCTTTGCTATTGGAAGAATATGCATGTCAAGCCTAAAATTGAGGTTTGTATATGGGATTATGCGTGAGATCCATGATACATGTTTTGCATATGGTTTAATATGCGTGGTACTTGATAGCTATGTTTGCATATGGTAATTATACATCTTTCAAAAGAAGCTTTTGGTATGCATGGCATGTTTTAATAACGTATTGGAAAATTGCTTTGGCTTAATTAAGCGTGATTTATTTAAATGCTTTGAAATTGTGAGTTTGACTTGCTTTAATACGAGTTTCTAATAAGATTTTGATTTCAAAGATGCATTGATGTTTTATCCGTTTTGAGCGCACTCACTAGGCATTATATGCTTACGCTCTCTTTTCTTCTGTTAATGCAGTGAGTTAAGCAAGTGCGAGGTTGTGGTTCGAGGCAAGGAGTGTTTCCAAGACAAGCATTATAAAGAGTATATTTACGGTGCTTTAATATTTGTAATAAGGCAATATGGGTTAATCATTGGGATTTTATTTTTTTGCAATGTACTATTATTTGGTTGGAGAATATATTACTGGATGATGTTGTTAATTGATGTGTATAATGTTGATTATGTTTTAGTGCCGAGTACATTTGATAATTATGTTCAAATGTTTTAAAATGGTTTAATAATATTGATTGGGTGAATCGCTTGTATTCTAAGTGTACCTTTGGTCATATGTTTCTATTTCTTAATTGATCTATAGTCTATCTTTGGAGTCTCGACCATTTGGTGCTTATCAGATAGTACTTTATATTGTTAGGAAGCATGCCTCTAGATTACTTGTATGAATGTGAATTTTGTTAATTAATTTACATGTAATTAATTGAGCCTATTTGTTTAATGAGGGTATATCTTTAGTAGTTTGTCAATGATTTGGTTATGTTCGGTTGGGATTCAAATCCCTAAGATGCATTTTGGTTCAGCCCATATCGATACACTTAGAGCTAGTATCGGTACGTGGGGCCAATCTAGTGTTTAGTTTTGATTGTGAGTACTGGTACACATGATTGGACTTTGTTACGGGTAGCCGAGTATCGGTACGCCCTGTATCGTATCAATAGTAGTATTTTCTTTGATGTTTGCCTATATCGGTACGATATCCTGTGTTCCGGTACAATCAGTAGTTTATTCAATTAATGTGTTTTTACCAAGTTCAGATTCTTTGCATTTTGGTCATCGTATGTTATTGCATTAATTGAATAAGTAAATGATATTTCTTTGACCTAAGATTTTGCAAGTATGTGTTAAATATATCGAATTGCTGTAGGAAGTTGTTACAAACGTGTTAGCCTTGTATTTTGGTAGTTTTACGTTCTAGTCCTTAATTTTGTATTGTGCTAAATTGGATGCTTATTTGTTCTTCTTTGAAGCTGAAATTTGGCATGCTAGAATAAAATATAATTAATTAATAATTGGTAATCTAAAATCTATGTAAGTCCCTATAATTATTCAAATTTACATTTTGGTCCCTAGAATCTTGTAATTGCAATTGAGTACCTTATCGATGTTCAAATCAAATGAAAAGTGAACCGCTACTTGTATGAACACCTTAGGTCTTAATAATGCATCTAGACAAGCTAAAAGAAAAAAATGGACAGTAATTCGTGTAAGATAGTTCGGGTTTGCTTCGGCAAACCTAATATGATCTTCTTGGTTCGGGTCTAACGACTAGGCCGGGTCAAGGGATTATAGTTGGTGGTATTAGAGCTATGTTATGATTGTTGGAAGTTGGTTTGTGATTGTTGGGTGTTGTTTTTGAATTATTTGATTGATGAGTTGTTTACATATATGATTGGAGCTTGTGTTTCACAGCCTCGGATGAATAGAGTTTAATCTGGTTGTTTTGAGAAATTGATAAATGTGTTTCGTAGGTGCTCACATTGTTAATTACTTATGTTGGGGTTAACCGGGAACACATTGTCTATTACAAATATTTTTAAAAGGATTTTGCAGGTTTGTCTTGGATCACTTGTGTAACACCCCCTACCCTGGGTTAGTAGTAACCCAGTTCGGGAGCGTTACCGAGTACAATACAAGCATGAACAAGGCAAGAATAGGCTAACTCATCCCTATTAGATGAGTTACTTAACTGACAAGTAACCAAGCATTTCTAACTTCTCATGTAAGCAATCATATCTTTTGTTTACAAGACACGATAGGTTACCAAACAATTTTTCAATCAAGGTTAATAACATCATACAACTATCATTCGCATAACCTAAGAGCAATCATGCTTCCATTTCATTTCATTTTCCTTAACTTGATACATGCAACATTTCATGTATAACTTACTAAACATGATCAATTGTACATACCTTGATTCCAAGCTAGCCATATGCCAAGCCTTACCATTCGGCATTTACCATATAAAATTAAAAAAACACATATATAACATGTTATGTTCATACAAGTGACTATCTTAACTCACAAGACATTCGAATGGCACAAGGCTAGAACAATTACTTTGATACAATCAATATATACATATCAATATGCGCAACAACATACTTTTCCATTACATATAATTCGAGTTCATTACTTGATTTACATTAACAACCAAGATCATAACATGATAAGCCCATTCAAAACATATATATATATATATACAAGTTCAAGTATTCAAAATGCATGCTCAAATAATTTTATACAACTAAGTGCCACCAACTAGGGGAGTACAAACAAGTATGAATCATACTTTAGCTATTCTTGTGTCTTGCTTCGATCTCAAGAAATCAGGCTTCAGGATCAAGCAACAGTTGAATCCTTTATCCCGTGGTTGGGAAGAATGAAAACAAGAGTGATAAGTACAAGAATGTACTTAGTGAGGTAGTAACTAGTTCTAACCAATTTATAAGACATGTATCAATTAGCTAAGTTTGAGCCTAGTCAAGGTTTGTAGAAATCGATCTAAATCTTTATACATACTTATCATTTAAAATTTAGTAACATATCATTTCAAGCAAGACATTTAGGCACACATCGATGCAAGTGGGATTATAAGCCATTCAAGTAATGACTCAAATAGCCATAAATTCGAGCATTAGTAAATTCAAATATCAAGAAACTTCAAGTGTCAAGTAACTCAGTATCAAGTAGTTCAAGTATCAAGTAACTTAAGTATCAAGTAATTCAAAAATCATATAATTCAAGTATCAAATAAGCTTTATGCTCTAATTATTTCTCATTTGCTTTCTTTAGTTTATGCCTTTGGTATTTAGTTGTCCAGGTAATCGAGTAACCAACCAACTGTCGCCACAAGATGTACCGTAGTATTGGTCAACCCTCCTACTGTCGCCAAAGACTACTCATACGTACCCTCCGTCTGTCGCCAATAGGGGCCTTAGCCTTGGACCGTATTCCACCCAACACAAAGAGCTCTAGACTCTATGGCATGCCATCCTACCTATGACCACTAACAACCAAGGCTTTGTTAAATTATGAATCACTTATTCAAGTATTACATGTTTAAGTTAAGCAATAGCATATTCAAGGATCAATTCAAGTGATACATTACAAGATCATGCTTATATATACATCCCTTAGGCCAATTGAGCCTTAGCTCTACACTTTGCAATTTAATCTAGTCATTAAAGCAATCAATTAACATATGCCATCTCTTAGGCATCAAGCAAGATCTTTAATTCACGATTTATATCATGTTAACAAGTATTTAAATCATAGAGGTACATCCAAGTATTCATTCGAATTGATCATAGTCAAGGCATCAAGGTTCAAGCATTTGTTTTCACTTTTCTTCCTAAATAATTCAACAACATACATGTTACTATTAAATCTCAAGTTTTAGCTTAAACCATTCTTCCACTTTTTCATCACAACCAAAGTTAAATCAAGTATATTAACATAGCATAAAATAACAAGAAGTAAACATGCATCTTTGGTTAGGACCTAAGTCCTAACCCTATATTAAACTACACTCACAATACTCCAAGCTTAGCTAGTCTTGGATCCAAACTCCTTTGTGTTTGCCACTAGCTTAGCCACTCCTTTCTTCCTCCACAAGATTTACTCCTTGCTCTAACAATACATGCAAGTAAATACATGTAAAACAAGGTACATTGAGCATAACAATTACCCATCTCAAGTATTCAAATGTGTTTACGCCATCATTTATCATGGCAACAATATTCATACATTTCATGTAAGAAACATGCAGCATATTCATATATATATATTCATGAATGCATATTACTACAATTGTTTACGCTCCAACTTGGACAAAGAGCAGTAACCATATTGTTCAAACTGTTTACAAAACAGTTTACAAAACTGTCCAAGACACCTAAACTGCTGCTGCCAGGCAGCAGGTGCACTGCTTACTTAAACGTCCATAACTTTCATTTCATACGTCAGAATTTCAATTGGTTTACACTGTTGGAATTCTAACTTAATTATCTTTCTAACCATATAGGCCTTGTATTTTAATTATTTTCCAATTAATACAGTTTTTAGGTTAAAGACAAAGCAATTTACAACATTGGACAGTTTGCACTGTCCTTAGTGTTTCTTCTCTACAATTCATTATACAATCCAGAATTCAGTTATGTTTTCTCCTAATGAATTTAGACATGTTAAGGCATTGTCCATAAAATTTGTAGCCTTAAATTCCCTTTATACAATTTATGGTGATATTTCAAAGTTACCATCCAAAATAGAGTATTCTGGGTAGATTACACTAGTTTGAGTTTCGAGCTTCATTACTCACTTAGATGATACTTCTAGCATGTTAATTAAACTTATATACATACTCATACAAGTCTAGATCAGTTATAATTCACCTATTAACTCACCATCCACACAAACAAACCACGATTCTTGTAAATCAGTTCAAAATTGCTTTCTCATGTGACCTAACAAGTCCAATTTCATTCATGTATCCAATTATATACTCTAGCAATCCTATAATAGATTCATATATCATTCAATTGCATCCAACATCATGTTTTTCCTACCTAATCGAAACAGTCCAGCAAGGTTTCCAAAATTGCAAAACAGAACAGATTATGTGATCATCATAATCGAGCAATTCTAAATATATTCATGGAAATATTAACACTCTTAGCTAGATTTGATTCATGGAATTATTCAATCCTCTATTCATAAGACTTGATTATAACATTTAGAGATTTTGAAGAGAATACTCACCTTCCCATTGGATTGGACGAATGAATATTAAAATGGTTCAATGTAGAATAACGTTTCTAACTCCTAAGATGACCAGCTTTCTCTCATTCCTTTCTATTTCAAATTTTCGTTTTCTTTGCTAAGGGAGGAAGAAGAAGCCAAGATCAATGTTTCATTCTCTTTCCTTATCACCGAACCCCCTTACACATGCCTCATTCTTCAATTGCCAACTCAACTAAATCCTTGGCTTAATCTCTCCTTTGCATGCAACTCATAAGTTTGCATGAGTTTTCAGTTTAGTCATCAAGGAAATAGATACTAAATTTTCCTCAATCAAATTTTGGTCCTCTTCCTAAAGGTCCTTTTAATTTTGCACTCTAACTTGTTGGCTATAACATTTTAGTCCTTTAGTTATTTGTTAGCTAATGTTCTTTCCTCAATTAACTCCAAATTCTTTCAATTTGATTAACACCTAATTCAATTAGTCAATGGCTTAGATAGTGGTAACCTTCCTAGGCCCGATTTAGGGTGTTATAATTCTCCCCCTTAAAATAAATTCGCCCTCGAATTTACCTGAGTTGAACAAGTGAGGATATTGATCTCTCATCGTAGCCTCAGGTTCCGAAGTAGCCTCTTCTATTTTATGATTCCTCCATAACACTTTCACCAAGGGAACATTCTTGTTTTGGAGTCTTCTAACTTTTTTGTCAAGTATTCGTATTGGTTCTTCTTCATATGATAGGTCGGGATTCAACTCAACTTTTTCAGGTTCTAGAACATTGGATGGATTAGATCGATATTTTCTAAGCATGGAAACATGGAAGATGTTGTGGATCTTATCAAATTCACTAGGGAGTGCCAATCGATTAGCCACTATACCAATCCTTTCAACGATTTCGAATAGTCTAATGAATCAGGGACTGAGTTTCCCTTTTCTTCAAAATCGAAAGATTTTCTTCCAAGGGGACACTTTTAGGAAAACCTTGTCTCCAACATTATATTGGATGTCTCTCCTTTTCAAGTCTGCATATGATTTCTGTCTATCAAAGGCTTGCTTCAATCGATCATGTATGATTTGAACTTGTTCTTCGGTTTCTCTGAGCAATTGAGGTCCTAAAACCTTATTTTCTCCCAGTTCAAACCAGCACAAAGGAGTTCTACATTTCCTTCCATATAGAGCTTCAAAGGGAGTCATCTGGATAGATGTCTGGTAGCTATTATTGTAAGCAAATTCTACTAGGGGCAGAGATTTCTCCCAGTTCTTTCTGAAGTCTATAACACAAGCACGTAGCATGTCTTCAAGTGCTTGGATGATTCTTTCAGATTGTCCATCTGATTGAGGATGAAAGGCTGTACTAAGGTGCACTTTAGTTCCAAGGGCTTTTTGCAAGGAATTCCAGAATTGAGAAGCAAATCTGGAGTTTCGATCGGAGATTATAGCTGTAGGTACAACATGTAATCGAATCACTTCACGGATATATAGCTCGACTAAGGTTTCCAAGCTCATGTTTATTCGAACATGGATGAAATGAGTAGACTTTCTGAATCTATCAACAATCACCCATACATCATCATTATTTCTTGGAGTGGAAGGAAGACCAGTAACGAAGTCCGTTGTAATTTGATCCCATTTCCAGTAAGGGAATTCGATTAGTTGAAGCAGTCTAGTGGGGACTTGATGCTCGGATTTGACCTTCTGACAAGTTAAGCACTTTGAAACAAAGTCTGTGATTGCCAATTTCATGTCTGGCCACCAGTATAGTGGCTTTATGTCCTTGTACATCTTAACCAATCCAAGGTGAATCGAGAAAGAGCTTTGATGAGCTTCTTGTAACATCTCGTGTCTTAGTTCCTCGTTGTTAAGAACACATACTCTATCTTTGAAATAGAGGAGTTCATTCGACTTGAGGGAGAAGTCAGAATTAGATTCAGAGTTTAGCTTGGACATGATCTTCTAAAGATCTGGATCAATTTGTTGGAGTTCTTTGATTCTCGAGATTAGACTAGATTGAACTTTAAGTTCAGACAAGAATTTTCGCCCTTTGGATAAACGAAAATGAGCATTGATAGCCAAAGAAGCTACAAACGAATGGAAAATATCATTAAGGGAGATTTTCAAATAGTTACTTGTAAGTCAAGAAAGGTCTAATTTGAATGGTTACTTTGATGAATTATTCTAGGATTCTAGATTTAAGGGTTTACCCGAGTATCGTCTGCGACTAAGGGCATCAACAACCATATTTGTTTTTCCCGGATGATAGTCGATAACCAAATAGTAGTCTTTAAGTAACTCTAGCCATCTCATTTGCCTCAAATTCAAGTCTTTCTGAGTTAGGAGGTATTTGAGACTCTTGTGGTCTGTGAACAAGTTACATTTCTCCCCAAAAAAGTAAAGTCTCCAGACTTTAAGTGCAAACACGATAGCTGCCAATTCTAGATCGTGACTAGGGTAGTTTGACTCGTGTGGTTTTAGTTGCCTTGAAGCGTAAGCTACCACGTTTCCATCTTGCATTAGGACGCATCCTAGTCCCAAATGAGATGCATCACTGTAAACAATGTACTCCTTGCCCGATACTGGTTGGATGAGAACGAGAGCATGAGTTAGGGCTTGTTTAAGCTGGTCGAAGCTTCGTTGTTGGTTCTCCGACCAAACAAAAGGTGTATCTTTGCGAGTTAGCTTAGTCAAACTTGCGGCAATGGATGAGAATCCTTTGAGAAAATATCGATAATACCTGGCTAAACCGAGAAAGCTCCTGACCTCACCAACATTCCTTGGAGGTCTCCAATTCAAGATAGATTGAATCTTCCTTGGATCTAATTTGATCCCTTCTACCGAGATAACATGTCCAAGAAACGACACTTTCGATAGCCAAAATTCGCATTTAGAGAACTTTGCAAACAATTGACGTTCTCAGAGGGTTTGCAATACAATTCAAAGGTGTTTAGAATGTTCTTCCTTATTCTGAGAATACACCAAAATGATATCAATAAAGACGACCACAACCTTGTCAAGATAGAGCTTGAATACACGGTTCATTAGATCCATGAAAACAGTCGGAGCATTCGTTAACCCAAATGGCATTACAAAGAATTCAAAATGTCCATATCGAGTGCGAAAGGCTGTCTTAGGTACATCTTCTTCTATTACCCTCATTTGGTAGTATCCCGATCGTAGATTGATCTTTGAGAATACCGCAACATCTTTGAGTTGATCGAAAAGATCTTCAATCCTTGGGAGAGGATATCGATTCTTGATAGTAAGCTTGTTCAATTGTCTGTAATCAATACAAAGTCTCATAGTTCCATATTTCTTCTTCACGAACAAGACTGGAGCACCCCAAGAAGACGAGCTAGGCTTAATGAAACCTTTTTCTTGTAGCTCTTGGAGTTGCTTATTGAGTTCTTTCAACTCAACAAGTGCCATTCGATAAGGTGTGATGGACACCAGAGTTGTTCCATGTTGGACATCAATCCCAAACTCTACTTCTCTGGTTGGAGGGAGACCAGGGAGTTCCTCAGGAAAACATCGAGATATTCAGATACAATAGGCACACTAGGTAAGACGAAGTCACGTTCATCTTGTAAGACCATAGCAGCAAAGATGGAGGTTGGTTTCTTGTCAATTAGAAGAATTGATTCCTTTCCTAAATCCCAGAGGTAAAGTCTCCTATTTAGGCAATCTACCTAGGCTTCATGCTTACTTAACCAATCTAGTCCCAGTACTAGATCGTACTCACAAGTTGGTAGTACATAGAGATTTACAAGAAAAAGGTATATCTTGAATGAATAGGGGACATTTTCTACATATAAAACTTATGGCTGTAATTCCCCCTATAGGGTTTGAAACTACAAGGTTTTGTTTTACACTTTCAGGCATTAAGTTCAAATTTTCAATCAAAGTTGAGCATACAAAAGAATGAGTGGATCCCGAGTCTATTAAAGCATAAATATGAATCGAATTTAACTCAACGGTACCTACTATGACATCGGGTGATTCTTCATCTTCTTTTCCTCGGATGTGATAGACTCGAGCAGGAGCCCGAGATTCCTGGTGAGTAGGGGCATTCGAATACTATCCTTTGCCTTTCCCTTAATTTCCAGACTGAGCTTGTCTGGGACCTTTGTTTCGAATGGAAGGAATTGAGATAGCATTTGCAGAAGCTCGATTCGGAACCTTGTTAGGATTTTGAGGACAATCCCTGATATAGTGATCGAAGGCTCCACATAAGTAACATAGATTCTGTTGAGTTCTACACTGACCAGTTTGGTGTTTCTGGCAAATCTTGCAAGTAGGATATTGAGTAGCTTTACCGAAATTCCCTGTACTATCAACAGAGATGATCGGGGCTGAAGGCTTGAATACTGATTGGGGTCTCGGTATGTAGTTTCTTTTCTGAGCATGAGTGTAATTCGAAGAGTGATCCTTAGAATATTTGGACTTTTTTGACTGCTAGTGAGGCTTGTCATCCTTCCTGGATCATTTGTCTTTCCAAGAGTTTCTACTTTTGTGTTTCTCAGAGGCTTTCATCTTCGCCTCAGTTGCAATAGCCCGGTTCACCAGATTCTGGAAGTCAGCGATACTTAGGGCAGTGAATATTGGACTTAACTCATCATTCAATCCATCAATAAACATCCTACACTTGTCAGCATCAGTCTTGATGTATTCTGACCCGTATTTGTAATATTTGCAAAAGTCACTCACGTACTATTCGATAGGTCAGCTACCTTGCTTGAGGTACAAGAGACGTTTACGGTGCTCGGCCAAGTATTGTTCACTAATGTATTTCTTCTTGAATTCCTCAAGAAAGAATTTCCAAGTTACAGCTTCAGCAAGAGCAGTCAGGGTAGTGGTTTCCCACCAGCTCAGAGCTTCGTCTACCAACAGGGCTATAACACATTCGAGTTTGTGTTCACCAGAACATGGAAGTTGTTTGGTCAGGATTTGAGTAGTGGCGTCTAACCAATACTTATCTATTTCGGTATTGGCTTCATCAGTACCGGTAAAGGTATATGCCCGGTGTTGAGCTAGTTTGTCAATCGAGGCTCTAGTTGGAGCAGCAGCAGGGGGCGGAATAAGATGATCTCATTTCAAAGTAGTTACAAGATGATCGAACATCTCCTTCATGCTCAGGAGACATTCCTGCTGCACAAGATTTATAGCATGAGCTTCCTGTTGAGCAACAGCTTGGGCTCTAGGTTTAGCTCGTTGCTGTGGAGGATTCGGTTCCATCTTCACACTATCTCCTTCATTCGAGGAGCCTATGGGACTTTCATTATCCCAGCCAAACTGTATTTTAGACATTCTACATTTAAATAGAACAATTAGGAATTCAGTTTAGTTAAGCAAAGACACAAGCTATACAATACAAGTCTCCTAGGTGGCACAAGTATCCTATATGATGCAAGAGAACTCGGTTTAGTCCTAGAACCGACCAAAAAGCCCTAATACCAAACAAATGTAACACCCCCTACCCCGGGTTAGTAGTAATCCAGTTCGGGAGATTTACCGAGTACAATACAAGCATGAACAAGGCAAGAATAGGCTAACTCATACCTATTAGACGAGTTATATAACTGACAAGTAACCAAGCACTTCTAACTTATCATGTAAGCAATCATATCTTTTGTTTACAAGACATGATAGGTTACCAAACAATTTTTCAATCAAGGTTATTAACATCATACAACTATCATTCACATAACCTAAGAGCAATCATGCTTCCATTTCATTTCATTTTTCCTTAACTTGATACATGCAACATTTCATGCATAACTTACTAAACATGATCAATTGTACCTACCTTGATTCCAAGCTAGCCATATGCCAAGCCTTACCATTCGGCATTTACCATACCAAATTATAAAAACACATATATAACATGTTATGTTCATACAAGTGACTATCTTAACTCACAAGACATTCGAATGGCACAAGGCTAGATCAATTATTTTGATACAATCAATATATACCTATCAATACGTGCAGCAACATACTTTTCCATTACATATAATTTGAGTTCATTACCTGATTTACATTAACAACCAAGATCATAACATGATAAGCCCATTCAAAGCATATATATATATATATACAAGTTCAAGTATTCAAAATGCATGCTCAAATCATTATATACAACTAAGTGCCACCAACTAAGGGGTACAAACAAGTATGAACCATACTTTAGCTATTCTTGTGTCTTGCTTCGATCTCAAGAAATCAGGCTTCAGGATCAAGCAACAATCGAATCCTTTATCCTGTGGTTGGGAACAATGAAAACAAGAGTGATAAGTACAATAATGTACTTAGTGAGGTAGTAACTAGTTCTAACCAATTTATAAGACATGTATCAATTAGCTAAGTTTGAGCCTAGTCAAGGTTTGTAGAAATCGATCTAAAGCTTTATACATACTTATCATTTCAAATTTAGTAACAACTCAAATAGCCAGAAATTCAAGCATTAGTAAATTCAAGTATCAAGAAACTTCAAGTGTCAAGTAACTCAGTATCAAGTAGTTCAAGTATCAAGTAACTCAAGTACCAAGTAATTCAAAAATCATATAACTCAAGTATCAAATAAGCTTTATGCTCTAATTATTTCTCATTTGCTTTCTTTAGTTTATGCCTTTGGTATTTAGTTGTCCAGGTAATCGAGTCACCAACCAACTATCACCACAAGATGTATCGTAGTACTGGTCAACCCTTCTACTGTCGCCAAAGACCACACATACGTACCCTTCGTCTGTTGCCAATAGGGGCCTTAGCCCTAGACCGTAGTCCACCCAACACAAAGAGCTCTAGACTCTATGGCATGCCATCCTACCTATGACCACTAACAACCAAGACTTTGTTCAATTATGAATCACTTATTCAAGTATTACATGTTTAAGTCAAGCAATAGCGTATTCAAGGATCAATTCAAGTGATACATTACAAGATCATGCTTATATATACAATCCTTAGGCCAATTGAGCCTTAGCTCTACACTTTGCAATTTAATCTTGTCATTAAAGCAAGAAATTAACATATGCCATCTCTTAGGCATCAAGCAAGATCTTTAATTCACGATTTATATCATGTTAACAAGTATTTAAATCATAGAGGTACATCCAAGTATTCATTCGAATTGATCACAGTCAAGGCATCAAGGTTCAAGCATTTGTTTCACTTTTCTTCCTAAATAATTCAACAACTTACATGTTACTATTAAATCTCAAGTTTTAGCTTAAACCATTCTTCCATTTTTTCATCACAACCAAGCTTAAATCAAGTATATTAATATAGCATAAAATAAGAAGAAGTAAACATGCATCTTTGGTTAGGACCTAGGTCCTAACCCTATATTAAACTACACTCACAATACTCCAAGTTTAGCTAGTCTTGGATCCAAACTCCTTTGAGTTTGCCACTAGCTTGGCCACTCCTTTCTTCCTCCACAAGATTTACTCCTTGCTCTAACAATTCATGCAAGTAAATACATGTCAAACAAGGTACATTGAGCATAACAATTACCCATCTCAAGTATTCAAATGTGTTTACACCATCATTTATCATGGCAACAATATTCATACATTTCATGTAAGAAACAGGCAGCTTATTCATATATATTCATGAATGTATATTACTACAATTGTTTACACTCCAACTTGGACAAAACAGAGTAGTAACCAAAACAGAGCAGTAACCATACTGTTCAAACTGTTTACAAAACAGTCCAAGACACCTAAACTATTGTTGCACAGCAGCAGGTGCACTGCTTACTTAAACGTTCTTAACTTTCATTCCGTACGTCAGAATTTCAATTGGTTTATACCGTTGGAAAGCTAACATAATTATCTTTCTAACCATATAGGCCTTGAATTTTAATTCTTTCCCAATTAATACAGTTTTTAGCTTAAAGACAAAGCAATTTACAACATTGGACGGTTTGCACTGTCCTTAAGTGTTTCTTCTTTACAATTCATTCTACAATCCCGAATTCATTTCTGTTTTCTCCTAATGAATTTAGAAACGTTAAGGCATTGTCCATAAAATTTCCAGCCTTAAATTCCCTTTATACAATTTATGTTGATTTTTCAAAGTTACTACCCAGAATAGAGTATTTGTAATATCCCAAGATTCGGCCTAGAAGTATTTTCTAGTTAAAATACTAACTAGATTTTTGATGTGCCTGGATTGTTTAATTAAGTGTTGGACCAAAGTGAAACAAAGGAAGAATGAATGGTTGGTTTGCTAAGGATTAAAAAAAAATATAAGAGAATTTGGGGAATGCATGCAAAATGAAACGAAAGTTTAAATGGACCCCACGGTAGGAAACCTTGTAGTGAAGGAAATAAGTGTTGTGAACAACACTAAGCCATTGTCTTGGTGAGCCACGTAAAGAACATGGCAGAGCCATGTTTGATTTCTCCCTCCCACGTGGAGGACCATGAAAAATTGATAGTGAAGTTTCTTATGAAAGCATTATGTGGTTCAAATCCTATATATATATAAAAAAGAAAGCCATGGTTGAATGCTCCATTTTCGGGTAGAGAAAGAAATTTAGAATTCAACCAAATTTAATGATCAAAATCAAAATAAATATAGATTCTCAAAGCCCAAAATCTAAGCTACATATTGGTGTCATACATTCTTTGATTCAAGCTTGGTGAGATTCCTTGAACCTAAACTTTGTTTTTTTTTCATTAGTGTGCGTACATGAGTTATTACATGGAAATTGATGTTGTATGTGTATTCTTTGTATGGTGAAATTTTTGAGATTTTAGATAAAATTGGTGAAGGAGCCTTTACTTTGGAATGAAAAAGGAACACTTGACACATACGAAATTGCTTGGTTTCATATGACAGTAAAATTCGCTTTGAAAGGTAAAATATTAAACTTCAAAGTTGTTTAGATCTTACTCCTAGTTTAGATGCTATCTTGAAATATTCTAGACTGTTTTGAGATAATTTGATATTGGAAACTTTGGAGAGATCGTTTACTTGTTGAGCTTGTATATGGGCTGCCTTAGTGTTGTTTAGGTACAATTTTTTTAGTGTTAAATCAATGCGTAAATAAACTGCTTTGTTTGGTACAGCTTTTAGTTTATTGTTACTCTCCTTAAAGGCTATTAATAGTCCGAAAGTAGTCAATTTCTTGCTGGAAATTCAGCTAGTAATATACCTTGTTCCTTTGTGCAATTATAGTCTTTAAAGAGTATTGATAAGCATTTTGTAATTGACCAAAATTAGAAGTTCTAAACTGCCCTGCTCCCTATGGTTACGTTCGTGTAGTTGCTTACTCTAGAGGCTATAAATGACAGTTAAAATAGCAAGCAATGGCTGTAATTGTTTTCACCTAAGAATAACGGCAGTGAATTAAATTAATTTAACATTGATTGCATCTGAAAATATCTATCATAGTTGCTGGAATTATTAGGGGTTGCTTGCAATTGGTTAAGCTTGAAAAATACAGTTTGAATGAATTAATAATGCAGTTTTGAGTAAATATTGTTTTATAAATCCATGAAATACAGTTCGGAATTGCTAAAGAATGCAGTCTTGTTAGTGTAGGAAAAATAGTTTTAAGTGCTATAATTACATGTAGCTTTAAAATGCAAAAAAAAACAGTCCAAAATTTACAGTTTATAGTATGCAGAAAACAGTTTTTATACATGCAGAATTTGATTGTATGAATGCAGAATTGATGTGCAGAACAGCTTAGGGAAGTGTAGTGCAAAAAGTGTATGCTGTTCGAATAATGTGAATGCATGCTGAAAATGAGATGTATTTTATGTGAAGTATGCATATGTATCCTGGACTGTTTTGTGTTTGTATAAATACACATTGGACTGTTTTGAGTATGTACATGTATACATATGTATTTTGGATTGTTATATATATATATATATATATATATATATATATATATATATATATATATATATATATATATATATATATATGAATACACATGAGTTCTAAACTATTTTGAAAATATATACAAGTAAGTATTGATGTGATTATTGTGTGTACAATTTGATAGGTTATGTTGTTTTAGATGACATGATTAGTAATGACTGGTTATTTGTTTTGAGGTACATAAATTGATAAGGATGGCTAGGGAAGGAATTTGATTGAGAAGTAAGATATGATTGTGGTTCAGGTATTCCATAACTTTGGAATATAAGGTGAGTGTAGTTTTGGTAGGGTTAGGACTTAGGTCCTAACCAAATTTGACATGTCTATCTTCTTGCTATTGATATGCCATGATAATGAGCTTAATTAAACTTGAATATGAATTAAAAGGGAAGATTGGACTAAGCTGAAATTTGTGATTAAGTAATAATGGATAAGTTAAATTATTTTGAACGAAATGTGTAAACATTGTGTGATTCCATGACTTGAATATGTTATTGGCGACAGTTGGAGGTAACATGGGAGTTGTACGGAGTGGCGACAGTTGGTTGGATCGTGATAAGTATAGGATTGACATGTTTCCGATATTAGCCATTGATGTGTGCTTTGAGCTAAGTATCTCTTGGACCTTTATGGTCAAACACGGACCAATGTTATTCATGACCAATTGTGATCCAAGGCAAACATGTTAAAAAGATATGAACCTTATTGAGAAATTGAATAAGAAATTCAAAAAAAAAAATCTTGAATACTTGAATTATATCTTGAAATACTTAAATGACTTGACAAGAAATCTTGAACACTTGAATCACTTGACATGAATCCTTGAAAGACTCGACTTGCTTGGCATGTAATGCTTGATTCTTGACATGAAACTTGTGAAATGATAATCGCCTATGCTTGGACCTTGTACGGTATGATTTGCTACTTCGAATGGCTTATGGTCTCACTTGAGCTAATGTTTACTTGATTGGTTTGCTTGACATGCAAACTTGATTACTTGTACATATTACTTGACTTGTATACTCGAACTTCTTGTTACATGATTGTTACTTCAAAAAGATCTCGATCTTACTTGAATTAATGAGTGTTGCTGCCATGCACATCTTGCACATGAAAGTATGGACTGTTTTGGCATTGTGAATTATGTGTACGTGTTATATGAATGAATTTGGCTAGACTAAATGAAAATATGGACTGTTTTCGCGTTGTAAATTATGTGTACGTGTTATATGACTGAATTTGGTTAGAGATTAAATGAAAATATGGACTGTTTTGGCATTGTGAATTATGTGTACATGTTATATGATTGAATTGGCTAGACTAAATGAAAATATGGACTGTTTTGGCATTTTAAAATATGTGTACGTGTTATATGACTGAATTTGGTTAGATTAAATGAAAATATGGACTGTTTTGGCATTGTGAATTATGTGTACATGTTATATGATTGAATTGGCTAGACTAAATGAAAATATGGACTGTTTTGCATTGCAAGAATGTATAAACATGTATAATGGACAGCTAAGTAATAAGGCTTAAATTAAAGAAAGTAAACAAGCAATAATTAAGGCTTAAGGCTTACATGCTACTTAAAATGTATACATGTACACTTGATAAACTTGACACATGAAATTCTACTTGAAATAGACTTATACTCTCACTTGAATCAATGTGCATAACTTGTGAACATATCTTGAGTGATAAGCTTGAAATAAATTGTGATTATCTTACTTGACTTGAAAATGTTGTGATTTGCTTAAACATGCTATCGATTGACTTGAAATGATCGAAAATTGAATTGTGATCTATGATTTTGCTTGTCATGCTATCTTGTTATTTGTATGATACTAGAAAATATTTACTTGATAATTACTCGATAAGCTTACCATGCTGCTTGATTTTCTTGACAAATTGGTTACTTAACATTTGCTTTCCTTGATATTTGATTTCCATAAGTATGATGATACATGAGTTCATGATTAATGCTTGACTTGGAATGCTATAAACCTTAATAGGGCTACTTGATTAATGGAGACGTGACATAATAATTGGTTAGAACTAGTACTACCTCACTAAGTACATATCGTACTTATCATTCTCGTTTATTCTCTTCCCAAACCATAGGTTAGGTTCTTCAAGGTGAATTACTTGATCTCGAAGTCAGATTCCTCGAGCTTGAAGTAAGACACAAGCAAAAGTATAAGTATGAATCCATACTTGTTTGTAATGCTCCTAGTGGTTGGTGGCACCTAGTCTTGTATGTAGTAAGCTAGGACATGCATTATGTTACTCGAAAGTTATATATATGAACTTGAGTTAGCCTATAACGTCATAAAGGCTTAAATGCTAAACTTTGAGTATGTAATGACATAATTCTCATTTAAGCTGCGTATATGTTATGAGTTTGAATTGAGTATGTCCTAGTCAAGTATGCTTGTCGAATACCTTGTATGAACATATAAATGCTTGAATAAATATTATAAATAATTCATGTATACATGAGCTTGATTTGCCAAATGGATAAAGAATGAAACCATGCATGCTACTTGAAGTATGATTCGAATAAATACTCACATGAGCTTGATTTGCTGCGAGTATATAGAAATTGAAATGAAATGAACACATTTTTGCCTAATGCTATACATGACATTAAGACTCGATGAATGAGGAAACTATTTTATGATATGCTAGAACTTGCTATTTCCGAATAGGAAGGTATCAAATGTACATGTTTTGCTTGTTCACATGCCTAAATAGTTGTTAACCTTGAATGAACAATTGAAGGTAACTAATCACATGAATGACCTATAATGTCTATGAAACATGATATGCTTCCTTGAGATACGTTCGATTTCATGTACTGTAACACCCTTACCAGTATTTATTAATTAATACTAGGATAAAGTGTCACATAAGGTTTAACCGTATTTTTATACTATTCAAACTACGTCAAAACATCAATTTTTTTGAAATTTTTTATTTATCGCATAAAATCAATTACTAATTTTTAACCAGTTAAATAACTTCCATTTTCATACAGCAACTTGACAGTTTATAACTACACATTTTAATTAAGTAAACTACCTAAAAACTGTCTAAATTAAAAATGATCTTAATTACTATAAAAATTAAATTTATAACTTTATCTGATTACTATTACTAGTAATATCTTTAAACCACTCGTCTAGATATTAATATTACAAATCATACCTAGACCAGTTAAAGTGAGCTACAATTATTTTATACATGCCAACTAGAGATAAACAAAATACATCAAAGATGTAAATTACCGATATAACTATTTTCTCTCGGGATGATGCTGCTGATATTCCTTACTCCTGCCCGGGATTACTACCTATGCATGAAAACCATTACACATTAAGCATATACTTAGTGAGATATTCTAGTTATTTAACATAATTCAACATGCTTGAATTATAGTAATAATAAAATAAACTTGCAATTTGATCACCATTCTTATAGTTCCCTTATGTTAATCAAATATTAACATAATAAAATCTGAATTCATAAATCCTATTAATATCCTTGCCATTATCCTTGAGTCAATCTACTCTCTAATTTATTAACTATTTATTATCAAATAAATTATCGCCCAACATAGTTTGAAGACTTGAGTACACGAGTCAAAACTACACCGAAATTCTAATAAACCGCACCGAAGTGCTAAGAGACCGCACATAAGTGCTAAAGAACCACACCTAAGTGTTAATAAACTGCACCGAAGTACTAAACTGCTGGACTCTATGGCATGCCAACTATACTCTATACCTCAATTACTTATTTGGGCATACTTTCCAATTCCATATTCAATTCATCCATGGCAACAAAATTAAATACTGGGCAGTTTATAACCTAAATATAACATAAACATACATACCTGATATATCTAGTGATCAAATGCATCATAGCTCTACCTTTGACAATTCTCAATATGCCAAATATAAAATTCATGATATAATTATCAAACAGTTATTAATAAGGTGGAATTTCCAACAAGTCTTCCAATTGATAATCATAAAATTTTTCATGCATAAAATGCACTCACCTTGACACTTTATTCTTTGTCACTGTTCAACTAGCCTCACTAAGTTCAACTTTGGTCTCGTTCCTTTCCTCAATTGCTAACTCGATCTTGATTTCGTTCACAGTCTACAAGTGTATTAAAAATAATATAAGTACATTCCAAATTATATGTTAGTATCTTACTAACACATAAACAATATAGTAATAATTTTCCTATAAACACCCTAATATTTTCCAAATATTAGTTTCATGACATAACTCATTTCATCCCCAAAAACTTCGTATTTCTTCCAACCTTTACTCAAAGAATGATTTATTACTCATTCTAATATTTATTCCAGCATAATGCTTTCATAAAAATAAATTTTCAGTTTAGTCCTTAATTTATTCCAAAATACTGAATTGGTCCCCAATCTTTTTAAAATTTCCGAATTGGTTCCTATGATTTTACAAACTTCCAAAATGGTCCAAATAACATTTTAAAGCTTGTAAATTCATAATATCAACATTTCTGAATTTAATGGAATTTTTTCCATAATTTCCCCTATTTCTTACAAAATGCCGAAATCATCCCTATATTTTCCAAGTTTCCAAATTAGTCCACTTAGCACTCAAACATCATTTCCAAGCTTCAGAATCATTCCTAATTCAAAATCAATCCAAATTCAAAATTTTTACTAAAACCCTAACTTTGAACAATTTAGGGTTTAGCTATTTCCATGTAGTTTCAATCATCATACAAGCTTTAATATGATTTTACAACATCATATTCATCAAAAACTAACCTTAATTCATTTTAACTCAACATCCCCTTCATCCATCAATTTCCCAAAACTAAGGTTTTAAGTAAGAAAAGCATGAACAAATGGTACCGGGAGATAGAGAATTTCAAGGAGATTAATTTATTGTTTCAGGCTTTCACCCAAAATCCAAAGAAATAAGCTTGAAAAATAAAAATAAAGTTTGGTCTTACCTTGAAGAAGGGTTTCAGCACTTTGCAGAAATAAGGAGAGAATTCTTGATTTTTCTTTTAATTTAATTTAGGTCATTTGTCCTCTTTAATAATCATTTTTGAATTAAATTTTTTTTATTGCAAAATGACAATCTTGCCCTCAAATCCAAGGTTCCATAATTTGCCACTTGTCATTTTAATCATCCAATGGCCCAAATTAATCCAAGGAGTTAGTGATTACCAACTTTTCCCTTGCCATCTTCAAAAATTACCATCTTGCCATTTTTCATCCAATGGCTAAGATTAAACATGGAAAAGTAACCTTTGATCCAATGGTCTATATTAATTTCCATTAAAATAAGACATAGAAATGACCATTTTACCGTTGTCTTATTTTAATAAAATATCTCATAAAAGATTTCTCATTTATTCGATTAAATCCAATTATCCGGATTTTCCCTGAACTTTAAAGCTTTATAGCTCTTCATACAAACTCCGTATCAAAAATCTGGGTAACACAAAAATGCCACTCTTGGGGGTGAACTATTCATTTACGGTACTAACTTACATACTTTTGAAAATTATAACTTAGTCTCTAAACTTTTCGAAATGTACATTTTGGCACCAAACTTTTCAAAATTTTCATTTTGGTCACTAACCAAAATTTAGAGGTATTACAATTCTCCCCCCCTTAAGAAAATTTGTCCTTGAATTTTCCTAAGTACTAGGTTAAAAAGATGCGGATACTGCTTTTTCAGTGATTCTCCAAGTTCCCAAGTAGCTTCCTCTACTTTGTGATTTCTCCATAAAACTTTAACTAGATGAATCTATTTATTTCTTAGCTATTTCTCTCCATGAGATAATATCTTCACGGGTTCTTCCTCGTATGTCAGATCTTGTTGAATCTCGATTTCTTCCGATGTAATGACATGCGAAGAATCTGATCGAAACTTTCTCAGCATGGATACATGAAAAACATCATGGATCTTACTCATCTCGGGTGGCAATGCTAATTGATACACCACTGGACCAACCCTTTTTAGAATCTCATAAGGCCCGATGAATCTTGGAATAAGTTTGCCTTTTCGTCCAAATCGTAATACTTTTTCCAGGGTGATACTTTCAAAAATACCTTATCTCCGACTTCAAACTCAATGTATTTTCTTTTATGATCTGAGTAAGATTTTTGTCTATAGGAGGCAGCTTTGAGATTGTCTTGAATGATTCTTACCTTGTCTTCCACCTCTTGAACAAGATCTGGCCCAATAACCTTTCGATCCTCAAGCTTGAACCAATTTAATGGTGTTATGCATTTCCTCCCATATAACGCTTTGTAAGGAGACATTTTTATGCTTTATTGATAACTATTGTTATATACAAATTCTGCCAATGGAAGATGCTTTTCCCAGGAACCCGTAAAATTTTTTACACAGGCTCTAAGCATGTCTTCTAATACTTGAATAGTTCTCTTTGACTGCCCGTCCGTCTGAGGATGACAAGCAATACTAAAATGTAATTTAGTTCCCAATGCCTCGTGTAAAGCACTCCAAAATCTTGAAGTGAACCTAGGATCCCTGTCCGATATAATAGATATAGAAACACCATGCAATCTAACAATCTCCTTGATATAAAGTTCTGCCAGCTTGTTCAAGGAATAATCTGTGCGAACTGGTATGAAATGTGCCAATTTAGTCAATCGATCCACGATCACCAAGATTGCATCCTTTTTACTTGGTGTCAAAGGCAAGCCCGTTACAAAATCCATAGTAACTCTTTCCCATTTCCACTATGGAATGGAAATTGGTCGAAGTAATACGGATGGTACCTAATGTTCTGCTTTTACTTGTTGACAAGTCAAACACTTGGCAACAAACTCTATGATGGCTCGCTTCATGCCAGGCCACCAAAAATGACTTTTCATATCTTGATACATTTTGTTACCACATGGATGCATTGTTAAAGGGCTGTAATGGGCTTCAAAAAGTATTTCTTTCTTCAGCTCATCATCCTCAGGAACGTATAAACATCCTTTATAATATAAGCACCCATTAGACTTTACTTCAAAGTCCTTAGATTCACCGCTTTCTATTTATTTCATCCTCTCCAAGCACCCTTCATCTTTGGATTGTAACTCTTTAATTCTCTCTATCAAAGTTGGCTTAATTTGAAATTCTACCACTAATGCACCATCTTCCTGCATTTTCAACTGGGCATTCAAGGCTCTCAAGGCAGGAAATGTTTTCTGGCTAAGTGTGTTTGCTACCACATTAGCCCTTCCTGGATGATAATCAATAATTACATCATAATCCTTGATTAATTCTATCCACCTCCTCTGCCTCAAATTGAGCTCCTTTTGGGATAACAAGTACTTCAGATTTTTATGATCAGTGAAAATATAGCATTTTCACCATACAAGTAGTGTCGCCAAATTTTTAGAGCAAACACCATTGCAGCAAACTCTAAATCATGAGTGGGATAGTTCCTCTCATGAGTTTTGAGTTGCCGGGAAGCATAAGCTGCCACCTTTCCTTCTTGCATCAGCACACATCCCAAACCATTATTGAAGGCATCGCTATATATTATAAATTCTTTTCCAGGTTCTGGTTACACTAAAACATGAGCTTTTGTCAGAACCTTCTTTAATTTATCAAAGCTTTCTTGACATTTTCTGTCCAAACGAACGGTACATCTTTTCTTAACAGCTTGGTTATCGGAGAAGCAATCATTGAAAAATCTTTCACAAACCGCCAATAGTAACCAGCTAATCCCAATAAGCTTCTCAATTCAGAGATATTCTTAGGAACTTTCCATTCAAGGATTGCTTGAACTTTCTTAGGATCAACTCGAATTCCTTCGGCTGAAACTACATGTCCAAGGAAATTTATTTCTGATCACCAGAATTCACACTTTGACAGCTTTGCATACAACTTCTTTTCTCGTAAGATCTGGAGAACAACACGAAGATGAGTATCATGCTCCTCCTTGGTTTTAGAGGAAACCAATATGTCATCAATAAACACTACCGCGAATCGATCCAAATACAGCTGGAAGATTCTATTCATTAAATCCATAAATGTTGCTGGTGCATTTTTAAGTCCAGATGGCATTACTACAAACTGGTAATGCCCATATCTGGTTCTGAAAGCAGTGTTTGGGATATCCGTCTCCTTAATTTTTAATTGATGATACCCCGATCGAATATCAATCTTAGAGAACACCGTTGCTCCCTTAAGTTAATCAAAAAGATCGTCAATCCTCAGTAAAGGATACTTATTCTTTATCGTCACCTTATTAAGTTGAAAATAATCCACACATAGTCTCATTGATCTATCCTTCTTCTTTACAAGCAAGACTGGAGCTCCCCAAGGTGATATACTAAAACCTCGATCTGATAATTCTTTCAACTAAGCTTTTAACTCTATAAGCTCGATAGGAGCTATCCTATAAGGTGCTATTGATATTGGTGATGTTCCAAGAAGCACATCAATACCAAATTCCACCTCTCGATCAAGGGGTAGGCCTGGTAATTCATCTGGAAAAACATCTGGAAATTCCCGCACCGTAGGTATATTTTCCAGATCTATCTTTGTTTCTGGAACCCCTATCATATGAGCTAAATAAGCGTCATATTCACATGATAATAACTTTCCAACAGCTATATCTGCAATCTCGGGGCTCAAATAATTATGTGTTTCTCCCTCAAACACTATTTCCAAACCCTCTAGTCCTTTTAAGAATACTCTTTTTAATCGGCATTCAATCGGTAGCATCATATGCCGATCGCCAGTCCATTCCAAGAATAATTTCAAATTATTGGAAAGGCAATTCCATAAGATCAGTAGGAAATTATACTGCTTGAATTTTTAAACGACATTTCCTGTATATCCTACTCACTCTAGCACTTTGTCCTATTGGGTTGACAGCAACTATCTCACTCGAAATTAGTTCTACTGGGATGTTTCTTTCAAGTATTACTTTAGAAATAATATATGAATGAGTAGAGCCTGGATCAATCAAGGTAAAAATAGGTCTGCCAAAGAGTTCGATCATACCTGCAACGATCTCTACATTATCTCGATCATCAATAGTTTTGATGTTGTATACCCGAGCTGTAGCTCTACTTTCTTAATTGGATGTTGATGCAGATGCTCCCGATTTTCCACCTTTGTTTCCCTTACCCCTTTGAGGCACTGCAGCAAACTGATGCTGATGAAGCTCCAGACAATTTTTCTTGAAATGCCCCGCTTGTACACAATGGAAACATGCTCCGATCAACCAACATTGACCAGGATGCCTCTTGCCACAATGCTCACATTCTGTAATCGGGCAAACTCCAGAACCTCGAGTACCTGCAGTATTTATCTGAGACTGCTTCGATTTTCCTCATGCATACCCATTTTTAACTTAAGAGGCAAATGCTGCAGGATGCTACTGTGGCATTCCTTTGTTGCGTTTAAATGTTGATGCAGCAAATGAACATCCAGACCTTTTCCCGGTCTGAATCTACTTTTCTGCCTTCTCCTCGAGGTCAACTTTTTCTATCACTTTGGCTGGGTTCACCATTTCTTGAAAATAGTGAAATTACGAGAAACCAATATCCTCTTATATTGCGAATCCAACCCATCTATGAATCTGTCGATTTTGGACCTTTCGGTTGTGAGAAATTTCGTAGCAAATCGGCTCAATCTATTGAATTCGCATTTGTATTCATAAACCGACCTGCCATGCTGTTTTAGCTGTAGAAATTTTTGTCTCATATCTTCAACAAATATGTCTCCAATATACTTTTCTTTGAATTCTTGAAGAAAGAATTCCCAAGTAACCCGCTCCGGAGGTTCTTGAGCAGTTATCACATTCCACTATATACTGGCTTGTCCCATCAGCAGGGATACTATTCCTTCCAATTTTCCTTGATCATCACAAGGAATTCTGCTTAACATGATCTTGATATCGTTTAACCAGTAATCAGCATCCATCGAATTTGCATCAGTATCACTTCGAAATTCTGGTGCTCCGATTTTCTTTAGCTCCTTAGGGACTGATACTGGTGCTCGCCGATTTATAATCGCATCCAAGGATTGTAAAAATAAACCTTGATCCTGCACCGGCATATTCCTTTGTTCCCGAGCCTATCGCTCTACATTTTGCTGAGCTAGTTGCTCCACATCATGCTAAACAGCCTGTCGCGATTCCCGATAATCTGACATCTGTTCATGTCACAACTATCTTAAATAAGTAAGGAGTAATCTACCCAATATCAGGCATCATCATAATCCTATAAAATATCAGTAATTTTTGATATCCTAGTGGCATGTATATAACTCTAATTTTTTTCAGAGACTCATTTACCATCACGAACCGACTAAACATGTAGATATGATACCAATAAATGTAACACCCTTACCAGTATTTATTAATTAATACTATGATAGAGTGTCACATAAGGTTTAACCGTATTTTTATACTAATCAAACTATGTCAAAACAACATTTTTTTTTGAAAAATTTTATTTATCGCATAAAATCAATTACTAATTTTTAACCAGTCAAATAGCTTCCGTTTTCAGACAGCAACTTGACAGTTTGTAACTACACATTTTAATTAAGAAAACTACCTAAAAATTGCCTAAATTAAAAATGATCTTAATTACTATAAAAATTAAATTTATAACTTTACCCGATTACCATTACTAGAAATTTCTTTAAACTAGTATAGTCCACATTATAAAGTAACCACTCGTCTAGATATTAATATTACAAATCATACCAGACCAGTTAAAGTGAGCTACTACTATTTTATACATGCCAACTAGAGATAAACAAAATACATCAAAGATGTAAATTACCGATATAACTATTTTCCTTCAGGATGATGCTACTGATATTCCTTACTCCTGCCCGAGATTACTACCTACGCATGAAAACCATCACACGTTAAGCATATACTTAGTTAGGCATTCTAGTTATTTAACATAATTCAACATGCTTGAATTATAGCAATAATAAAATAAACTTGCAATTTGATCACCATTCCTATAGTTCCCTTATGTTAAACAAATATTAACATAATAAAATATGGATTCATAAATCCTATTAATATCCTTGCCACTATCCGAGAGTTTATCTACTATCTAATTTATTAACCATTTATTATCAAATAAATTTTTGCCCAACATAGTTTGAGAACTTGAGTACACGAGTCAAAACTACACCGAAGTGCTAATAAACCGCACCGAAGTGCTAAGAGACCGCACAACAGTGCTAAAGAAGCACACCTAAGTGTTAATAAACTACACCGAAGTGCTAAACCGCTGGACTCTATGGCATGCCAACTATACTCTATACCTCAATTACTTATTTGGGCATACTTTCCAATTCCATATTTGATTCTTCCATGGCCGTTCATACCCTAAATATAACATAAGCATACATACCTGATATATCTAGTGATCAAATGATTCATAGCTCTACCTTTGACAATTCTCAATATGTCAAATATAAAATTCATGATATAATTATCAAACAGTTATTAATAAGGTGGACTTTCCAACAAGTCTTCCAATTGATAATCATAAAATTTTTCATGCATAAAATGCACTCACCTTGACACTTTATTCTTTGTCACTCTTCAACTAGCCTCACAAAGTTCAACTTTGGTCATGTTCCTTTCCTCGATTGCTAACTCGATCTTGATTTCGTTCACAGTCTACAAGTGTATTCAAAATACTATAAGTACACTCCAAATTATATGTTAGTATCTTACTAACACATAAACAATATATGAATAATTTTCCTATAAACACCTTAATATTTTCCAAATATTAGTTTCATGACATAAGTCATTCCATCCGCAAAACTTCGTATTTCGTCCAACCTTTACTCAAATAATGATTTATTACTCATTCTAATATTTATTCCAGCATAATGCTTCCATAAAAACAAATTTTCAGTATAGTCCTTAATTTCTTCCAAAATGTCAAATTGGTCCCCAATCTTTTCAAAATTTCCAAATTGGTTCCTATGATTTTACAAACTTCCAAAATGGTCCAAATAACATTTTAAAGCTTGTAAAATCATAATCTCAACATTTCTAAATTTAATGAAAATTTTTCCATAATTTCCCCTAATTCTTTCAAAATGCTAAAATTATCCCTATACTTTTCCAAGTTTCCAAATTAGTCCACTTAGCACTCAAACATCATTTCCAAGCTTAACAATCATTCCTAACTCAAAATCAATCCAAATTCAAAATTTTTACTAAAATCCTAACTTTGAACAATTTAGGGTTTAGCTATTTCCATGTAGTTTCAATCATCATACAAGCTTTAATATGATTCTACAACATCATATTCATCAAAAACTAACCTTAATTCATTCTAACTCAACATCCCCTTCACCATCAATTTCCCAAAACTAAGGTTTTAAGTAAGAAAAGCATGAACAAATGGTACCGAGAGATAGAGAATTTCAAGGAGATTAATTCCTTATTTTATGCTTTCACCCAAAATCCAAAGAAATAAGCTTGAAAAATCAAAATAAAGTTTGGTCTTACCTTGAAGAAGGGTTTCAACACTTTGGAGAAATAAGGAGAGAATTCTTGATTTTTCTTTTGATTTAATTTAGGCCATTTGTCCACTTTAATAATCATTTTTGAATTAAAAATTCTTTTTATGGCAAAATGACCATCTTGCCCTCAAATCCAAGGTTCCATAATTTGCCACTTGTCATTTTAATCATCCAATGGCCCAAATTAATTCAAGGAGTTAGTGATTACCAACTTTGCCCTTACCATCTTCAAAAATTACCATCTTGTCATTTTTCATCCAATGGCTAAGATTAAACATGGAAAAGTAACATTTGATCCAACAGTCCATATTAATTTCCATTAAAATAAGACATGGAAATGACCATTTTACCCTGTCTTATTTTAATAAAATATCTCATAAAAGATTTCTCATTTATTCGATTAAATACGATTATCTGGATTTTCCCCGAACTTTAAATCTTTATAGCTCTTCATACAAACTCCGTATCAAAAATTCGAGTAACACGAAAATGCCACTCTTGGGGGTGAACTATTCATTTACGGGACTAACTTACATACTTTTAAAAATTATAACTTAGTCCCTAAACTTTTCAAAATTTACACTTTGGCACCAAACTTTTCAAAATTTTCATTTTGGTCACTAACCAAAATTTTGAGGTATTACATGTACATATGATCGTGATTAGTTAAACTTACATGAAATATTTACAATCGTGATTAGTTAAACTTACATGAAATATTTACATGTCTTGAGTGTAATGAGATTGGGTTAAAATGAAGCATGCTAGTCTAGGTATACTAATTAAAAGCTTTATATGATCGCATGAATGTAGATTTGAAAAGGAATAATCTAAGTGGTAACCCTAAATGAATAATAAGATGGTCATGCTTGTATACTTGATTGTGAATGCCTTGGTAGTTAAGAATGCCATTTGAATGCTACATATGCCTACAAATGACTAATCAAGGGTTGGCATATAATGAACGAGAATGATAAACATATCTTGCTTGTATGATCAAATGTAATTGTCTAAGTTGCTTTCTTGCTAATCACTCAACTCGCCTATTAGGGATGAGTTCTTGAAAATTTTTAAATTATTCGTGTTTCCAATGTTCCCCGTAACGTTCCTCATCCGATTTACTACTAAACCAGGTGTAGGCGTTACATTTATTGGTATCAGAGCATGGTTTAGTCGATTCTCAGACTAAATATGGGCTCACTGTATTGTCATAAGTCTTGTGTGCCACCTAGGAGTTTAAAAATCTATCCCGCATCTGTGACTTGCAACTAACACGATATGTTTCTTTTGTTTTGAATATCATAATATCTTAAGAATATTATGAATAATGAATGTTAAGAATTTCTTCTATGTGTTAGTAATAATTTTGTATAAGAACAATAGACTCAGCTTCTTAGTTCAAGAGAAATTCGAGGACGAATTTCTTTTAAAGGAGGGACAATTGTAATATCCCGAGATTCGGCCTAGAAGTATTTTCTAGTTAAAATACTAAATAGATTTTTGATGTGCCTAGATTGTTTAATTAAGTGTTGGACCAAAGTGAAACAAAGGAAAAATGAATGGTCGGTTTGCTAAGGATTAAAAAGAATAATAAGACAATTTGGGGAATGCATGCAAAATGAAAAGAAAGTTTAAACGGACCCCACGACAAGAAACCTTGTAGTGAAGGAAATAAGTGTTGTGAACAACACTAAGCCATTGTCTTGGTGAGCCACGTAAAGAACATGGCAAAGCCATGTTTGATTTCTCCCTCCCACGTGGAGGACCATGAAAAATTGATAGTGAAGTTTCTTATGAAAGCATTATGTAGTTCAAATCCTATAAAAAAAAAAGAAGAAAGCCATGGTTGAATGCTCCATTTTCGGGTAGAGAAAGAAAGTTTAGAATTCATCCAAATTTAGTGATCAAAATCAAAATAAATATAGATTCTCAAAGCCCAAAATCTAAGCTACATATTGGTGTCATCCATTCATTGATTCAAGCTTGGTGAGATTCCTTGAACCTAAACTTTATTTTTTTTTCTTTAGTGTGCGTACATGAGTTATTACATGGAAATTGATGTTGTATGTGTATTCTTTGTATGGTGAAATTTTTGAGATTTTAGATTAAGTTGGTGAAGGAACCTTTACTTTGGAATGAAAAAGGAACATTTGACACATATGAAATTGCTTGGTTTCATATGACAGTAAAATTCGCTTTGAATGGTAAAATATTAAACTTCAAAACTGTTTAGATCTTACTCCTAATTTAGATGCTATCTTGAAATATTCTAGATTGTTTTAAGATAATTTGATATTGGAAACTTTGGAGAGATCGTTTACTTGTTGAGCTTGTATATGGGCTGCCTTAGTGTTGTTTAGGTACAAGTTTTTTAGTGTTAAATCAATGCCTAAATAAACTGATTTGTTTGGTACAGCTTTTAGTTTATTGTTACTCTCCATAAAGGCCGTGAATAGTCCGAAAGTAGTCAATTTCTTGCTGGAAATTCAGCTAGTAATATACCTAGTTCCTTTGTGCAATTATAGTCTTTAAAGAGTATTGATAAGCATTTTGTAATTGACCAAAATTAGACGTTCAAAACTGCCCTGCTCCCTATGGTTATGTTCGTGTAGTTGCTTACTCTAGAGGCTATAAATGACAGTTAAAATAGCAAGCAACAGCTGTAATTGTTTTCAGCTAAGAATAACGGCAGTGAATTAAATTAATTTAACATTGATTGCATCTGAAAATATCTATCATAGTTGCTGGAATTATTAGGGGTTGCTTGCAATTGGTTAAGCTTGAAAAATACAGTTTGAATGAATTAATAATGCAGTTTTGAGTAAATATTGTTTTATAAATCCATGAAATACAGTTCGGAATTTCTAAAGAATGCAGTCTTGTTAGTGTAGGAAAAATAGTTTTAAGTGCTATAATTACATGCAGTTTTAAAATGAAGAAAAACAGTCCAAAATTTACAGTTTATAGTATATAGAAAACAGTTTTTATACATGCAGAATTTGATTGTATGAATGCAGAATTGATGTGCAGAACAGCTTAGGGAAGTGTAGTGCAAAAAGTGTATGTTGTTCGAATAATGTGAATGCATGCTGTAAATAAGATGTATGTTATGTGAAGTATGCATATGTATCCTGGACTGTTTTGTGTTTGTATAAGTATACATTGGACTGTTTTGAGTATGTACATGTATACATATGTATTTTGGATTGTTTTATATATATATATGAATACACATGCGTTCTAAACTGTTTTGAAAATACATATAAGTAAGTATTGATGTGATTATTGTGTGTACAATTTGATAGGTTCTGTTGATAGGTTATGTTGTTTTAGATGACATGATTAGTAATAACTAGTTATTTGTTTTGAGGTACATACATTGACAAGGATGGCTAGGGAAGGAATTTGATTGAGAAGTAAGATATGATTGTGGTTCAGGTATTCCATAACTTTGCAATGTAAGGTGAGTGTAGTTTTGGTAGGGTTAGGACTTAGGTCCTAACCAAAATTTACATGTCTATCTTCTTGCTATTGATATGCCATGATAATGAGCTTAATTAAACTTGAATATGAATTAAAAGGGAAGATTGGACTAAGCTGAAATTAGTGATTAAGTAATAGCATGGAAAAGGATAAGTTAAATTATTTTTGAAAGAAATGTGTAAACATTGTGTGATTCCATGACTTGAATGATTCCATTCGAATTGCTTGCTTGAGTTACACTATGGATGTAAATACTTGATTTTTTGTTCTTGATTGTGCCTATTCGAGTAGAGGCATGCATGTATTATAATGATATATGATGCTAGATCCTTGTATCATGAATGCAATTCACTCAAATGCTTACTTGATACCTAAGCTGGTAATGTAAATACTTGCTTGAAAGATAAGTAATTGGTGGTTGTAGAGCTAAGGCTCAACTAGCCTAAGGGCTAAGCATGATATTGCCATAACTTACTTGAATGTAATTCTCGAATATGAATTGTCTCGACTTGAACATGAAAGCATAAAACATAAGAAACAACAACGAGCTTTAGAGTATAAGAATACCCCTCTAATAAAAGTTTAAAGATTAAAAGACTTAAATTGCCTGCAATAGAAGTTCTTGGATACAATGGTATGAAGCATGGTATACTTGGGATTACGGTCCATGAGGAACGGCTGGGGGGACGCCCCATTACATGTAATATGTTATTGGTGATAGTTGGAGGTAACAGGGGATTGTACGAAGTGGCGACAGTTGGTTGGATAGTGAGAAGTATAGGATTGACATGTTTCCGATATTAGCCATTTCTATGTGCTTTGAGCTAAGTATCTCTTGGACCTTTATGGTCAAACAAGGACCAATGTTATTCATGACCAATTGTGATCCAAGGCAAACATGTTAAAAAGATACGAACCTTATTGAGAAATTGAATACGAAATTCAAAAGAAAATATTGAATACTTGAATTATATCTTGAAATACTCAAATGACTTGACAAGAAATCTTGAACACTTGAATCACTTGACATGAATCCTTGAAATACTCGAATTGCTTAACATGTAATGCTTGATTCTTGACATGAAACTCTTGAAATGATAATTGCCTATGCTTGGACCTTGTATTGTATGATTTGCTACTTGGAATGGCTTATTTTCTCACTTGAGCTAATGTTTACTTGATTGGTTTGCCTAAATTGCTTGACATGCAAACTTGATTACTTGTACATATTACTTGACTTGTATTTTTGTTACATGATTGTTAGTTGAAAAAGATCTCGATCCTACTTGAATTAATGAGAGTTGTTGCCATGTACATCTTGTACATGAAAGTATGGACTGTTTTGGTATTGTGAATTATGTGTACGTGTTATATGAATGAATTTGGCTAGACTAAATAAAAATATGGACTGTTTTGGAGTTGTGAATTATGTGTACGTGTTATATGACTGAATTTAGTTAGATTAAATGAAAATATGGACTGTTTTGGCATTGTAATTATGTGTACATGTTATATGACCGAATTGGCTGGACTAAATGAAAATATGGACTGTTTTGGCATTGTGAAATATGTGTACGTGTTATATGACTGAATTTGGTTAGATTAAATGAAAATATGGACTGTTTTGGCATTGTGAATTATGTGTACATTTTATATGATTGAATTGGCTAGACTAAATAAAAATATGGACTGTTTTGCATTGCAAGAATGTATAAACATGTGTAATGGACAGCTAAGTAATAAGGCTTACATTAAAGAAAGTAAACAAGCAATAATTAAGGCTTAAGGCTTACATGCTACTTAAAATGTATACCTGTACACTTGATAAACTTGACACATGAAATTCTACTCGAAATGGAATTATACTCTCACTTGAGTCAATGTGTATAACTTGTGAACATATCTTGAGTGATGAGCTTGAAATAATTGTGATTATGTTACTTGACTTGGAAATGTTTTGATTTGCTTAAACATGCTATCAATTGACTTGAAATGATCGAAGATTGAATCATGATCTATGATTTTGCTTGTCATGCTATCTTGCTATTCGAATGATACTAAAAATGTTTACTTGATAATTACTAGATAAGCTTACCACGCTGCTTGATTTGTTTGACAAATTGGTTACTTAACATTTGCTTGCCTTGATATTTGATTTCCATAAGTATGATGATACATGAGTTCATGATTATTGCTTGACTTGGAATGCTATAAACCTTAATAGGGCTACTTGATTAATGGAGACATGAAATAATAATTGGTTAGAACCAGTACTACCTCACTAAGTACATATCATACTTATCACTCTCGTTTCTTTTCTTCCTAAACCGTAGGTTAGGTGTTTCAAGGTGAATTACTTGATCCCAGATCTTGTATCCTCCTTATAGTTGTAGGTCAAAAAATTGAAAAAATTAAAAAATCAAAAATTGAAAAAATATCTTAAAAATTGATTGAAAAAAATCAAAAAAAATCAAAAGAAACAAAAAAAGATAAAAAAAAAAGTCAAGGAAAAATAAAAAAATAAAAAATAAAAATAGTTAAGAAACTTTCATCATCCAATCCTGTCTCTCTGTTGATGATGTAGATAGGTCCAAGTTGCTACCATTCGCCGAACTTGCTCCTCTGTTGATGGGTAGTAAGATCCAGGTTGCTATTATTCGATCTAGCCCTTCCGTTGATGGTGAGGCTAGTTTCAATTTGCCAAATTATTTGATCTTGTCCCTCCGTTAATGGTGTGGCTGGGGTCTAGTTGGTGTTCTACTTCTCCGTTGATGGCATCTTAGAATCCAAATTACCATCCGATCATGTCCCTCCGTTGATGGTGTGGCTGGGGTCCAAGTTGCTGAAATCCAATCCTGCTCCTCCATTGATGGTGTAGTAGGGTTCAAGTTGGTGTTCTGCTTCTCCGTTGATGGCGTCGTAGAATCTTGATTACCATCCGATCATGTCCCTCCGTTGATGGTGTGGCTAGGGTCCAAGTTGCTAAAATCCAATCTTGCTTCTCCGTTGATGGTGTAGTAGGGTTCAAGTTGGTGTTCTGCTTCTCCGTTGATGGCATCGTAGAATCCAAATTACAATCCAATCCCGTCCCTCCGTTGATCGTGTGGCTGGGGTCCAAGTTGCTGAAATCCAATCCTGCTCCTCCGTTGATGGTGTAGTAGGGTTCAAGTTGATGCTCTGCTTCTCCGTTGATGGTGAGTTAGACTCCAAATTATCGTCCAATCTTGTCCCTCTGTTGATGGTGTGGCTGGGTCCAAGTTGGTGCTATTCAATCCTGCTTCTCCGTTGATGGTGTAGTAGGGTTCCAGTTAGTGTTATGCTTTTTCGTTGATGGTTTAGTGGAATACAAATTGTTGTCTGTTCTCTTCCCTCCGTTGATGGTGTGGATGGGTCTAAGTTACTATCATCCGATCTTACTCCTCCGTTGATGGTGTAGTAGGGTCCAAAATGTTATTATTCGATCTTACCCTTTCGTTGATGGTATAGTTAGATCCAAATTTACTGACTTTCAAGTTCCCTATATTAATGTTGTACCTCAAAAAAAGAAAAAGAGAAAAAAACCAAAAAAAAGGAAAAAGAAAAAAATGAAAAATGGAAAATGGAAAATGAAAAAAAAGAAAAAAAAAGAAAGAGAAAAAGAAAAAAGAAAAAAGAGAAAAAAATAAGAAGAAAATCAAAATGAGCTTTCATCCATCGATCTTACCCCTTCGTCAGTGCTGCAGCTGGATCGAATTTTGTAGACGCTGCCTCTTCGCCGATGTTGCAGCTGGGTCAAATTTTCTTTAGGAATTAGCTCATCATCAATAATCTAGCAAGTAGCTTTCATTTTGCTTCCCCAACAGACAACCTCCTATTTTGAAGATTTTGCTTCCCCGAGAGTGATAAAGTAGATCAATCAAGTCAGAAGACCTGTGTCGAAGAGAAAGAAGATCTACAGAAGAAAGAATACATACGTTAAGAGGGGAACCATCCAGACCGGATGAAATGGGTCATTTTTAGTCTTTGCTTCTTTGCCGTTACACAAAAACGAGCAAAGAGGGGCAGTTGTATGACCCTTTTTTTATCCGGGCATGGGCCCAAGATCCAACCAAAAAACCCTAGTTTCTAGAATACCCTAACCCTAAAATATTAAACCTAGCCGCGCTGCCAGTGTTGCTGTCGTCGCCGCGTCGCTCGGCCATCACTGTTACTCTACCGACAACCCAGATAATCCCTAAATCGAACCCCAAAACACAAATACAGTCTAAATAAACCCTAAAATAAAATAACCCAAACCCTAAACCTAATATGCCTGACCTAACGAACCAAATATCACCCATGCCCTATTAACTGAACCTACTACCTGACCCATACCCCGAAAATCCAGATCTCAGCACCAAATCTGCAGCAACACATGGGATATTATTTTTATTTTCCTTGTAACCGAAATGGGTTTATATAACCCGAGCGAAAATGTAAACAAGGGGAATTTTTTGAAATAAAAAAAATTTTAAGTTTAGAATCAAAAAACTTTTTTTTTCCTTTGCATGTTCTCTTCTTTATATCGATTCAAAAAACACAAAGGAACTCATAGTGTGTTTTTCAATTTGAAATCGAAAACATAGTTTTGTTTTAAAAAAACTAAACTCAAATCTTTTTGTTTTGTTTCAAAACCGAAACAATCGAAGTCAAGAAAAGGGGGAGGTCGAAAGCTTATCGGCTGCCACCGTTGTGCTTCGCCGCGAGGTCGTTGGCCGGTGAACGTCATGGGGAAACTGAGAGTGGCGTCGTTGGCTTGAAAGCGGTGAGAGTGATGAAAGGTTAGGGTTGAGAGAGTTTAGGTTTAGGTTTTATTTTTTTAGTTTTAATATGGTTTAAAAAAGCCTATTTTAATGTTTTAAGCCGACATCCATGAAACGACATCGTTTCACCAGACCTGGCTCACGCAATGACCCAACCTGGGAAGGATCCGCTTTTTTGTTTAATGGGAAAATTACACAACTGGCCCCTCTTCTTGCATCCCGCTTTTATTTTGTCTAGGGTCTAATTACAATTTCAGTCCCTAAGTTTGTCACCACCTCCTTTTTCATCCTTTTTTATTTTAATTTCGCCCTTTTATTTTACTTTTCATTCAATTTAGCCACTGTCTTTTTAATAATTTTATTGCTTTAATACATTTCCTTTTTAGCCTTTTCATTTCTTATATTTTTCATTTCAGTCCTTTATATTATACTTAGTAACTATATCTTATATTATATGTAGTATGGTAGTATATATATGTATTTTTGCATTAGTTACTATAATGTGTTTTGCTATATTATTTTGTTATATTGTGTTTTTGTAACATGTATGTGTTTTTAGTATGTAAAAATGTTTTATATTATATTATGTGCATTATTATATATTATATTTTTTGAATATTGTAACATTATATATGTATTATTTTTTTGTATAGTATCCTATATTATTATATTATATTAATACTATGAGCATATGTTTTTTTTCGTGTATGTAAATATATATATATGTACATGTTATAGTTTTAAATATATAATATATATAACTTCATATATTCCTTTTTTATATATGTATTTAATATGTATGTTTTATATTCATGCCTATATTAGTAACTTTATGATGTGTGTTTTATCATATCCCGGGCGTAAAGTGTTGTGATTTTTGTAACACCTTAGTAGAAAAAAAAAGAAAAAGAATGAACTTCATATATTCCTTTTTTATATATGTTTTGTAACATGTATGTGTTTTTAGTATGTAAAAATGTTTTATATTATATTATGTGCATTATTATATATTATATTTTTTGAATATTGTAACATTATATATGTATTATTTTTTTGTATAGTATCCTATATTATTATATTATATTAATACTATGAGCATATGTTTTTTTTCGTGTATGTAAATATATATATATGTACATGTTATAGTTTTAAATATATAATATATATAACTTCATATATTCCTTTTTTATATATGTATTTAATATGTATGTTTTATATTCATGCCTATATTAGTAACTTTATGATGTGTGTTTTATCATATCCCGGGCGTAAAGTGTTGTGATTTTTGTAACACCTTAGTAGAAAAAAAAAAGAAAAAGAATGAACTTTAGGGTATTGCAGCCAAGGAGGTTCGAACCCGAGACCTTGGCTGCGTGAGCGTGAAGGGTAACCAACTAAGCTAAAGCTCATATCTATTATGAGTTCTCAAAAGTTAAATAAAATCCTTTTCAGTTCGGTATGCTTGAACCATTAAAAATCAAGTTTGACTCCCTTTATCCCCCATTTTGTTTTCTTTCAGTTTGAAGCAATAACCCCAAATTTCCCTAATTGCTCCTCCCACCTAACCCTACGGTCACCGTGTAAATCTCCCTCGCTGTTTGTCCATGTCGTGCACTGCCACCGTCGGTGTGCTCGTCACCCTTCGCCGACTGCAGTGCCAGTCACTACGCGCCGGTTGGCCCTCTAGACAGCCGTGGGGAAGCGTTTGAAGCTTTGTCAAACCCTTCCTCCGCCGTCGAACCTTCCCATCTAGATCCCGACCGTAATCATCACCAGTGTGAGACACCGCTAGCGTCATCATATTCAGCAAGGCAAGGCGAACAAAACCCCTATCGCGATTAGTTGATTCGCCGCCGGGAAAGCCCTCACCAGAGCTGTGTTATTTTCGACCAAGCATTGTGTTTTCGGGTAAGATATGGGTAGGTTTAGGTTCAATTTTGGTTAATTTGTTGATGTTTTGGTTGAGGAAACTGGAAAGTACGCGTTTCGGGCCATTTTCTGGCCGTTTTGGCCATGCGTGGGGTGCACGCACCCTCCAGGCGAGTTTCGGCCACCTTGGATGGTGACCGGCCTGAACCAGCCTTGAACCGGTTCTGCCTTGAGCCGGTTCTGCCTTGAACCGGTTCTAAACTGACTCAACCTGACCCGACTTGTTGACCGAGTTAACTCAACGAGTCAACTCAGTGAGTCAACTCGATCGAGTCAACTCAGTGAGTTAACTCACCCGAGTCAAACTGTTGACCGCTAATGTCAGTGTTGACTGTTGACGTCAGCATTGATCGTTGACCAATGACGTCAACGTTGACTTTGACCAAAAGCCGGTTTTGTGAAATTCGAACCCGAAAGCCTCTGAAACTAACCTTAAACCCAAGTGATCCTATCTGTAATTATTCAGTTTAAGTGTATTGTATACATGTTATGGACTAATTAAGGACTTTGTGTAATTGAAGGAAATCGCGGCTCTTTGTATCCGAGCTTTGAGAGGACGTCAAATTTGGGTTCGAGGATAGAATAGAGTGCCTTGGATCGACAGATATAACACCGAATCAAGGTAATACATTACTACCTTTAGCATGCTTTACGATACATGTGGATTGTGGCTAATACATGAAATTATATTTGAATGTGCCTTTAAATCTTCGCGTAGGAAAAAGGGATTCGAGAATATATATATATATATATATATATATATATATATATATATGGTTAACTATTAAGATCTAAGTACTCGAATAAGAAATTTGAGGAACCTTAAGGATCTCCGAGCTCAGTAAGCAATTGATAAGACCGTTAACTTTTAAATTCGGGTTATGTTAATAAAAGAGTAAATTTCTAAATCCTTGGATTAGCGATACGATAAAAATACTTTTAACGCTTAAAATGATAAAAGTACCCTTGACGCGTAAAATGAATAAATTACCCCCTGAAATGAAATGGAATGATAGAGATCATTTGTGAGTTTAAGAAAAACAAATGATTCACCCGAAATTTTCTGAACTACTTGATTAAATCCTGGTAATAAGATTCAAACCCATGTTAATGAAAATACTTAGATTCCCTTGAATTCTGAATAAATCTTTGAGGAGAAATTTATGGGAAACTTTTTGTATGTCGAATTAATCAAATTGTCAGGTAATACGGGATTAATTATAATGACTGAAATGAGTGTGAGAATTTATAATACGGATTTGGTCAAATTGGAAAATGACCAAAATGTCATCGAGTTTGAAATTTCTGAATTAATTGAAATGACAGATATACCCTTGAGTCCTAAAATAAATGGATAGGTTGGAAGAACCGAAGGACCAAGATGGTTGAATTAACGTCAAGTGCGTGAATGATTGAAATACCCTCTTAACTAAAGATAAGCAAAAGATTAGAAAATCATGAAAATTTTGATAGACTGCAAATGACCGTAATGCCCTTACGGGTTTGAGGCATGACATATAAATCATTTATTCTTAACATTGTAACAATAACAGTGAGTTATTACATAAATACATGTTCAACGTTTTAGGCTTGTTCTGAGATGATATGGGACAGTGATCTGTTCAGATGTACAACGTAGCCAGAACTAAATATTGAACACAGATAAGGTGTACCAATTTTGAATGCTTGGGAAGTAATGCATTGATGATATGTGTTTAGTGGAATGGCCATAGAAGCTGGGCAAATTGTTAGCATTCGTTAGCATCGCAAATATTCGACTTAACCCTATTGGGGACAAATAATCGAATCACCCCCTAAAGGTTAAAATAACCAAAATACCCTTATGAGCTAAATTGTTTAGAACCTTCCTGGTATATTCAGAATCCTGAACGATCTTGAGCTATCTGAATTTCTGAATTCATTCTAGTATATTTGAACTACTACATGATCGTTATATCCTAAAATTCTGAATGGTTCTGAAGAATTAAGTTTTCAATGTCATAGTGATGTCATTTTCATCGTACCCCTTGTATGACAATCCCTTCTGAAAATTGTTCAGAATCTGTAAAGTATACTTTCTGATTTGACACTGTTACTATCTATTTCGATTCAAAAGTATGTTTCATAAATTGAAAGATTGACATCTAATTCGGATGAATTCATGTCTACCCGCTAAATTGAAGTTTTACGGGGTATTATCGGGAATATGAATTGAAGTCTTATAGGCAGCTCTGATCAAGCTAACCTCTAGATAGTCTTTGTGCCTCCAGATAGGCTATGTGCCTCCAGATAGGCTTTGTGCCTCCAGTTAGGTCTCATATGCCTTCGGGCCTAGGACCAACCTCCAGTTATGGGGAAATTGCATATTGGGGTTTCGGTTGGAGGGTAGCCGGGTGATACTTTTCTCTTGTCCCTCTCTGTTACTGTTGAAATTCTATGGTTGTTAGAAAAAAACACATCGTAGTTTGAGTATTCAAATCTAGGATGACTCTGTTTTATCAATATTATATCTAGAATTTGTTGTAACCAAGTTCAACATCGTAGTTTTATGTTTAGCAATATCTTTGTTTGTACTTATAGCATCTTTGAATAGTTCTGTATTACTGAGCTTTCCCTTATGTTTAGCAATATCTTTGTTTGTACTTATAGCATCTTTTAATAGTTCTGTATTACTGAGCTTTCCCAAGCTCACTTTGTTCACCATTGCAGGTTAAAGGAATACAATCATGGATCTATGACCGATATCAGTTTGGGAGTTCTATTGGCGTTGCACGTGGAGTACGGTACCTGTGTATTAGGGGGCATGTATGTTACATTTTATTATATGGTTGAGTCTGGTTTTCAACTATGTGTAAACGAATTGTTAATATGGTTTAACAGAAATTTTATTTTACACTTTTTAATGTATTTTAAGTTTTTTTATTTTTGCCGTGGGTCGCTCCGGTTACACGAGTGTGACCTCCTAAAACTGGGCGTTTCGCATAGGCTGGTTTAAGGGGTTACAATTTTTTTTAATTTTTCAAAAAGTGAGAAGCCGTTTCCCCAGCGCACAGGGATGCGGTCCTCTCGATATTTTTGGTATTAAAGAATCGTATTTTAAATTTTAATCGAATTCGAAATTTCCAGCACCAAGACATTAAATAATTGGCTAGGTACCAATTTTGGGCGGTGTGGGGTGTTAATCCTTCCCCATCCATAACTAACTCCCGAACCCTAATTTTTTGAATCTCTGGTTTTATTTTGGTGTCCGGTCTACCATTTTTAAAATGATCGGTGGTGACTCCACATTTTTAATTTAAAAATCGGGCGGGGTTTTTCAAATATATCAAAAGAAATTTTTAAAATCTGGACGAATTAAAAAAGAGCGCCAAACGAATTTGGGTGCTTACATACCGTATCGATACGTGAAAATGTGTATAAGTATAGTGAGTCATTTTGTGAGTTAATCTGTATCGGTACGGGCTTGCTCGTATCGGTATGCCTAGCTTATTTTGCGCAATAAATCTGCCGAAGATTAGAATCTTGCAGTTCGAACCCTATATGTTATGCATGCAATTGAATGAGTTCTAATGATTGTTTTAGATTGGATTTTAATCTGAGAACATGAAATGGGCTTAATTAAGGTTCAGTAATCTTAATTGTATAAAAGGCTCTATAATTTATAGAATTACGTTTTGGTCCCTATTAAGTGTTAATGAGTAATTAGTCCCCATTTTGTAATCTATTTTAATTGTAGCATGTTTGCTGAAGCGTGAACATGTAGGATTATAATTAATTGCATATAGACAAGATAAAAGGAAAATATGGGCTCGATTTAGGTTAGTAGTCTGGGTTTGCTTCGGCAAACCTAATGTGACTCTTTTAGTCCGGTTTCGGCTAGACCGGGCTAAAGGGGTTACAGCGTATCAGTACAAATGGCTGACCAAACTCTTTTAAACCAAATTTGGGTATTGATACCCATAGAGGCGTACTAGTACGGCCTGGACAATCTGCCTAAGATTTTATGTTTTGAGTTTGGGGGTTCCATAATTTGTGGTTAAGGTTCCAATGGGTCTCTTATGATGTAAAATGAGTAGTAAAACTGAGAAAGTGTGATTCTAACTTCTTATGTGAATTATTTGGACAATAATGTGTTTGAATAAAAGGGAATTGCTTGTGTTAGCAAATCTTAGGGATCCATGGTGGATCATATATGGTTATGCCATGTGTGGGCACTTGTTTGGTTATGTGTCTTTGTTTGGTGGGATTTGAATACCAATGAGTGAGTGTTGCAACACAAGAAGGCCACTCAATGTGAGATTCCAAGTGAAGACTCGATGTAAGATTCTGAGTATATCCGCTCGATGTAAGATTCTGAGCAGCTCGATGTGAGATTATGAGAATTAGTGGGTTTCCTAGTGTCGAGAGACATTGGGCCTCACTCTTGGTTTGTTTATTGATGTGCTTATGTTATTTGAGATGTGGTATTGTGCATAACATGTGTTTAGGCGGTTATGGTAGCGTCATTGCTTTATCTTACCTTGGTATCATATCATCTAACATACTCTTAATTATGATTCACCTGAAGCATGGTCGAGTGGTTGTGTATCCACTGAGCTTTGTTAGCTCAGCGTTCGAAATCGTTGTTTTCGTTCGCAGGTAGATAGGTTGATCGTGTGTTGTAGAGCACCATCGAAGCGAGGAATTCAGCATTGGCCTTTGTGGTTGAGTACAAGTACTTAGATGTATTAGGCTATGTATTCGTAGGACCCTTGTATTTGTATCTCTATTTGAATTAAATTTGTATCGGTCAAATGTTTTAAATGTTGGTTATTTGGAGCTCCTTATGAATGTTTAAATGTTTTAAATATAGTTGAACTTAAAATTTTGGAAATGTCATGGTTGGACTTGACGAATTGTGTTTATTGGATTTACAAATGAAAAATTTTATGGGATTGGTTTGGGCTTGTGGCCCAAAGGTAGCTTCCGGGTTTGGGGTGTTACAAAGCTCTAAGAAACTAGGAGGGCACCAAAAAATAAAGGATAAACTACACCAGATACCATTGAACTATAGGCGTTGTATTGTTTATAGCATTGAACTTTCAATTTGTTCGATTATAGCAATAAACTTCAATTTTGGCTTCAATAATACCATTGGGCAGTTAACTTAATAACGGCGTGATGACATGGCCAAAATAGTGTCGTTTTGATGTGACTATTGATGATCAAAAGGACGTTGTTTTTGTAATATCCTAAATTTTGGCTAGTGACCAAAATGTAAATTTAGGAAGTTTTGGGGTTAAAGTATAAACTTTGGAAAAGTTTGGGGACTAAAGTGTAAATTTCCCCAATAAGTAATTTTATTCAGTATAAGAGTGAATCGGATCGAAATAAGTACCTTGATATCGGTTTTAAGAATTAAGATGAAGTAGAAGGTATCAAATTTGGATCGAATAAAATTGTTAAGTGTGCTCAAGTCAAAGAATTACAAGGATGGGTGACCTTCGGGAAGGTTTCATAAAAGTGTGTCTGATCGATATTTTGGACTCAGTAAGAGTAAAGAATATTTGAATGGATTTACGATAAAGGATTTCAAGGAGAAATTTTATTTTATGAGGGTTTTCGATAATTATCGGAATAATAGACTGAGCTAGAAAAATTCAGTCTAAGCCCTTGGGAAAGGAAGTTTTTATGAGATGATAGTGTTTATTTCTCAAATATAGAAATATGGAATTTTTGGAATAAATCTGATAGCTCGATAAAGGTAAAATCGCAGTATGAGTATTTAATGAATATCGGGAAATCAGATCGAATCGAAATTTCAATTTCAGACACTGTTCCATAAGCCATGGAAAATCATAAAATGATATTTGTGGAATTGAGAAAATATGAGATTTTTGGATTAGATTCGATAGTTCGATCAATGGAAGATCGTATTAGGTGATTATCGAATAATTGGATCGAATACAATTTTTATGATTTTCTTTGGAAGTGGCCGGTTGTGAAGGAACCAAATTGGTTCAAATTTAATGGAATGGCAATTTTAAAGAAGACTTGTAAATATGAGCTTAGTTGAAGGGCAAATTAGTACATTTGATTAAGATGAATTTAATATTCATTTTAATATGGACAAGTGATCAAATTAGATAAAATTAAGATATTATTAAGATAAAAATTGAACAAAAATTTGTTCATTTTATCCAACATTTCCGTGAGTTAGAGAAAAAGGAGAGAGAGTAGAAAACTCAATTTTTCAAGCTTGATTTGGAAGGATTAAGTTAGAATCAAGGTATGTTCTTTTAGAATAAATTGTTCTATGCTCGATTCTTTACATTTTGGTAGTAATATTGCATGGTAACATGAAGAATAACTCATGTTCTTAAAGAGAAAGAAATTGGAATTTCATGAAACATGTTAGGGTTAAGGATGGATTTGTGTAAATTTGATGTTGTAGACATGAAAACAAGCTTGACTTGGAATTTATTTTATGTTCAAGAACATAAACCCTAACCCTAAGTTTTGGGAATTTGGTTAGGGAATTGAATTAAGGATGAAAATGAATGAATGGTGAAGTTATAAGTCTTGTTTTGATGTTATAATGATTAAATTCTCTTTGTTATTCCAAGTGATCAATTCGGTTAGAATTGAAAATATAAGGGAATTATTGTGAAATTTATTCTAGCATTCGAATTGATGAGATTATGATCAAATTTGATTATTTTGGTATTTTAGTACCAAAATGAACATATTTGGAATGTGAGGGACTGTTTTGGATTGATAAAGAAAAAGAGGAAAAGAAGAGAAGTTAAGTTAGTATAAATTAGAAGTTATTATGGAAGACTGTGTAGAAGATTGAATTATGGCGGTGACTTCGAAAAATCACCATAAATTCTACAAAACTGGTTAGATGATGAATTTTATACCGTTGTAAAGATGTGTTCGTCTAGTTTCGTTTCCAACAAACGGAAACTGATTTCGACTTCCGAGTTAAAAGATATGAATTTTTAATTGAATGAAGGTCAAAAAAATTACAGAGCAGTTTTCTGCCTGGACAGTCTGTGACGGGAGTTTTGGGAATTTTCATAATTTTTGTAGATTTTATTAATTTATGTGGCTTATACCTTTAGAACCGTTATCGAATCTAGTTTCTCCAGTATAAACAAAATTAAGATCCGATATGTATTCTGCCCGGTATAAGTGAATCTTTGAAGGTAGCGCAAGCAGTCCGAAAATGGAATTTGAAACATTTTGTGTTTAAATGTTAGTTAGTAAGCACGGAAGAATTATTGGAAGTTTAAATTGGTCACTAGGGACCATAATGAGTTTTTGAACAATACAAGGAAGAAAGGAAAAATATTTGGAGATTTTATATTCGAATGATTATATTAGACAGCATGGTTAAAGTATTGTTAGATTTGAATCTAACAATATCTTATCTTATTCATGTGATTAATGAAATCAAGTCCGAATCAATGAAGGTTCGAGGTTCTATAAAGGAAAGGAATCGAGTAGAATTTAGTGAGGCAAGCTAATAAATAGCTCAGGTGAGTGCATATATGTTTTTAGCATGGTACTTTATTTTAATGATTTACAAATTATGGTAGTATACCATGAATATTATAATGCATATTGGGGTATGAACTGCTCTAATATAAAATGTTTTAAGGGATGTATGTATGGATATTGTGTTACTTGCCTTTAATTGTAGGAATTGTTTTTAAGGTTGCCCTTGGTAATGTAATATTAAGTTAGACAATATTGAGGTATACTCTTAGAGACTTACAGCTTCTGACACAATTATGTCTACGAGTTATTGACAATGCAATAAGTTATGATGAGTTGTCTTATGGACATGTTAAAATATATTATTCGATTATGGATTAGGTGATTTAAAGGCATCACCAGTCATATAAGTTGGTTAGTTGGTTTAAAGGAACCATCAACCGTATAAGTTGGTTAGTTGGTTTAAAGGCACCATCAACCTTTATAAGTTGGTTAGTTGGTTTAAAGACACCATCAATCGTATAAGTTGGTTAGTTGGTTTAAAGGTACCATCAACCATATAAGGCATTCTACGAGTTAATGACACTTGAAGAGTATTATAAGGTTATTGACACTTCAATGTGTAACATAAAGTTATCGGCACTTTAAAGTGTCATATATGTTATAGCCACTTTATTGTGTCTGCAAGCAATAAAGAATGGTACTTTTAAAGTACTTAATTTTTACCTTGGGCTATATTCTGGTATTACGAAGTATGCATTTTTTATTTATAAATATCAGGTTTTTGGAAAGTATCATGCATTAGACCATGTATTATATGTTCTCATCTTATGCCTCACTAAGTTTCATGCTTAGCGTGTGTTTGATTCACACGTAGGTTAAGGTGGAGTATTTGAAGAGGAGTCGAGCTTGCTGATCAAGCTTCAATCTGCAAAACATCAGTAAGATATTCTAGCTTATGATAATTTCTAGTGGGCATATAATTTTTTATCTGCTAGTAGAGTATGATGCATGAAATTAAACTAAACGATAGAGAATTAATCAGTTTTGATGATGAAACGTATATGGACAAAACAAGATAAGGCATTAGTAATGTGACATCTTTGACTCGTATTCAGTACGGAAAATGGGTGTTACAGTTTTAGGCATTAAACTTTAGGGGTATATCGATTTTTCCACTAAACTTTAAAATGATTCTATTTTTACCACTGCATATTTCGACCGTTTCTATTGGCCAATCGCCGCCCATCACCATTCGTGACAAGATCAGTATCAAAACGTTCGTATTTCACTATTTTTTCTTCTCATCGAATTGATTTTCCATGAAGCCATTCAAGATCGGTATCAAAGCATTCTTTTGAGAAGATAAACAACATAGCTTGAAACTAGCCTCATTGGGCGACCGTCAAAGGAGATTGGAATATTAGCACGTAGGACCTTTTGATGAATTTTCGTCGATTTTGAGTAAATTTCGTAGAAAATCAATCTGAGAAGAAGAATGGGGAGTGAAATACAAACATTTTAATATCGATCTTATCAAAAATGGTGATCGATGACAAACGATGATTGGCCGACAGTGACGGTCGAAATGCACATTGACAAAAAATAGAATCTTTTTAAAGTTTAGTGTCAAACGCGATACACTCCTAAAGTTTAGTGTCTAAAACGATATCATTTTGGGCGTTAATAGCCACACGGAAAAAACATCATTTTGGACACATCAACAACCATCATCCACGTCATTACGTCGTTATCGAGTTAACGACCTAATGGTATAATTGAAACCAAAAATCAAAGGATAGTGCTATAATTGAACAAATTGAAAGTTTAGTGGTATAAACCGATACACCGCCTAAAATTTAATAGTATTTAGTGTAATTTACTCATAAATAAATAAATTTAAGTTCACATTTTATGGCTTATTTTTTGATAAATTAAGGTATAGATAAAAGTTAAAAATTATTTTAAGTAAATACTTTAGTTTTATTTTAATAAAGATGTAGATAATAAAAGAAATTTTAAAATTTCAAAGCAATTTATAAGTTATGTTTGATAATTTTTTTGTTCTATTTATATTGATACAATAGATGATATTTTTTATAGATTCATCACTGGTCATTTGATTACAAATATTGTAAATTAGTACAATGCACAAACAAAATTATAATTATAATTAATATACATGTATAACAACTACAAATATAATCAATCATTGAATAAACTGATAACTGGAAGAGAAAAACTTTGATACACAAGCATGTGTAAATTTTTGTTTATTCAAGTTTTTTAAATTTAGGGTTTATGTTGTAGGTTTAAAATTTAAAATTCATGATTAGAGTTTATGGTTCAAAGTTTAGAGCTTATGATAAAAAAATAGGATTAAGGATTTAAATTTTAAATCGTATGTTTTTAATAAAATTTTAGATTGTATGTTTTAAATAGGAAAGAATACATACGTTATATTTCAAAATATAATCCTAATTAAAATATATTTAAACTTCAACTAAAATAAAATCGGAATAAAACGTACATATAACGAAATTTAGACCAGAATAGATCAAAACTGATAACATATACCTAATAATACAATTGAGTTAATTGCACTACACGTCCCCAAACTATAACACTCATTTTAAATTGGTCCCTAAGCTTTAAAGCATTCCAATTTCATCCTCAAACTATGACCTTCATTTTAAATTGGTCCCCAAACTTTTGAGCATTCCAGTTTTATCCTTAAACTTTGACTCTCATTTAAATTGATCCTCAAACTTTTTGAACGTTCTAATTTCATCCCCAAATTATCAATATATGCTAATCATATCTTTTGTTAATAAAACCGTTACAAAAATTGTTAATTGTCATGAAACACTTATGTGTATTATGTAATAATAAGATATGATATAAACGATAATTTGAGGATGAAATTAGAACATTCAAAAAGTTTATGGATCAATTTAGAATGAGAGTTATAGTTTGAGGATGAAACAGGAATGCTCAAAAGTTTGGGGACCAATTTAGAATGAAGGTCATAGTTTGAGGATGAAATTGGAATATTTTAAAATTTAGGGACCATTTTAAAATGAGGGTCATAGCTTGAGGATGTGTGGTGCAATTAACTCAATACAATTTATCCATAATAAAACTCACACCTCTGGATCAATATTCAATATGGTAAGACTAAGACCCAACTTTGCTAAGAATCTTAAATTTACGTAAATTTGTATATCAAAATTTTTTTGTTACAATATATCTAAATTTCAATTAAAATAAAATTAGAATAATTAACGGGAGTTGGCCCAAGTGGTAAGTAATTTGGTATAATTTTAAGTAGGTCTTGAGTTTGAAACCTTGAATATGCCAAAAATTTTCGCTGAGAGACTCATTCACCAAAGCCAAATATACGACGCGGGTCGATTCAAATTAGTCAGACAAACCCTGAAACTGGTTTAGCAACCAAAAAAATAAAATTGGAATAAAACGTACGTATAACGGAATTTAGACCATAATAGATGAAAACTGATGACCTATACTTAATATTATTATTTATCCTTAATAAAACTCTCACCTCTGGATCGATATTCAATATGGCAAGACTTCAACTTTGGTAGCAATTGTGGGTGGTTTGCCAAGTGGAATTATTATAAAGCTAGGCGTGGGTGAAAAGCCATCATACCAGATTACCGGTACCACACATTATTTTATTGCAATTTCTACACTTCTTCAAAATCCTTGATAGTCAACATGCAGAAACAACCACCTTAAAACAAAAAACAAAAACAAGGAATTGCAATAAAAGAAACAGTCGCACTTAGGTTATCCATCGCCACCCAGTCTTCATCCCACATCGGCAAGTACTCTTCCTAGAAACATCCCTTCAACACTCAAATCAAACATCATTGTTCACATATAAATGAGGAGTATTGGAGACTATCACATTTTCTGACAATTTTTAATTTTATATAATTTAATTGGTTTCTTTATATTTTGTATCAATTTAATTCTCATTAAAAATAAAAGTTAGTACTCGTGGCATAAAATTACGTTCAATATCACATCCTAGAGAAATAAGGACATTAATCTTACATCAAAATGAAAATAGAAAGTCTAAAGTTAAAAAATTAGTGATACATTAGTATGATAATGATCCTATAACAAGAGATATCAAAACAGCTTTTTAACCACACGATTTTACGTTGAGTGCTGCAATAGATAGAGTAAGCAAAATGAATGGAAATCTTTTATTCTTTTTGGTTCTCATGTTTATGTCTCATATTAAAAAAATTAGGTTTAGGGTTTAGGTTTAAGGTTTAAAGTTAGAGTTTAGGATTAGGTATAAGAATGGGAGTAGAGTATATTTTTAGGGTTTAGGGTTCAATGTTTAGAATTAGGATTTAGGGTTAAGGATTAGAATTTAATTTTTTTAGTGTTAGGTATAAGAAAAGGACACCGAAAATGGGCAAAGGATTTTTATTCAAGCAAAGTGAACAATTCCACAAATCTTTGATGAATAAAAATTATCTATTCCCTTTATGGGGCACGTTTCATGCCCCAAAATTAAAAAAAAATTAAACCATAACTCTAAATTTTAAATCATAAACTCTAATTCCTAAACACTAAAAATATATTTTACCCTCAATTCCCTAAATTGTAATCCTAAAGTTTAACCCTAAACTTTAATCTTAAACTCTAAACCTTGTTTTTTAGTATTAAGACATAAAAATAAGTAATGGGGATTTCTATTCATCCCTGATTCCTCACCACTGATGGCGAAACATTTCTTAATTGAGTGAAACTTGTCCGACATCCCATAATTTTGTCTCAAAAGCTACCATTTCCAAGAAGTGAAATGCATTTACACGCACAAAATTCAGCTCACCAAATCTAACCAATTAGGGCCAAAACATTCACGCCAAGAAACGCTTTGGAAGCTATTATATATAATTTAACGGATTTCCAACTAAACAAATTCCCCATGCAAAATTAGCCCCTTTTTTTTTTGTCATACCAAAACAATGATCTACCCTACTGCTAATCTAACTTCCTCTCGCTAGTTTTCCGACGACGGTCTCGTCGGAAACTTTGTTTCTAGGCGGCTGTTTTTCTAACAATATCTCCGGGTTCTTGAGCTAATGCTTGCTGTTTTGGTCTTTGTTGTTATACTTTCGTTGAGGCAAAAACAACGTTATGGTCTCCCTGTTTGGCCGTTGCTCGGAATGTTACCGTCGTTAGTGACCGGTCTCCGGTCCGACATGTACGAGTGGATTTCGAACATACTTTGCCAGCAAAACGGGACATTCAAGTTCAAAGGCCCATGGTTTAGTAGTCTCAATTGTGTGGTTACCTCCGATCCAAGGAACCTCGAGCATCTTCTCAAGACCAAATTCTCTGTTTTCCCCAAAGGGCCTTATTTCCGTGACACCGTTCGCGATCTTCTCGGAGACGGGATATTCAACGCCGACGACGAGACGTGGCAGCGGCAGAGGAAAACGGCGAGCATCGAGTTCCACTCAGCAAAGTTCCGGCAATTGACGACCGAGTCGTTGCCGGAACTCGTCCACGCTAGGCTCATACCCGTGCTAGAAAATGCATTGAACAAATCGACCTCCGTCGTTCTCCAAGATGTTCTTTTGAGATTAACATTCGATAACGTTTGCATGATCGCCTTCGGTGTTGACCCCGGGTGTCTCCGTCCCGGATTGCCTGAAATACAGTTCACCAAAGCATTCGAAGACGCCACCGAGGCAACGTTACTACGTTTTGTCACCCCGACATGTGTGTGGAAAGCCATGAGATGCCTTGATTTAGGGACCGAAAAGAAGCTGAAAACATCGATAAAGAGTGTCGACGAATTTGCCGGAGAAGTTATCAGGACAAGGAAAAAGGAACTGTTGTTACAAATGGAAGACGAGAAGCAGAGATCGGATTTGCTGACGGTGTTCATGAGATTGAAAGATGAACAAGGCCAGCCATTTTCAGACAAGTTCCTGCGTGATATCTGTGTCAACTTCATACTTGCCGGAAGGGACACTTCCTCGGTAGCGTTGAGCTGGTTTTTCTGGCTGCTGGGAAAGAATCCGGTGGTCGAGGAAAAGATTCTTGCAGAGATATGTAGAATTGTTAATGAAAGAGAAGATTCGAAAAACGGTGGAGAATTGAAGAGTCCTTTGATATTTAAACCAGAGGAGATAAAGAAGATGGATTATTTGCAGGCTTCATTATCTGAGGCTCTAAGATTGTACCCTTCGGTTCCTGTTGATCACAAGGAGGTAATTCGTTTATCTATATTTAAAGCTCATTTGATATCGAACCGAATCAAATCAAACTGAATTGATCTGTTACAGTGATTTCATTGGTCATTATTGTGCTCTTTCAGGTTGTTGAAGACAATGTGTTTCCAGATGGAACGGTGCTAAAGAAAGGAACAAAAGTTATCTATGCAATCTATGCAATGGGTAGAATGGAAGCAATATGGGGAAAAGACTGCCGAGAATATAAGCCGGAGAGATGGCTAAGAGAAGGCCGGTATATGAGCGAGTCGGCCTACAAATTCACCGCCTTCAACGGTGGTCCTCGGCTTTGCTTAGGGAAGGATTTTGCTTATTATCAGATGAAATTCGTCGCCGCCTCGATCCTGTATCGGTACTGCGTGAAGGTGGTGAAAGGTCACGCCGTTGCACCGAAAGTCGCCTTGACAATGTACATGAAGCATGGCCTGAAGGTGAACTTAATCAGGCGACATGAATCGAAGCTTCAAGTTTACCTCAAGAACAATAATTGAATGTCTTGATTGAACACTTCGTTGATTGTTATCTTGGCCGGTATTATGCAGAGAGTGGTATTTTGTTTAGGTTGATAGAATAATGGGATTTGTTTTTTGTGTTTCTATTATTTGATTACTAATGATTTATGTCAATAAACCTATGGTTATATTGGAATTAAAACTACATTTTTGTGTGTGTTTGTTTCTATTATTTGATTACTAATAATTAATACAAATATATTTATACTCTGATTAAAAAATAGTTAAAATTACTATTAGGTTGATCTAAGTGATAAGTAGCTTGATATTACTCATGTAGGTTTTTAGTTCAAGGCTTTCTGTTTACAGAAAATCTCCGCTAGGAGACTCACCAGGAATGAACATAGGAGTTTATGTTAGGGGAAAATAGAATTTCAATAGAAAATATATAGAAAATTTTTAAATCATATACGAATTTTAAATTACTAGGGGACGACCGCCCCCTCGATCTAAGTCCATCCCTAAGACTCACCCACCAAAGTCAAGTGTGCAATGCAAGTCGGCTCAAATTAATGAGGACAAAGCCCTGGGGAACCGAGAAAATAAAAAAAGTAGTTAAATATTAATTAAAGAAAACATCCTTAAAAAGTTTATGTTCTTTCTCATTTGCTTCCCAACAATAAAAGGACTCTATACCAGCTACACCAAAGGAAGCCATTTCGGGTGACGAGACGAATATCAACAATCTTTTTTTTTTTTCTGAATAGCGAATATCAACAATCTTATTACAACGGTTACTGAATTGAAATGAGGAACTGAGTTCAAAACTCCCGGAGAACTTCCCATGAGTTATTATGTAACATTCATGTCGTTGCGACGGTATACGTAGCTAGAGACTGCATAGTTACGAGACTGCATAGTTACGAAGTAATTCCTTGCCGCATTCAAAGCTGTTTGTGCCTTCCAAACGATTCTATGTAAATGATCGAGATATTCGGTTCTCTATTTCAGAGATTCGAGATAAGATATCTTACTGCAGAAATGCAGCCACTAACCGAGTCGAAACAAGTTGGCCTTCAACTATGAATCCACTTGGGTTCTAAGCAGAAAGGTTTCTCACTCCGTGAACGGAGTGCGGCTGGAGCTCCAGCCGCAGGTGGTGCACTGTTATAGGAGAACCCATTCACATTTGTCTCGACCTTCTGTTAAAAGAGGATGCTCGTATCTGAATTCATAAGTAAGAATAGTCATATTTGGCATAGAGCATAAATATTATAAATTTCAAAACAAAACTTAAAGCATAGATTACACTAATTGTAAACCATTGCAACTTCTGAGTCAAAATATATAACCTCTATCGGAAAGAAGTTTCCAAATTTAGATAACAATCTACACGAGAATTCAATTGAAAGAAGTTTCCAAATATGCATACCCAGTTGTCGGAAAGTTACCATGATTACGTTAAAAAGGTAAGAAAAAGAATTAGGATTATCAATTTGTTTTGCTAGTACTTTGTTGGAGTAATGTAAATAGATGTGAAAAATATTTGATGCCACAGTTATGGGGTATTAATAGCATATGCGTATAGCTTACACGCATACGGTCATTTGATAAATTTCGACCATTAGTAATAAACCCTTTTGATAAGATAGTAACTCTATTGGAGTACCACATGGTCATACCTTGTCCAGTCTACATTCTTGGGAGTAGTGAAGAATTCAAATCTTAGAACCCACTGCACCAAGACACGGGGAGCGGAAAACGACATGGGACCGTCCATGGGAATAGAAAAAAGAAAACTTGTCTGTATCAAATTAGCAACAACCTCATGATGATCACTCTGGACCTACAAGAACAAGAATCAATAAAAGATGTTACCATGGCAATCAAAATATGCAGGAAAAGGATTAGGTTTTTCATCAGTCATAGAGGTTCACAAAAGCATAACAAAAGAAACGGTTTGAAACTGCAAGCCTGATACAAATGGTGTATTATAAGAAATAAATTTTGAAAAAATCATTATTTTCCTCCCAAGTTTATTTCCTTTTTTAGGAAAGGAATGATTTTATTAAAACCATAAAGGGCTTAATCAATGTGCTTTTCTGAAGTATTAATGACTAAAAACTACTAGGAAAATGAAAGCTCTTGGGATACTGAACACTATCCAAAAATAGAAAAAAGGACAAGCATGTAATTGATTTTAATCTACGGAAATTAATATTCTAATTCTTGATTTCACCAATGTAATAGTAGAATCAAAATTTTGGGAAGACACACTCTGGTAATTGTTGGAGAATTCCTTCTAGAAGGATGAACAAAATGCTGACTTATTGTCTCAGAAGTTTCCAGCGTGACTGAAACCTACAAAATGGAAATAATTCCGATAAATTACAAGATCCATCATTCAATAGATCACATGGTTTCTTCACTTGCTTTGGTCATAATCTGCGGTACCTCAAGGCATCTTCTAGCACCTTCTTCATGAAAGAAAGTAAGAGTTCCGCCTATCTGTTATTGGAACATATAATTATATGAAACAAGTGAAACAATGCATGCAAAGTCATCAAACGAGACAGAAGCTACAGCCTAAAACTGATTTTACCATATCACTGAAGTAATAAGTGGACTCAGAGTTCTTAGGGGAAAATCTTAGCAAAACTTGGTCGTCCATCCTGATATTATATGACCTTCCTCGAATAAAGCCTTCTGCTGCAGAAAATATTGGTAACAAATAAGTTTACAAGGATCCTCATATGAGACAGCAATAGACAAAAAATAAACATGGGGGTAGGTCGGGTGCTTTACATGCTAAAGGTTCAGTAGCTCCTGGGCTGAGTGCAGAATATACTCCTGTTATATCATTTCCAGTTAGTGATCTTGAGGAAGTCCGCAGCTGCCTTGGAGATATGGCTGATGATATGTCTGCACGAAAAAATCTACTTCAAAAAGCATTCTAAGGACCAGAAAATATTATTTTGGATCAAATTATTAACATTACTTCTGCAGGTCTGCTGAAAACTTAAATGTCACCGCAACAATCTAACAGAAAACAAAAGTATGCAAGTATAATGAAAAACGGAGGGAAACAAATTCAGAACACATAGTGACACCATTTAATAAAGTATAACACAATTACCAGCCCGAGAATCATGCAAGACCTCTGCTATCGATAATCGTGGAAGCCCTAAATTTGAGGATAAACTCAAAAGGTCTCCATCATGATACAGACCATCTCTATTTGAAGATCTGGCTGCCGACGATTGCAGCGATAAGGAACTCAAGGTTTTATAAAGATGTTCCTTTGAAAGATTAAAGGATGAAACAGAAGATATTTCATCCCTTGAGCTCTCGTATCCTTCCTCAATGCTGTCATACAGTTCGCTCACTCTAGCCTGTAACAAATATCACTTTTTTCAGTAACCTTTCAACTAAAAGAGTAAGTTAAAAGCATTAGCACTTGGCAGCATTACTAACAGCCTTACCTATTCGGAATCTCCATCAATCTCTTTCCAGTATATATCCATTTGGATGGTTGTAGCAGGAACAATACCTGAATCATCAAAAAAGAAAACATAGTCATCATGCTATATTCTGATATGCAGAGTATACCAACTACCATCACAAGCTATATTTGAGAAGTAAAAAACATGACTTTCAACTGTGCTTCAAAATTTAAGTCACTGTTACTTCAACAACTTCAGGTTAGATTTATTCAATTTCTTCCTATACCAAATCCAAGCTATGGTAACTGGAATGTTCATTTTCCTAAAGTACTCATGTCAGATACTTATGACTGACACATATTGACATGAGTAAGGGTGTGATCTTCCAAATATAAATAAAACTCAGAAAAAAGTTGAGCATAACTGTACAAGACACGTTCCTGTATCCAACACTCACCCCAAGTCAAGGTAACATAGAATTCAAGAATAAAATGTTTACAACACTAAAAGTTGTCTTTATGACAGGGGAATGTCATAGCATAACAGGGTAAAGAATCTAGGCTCTAACAATGATAAGAACATACCCACTTTTGCTTAAGATATAAATTCATACATAACTGTGTCTTCCTGCTTTATTGATCAAGTTATTACATTTATATCCCAAAACTTAGTGAAAATTCTTGACTGCCAAAAACATAATCATCTTATAAAAAGTGAAAGGAGGAGGTAGTAACAATGATGATAATCTTGAAATATGGCAACTTACCATCATTTTGACCATCTTCCATTACCAAACCATTTCCTTTCTCAGTTACCCATACTTGCAAAGGGACACGAGCCTCCTGTTGGGATTCAAAGTTCATAAATATCATCTCTTGACAGTATATGCAGTTTGGTGAACTGGACAAGGACATCAAAAAGTTCTATCCAATTCCAAGATGTGCGAAAATGTCATCTCTTGCATTTAGAACAAATACAAAGAAACACATGCATAGATGTGCAAAAATGTCCATATGCGCATAGTTATGGGTTTACATATTCAATAATAAGCCAGTTATAACAGGACAAGATAGTAAATTGTCTTCAATGTTACATACACGTGCACAAACAATGTATAAAACATAAAAGCCTGAAATTTAACAGAATTCCTATTTTCAGGAGCACTATGCCCATCAGCAAGTTAAACAGGTCTAGTTCTGAAAGACAAGAACAGAAGATGATTAGGGGATCCATAATAAAAACAATGAAGATTAAGAAAAACCAACCACTTCGGTAAGATCTACTGAATCCTTGCTGGAGTGACCATTTTCCAATCTCAGCCATCGAACAAACAGTGTACTCTTTATATAATATAAATAACGAATGGTAAAACCCTTGTAAGAAGGTGGTATAACACTAGGAAGCACAGCCCGTACCAGATCTGCAGATTAGTGTCAAAAGTTAGTTACAGAAATGAATCTTGTTGAATCGGACTACTCAAACAATAGTATGGTGCCAAGAAGCAACATTTAGCAATGCAAGGGTTAACAAAATACTATTAGCCAAAAAACACCAGTGTTCAATTCAAAGCATGCATGACTGGACGGCCACTATCACACAATTAGTTATGCTGACAGTTATCAATAATGTAACTTAGATTTCATCTTGGAAATCACATGTCTCCATATTTAGCCTCTTTTGCTGATAATATACTTGGCACTTGAACTTTCTTCTGCTTTTCTCTTGGATAAAATTCATCCTTCTAATTATTATCCTCTCTCTAACAAGTCAATGAACTAAATTAAGTATTATTCCAGATGGTAATTTCAACCAACAATATTCATTGAGCAAATTAGGATTTGACCAAAACATGATGGCATGCAGTCATTGAGACAGCAATGCCAGCATACAGAAACACTCATCAATAGCATATTTACATATTGTGATGAAAAAGCTTACACCCCTGCACTTACATAAACCAACTAAACATTTAGACAAAGGTAGGAAATAGACTAACAAGTTTTTGCAGAGCCAGAGGGCACAATCTGATTCGAAATCATTGATTGTGTTGAACAGTCCAAAAAAACATGTTCACCTGAAAAAAGATTGAGAACAATAATATAAGTATAAATATAAATATACAAATATTTAAATTAAAACTAAAAAACTGTAGAAGGGCATCATTACAATATGATCTTTTTCTTTTCTTTCAGGTATCAATCTAAATTCTATGAATATCCCTGGAGAAAAAAAGTAACAAAAAAGGAGACTAAATTGCCCAATATAAAGTTATAAACAAATTACATGAATGCTAAAAGTTGAGAAAAAAATGAAAGATGTTAGAAATTTCGATATACTCCTTTATACTGATTTGACTTCATTGTCCTCATGGAAACATAAGAATTTTGAATTCAATCTATTTAATATACATTACATACCATGTAAAACAAAAAATTTACTTACATTCATCGATTCTTTTTACTATCCAATAAAATTATAATGGAAATTCACGTAATTGACAAACTAAATGAACAATGAATACATTTAGTTCAGCACACATGCAGTACACTAACCTCTCCTTTGCTTTGTTCCGGACACTGGTTTTTGGGTGGCAAACCATTGAGTGTCCAACTTCTCGATCCCTTTGATTTCGAAGCCAAGCTTTTCAATCAAAAGCGAAGGGTCAATGCTACCAGAATAGTCACTGGTACGAGGATTGCAGATCTCAATTGTAACATAAATAGAATCTCCAGGCCTATATACATCTCTTTCTGTCTGCAGTTTTAATGTCGGATTCAATCCCTTTTTACCTTCCTCAGAATTACCTTTATCTGATCCCCGACCTCTGAAGAAAGAAAACCTGGACGGCAACATTGCATCTAAATTGTTTTCATTTATCTTTTATGAAATTTTTTGACAATGTATGATCCTGCAAAATGCATAGGAAATATGAAATTATACATTACTTTGCTTGCCAAGCACACCAACTCGGTAACAAAGAGAGAATAATCTGAAACCTAAAAGCAACTAATTAGCTATTCTATTTTGCGTACAAAATTTAAGAAAGGCAAATTAAATTATTTTCCGTTCCATTTTCTCGTGAATCGAACGGAAACTGCATAACTCTGTTAATATAATGTGAAAAAAATCCAGAATACAACAAATTATGACTGATATACAGAGAGATCCATTTTGAAGATCCGATCAAGGAAAAGATTAGATCCCATTGAAATTGAGATCGCTATGAAAATAATAATGGATCAAACGTACCTGATAGAATTACAATGACATGAATTGAAAAAAATGGAGGAGATCTGAGCTCAATCTCTAATCACCCAAGCCAGATTTGAAACCTTAATTCCCTTACCGCTTGGTTGATGAAATAAAAAAACTAAAAAATCTTTTTTAATTTAAATCTACTCGACTGCTAATTAACAGAGGCCATAGCAACAGTACCTCTGCATAAATCAATTTTGGAAATGATTTTTTACTTTTTTTATTAAAATATCAAATATGAGATAAAAGTGTAAAAACAACTAGAAAGTCAAAAATTGAAAGTTTACACCTATTAATCCTACCCAGAGCCAAAACTTTTTTTAAAAAAAAAGCCATAAGGGTATCAAAATCACTAAACTATAAGATATTTAATGCATAAAATTTAGAAATATTGTATATAATAGATCAGATCGGTTAATCAATTTTGCTTAAAACTGTGAACCATAATCAAATCGAAATAATTTATTTTAAAATTTTGTACCAAAATCGGGTTCGATTAATCCTTAAAAAATTATTTTGGTTAATTGCTAAATTCAGATTATTCAATTCTTGGTCTTATATTGTACCAATTAAATCGGATAATCGATTGACCGGTTAATTGGAATATTTGATTCGTAATAATATTTTTTACTTTGCTTATTAAAATATCTAAAATGGTAAATTTAATAAGCAAAGTAAAAAAATCATTGCCCGGATTTTTTAAGGATTAATAGAATTTTTTTACTTATATAACCATGCCATTTGAGAGTGGCCAAAATATGAACAATTCAAAAGTTAAGTTATTAAATTGAAAATTTTAAATCTCTAGTGACAAAAATAGGTGTGAGAAGAAAGTGTTGAGTGATTATTGGTGTTGTTTACCCATTTTTTTATTAAGGAAAACAAAAACTAACGCAGCTTTTTAAGGGAGGTAACGAGAAATCGAACTAAAAATTGGGTGACCTTAAACAAAAAGTTTTTGAAAGTATATTGAAAAATGAACTAAAAGTTTGATGACCATTTATAATATTTTAAAATTATATATATCAAATATCCACAATATAATAATATAAAATAAATATATTAAAATCAAACTAAAAGTTGTAATGATTTTTATTAAATATTTTTAAAAGATGGATAAAAATACAAATAGTCTTTTGATTATTAACTATTTTTGTATCTTTTACCATAAAAATTAAAAAACTAATTATTTTAATTTTAAAAATAATAAATTAATCGTTTAAATAAAAGTGTAAATTAATAATATAAATTGTATTTGTAATTTGTCACAAGTCATAATTATAAATACTTAAATCTAATTTAATAATCAATTTATACAAAGAGTTAATGGTCTACAAAAAAAGTTAACTTGTTTTTCTCCTCATCCTACCATAAAGTTTTACATAAAGAAAAAACATATCTTATATAAAAGACTCAATATTTTCAATTTAATATATAGATTTAGGTATCATGGATGAAGTCAAGATTAAATATTAAGAAAAGTCAAAATATTAAATTTAAAAAATATAAAGGCTTATTAAGTATTTAAATTAAAAAATAGTGAAGATAACCTAAATTTATCTAATATTTAAACTTATAGAGAATTGTTATTAGACAAAACATTTGAAGGCACGGAGTCACGACTCATTATTCTTTAATTTAGCATCTACTTGATTAAATATTTAATAAAATTTTTTTAACTTAAATATTTTTTTTTATTTAAATATAAATTATTAAATTTTAAAATTTATAACAAGAGTCAAATCCCTAAACCCTAAAAAATTAATAATTAAAGATAAATATTTAAAATCTATATATATATATATATATATATATATATATATATATATGCTTTCCCCACAACAGCTCTCTCACTCCCACCCTTCCCCACCGCCACACTGTTTGTATAAACCACCACTGTCATGACAGCCTTGTCTAGCTTACGAAAAGCAACTTCAAGGTTTATTTCTATCTGTTCCAAAGAAAATTATACAACAATTAAAATTATCGAATTTCAGTCTCTGCATTTCAAATTCACCCTACTTTACTATTATGTATTTTACTTGTTCTAAAATAACTCAGTAATCACTCATTTTTATCTGGTTTGTAAATATTGTGTTAATATATTAGTATAATAATTAATAGATATTATTATTGCATGTATATATATATATATATATAGTATTATTAGGTGTGTATTATGTACGTGTGACTAATGTGCATGTGGTATGTGTGTGTCGTGTGTATGTTTGCATATTACGTATGCCTTAATTGTTTGTATGCATAATGTGTGTATACTTATATTAATTAGGTGTGTGAACAAATATATGTATATGTGTGTTATGTGTTTAAATGTTATATGATATATATGTTAACTTGCATGTATGATTGTATGTACGTAAATTATATATGTGTATATGTTATTATATTGTTATTATAGTATTATTATTATTATTACTATTACTATTGGGTTTAAATTAAAAACAGATCAGATCATAATATAAAAACATATATAAGTTATTATTAAATGTCCAGTCCAAGTTACAAATAAAAACCCAAGTATTAAAATATTACAAATGCCCAATTTGCCAGCCCAATCTAACTAAAAACCTAATCTAATAAAACCCTAACATCATTTTCTTCTTTTTGCAGCAGCCAAAGGAGAGCCGTTGGATCAGATCTAAATCCAACGGCCATGATCGAATCCTGAAGACCATTCATCTGTTGCGTGGATGCATGCGCCAACCATGCACGAGACCGATCGTATTCCCCATGCCACATGGCAAGATCTCGTGCAGAGCATTTTTCTCCAGATTGTATCTTGCTCGTCCAATCCATGCAAGATCATAGCCGTTGGATCAAATTTGATCCAACGGCTCAGATCGAATCTGGTCGTACGACTCTTGATATCCTCTGTCACGTGGCCATCCCGGAAATCTTACGCCGCCGTACGACTTTCACCGGCTCTCCAACAACCATGCATGGACAACAATACCAAAAACAATTAAAAAATCAATGAAAATCATATCCACAACAAACTCATTTAATGAGATTTATGCTTGTAAGCTAAGAAAAATCAGAGAGGGGATATAAAAACAACTCATGTAATCCATTGTGAGGGTTTTTTTTTGAACGGAAATAAAAAAGAAAATTCCAAAGGTATCTTTATCCTCTCATTTTTTTCTTGCATGCATCAAAAGATATATATATATATATATATATATATATTAAACAAAAATAAAGGGGAGTTCTAAGTTTACCCTCATCGAATGGTACTTCGCCGGCAAAAAGCCCTCGCCTTTGGCCTCGTAGAGTGAACCGGTGAAGGCTTTGTTGGTTCGAATCAAGGGACGACGTTTTGGTTTTGATTATCGAAATAAAAAAGAGATTTTGGGGATTTTACTCCACTGGCTCTAAAAAAAGGGGGTTTTAAACTTTTTTTACTAGATCTAGGTAAAAAATGAGTTTTTCCTGAAAAAATCTAAGGCAGCTTTTGGTTTTAGGGGGAAACAGGGATTTTGGGCAAGGTTTTTTGGGGCTTCACCGACGCCGGTATGCGGCGGCTAGTGGCGTTTGGTGGTGGCCGGAGCGGTGGTCCTAGGTAGTCTCTGAAAGTAAGGGTGGCCAGAGGTTTTGTTTGGTTCGGCTTAGGAGGAATTGGAATGGGGAGTGGTTATTTTTATAAGAAACAAAACTTTAAATGGCTAAAAGGCCACAAATGAAACCGGTCTGGCCTTTTTATATGCCTTTTCAATTCTAAAAATGGTAAAACCTCACCTTATCCCCCTGCCCTCTTCATATTTTCACTCTGGGCTTGCCGCAGGGTTTATTGGCACCCCCAGTCCTTCTCTGTTTTTAAAAATTCTCAATCTAGTCACTAAGTTTCATTAAGTCAAATTTGTAAAGGGGTAAATTACCCTAGAAGCCATTCCGCGTTTTTAATATTTTCAAAACTGTCTTACCGCATGGGTAAATTACTCTAAAGGTCCTCCTGAGTTCTGGCCAGTTTGTAATCTCATCCCTAAATTATGTTTTATTGTTTTGATTTCTGTCATTCTGTTCTATTTTATTTCATTTCAGTCCCTTTTTTATGTTTTAATTATTTATGTTATTTGCTTTTTATTTTGTGTTTTTAGCATGTTTATGTTGCTCATCATATTCATATTGTTTTTTATATCATTTTTTTATTTTTTTTAAGATGTGTTGTGTCATGCTTTTATGTTGTTTAATTTGTTTGTTTGTATTGTACATGTTTTTCTTTATGTGTTATGTTTTAGTTTAGTTTATATATCATGTCTACCTATGATTAGCATATCCATTTTTGTTCTTTATGTTTTTTATACATTTGTTGTCTTCATCATGTGTATTTATGTATGTTTTCTTTCACATGCATTATCATGCTAATGTGTTTAGCTTTGTTTGTTCGTGATATATATGTTAGCATAAATTTTACGTTCATTTTGCATTTTAGGTTATATGGTAGTGTGGTGATTTTAATTACATGTTAATATTTTGGTATATATATATATATATATATATATGTATGTATGTTATATGTATCCTTTGTGTCCATTTCGTAATTTTAGGTCACGTGTTAGTTTAGGAAAAATGTTTATATGCATGTCATGCATTTGTTTTGTATGATAATATTTGATATGTTTAAGTATGCTATAGTTAGTTAGTTAATTTTGAAGCATGTTTTTCAATGTTTTTGTTTATACTTTTTTAGTATTATTATGATATGTTATGTTGTTATTATTTTTGCTTTTTTATTTTTGTTTAATATTGTGATATTCATGTTTTTATGTTTTTTAATACCATGTCAATGTGAATGTATGTTTTTTAATGTTTTCTAAGATTGCATAACGGATACATTAATTGTCAATGCGGTGCCCTTTTATTCGAGCGTAAATGTCGCTAGTATCAAGCGCAGTGATGGTGGTCTATCGGTTTATTCTCGAATAACGGGGCCCTTAAAATTTACTCGCATTTATAAACAAATTTTAATTTAATCGTCACTTTAATCCGGAAAGTTTAATATTAATAAAGCGGTAATTATCAAAGTACCAATTTTGGGCGATGTGGGGGTGTTAATCATTCCCCATCCGTAACTGACTCCCGAACCCAACATTTTTAAAATCTTTGGTTATATGGCGTATGGCCTACCTTAGTGGCCGGTGGCGACTCCATTTTTAAAATAAAAATACGATTTTTCTAAAACCCCACGGAATACATATTTTTTAAAATACCCGAAAAAACCACAAACATCTCGAAAGCCCTTCTTTTAGAGAAAACACCTGCTTCGTAAAAAAAGATCGCTACAGATGGCGACTCCGCTGGGGACATTTTTTGTTTTTTAAAATTAAAAGAGAATCAAGCTTTTTAAATAATCACCGCTTTAGTAATATTGGAAGTTCCGGATTAAAGTGACTATTAAATTAACATTTGGTTATAATTGCGCGTTTATTTTAATGCATTTAAAATTTGGCATATAAACCCGTCCTTTTTAAGTGGGGGAAACGTTAGTGCTTTCGTGAGGATATCGTTCCTCCGTATGGGCCCAGAAAAGTACCTTCGGGGCTTGAGTACCTTATGTTTTTGTGAGGATATCGTTCCTTCGTAGGGGCATAAGCGAATGAGTTCCCCTGAATTAAACTCGGTTGAAAGGAGCCTATAATGGGTGATGATCGGGGGCCTTGCTACCCTTAGTAGGGGACAACAAGGACAATTCGGGTACCTCCTAGCACCAACACTACATGTAGAGAACATAAAAAAAACCCACCCTTTTAGAGCCATGCGGATAACCCAGGTGTTTTTGACGGGATGTAAATAAGGTTGTTTTGTTTGTTTATCTTATTTAATTTGCCCTTTACTTATGTATTTATTGCTTTTATCCGGTACTAACTCGTTTCCTTTTTGTTTTGTTTTTGTATATATCATCGCATTCGCATTACATAGGGTATTGATTCCCGAGTGGTTTCTCCCATAATAGAGATTGTTCATGATGGACCAAGGGTTCTCTGACCTGACCATAGAGGGTTCAGTTCCAGAGTTCCATCCCGAGGCTAGATCGGGGACAGTAGAAGAAGGATCATTCAAAGACTTTAGGTCAGATTCGGCAAGTAGTGTCGGCCCTGGTAACGAGCGAGGGGGTACAAGAGTTAAAGAAGCAAATGGCCGATATGATGAATCAGATAAATGCTATGATGAAAGGTAAGCAACCCGTCGAACTTAGAGAAGAATCGATCAAGGATCAGAATGTAGAACAGAATGGTCAGAATATTAAGATGGATAACACCGTTAAATATAACAAGTTGAATCCTTTTGTGATCAATCTCAAGAAACAGACAGGTGGCATATCTGGGACAAAGACCAGGAAACAGAGGCAAGACTAGGAGAAGCCCGAGAATCAAATAATGTAAAGAGGCATTGTCCTGTACCTATGAGATACACCGAGCTGCTTCCGTTGCTCATTGAAAGAAATCTTATCATACATGTGAAGTTTGTACCAAAGAGACCTCATTATCCGAAGGGTTACAACAGTCGTATCTAGTGCAGCTACCACATAGGGGTTTGGGTCATCACATTGAGAATTGTGGAGCCCTGAATAATAGAGTTCAAGATCTTATCAGGATGGGAGTTTTGGGTTTCGAAGACGGACAACCCTGATTCTTCAATGAGCCAGCCATTGCCAGATAGGCAAAGTCGAAGAAGGGTCAATGCTCAGTCCAAGGTTCGGGTAACACAGAATTGGGTCACTCAAGTGAGACAAATTCAGGAGCCGAGAGTAAAAACATCTCAGAATATGAACTTGCATTCGACTACGGCCAGCTCAAGCAGGAGAGGTATGATCTGAGCAAAAAATCAAGAGTATACAAGACGAGTACCAGAAGTTGCACTTTGAATTTAAGAATGGTGGTCTGGGTGACACCTCTGAAGAATGGGTTAATGGCATGATTCAACTGAAGAACGATTTGGAACGTTGGAAGCAGAAATGCAAGACTAGTAAAAATAAAGCCAGATCATTGTCATAGAAGCTGAAAGAAGCTGAGAGCCAACGTGACATCATCCAAAGTGAGTTGGAAAGCAGTCTGGCTATGGACGAGATCCTGAAATCAAGTCTACAGCAAAAAAGAGGGGAATCTCAGGCCTTCCAAATGGAAAACGCAGCACTCAAAGAACAGATAGAAAGGCTCAAGACTTCTTTACATACCAGCGAGATTCGTGCTGAAGCGTACAAACGGGTCGGGTATGAAAGTTTCAAAGAAGTAATTGTCAAGCTACAAAAGGTCGAGTAGAAAATACAGGAGAAAGACCAAGACATGAAGATTGTTATGACTCAAGCGCGACAAGTGGCCCAACAGGTAGCAGATTTAGCTGATACAGCAACGCCGATAAGCCAGAATATGGATCCAGCATTGGACCACGAAGGAAAGTTGACGAGACTATTGAATGAGGTCAAGAAATTAGGAGCTAGAGCTCACCGCTATCTGTAAACTCCTAATACCTAATGTAATGAAAGCTTTAGGTCTTAATGAAAGATGTTCTATGGGGACAAATCACTTGCGGAATCAATACCTTATTGCATTCATGCATTACATTTGCATCGCATCCTTTGCATTGTTTAGTGATTTTATCATTGCATGACACTTTATCATTTAATTTCTGGGGTTCGATGGCAGAACTAGTTGAGAAAATAGAACGAACTAAGGAGTTGAGGCTTGACATGCTAGAAGAAAGAATCGAGAAGGAGATAAAGAAGAAAGAAAAATAGATGTTTTCAATATGAGAGGACTCTGCCTAGTCCCTAATTTGGTATGTCGGAACTAGATGCCTGAAGGCTCACTTGACCATGTTTTGCAGAAAAATGGAGGGATACATAAAGAATGACGAGTTGTTGATCCACTACTTCCACGACAGCCTGATGGGACCTGCAGCAGTGTGGTATAACCGTTTGAGCAGAAACAAAGTTCGGTCATGGGGGTGACCTTGCTAATGCCTTCTTGAGTCAGTACAAATATGCTTTAGACTTAGCGCCTCGTCGTCAGTTTCTTCAGAACGAGAAAATAAGACCAAATGAAAGCTTTAGGGAATATGTGCTAAGGTGGCAATGTTCGGCAACCCAAGTTCAGCCTTCTATAGCAGAAGAAGAGTTGACTCCCTTGTTCTATACGACGTTTCCCTCTCATTTCTTCGATATGATGTTGAAGAGATCAAGAAGCAGATTCGAGGATTTTATGACGATTGGAGAGAGGATAGAATACGCAATCCAAGAAGGAAAATTAGGGTCTAAGTCTAAGGACCAAACTGAAGAGAAGGCAGATAAAGACAAAGAAGTAAATGAGTGTCACCTCCAAGTTCTCGTGGCCGTAAAAGAAGAAGACAGACTGACACTTCAGGGTCATCAAGAAAAATTCCTCGAACGAGCGCAAATTTGGAAGTGTTCGGAGCATCCATCTCAGATAGGGATGCTAATGGATCTTGGACCCAACCCGAATCCATAGATCCAGATCTATTTTATAGAGTCTGGATCCTAAAATTTTGGACCCGACGGATTCAGGCCAAACCTAGATCCTCTGATTAAAGTACGGATCTGGGTCCGGATCTGACACTAAGATCCGAACCTAAACTTGTTTACCCATTTATAGAAAAACCCACATTTGGTTTTAAAATATTATTTCCCTTCCTTTGCTTTAATTTTATATTTCACATTATTCTTTAATGTAACTTTTATTTATTTATGACAGACACTTTTGAAGGAACACATGCTTATTCCACTATTAATGAAGATTGTGATGATGATGCAGAAGTGGTGGATATCATTGACATGATAAAGAAGAAAGTTATTATATTACATAACCTTAATATTAATATTTAAAATTATTTAAGTAGTGATGAAGACTAGCATTCTAAGGAGGTAGAAGTGCGGTATTCGGCTTGCGACAATGGAATGTTTCATGATCTACATTTTTTAATGTTCGTGTTATTCAAAAGACATTTGTGTAATTGTGTTGGAGTTTTTTTTGAGACTTTAGTTTATCGTTTTTTATTCTGTTACTAGTTGTATTGAAATTGATCTTTCTTGCATTGTAGATGTGATGTGAAATTAGTCAATGACAGTTTTATTACGTTAAAAAATAGGCCGAATGATTATTTTTTAACATACTCGTTTTGGACCCGGATCTGTGAGATCCGTTAGATTTGGATCTGGGTCTCAATTTTCTAGACCCACAGATCCAGGGCGGGTCTGGATCCAGGATGTAAAAATGGGTCTGGATCTAGGTCCAGCTAGATCCGGTCTAGATCCAGCCCGTTTCTATTCCTAATCTCATACATATGGCCTTATTTGGTAGAAGGTCGTTATCTTGCTCCTAGACTGATGAAGACTACACCTGATTCATCTGCCCATAGCTTCGACCTGAGTAGCACATGTGAATTCCACATGGGGGCACCAGGGCAGCCCACTAGAAAGTGTAGACTTTTACTGAAGGAGATCAAGAAGTTGATCAATAATGGGACCTTGACACAAGAACTAATCCATCAGTGGAGAACCAAGGATGGGGGGCAAGTTTACATAGTGCTAAGAAAACCAGAGGTGTCTCTGCATTAACAGACTTTCTTGAAGTAATACAAGGAATCAACTTTACTACATGTGGCCCACATGTGGTAAAGATCTTTTGTGAGGGGGCATGCATCATGTTTGTTGATTTTCATTCCAATGAAGAACCTATTTCGCTTAACATACAATGTTCTTGAAAGCACATAGATATATATATATCTTTTATTGCCGTAGTAGGTCACTGGATATCAATTGCAAGACGTGACATTAGTGGATGTTGTGATAACGAAGAGGTGTGATCTCCCCAATAGACTCTGGTCAGCAAAGCAAGACTACTACTCTTTCGATGACGTTCAAGGACGAAAAAGCTCCAAATGTTAACCATGTAGAGTTGCTTGAAATTGAAACTCTAAGCGTAATCTTCTATGCACTAAAGGGTTAATAATTAAAACATGATATATGTGTGTGGAATAAAAGAAAATAACAATATTAGGTGGATTAAATAAAAAGCACTCATATATTCAAAGCCTGGTAATAGGCTTGTTCGGATAAGAGTGTGGAAATTTTGGGGCACTCCGCTGAAGCAATAAGGTTTCAATACACCATCCAAGTTAAGAAACCTTAGCTTCATGAGTGATGGTAATATTTTCAAATCGTGACTATGCCGAGTAACTTGGGGTAATGATGTTTGCTCCATCGTTGTCTTCAAGACAAAGGACTGTGATAAGTTGATTTCCTCAAAATAATGATAAACGCATGAAGAAAAAAAAGAAAAAAAAAGAAAAATGAGAAAAGAAAGAAAAATGAGAGAAAAATGAATAATAGCATAAGTATAATTGAAAACACACACCCACCTAGAACTTTATTCTTAGAATGATATTTCTACGCTCAAGTGGTCAAACAAGTCCACCCTTTTAGGGCAGAGCAAATAATGAAAACTGAGAAAGAGTAGTCTTCTACAGCAACGCGGTAATCATAAGGATGAACCGAGTCATCTGGGAAGACATCACAGCCTTGAATCGCTGTAACATTCAAAATCCTTATGGACCCAAGCTATGCTTGAAATGATTGTTGAACGGTTGAATCTAAGACGTTCTTGCACTTAATATCCAGAGCTCATGTTCTGTTGTTTGTTATACTAAGATTTTGATTTCAAGATCCTGTATGTTAATCTAAATAGCACTCTTCAGTGGAATGCCAATCAACAAATTGACAATTTAAAGCAGCAAAGATTTTCATGTATTGCTTCAGAGATAAGATCCAGAACACAAGGTCGCGGATATTATTCGGCACCTAACCAGAGAAACGACCCCCCCTATGTATAAGATAAAGATGATGACAAGAATATATGTGTCAGACAGCTCAAGAGCAGGAAGCGGGTTTCAACTGTGATGACTTGGTTGGTTCAAGGAAATGAAGAACAAACTAGGACGATAATGAGGTCGCAAAATACGGGGAACGTAAGAGATAAACATTGACTCTCCAAAGACTTAGAGCATAGGGATTGAGAGATGGTTCCCGTCAAGAAGCAGCAAGAAGATTGAATTTAAAAATTAAGTTCAGAGCATGGAAGCATTTTGCTTGCCCCGATGATGAAACTGACAAATACTCCGAATGTTGGGTCAAAAAATTGGAAGATAGCTGAGCCCATGATTGAGTGGGGCAATATAGAACATGAAGAATGGTAAGAATCCCTATACAAGAATGATATAGAGATTAGAATAAGCTTATTTGTGAAGTGGGTAGAGACCTTGAAGAGGAAAGACAGTCGCATGTGCAAGAGAGCAAGAGCGGGTATTCAATTGATAAAAGAAAGATTGAAGAAAATAAAGATCAAAACTGAGCATATTGCAAAAAGAAAAGAAATGAAGAAATCCAAAAAATGACTTTTCAGAGCATAAGATTTTAAAACATATTTAAAAAAGATAGGGAGAAAAGATGAAAAAGAAAAGAAATAAGAGAAAAAGAAAAAGAAGGAAAAGAAAAGAAAAGAAAAAGAAAGCATTATATCGTATGCATCATATAGATAGAGGCATGGCAATTTTTGTTTGTTTTAGACAGGTATTTGAAGAATTATCAAAGAGTTTTAAGAAGTAGATTTTATTAAAGAAAGAAAGATCGGCAACCATAGTAGCATAAGGCCAGATGATGGTAGCCATAGTAGCGTAAAGCTGGATATTAAGTTCTTCAGGCCATCAATAAGACCTTTGAGCATGATGATAAGACCTTCAGGCCACCAGTAAGTCTTTCGAGCATGGTGATAAGTCTTTCGGGCCATCAATAAGTCCTTCGGGCATGATGCGGCAGCCATAGTAGCGTGAGGCCAGATAACAGTAGACATAGTAGCGTAAAGCCAGATATTAAGTCCTTCGGGCCATCAGTAAGACTTTCAGGCATGATGATAAGACCATCGAGCCACCAGTAAGTCTTTCGAGCATGGTGATAAGTCTTTTGGGCCATCAACAAGTCTTTCGGGCATGATGCGGTAGCCATAGTAGTGTGAGGCCAGGTGACGGTAGCTATAGTAGCGTAAAGCCAGATATTAAGTCTTTTGGGACATCAGTAAGACCTTCGGGCATGATGATAAGTCCTTTGGGCCACCAGTAAGTCTTTCGAGCATGGTGATAAGTCCTTTGGGCCATCAATAAGTTATTCGGGCATGATGTGGCAGCCTTACTAGCGTGAGTCCAGAAAAATTGGTAGCCATTTTGGCGTGAATCCCAAATTCGAAGATAAAGGTTCTATATAGGAAGAACTTGTAGCTCTAAGATCAGAAGGTGAAGAAGTTTTATATAGGAAGAACTTACGATCCTGAAGATTCAGCTGAGGAAAAGCGGAGAGTTACAGAAGAACACGTGATTCTGAAGCTACAAACAGGGAACTAGGATAAAAATAAGTGCTTTTGGTCTTTGCTTTGTTCCTGTTCCACGAGAACAAGCAAAGAGGGGTAACTGTAATCACTCATTTTTATCTGGTTTGTAAATATTGTGTTAATATATTAGTATAATAATTAATAGATATTATTATTGCATGTATACATATATAGTATTATTAGATGTGTATTATGTACGTATGACTAATGTGCATGTGGTATGTGTGTGTCATGTGTAAGTTTGCATATTACATATGCCTTAATTGTTTGTATGTATAATGTGTGTATACTTATATTAATTAGGTGTGTGAACAAATATATGTATATGTGTGCTATGTGTTTGAATGTTATATGATATATATGTTAATTTGCATGTATGATTGTATGTACGTAAATTATATATGTGTATATGTTATTATATTGTTATTATAGTATTATTATTATTTTTATTACTATTGGGTTTAAATTAAAAACATATCATATTATAATATAAAAACCTATATAAGTTATTATTAAATGTCCAGTCCAAGTTACAAATAAAAACCTAAGAACTAAAATATTACAAAGGCCTAATTGCCAGCCCAATCTAACTAAAAACCCTAATCTAATAAAACCCTAATATCATTTTATTCTTTTTGCAGCAACCAAAGGAGAGCCGTTGGATCAGATCTAGATCCAACGGCCATGATCGAATCCTGAAGACCCTTCATCTGCTGCGTGGATGCACGCACCAACCATTCGTATCCTCACGCGCGAGACCGATCTTATTACACATGCCACGTGGCAAGATCTCATGCAGAGCATCTTTCTCCAGATTGTATCCTAGCCGTCCAATTCATGCAAGATCTTAGTCGTTGGATCAAATCTGATCCAACGACTCAGATCGAATCTAGCATACGACTCTTGATATCCTCCGTTACATGGCCATCCTACCGAAAATCTCGAACCGTCGTACAACTTTCACCAGCTCTCTAACAACCATGCATGGACAACAATACCAAAAACAATAAAAAATCAAGGAAAATCATATCCAGATCAGATCCACAACAAACTCATTTAATGAGATTTATGCTTGTAAGCTAAGAAAAATCAGAGAGGGGATATAAAAACAACTCATATAATCCATTGTGAGGGGTTTCTTTTGAATGGAAATAAAAAAGAAAATTCCAGAGGTATCTTTATCCTCTCATTTTTTTCTTGCATGCATCAAAAGATATATATATATATATATATTAAACAAAAATAAAGGGGAGTTCGAAGTTTACCCACATCGAATAGTCATTCGCCGGCAAAAAGCCCTCGCCTTTGGCCTCGTAGGGTGAACCGGTGAAGGCTTTGTTGGTTCAAATCAAGGGATGATGTTTTGGTTTTGATTATCGAAATAAAAAAGAGATTTTGGGGATTTTACTTCACTGATTCTAAGAAAAAGGGGTTTTAAACATTTTTTACTAGATCTAGGTAAAAATGAGTTTTCCTGAAAAAATCTAAGTCAGCTTTTGGATTTAGGGGGAAACAAGGATTTCGAACAAGGTTTTTTGGGGCTTCACCGACGCTGGTATGCGGCGGCCGGTGGCGTTTGGTGGTGGCCGGAGCAGCGGTCCTAGGTGGTCTCTGAAAGTAAGGGTGGCCAGAGATTTTGTTTGGTTCGGCTTGGGAGGAATTGAAATGGGGAGTGGTTATTTTTATAAGAAACAAAGCTTTAAATGGCTAAAAGGCCACAAATGAAACCGATCTGGCCTTTTTATATGCCTTTTCAATTCTAAAAATGGTAAAACCTCACCTTAGTCCCTCCGCCCTCTTCATATTTTCACTATGGCGTATCGCAGTCGTGAATTTTTAATAATGAATGCTATTGCAGACATAATGGTTGCGAGTATTGCAGTTTCAAACGATGCCACTACCTCTATCTAAATCCCTAGACATATTATTATTATTATTATCATTATTATTATTTTAAATATATAAATGCTATGTGGTAAAGTTGTAGTGTTTCGCATGGGGTAATATCTTGAGAAAAAAACATTTCAAACTAAATGGTTAAAATCAGCTAAATGACTTAATTGAACCAATCTATTGGTTCACAATTTACAAGTTTAAGTAATTCAATTTTTCGAGTACAAAAACTTAATTAGATATAAAAAAAATCAAAACCTTATTTTTTTTCAAAAATTTCGTTGACTTAAAGCCTAGATTTTTTCTCTCGAGTGACTTATGCATGTGAAGATCATAAGAATAAGAAAAGAGATAGAGAGGAGATATGCAACCTGAACCCAAAAGAAAAGCTAAAAAGTGAATTAAAAGAGTGACCATTTGCAGTAGCAAAGTGGACTGTAACAACCCAGATTTCGGAATCTTATTGGTTTGCAACACTTGTTTGTAGCTAAAGGGGTTGGAGAACACTCCAAGGATCAAGGCAAGAGGAATGTGGGAGTTTAAGGTTGAAGAGGTGTTTTTCTAGCTTGCAAGGAAGGTTAGTACACTTCCAATTCCCTTGTTTTCCTGCATATCATAAATGTGATGCCTTGTGTGTTAATTTGGTGGTTTAATATGCTTGAACTTCCATGGTTGGGTGTTAATGGTGAAAGTGTGAATTGTTATTAAAAACTTGTAAAATCGATAGAAACCTACCCTAAACACCCCCATAATATGTAAAAGTAATTTGGGACTCAACAGGTGAAAGCTGAACATCAACTACCATCAGGGAAATTGCAATCTAATTCTATTCCACAGTGGAAATAGGATAGAGTTACAATGGATTTTTTTGATAAGATTGCCATTGACTTCCAGTAAGAAAGATTCTATCTGGGTAATTGTGGATAGGTTAACTAAATATGCTCACTTTATACCACCTAGAATGGATTATTAAATGATCAAGTATGCTGAGTTGTATGTCAAAGAAAAAAGGAACAAGTAAATACCATTGGTGAAAGTCATTTAGCGCAATCACCAAGTGGAAAAAGCAACATGGGAAGCAAAGGATGTAATGGAAAAGCAGTATCTGCACTTGTTTAAAACATGTACATTTTGAAAATTCGAGGACGAATTTTCTTAAGGGGGGGAGAATTGTAATACCCCAAAATTTACTAAGTTGATTAAGGGTCATTTAGTACTAAGATAATAGCTTAAAAGCTAACTTAGTGACTAAAATGACAAAAATGTGAAAGTTGGGATTTCTTTAATTATGGGTTTTGGAAAGGAAATTTCTAAGGTTTAAAGGTCTCATGTGATAGATAGCTAATTGAATAAGGTATTCTTAAATTTTAGTTGAATTCCAAGGAAAATTGGAATAGGAATTGAAGTTTAAAGATGTAGTGACCAAAATGTAAATTTTGGAAATTTTATGGCTAAAGTATAAACTTTGGAAAAGTCTCGGGACTAAAGTTGTAATGTCCCAAAAGTTAAGGGTTTTTATTTCATAAATAAACAGGTCACTTAAGGGTGTGAATCAAATGCGGAATTATTGGTTCGATCTGATATTTCGATTACTGGGAAAATCGCAGTTAAAGTTTAAGTGGAATCGGATACCCGGATCGAACTGGAAAATTATGAAATTTTTTCTATATGATAGAGAAAGGTTACAGAAGTCATTTCCAAGTGTTGGAAATATTTTTAGTTTGATTCAAGATGAATCCTACAGTTTATTTCTGTGTAAAGGATTATTTATCGGTATATTGGATCGAATGGAAATTTTGGAGATTGAATCAAAAGACATGGAAAAATTCATAAAATATTATTTTATGAATATTTTATTGTATTTGGTTGGATTCCAACTAGATTTAGTTGAATTTTTACAAGAATGGCAAACTAGTAAATAAAAACTAGTTGGAGGGCAAATTGGTCATTTGGCCCCAATGGCATTTTTGAAATATATAAAAAGTTATAAGGGAAATTTTGGAAAGAGAAAATGGAAGATTAAATCGTGGCCCTTGATTGATGATAAAATCAATCTCAACCATTGGATAAAAAGGACAAAATTGTAATTTCACTATTAAATGAATTAATATTCATTTAGTAGATATATGTGTAAAATAATGGTGAAAAGATGAACATTCTTTTCCAGCCAAAAACGTGAGCGCTAGGGAAAGAAAGAGAAAAAATTCCCAAGCTCGATTCAAGCCCCGAAACTCGATTTTCAAGTAATCTCTTCAACTACAAATTTGTTCTAGTCTTCTAGCTCTATCTTTTGATATAAATAATTCATGGAATCCATGCTTGATTGATGAGAATTTACATGAGAAAGAAATTAGGGTTTATGGATCAAATTGGGGCTTTTGAGATTCTATGATTCCATGATTGAATTCAAGTTGAAATCAAGCTAGTATGATGTTAAAATCATGATATTGAGTTGGGATTTAAGTTTTACATGTTTTGATTACTATGAAGATGATTAGGGTTTATGGATTTAAGTTTAATTTAGGGTTTGTGATGTTGAAATAATGATCTAGTAAGCTTGAATTGTTGTTTGGAAGCAAAACCCTAACTTAAATTGTGTAGGGACCATTTCAGCAACTTGAAAAGTTGAAGGACCAAATCTGAATTTTTAGAATTTGGAGTGTATTTGTGTTATTAATGATGTTGGAGATGTGAAATTGATGTTAGAATGATAAACCAATGTTGAATTGAATTAAGGACCATTTTAACAAATTGTCAAAATCAAGTGACCAAATAGGCAATGAATTCTTGGATGGGGATTAAATCTGATTTTTGGTTAAAATAATAGAATTAAGGTAGTAGTGCGATTTGAGGATTAAATTGCAAAGTTAAGAAGTTTAAATCTTTACCTTTGCATTTTAGTGACTATTTTGGGCAAAGAAAGAAATTTAGAGGGAATTATTTGAATAATTATTTGATGAAGAAGATGATAAATTGATGTTTTGAAACAAGTTGTGGGACTAAATTGATAAGTAGAAAAAAAGAAGAAGTTGGTATAAATTAGAAATTGATTATGGAAGGCTATGATGAAGATTGAATTTTGGCAGTGACTTTGAAAATTCACCATAAATTCTACAAAAATGGTTAGATGATGAATTTTATACCATTGTAAAGATGTGTTTGTCTAGTTTCGTAACAAATAAACGGAAACTGATTTCGAGTTCCGAGTCAAAAGATATGAATTTTTAATCAAATGTAGGTCAGAAAATTTACAGAGCAGTTTCTGTCTGTGGCGGGAGTTTGAAGCATTTTCATAATTTTTTTAGATTTTATTAATTTATGTGGCTTATACCGTTAGAGCCTCTATCGAATCTAGTTTTTCCAGTATAAAGAAAATTAAGATCCGGTATGTATTCTTTCTAGTATAAGTAAATCTTTAAAGGTAACACAAGCTGTCAGAAAATAGAATTTGAAACATTTGGTATTTATATGTGAGTTAGCAAGCTCGGAAGAATTATTAGAAGTTCAAATTGGTCACTAGGGACCATAATGAGTTTGTGAAAAATACAAGGAAGAAAGTAAAAATAATTGAAAATTTTATATTCGAATGATTATATTAGACCGCATGGTTAAGGTATTGTTAGATTTGAATCTAACAAATATTTTATCTTATTCATGTGAATAATGAAGTCAAGGCCGAATCAAAGAAAGTTTGAGGTTCTATAAAGGAAAAGATCGAGTAGAATTTAGTGAGGCGTGCTAATAAATGGCCCAGGTGAGTGCAATGCATGCATAACATGATACATGGTTGTTTTATACATCATTGGTAAGACTTGCGATAAGTCTACATGATTTATATGTTGCCATGATATTTATGTCATTGATCATATATTTTGACATATTTTAAATATGTCAAGGGTTGAAAACAGATGCATTGATCACTAGTTATTGATGATGGTATGCTATGAATGTTATTTCGGGTATGAACTGCCCAATATTAAATTATATTGATATACATTGCCATGGATGGAATAAATTCGGGAATTTTGCCCAAATGAGTCATTGAGGGACAAGGTATAGTTGGCATGCCATACAGTCCAGTAGCACGCTGCATAATCGGGAATTCGGGATAACACTATAGTGTTAAAAGTACACTTAGTGTATGGTAAGCACGGCCTTATAAACGTGCAGGATAATGGTTAGCACGGCCTTATAAACGTGCAGGATAATTGTTAGCATGACCTTATAAACGTGTGGGACAATGGTTAGCACGACCTTATAAACGTGTGGGATAATGGTTAGCACGGCCTTATAAACGTGCGGGTTAGCACTTCGGTGCATATTTGACTCGCGTACTCAGGGTCCTCAAGGCTATATTTGGGCTATGAAATTGGGAAATCGGGAAATCATTGATAATCGGGCTATAAATAAAGGGATAATAAATGGTAAACAGGTTAGAGAGTATATGAACTCTCGGGACATATTTATAAGAACACTCAGGGCAAATGGCAAGTATATCGGTAAGAAATTTATATCCGGTTTATATTATGTTGATACATGATTGGTATAATGGTAATATTTATATAGTGATCATGATGCATATAAGGCATATTATGATAACCAGGCATACATGAAAATCTTATGATATTGACATATATCATGCTATATAAACGTAGCCATGAACTTGAATAAAGTTTAAATTATTGTTATTAATTTCCTTTATTTCCTTACTAAGTTTGCACTTAACGTGTGTTTGATTGTACACTCGTAGGTAAATCAAGATTAGAGGGAGAAAAGCATTGCATCAATATTGGAAAGCTCAACAGGTAATCACAGTAAGGACATCCTAATTGAGGTTGATTTTTATAGTGGCATGTATGCTTGCTAAACTTATTCGAGTTGAGATTGGCCTTTAAAGTTGTTATGGGTTTTAAGATAATTGATTCATGATTAGAACTTGAATAAATAATTTATGTCAATTTTAAGCAATGTTAAGTGTGCTTGGGCTAGAGAAATTTTAGGATGGGTGACCATCGGGAAGTTTTCTAAAAATTTTAAATTACCCTAATCTTTGAATAAAGAAGTCATAGCATTTCTGACTCATATCCAGTGTACGGATAGGGGAAAGGGTGTTACATTTATTGGTATCAGAGCTACAGGTTTAGCCGGTTCTAGAGATTTAACGAAATATGGTAAAGGTCAAAAGTCTATACATGCCACTAGAATGTCAGAATTACTGATGATTTTACTTGTTGGAATGGATGCGATTGCTTACTTCTTTATGATAGTAATGTTAAATTCCAATGTATGAGAAAAGATTTGTGTCAGGTGTTTAGGCAAGTGAATCAACAAGAGATTCACGAGAGTGATAAAGTTAATGATAATGCTCTACCCTCAGCTTAGCATGGTGCAGAGGCACCAGGGTAACACGATATGCATGTTCTAGATTAAGTGCTTTTCTTCTAGACATTAGATTCGATTTTCAATCAGCTTGCTTAGGCACTGATTGCAAAAGAATTAAAAGTTCTGGCATACTAGATTTTTAGAAAGATATTGATGGAGATCCTATAATTGTTAATCTATGGTCTAAGGATATAAAGGTTAGGTTGAAGGAACTCTGTATTGATGATCAGATGAGACTAAAAATAAAGTAGTATCTTGTCTAAAAGGATTAGACCCGTATTTGATAAAGTAATGTTACGGTACATACTCAAAAGTTTGTTAGCTAAAGTTCTTTCTTTGAGTGTTCCGTAACAAAGTTTATCCTAGAGATGCAATGGAGTTCTTGCATCTTAATTTAAGCAATTGGATTATTTACTGATATGAGTGCTAGTTAATAAACTGAGCTGATTTGCTTCTAAACTACTTTCTACAGACAAAAGGAGAGTCTATTGTGACAGTTCATAGAGGGCTAGAGGTCAGGCATAAAGAAGTACTGACTGTCCTATGTATTTAAAAAAAATTATGAAGCAGTAAATTATGCTGGATGCAATGGAAATGATTTAGAATAAGAAAATATCTAAATAGAGGTCGTAGCTCGTGAAGAGGAATAGTAAATCGAGATAACCACCTTTAAAAAAGTGGTGAGGATTTCTGGCAAAAATGCCAAGCTGAATTTATTACATAGTTCTGTAAAAAGATCGAGACAAGGAAAATTAGGAACTCTCTGACATTTATATTTAATGTTGGAGATTCAAGAAAACTACAAAACCAATCATGTGAGTGTTGTGATAATTTGCATGCATGTGCATGCAGAGTTTTATTGGAAATTGTTATCAATATGAAAATGATTTAACTTATGCTATGGATACCGAGCATCAAGGATAGGTTAGGAGAGTATTCTTATTGTTTGGAAATTTTAAATTGGTTGCTTAAGAGGAGCAGTCAGACTTGATGCTTAATCGAGAGCCTAAGTTTAAGATTGGATTTAATCCAATAATTGATTTATATTGATTACCACCCAGGTCGAGCAAAGGTTGTAGCAGATGCTTTGAGTCGAAAAACATTCGCTACATTACGAGCTTTAAATGCTCAGTTAAAGGGAAAATCAAATGGTTCGTTATTGGTAGAGTTGTAATTGAGATCATCATTGTTAGATTGGATTAAAGAAAGTCAGGAATGAGATGAAGATTGCATAACCAAGATAAAGCAAGTGGAATCGGGTGGAATTAAAGATTTTGAGATTAAACCTGATGGATGTCTTTACAAAAAAGATAAAGTGTATATTCCTAAAGATGCTGAGTTGAAACAGGATTTGCTTATTAAGGCACACTATAGTCCCCTGACTACGCATCCAAAAAAAGTATCAAGATTTGAATGGTCAATATTGGTGACCTGGTATGAAAAAGAATGATATTAGAGTTTGTTGCTAAGTGCTTGACTTGTCAACAGGTGAAAGCTGAACATCAAGTACCATCAGGGAAATTGCAATCTATTTCTATTCCGCAGTGGAAATAGGATAGAGTTACAATGGATTTTGCGATAAGATTGCCATTGACTTCCAGTAAGAAAGATTCTATCTTGGTAATTGTGGATAGGTTAACTAAATTTGCTCACTTTATACCAGCTAGAATGGATTATTAGATGAGCAAGTATGTTGAGTTGTATGTCAAAGAAATAAGGAACAAGTAAATACCATTGGTGAAAGTCATTTAGCGCAATCACCAAGTGGAAAAAGCAACATGGGAAGCAAAGGATGTAATGGAAAAGCAATATCTGCACTTGTTTAAAACATGTACATTTTGAAAATTCGAGGACGAATTTTCTTACGGGGGAGAGAATATAATACCCCAAAATTTACTAAGTTGATTAAGGGTCATTTAGTACTAAGATAATAGCTTAAAAGCTAATTTAGTGACTAAATGACAAAAATGTGAAAGTTGGGATTTCTTTAATTATGGGTTTTGGAAAAGGAAATTTCTAAGGTTTACAGGTCTCATGTGATAGATAGTTAATTGAATAAGGTATTATTAAAGTTTGGTTGAATTCCATGGAAAATTGGAATGGGAATTAAAGTTTAAAGAGGTAGTGACCAAAATGTAAAATTTGGAAATTTTATGGCTAAAATATAAACTTTGGAAAGCTTGGGGACTAAAGTTGTAATGTCTCAAAAGTTAAGGGTTTTTATTTCATAAATAAACAGATCACCTAAGGGTGTGAATCAAATGCGGAATTATTGGTTCGATCTGATATTTCGATTATTGGGAAAATCGCAGTTAAAGTTTAAGCGGAATTCGGATACCCGGATCGAACTGGAAAATTATGAAAATTTTTCCATATGATAGAGAAATTTATAAAAGTCATTTCCAAGTGTTGGAAATATTTTTAGTTTGATTCAAGATGAATCTACAGTTTATTTCTGTGTAAAGGATTATTTATCGGTATATTGGATCGAATGGAAATTTTGGAGACTGATTCAAAAGACATGGAAAAATTCATAAAATATTATTTTATTGTATTTGGTTGGATTCCAACTAGATTTAGTTGAATTTTTACAAGAATGGCAAACTAGTAAATAAAAACTAGTCGGAGGGCAAATTGGTCATTTGGCCCCAATGGCATTTTTGAAATATATAAAAATTTATAAGGGTAATTTTGGAAAGAGAAAATGGAAGTTAAATCTTGGCCCTTGATTGGTGATAAAATCAATCTCAACCATTGGATAAAAAGGGCAAAATTGTAATTTCACTATTAAATGAATTTAATATTCATTTAATAGATATATGTGTAAAATAATGGTGAAAAGATGAAAATTCTTTTCCAGCCAAAAACGTGAGGTCTAGTGAAAGAAAGAGAAATTTTTTCCAAGAACGATTCAAGCCCCGAAACTCGATTTCAAGTAATCTCTTCAACTACAAGGTTGTTCTACTCTTCTAGCTCTATCTTTTGATATCAATAATTCATGGAATCCATGCTTGATTGATGAGAATTTACATGAGAAAGAAATTATGGTTTATGGAACAAATTGGGGCTTTTGAGATTCTATGATTCCATGATTGAATTCAAGTTGAAATCAAGCTAGTATGATGTTAAAATCATGATATTGAGTTGGGATTTAAGTTTTACATGTTTTGATTATTATGAAGATGATTAGGGTTTATGGATTTAAGTTTAATTTAGGGTTTGTGATGTTGAAATAATGATCTAGTAAGCTTGAATTGTTGTTTGGAAGCAAAACCCTAAGTTAAATTATGTAGGGACCATTTCAGCAACTTGAAAAGTTGAAGGACCAAATCTGAATTTTTAGAATTTGGAGTGTATTTGTGTTATTAATGATGTTGGAGATGTGAAATTGATGTTAGAATCTAAACCGATGTTGAATTGAATTAGGGACCATTTTGACAAATTGTCAAAATCAAGTGACCAAATAGGCAATGAGTTCTTGGATGGGGATTAAATTTGATTTTTGGTTAAAATAATAGAATTAAGGTAGTATTGTTGATTTGAGGACTAAATTGCAAAGTTAAGAAGTTTAAATCTTTACTTTTGCATTTTAGTGACTATTTTGGGCAAAGAAAGAAATTTAGAGGGAATTATTTGAATAATTATTTGATGAAGAAGATGATGAATTGATGTTTTGAAACAAGTGGTGGGACTAAATTGATAAGTAGAAAAATAAGAAGAAGTTAGTATAAATTAGAAGTTGATTATGGAAGGCTATGATGAAGATTAAATTTTGGCAGTGACTTTGAAAATTCACCATAAATTCTACAAAAATGGTTAGATGATGAATTTTATACCATTGTAAAGATGTGTTTGTCTAGTTTCGTATCCAACAAACGGAAACTGATTTCGAGTTCCGAGTCAAAAGATATGAATTTTTAATCGAATGAAGGTCAGAAAATTTACAGAGCAGTTTCTGTCTGTGACGGGAGTTTGAAGAATTTTCATAATTTTTTTAGATTTTATTAATTTATGTGGCTTATACCGTTAGAGCCGTTATCGAATCTAGTTTTTCCAGTATAAAGGAAATTAAGATCCGGTATGTATTCTGCCCAGTATAAGTAAATCTTTAAAGGTAGCACAAGCTGTCAGAAAATAGAATTTGAAACATTTGGTATTTAAATGTGAGTTAGCAAGCTCGGAGGAATTATTAAGGTTCCCCAGAACCACTCTAACTACATCGTCACCATCCGAAGTGGAACAACCCGAAGGTGGAACCACTGATCCGAAGCAGAATTCAGCTCGAAGGGTGAACCCACTGAACTTCCCTGTACAAATTCCCAACCCAAATGATATGACATGTTCCGATTTATATTTTCTGAATCCGAGAGTATATCCAATATATTAATTTAGTCTGAGTGCATACGATATATGTCTGATATTATTTTAGTCCGATTCTGATATCCGATGCGTGTTATCCCATCATACAAAACATACCATAAATCACAGATCATTCATTTATTCACATATACAACATGCATGCATAACATGGAGCACAAAAAGATATAGCACAAGAAGAGACACACCTTAGGCAGCTAATAACTCAACGTCGAGAGTGACGTCTCCCACACTCAGCTCTAGTATTCGGTCGGACAGAGTCAACACCTACGAGGTCAACAAAGCATAATCATACCCTACTACTATGCCATACTAACATAACCACAAAACGGAACCATACTCACAGCATAATTTGCAGGCTGTGCAGAAGGAGGTCGAACAGGTGGAGGAAGAGGTAGGTTCTTAGGCCCCGAGTCAACGTCACCTAAACACAAACATATTCGAATCAGATTTCGATATCCAAATTTCTCAAAATACAGACTATAATTAATTAAAGATGGAAAAACGGTCTTTCGGGTTCGAACTTGGGAAAACAGGCAGCGGATTTGGAATCAGAACATAGAAAAATGTAGAGTTAACTTGGGTCGGAAAAAGTCAATACCGACGTCATCAAAAAGTTAACGCTGACGTCAGCCAAAAAGTCAATGCTGATGTCAGCTCGGGTCGGGTCAGGTCAACGCATCTGGTTTAGTTTACTACTGCCGGTTCACAACTGACCCGGTTAGGTTCTAACTCAGTCTGGTTCACACAGTCCGGCTCAAATCATCCCTTTCTCACTCGTAGGCTCTCTATGCATTTAGAATGGGCCCAATTCACCCAATACTCACCAGCCAACCCTAGCTAATGCTGCAACAACCAGCCCTTAGGGTTTATGAAACCCATGGTGATAGGGTTTTAGACCTCTACGGTGGCCGCCACAAGATGACGATAGCGGCGGCCCTCCGAACATAACACACAACGGACACCATGGCCGGTTAACGCTGCCTGAAAGAAAGAAAGAAGGAAAGAAAACCCCCGCAAACTAACTTACCCAAAACGAAACGGCCAAGGAGATAACGACGTCGAGGTTCCTGAACGAAAACCCTACGACCTACAAACACGGTGGCCGGAAAAGGGGGTACCGAATGATTTTTGAATCGTTTCCGAGCAAACAATAGAGGAAAGAACGAAACAAAGTCGGGTTAAGATCAGTCAGAGTTGTCGAAGAAGATGACAGTGACGGGGAGTGAACGAACGACGCTGAGGCTCTCGTCGGATCTCGATCGGAAGCGTAAGGGTGGAGGGTTTCTAGAGAGATTTCGGGTGAGGGGTGCGACTAGGTTGCAAAATGTGGCTGAGGGTTTAATTTTTGGGTTAAAAGGATATTAAATACCCTAGAGAATGGGTAAATTACCACCACAAGGCCCCAGCTTCACCCGTTTTACATAAAAGCCACAAAAGTTCCTGAATTTCTCAATTAAGTCACTAAAATTAAATTAAGTTTTTTGTTTTAAATTCCCAAAAATTAGGGTTCCAGAATTAGGGATTTAAAGATTTGAGGATTTTTAATTTGGGGAGAAATTAGGGTGTTACAACTATCCCCTCCTTAAAAGAAATTTAGGCCTCGAAATTTACCTGGATCAAAGAGATGTGGGTACTGAGCTTTGACAACGGCCTTGGGCTCCCATGTAGCCTCATCATGACCACAATTACGCCACAAGACCTTGACCATCTTAATGGTCTTCCTCCGGAGAACTTTCTTGTCCTGAGCAAGAATCTCAACTGGCTCCTCCTCGAAACGCAAGTCAGGACGGATCTCAATCTCCTCCACAAGAATAATATGAGACAGATCAGCACGATAGAGTCTCAACACAGAAACATGGAAGACATCATGGATACGACTAAGCTCAGGTGGTAACTCAAGCTGATAGGCAACTGGTCTGACTCGACGAATAATCCGATAAGGCCCGATGAAACGAGGAATTAGCTTGCCTTTTTGACCGAATCGAAGTACCTTCTTCCACGGAGATACTTTCAAGAAAACCTCATCTCCCACATCGAACTCAAGATCCTGACGTCTCAAATCGGCATAAGACTTCTGTCTGTCAAAAGTAGCCTTAAGCCGATCCCGAATTAATCTAACAGTCTATTCAGCCTCATGTACGATATCCGGTCCCAACAATTTGTGCTCATTAAGCTCGGTCCAACCAATAAGTGTATGACACTTACGCCCATATAGAGCCTCATACGGTGCCATCTTGATACTAGCTTGGTAGCTATTATTGTAGGCGAACTCCGCAAGCGGTAAGAAATCTTCCCAACTGCCACTATAATCCACAACACATCCTCTCAACGTATCCTCAAGAATCTGGATTACCCGTTCAGACTGGCCATCGGTCTGCGGATGATAAGCAGTGCTAAAGTTCAACCGAGTACCCAAAGCTATGTGAAGCAACCTCTAAAACTTCGCTGTGAACCTTGGGACACGATCAGAAATGATAGACAAAGGCACCCCATAAAGTCAAAGGATAGTTAACTCGAACAGGAATGAAGTGCGCAGACTTAGTCAACAGATCAACAATAACCCAGATAGAGTCCTTCTTAGATGAGGTCAAAAGAAGACCACTGACAAAATCCATCGTCACACGCTCTGATTTCCACTGAGGAATCTCAATGTGCTGAAGTAACCCAGACGAACGTTGATACTCTGCTTTTACCTTCTGACAAGTCAAACACTTCGACACAAACCCAACAACATCCTTTTTCAAAACCTTCCACTAGTATCTCTCACGAAGATTCTTGTACATCTTGTCCCCACCGGGACGCATAGAGTAGGGACTGTCATGGGCTTCACGAAGGATAACCTGCTTCAAGCCAGAATTCCTCGGAATGCAATATCAACCCGAAAACACAGAACACCATCCTGATCGATCGAATAATCCTGAGATGTTCCTTCTTTAACCTTTTTTAGACGGTGCATCAAGAAGGGATCACTAGGCTGCTCAGCTCGGATACCAGAAATCAAAGTAGGAATAACCCAAAGTTCTGCCAACAGACTACCATCCTCATACAAACTCATCCGAGCAAACATGGCTTTCAAATCTGAAATGGCATTACGACTCAAGGCGTCGGCAAAAACATTAGCCTTGCCTGGATGATATTCAATCTCGCAGCCATAGTCTTTAAGAAGCTCTAACCAACGACGTTGTCTCAAGTTCAGCTCCTTCTGAGTGAGAAGATATTTCAGACTCTTATGGTCTGTGAAGATATAACACTTCTCTCCATAGAGATAGTGTCTACAGATCTTGAGAGCAAAGATCGCAGCAGCAAGCTCCAGGTCATGGGTAGGATAGTTACACTCATGCGGTTTCAACTGTCGGGACGCATAGGCTACTACCTTACTATCCTGCATTAGAACACACCCCAATCCAGTGTGAGAAGCATCACTGTAGACGGTGTAAGCCTTCTCCGGCTCAAGCTGAATTAGGACAGGTGCTTCAGTCAACACGGTCTTAAGCTTCTCAAAACTAGTCTGCTAAGCCTTAGACCAAACAAAAGGAACATTCTTTCTCAGAAGTTTAGTCAACGGAGCTGTGGTGATCGAGAAACCCTCAACAAACCTTCGATAATAGCCGGCTAAACCCAAGAAACTTCGGATCTCAAGAACACTCTTGGGTTGCTTCCAACTCATGATAGCCTCAATCTTCTTCGGATCAACTCGAATACCCTCAGCATAAACAATATGCCACAAAAACATCACCTCCGATAGCCAGAATTCACACTTACTAAATTTTGCATAAAGTTGTTTCTCCCTCAGAGTTTGTAAAACAAACCGGAGATGTTCCTCATGCTCAACCTTAGATTTAGAGTAAACTAGAATATCGTCTATAAAGACTACGACAAACTAATCGAGATAGGGCTGAAACACTCTATTCATCATATCCATGAAGGCGGCAGGAGCATTTGTCAACCCGAAAGGCATCACAAGGAACTCGTAATGACCGTAACGTGTCCAGAAAGCTGTTTTGAACATGTCAGAATCCTTAACCTTGAGTTGGTAGTAACCAGATCTCAGGTCTATCTTAGAAAACACCGTAGCTCCCCAGAATTGATCAAAGTGATCATCAATACGAGGGAGGGGATACTTGTTCTTGATTGTTAGCTTGTTCAACTTCCGGTTGTCGATACATAGCCGAAGTGTCCCATCTTTCTTCTTGACAAAAAGAATAGGGCCTCCCTACGGAGAAACACTGGGTTGGATAAATCCCCTATCTAGCAGTTCTTGCAATTGTACCATCAATTCTTTAAGCTTTTTCGGTGCATCCGGTAAGGTGCCATAGACGCAGGAGGTGTGCCTGGATAAACTTCAATACCAAACTCAATCTCATCACGCTTTGGCAGAACACCAGGCAATTCTTCCGGGAATACATCAGGAATGTCACTCACAACCCAAATCTTCTCCATCCCAGAGTTAGACTGTCTCATATCAAGAATGTAAGCAACATAGGCAATGGACCACTTCTTGATCATCTTCTCGGCTTTAAGAACCGATATTACATTAGATAGAAAGCCCCGACGTTCTCCAAAAAGAACTACCTCCCGGTCATCAGAAGTTTTTAGAGTTGCTCTTTTCTTCTCACAATCCAGATTGACTCAATGAGCAGTCAACCAGTTCATGCTGAGAAATAGATCAAACCCCCCAAAAGGTAACTCCATCAAATTAGTCGAAAAGATTTCCCCTTAAATCTCAAAAGGATAATTTCTATACACCCTAGAGACCACAATAGGATTTTCTACCGGACTATGCACAGTAACAGCATTAGCAACATCCTCTACTGGAATTTCAAGACCCCCAGATACAGAACTCGCAACATAAGAATGAGTAGAACCGTTATCCAACTGTGCAAAATAAGAGATAGAATAGATAGAAAAGGTACCAGAAATAACATCTGGATCATCTCGATCCTCCTGCCTTCTGGTAGCATAAACCAACCCAGGCTGTCTCGCCCTTGAACCAGCTGGTCCTCTACTCTGAGCAGGCCTACCCCTACCAGCAGTACTCGAAACAGCAGATCTACCACGACCTCTCTCTCTACTAGGAGTCTGAACAGATGCCTGAGACTGGCTCAAAGTATATGCAGATAAAGGTGACACCAGACAATCTCTAAAAAGATGCTCAAAAGAACCACATCGGAAAAAAGCCCCAGACTGTCTCCTACACTCGCATGGATGCCATTTCCTGTAGAAAAAATAGTAGATTTCACTGGTCTAACCCTGGAGTAACTCTGATGATCATACTCATCTCTAGTCCTCTTCTTAGACTGATTTCCCTAACTGTGCTGGGCTGACGCGGCCGACTGCTTCCTAGCCCAATCATTACCCTGAGATTCTTGTCGTTTCTTCGTAACTTCAATTCGCTCAGCAGTTCTGGCCCATTGGGTGATCTTCTTATACTCCTTATCCTGATGTAATGCAACCTCGGTCTTGAGAGAAAAATGCAGCCCTCTCAGAAACCAATCACACTTCTTTTTCTCTGTAGTAACCAGCCCCGGAACATACTGGAGAAGTCTCAAGAACTCTATCTCATAATCATTAACGCTCATACCATTCTGCTCCAGATTCATAAAGTTATCTCGACACTTTTCCAAATACTCAAGTCCAACATACCGGTCCTGAAATGACTGCCCAAAAAACTCCTATGTAATCGTACTGTCTGGGACAACTTTTTCCTCTGCTTCCCACCAGTTATGGGCCTCACCCTGCAGCAATGATCAACAGCTCTCAATTTCTGGTCAGCAATCCATCTCAACAAACAAACGCTGAAGTTTCTTCAGCCAATACTCCGCATCAGTCGGGTTTGTACGCAACTTGCCACCAAACATGGTCATCCCGGCAGCTAAGAACTCGGTAAAAATAGGTTTCCTCATGCCCTCATACTGGCAGAGGTAACGAAGCAACTCTCTCTGCACTGTAACAGAATCCATGCCCATTGTCTATTGTCCTCAGAATCACGTGGACCAACACTCTGCGTCTGTTGACCAGGTGCTGTATTCTGAGCTCCCGTTTGATTCCCAGGTTGATCCTCTCCATCATCATCATGCACCTCATTCGGATTCTGCGGCAGATCTGCAGAAGGAGGAGCATCACTCTCAACAACGGTAGAACGACCCCAGCTAGGGCCTCAGCCACGACCTCGTCCGGTCGCTAATCTAGTACTCCTACGAGGTGGCATAGTAGTCTATCACAAAAGAAGATGATCCTAAGTTAGAGTCGGTACTTGTAGTTTCTATTCAAAATAAACATAATCCTTAAAAATATTGTTTTTATTAGAAATTCCCGTTTTGCCCTAAAAATATTTAGTATGCATGAAAAAATCATTTTCGGCTTAAAAATTTCATTCGAGCCACACAGTTCGAGGGTTGAACCTAGGCTCTGATACCACTAAATGTAACCTCCTAAATTTGACCTAATTTCTTAAGTCGAATCTTGGAAGTTAAGTTTAAAAAACTTGTCCCCCAAGAAAGGTTATTAGGTTTAATAATTAAAATTACAATTTAGTTGTAAAAGATCAAAACCACTCATTTAAATAAAACGTAGTCGTTTAGCAAAATTCCAAAAGTCATTAAAAAATTCAAAAGAAATCTAAATGATGCATGACAAACCATTAAGTCTCAAAATAATAATGTTCCAAATACAAAATCGTCCAAATAATAATAAATAAAGTCAAATGTCTGAGTAATCATACTGAAAAATAAAATATAGTCTGATGGAACAAAAATCCTCCAAGTACCGTACGCCTAAGCCTGAGTATCTAAAAGAGGAACTAAGAGGGAGTAAGCTATAAAGCTCAGTGTGTCTTTAAAGTACAGATAAAACACAAAACAGGAATCCGAACAACAAGCATAGTTCAACAGACATCACAATATACATATGCATACAATCTGAGACATAAAATGTAATGTCATGCACCCATCTCCATACACCGTCCGAAGAGTAAGGTTCCCCAGAACCATTCTAACTACATCGTCACCATCCGAAGTGGAACGACCCGAAGGTGGAACCACTGATCTGAAGCGGAATTCAACCTGAAGGGTGAACCCACTGAACTTCCCCGTACAAATTCCCAACCCAAATGATATGACATGTTCCGATTTATATTTTCTAAATCCGAGAGTATATCCAATATATTAATTTAGTCCAATTGCATACGATATATGTCTGATATTATTTTAGTGATTCTGATATCCGATGCGTGTCATGCCATCATACAAAACATACCATAAATCACATATCATTCATTTAGTCACATATACAACATGCATGCATAACATAAAGCACAAAAAGATATAGCACAAGAAGAGACACACCTTAGGCAGCTAATAACTCAACGTCGAGAGTGACGTCTCCCACGCTCAGCTCTAGTATTCGATCAGACAGAGTCAACACCTACGAGGTCAACAAAACATAATTATACCCTACTACTATGCCATACTAACATAACCACTAAACGAAACCATACTCACGTACAGAATTTATAGGCTGTGCAGAAGGAGGTCGAACAAGAGAAGGAGGAGGTAGGTTCTCAGGCTTCGAGTCAACATCACCTAAAAACAAACATATTCAAATCAAATTTTGATATCCAAAATTCTCAAAATACAGACTATAATTAATTAAAGATGGAAAAATGGTCTTTTAGGTTTGAATTTGAGAAGACGGGAAGCGGATTTGGAATTAGAACGTCAAAAAATGTAAAGTCAACTTAGGTAAAAAAACGTCAACGCTGATGTCATCAAAAAGTCAACGCTAACGTCAGCCAAAAACTCAACACTAACGTCAGCCAAAAAGTTAACGCTGACGTCAGCTCAGGTTGGGTTAACGCATCTGGTTCGATTTACTTTTGTCGGTTTACAACTGACATGGTTCGGTTCTAATTCAGTTCGGTTCACACAGTCCGGCTCAAATTAGCCATCTCTTACTCATGGGCTCTCCATGCATTTGGGTTGGGCCTAATTCACCCAATACTCACCAGCCCACCCTAGCTAATGCTGCAACAACCAGCCCTTAGGGTTTATGAAATCCTTGGAGGCTAGGGTTTCAGACCCATATGGTGGCGGCCACAAGATGACGACAGCGGGGGCCCTCTAAACATAACACACAACGGCCACCATGGCCGGTTAATGATGCCCGAAAGAATGAAAGAAAACCCTCGTAAACTAACTTACCTAAAACGAAACGGCCAAGGAGATAATGGCGCTGAGGTTCCTGAACGAAAACCCTACGACCTACAAACACGGTGGCCGAAAAGAGAGTACTAAGCAATTTTTGAATCGTTTCCGAGCAAATAATAGAGAAAAAAAAGAAACAAGGTCGGGTTAAGATTGGTCAGAGTTGTCAAAAAAGATGACAGTAAAGGGAAGCGAACGAATGACGTCGAGGCTCTCATTAGAGCTCAATCGGAAGCGCAAGGGTAGAGGGTTTCTAGAGAGATTTCGGGTGAGGGGTGCAACTAGTGTTGCAGAATGTGGCTGAAGGTTTAATTTTTGGGTTAAAAGGTTATTAAATACCCTAGAGAATGGGTAAATTACCACCACAAGGCCCCAGCTTCACCCGCTTTACATAAAAGCCACAAAAGTTCCTATATTTCTCAATTAAGTCACTAAAATTCAATTAAGTTTTTAGTTTTAAATTCCTAAAAATTAGGGTTCGAGAATTAGGGATTTAAAGATTTGAGGATTTTTAATTTGGGGAAAATTACGGTGTTACAACAATTCAAAATTGAGGGCTTTCGTAAGGGAAGAAAGAGTCTATAATGACGAGTTAAAGAATTTTGAAGTCCGAGCTGGGCAAATGCTAATCTAGATGCACCTTATATGACAGCCATTCTCTTTCCTCGTTGTAATGGGACTCAATCTTCATTATGAAAAGTTGTTCAACTAGAATGTTCGTCGATCAATACTTTTTACATTCATTCATGCATTATTAATTGTTTCCCTTCACTCATTTTATGGTGATTGCATTGGCATTCAACATTAATTTTATTCATTTGCATCATAGTGGCGCGACATCTTCATTATATTGAAGTAATCACTTTTGCATTAATACTTTTGCATTTACATGCATTCATTTTGAAAGCATTGAGACTAATTTTTAGGATGTCCCATGATAGTGATTTTGGATCAAAGAAAAAGTCAATCGATTTAGCACCCCTACAAAACCCGACAAAAACCAAAATGGTGAACGAAGAAATATTAGACCGAATTGAGCAAACCCAAAGGGACATGCAAGCGAAATTAGCCAAAAAGATGGAAGAACAGCTAGCTAAGGCATGGCAAGACATGGTGGAGCAGTTCAAGAGATCTTAACAAGATACACTAGGCCAAATAGCCCAAATGTTTGGATTTAACCTTCCCGAACCCAGAAAGGCATTTGTTGTAAATTCTACGGCAAATCCCAATCCCACTGATGGGAACGAATATCCCACATATCCCTCGGGGTTTACTCCTACTCATGCTAAGGTTCAACCAAACCCTCAGGTAATACTTTCTCGAGGGAAATCACCACTTCATTAGGCTGGCGCCTTATTCTCTATGAATTTACCCTCCGCATCGAAAGTCAAGCCTAGGGGAAATCAAGCTAAAAAATTTTCTCAGAGATGGATCAGTTGATTGAAATAGAGAAACCTAGAGTGAAATCTCTAAAAAGATCAAGGACCGATGCAAGCGACTCGAAGAAAAGATGGAAGCTATAGAGGTAACGGACACCTTCGTTGGATTTGATGCCCATGAACTCAGCCTCGTCTCGGATTTGGTATTACCTCCAAAGTTCATGGTCCTAGAATTCGAGAAGTATAATGGAACGAGTTATCCCTGCACACATCTTACCATGTTCTGCAGAAGGATGATGGGATACGGAAGATATGACAAGTTACTGATCTACTAGTTCCAAGACAGTTTCTTAAGATCTGCCATAAGATGGTATAATTAGTTGAACTGGCATCAAATAAATTTATGGAATGACTTGTCCAAAGCTTTCCTAAAACAGTATCGACATGCCAGTGATATGGTGTCAGACCGTTAAACCTTGCAACACATGAAACAAAAGTCAAATAAAGGCTTTAGACAGTATGCCCAACATTGGAGAGACGTGGTGGCTCAAGTTCAACCCCCCACTAAGCAAAAAAATAGTGGTCATGTTTATCCAAACATTGGAGGGTCCAATCTTGGATCACTTGATAGGCAACGCGACTACTAATTTTGTCGACTTTGTGCTATCTGGTGAGCTCATAAAAAATGTTGTCCAAAGTGGCAAAATCGAAAGTGGAGGTAGTTCATCCCACAAGAAGACATCGTATGCAAAGAAAGACCATGAAGTAAACTCTTTGAGTGTTTACAATGTCGGTTATCCAAAGCCTCTGACAGTTGTACAACCCAAGGCTGCACCAAGTGCCCAGGGTTCTTCGAGCTAAGACTTCGGTCAAAGGAGAAACACTGAGAAGATGGAGTTCTGTTCGATGTCCATGTGGTGGCACCTTTATACAAGGCACCATTACAACCTTCATTCCCAAAGTGGTATGATCCTAGCGTAAAATGCGTATACCAAGGTGATCAAGTGGGACACTCGATTGAAACTTGTATCAGCTTCAAGAAGGTCATAGAAAAGCTTATCAAGCTCAGGGTCATAGGTTTTGACAAACTCGGTGGGCCAGTTAAAATCGCCAATCCCTTTCCAAATCACACCGGTGGAGTGAATGCAATCTTTGAGGAGAGAAACCGAACAATTAAGTTCGAGGTATCAGAAGTCAAGTCACCCCTCAATTGGGTTTGAAAGAAACTATTGGAAATGGGCTTGATTGGTCAAGGAATGATGATACCCAAGGGGCATATTGATCTGTATTGTGAGTTCCATGCCAAAGAGGAGCATACCATTCAAGACTGCCATGAGTTTAGACACTGTTCAAGGGCTAATAGACAGCAAAGAAGTTGAATTCTTCGAGGAATAAACTAGCTCTTGCTTCTTAGTATGGATGCCAAGCTAAACAACTTCAGTTAGTTCTCTTTTGTGTTTAGCTTCTTTAAAAGTAATGCATGTAAATCAAATCCGCTTGCTTAAGCCCGAAGGTGGTGGTAATCTTTTGTAAGGGCCTAAGACCATATGCTTTAATTTTCAATGAAAAGATGCATTTCATTTTTCAACCCTCTCATCATTTTGTGTATATATTTGTCTATTGGTTCCCTGTATATCAATTGCATAAGGGACATTGAATTTGACCCAAAGGTTGAGTCCGAGTAGCCTGTGTCTAATTAAAGTCATAAGCTGCGGAGATTATGAATGTGTGACTCGCATTTCACATTAAGGACCACACATAATAACAAATCGGAGCAATTTAATGTTTTAAGCCTGGTAATAGGCATTTTCAAAACAAAACGAAATGATTTAATTTTTGAAGCCTGGTACTAGGCATTCTTCAAAAAGCACTTCAAAGCCTGGTAATAGGCATTTTTTCAAAATATTAATTAAAAAACACTATAATGTTTGAAACCTGCTAATAAGCATTTTCTGATAAGAGTGTAAAATTTTTGGGGCACTCCGCTAAAGCACATTTTAATCGAAACTCTTCGCTTCATGAGTGATGGTAATATTTTCAAAATCATGACAATGCTGAGTAGCTCGAGCATTTGTTGTTTGCTCCATTATTTATTTTCAGCCAAAACAATATGATGAATTGAATTCCCCAAATAAAAATAAGACAGAAATAAGCCTACCAAAGGTATGTTAGTCAAGCACCGAAGTAGCTTAAATACACCCTGCATCTTCAAACATCAATTCAGCTTTTGAGGTTTCCTAGGCATAGGATTTGCTTGGGGCAATCCGAAGTAAGCCATTTTAGTGTTACTCGTGCACTTGATATTCGGGGTATTCAACCTAGTTTGATATATTCAAAATTTGAACAGAAAAAACCCAGTTTTCTTAATAAGCATCTCACATTGAAATAAAAACATGTGTTCTATGATTCTGTAGTGAAACAAATGATTTCTCTACATTACTTACAAAGAAACACAAAAGTTCAGGGACCAATAGCAAATGTGACCTCTGATGGCACATGAAAAGATTGCTTCGACTAAAGAAAGTACACATGATTTGACCTTCACCTAGAAAGGTAACATTTCAGAAGAAGATAGCCAAACCCACGAGAGGTTGGGGCATCAGTGTACATAAAACAAAAGCCGTCTACCCTGTCTGCAAGATAAAACTTGAGCAAAAATAAGACCAAACCATTAGTGTGACCAGAAAGTCATGGGGCATCCCCTTTGAAGTCAATATCATGGCCAACTGCATTGCATGCCATTCATCTCATCATCATGCATACATTACACATCAAGTTATGTGCATCCATGCTAAATGCATCTGCTTCACTCATGCATAAAAAACAGGTTCATGATGAGAAACTTAATCATGGAGGACAATAACAAATTGGAAAGCCCTCAGTCATGAAGGGGAGCCAGACCAGCAAAGAAGTTAAAACCTCAAGATAGAGGATAGCAGCGCCTAACACGAAATGGAAAAACCTCAAAGCAAAGGAAGCCAAACCAAGACCCAAGCTCTGAGTGAACAATTACTAACTATTGTTTACTTTTGTTTTTCAGGTCTTGCCCCATCATCAGTGGTGTAGCGAATCTATCATATTTATTCTCAAGTCTTGCCCCATCATCAGTGGTGTAGCGGATCATACTCTTCTTCAGATCTCGACTCTCTATCAGTAGTGTAGTGGATCATCTTTTTCTTTAGACCTTAACTCTCCGTCAGTGGTGCAGCAGTTCATCTTCTTCTTCTTCAGATCTTGCCTCTTCTTCAGATTTGTAGCTTGATCAAATCTTCATCTTTAGATCTTAACTCATCGTCAATTGTGTAGCGGATCAACATCTATTCTTTAGATCTTGACTCATTGTCAGTGGTGAACCAGATCAAAATCTCATTTCTGATCATGCCTATTTATTAGAGTCATAGCATGATCGTCAATAACACAGATCATGCCCCTTGATTAGAGTCATAGCTTGATTGCCTCTAACTCTCAGATCATGCATCTTCATCAGAGTTGTAACTTGATCGCAATTTAATCACTGGATCATGCTTCTTCGTCAGAGTTGTAGTTTGATCCAATCCAATCTCCCAATCTTGTCTCATCGTCGGTGGCTTATCGAATCACACACATTCAAACATCCCTTTAACCAATCCTTTTAATCTTGCAAAAATTAAATAAAATAAGTGGATACTCAATCTGAAACAATTTTCTTTTACTCTTACAGGTTCTATCTTTTCGAAAAAAAGATGAAGTAGATGAGTCGACAAGATCCTGACTCTTCGTCGGTGGTGTAGCGGGTCAACAAATGAGTTCTATTTCTCTAGAAGTTAGAAGATGAACCAATTAGAGTTTGAAGAATGGGTTGTGCCAAAAAGGGTACTCCAATTTGACCGAACAAAATTGGTTATCTTTCAGTCTTTGCTCTATTGCTGTTTCACAACAATGAGCAAAGAAGGGCAGCTGTAATCACCATTTTCGTCCAGCCTTAATTCGAACAATTTAAAATTAAAATAAAAAAAATAATATTTTAAAATCCAAAAATTGTCCATTTAAACCAAATGTCCATTTTACAATTATTAAACTCATTTTACAAAACCTTTAACCCAATACAACTAAGCCCAACTAGACCTAAAACCCAACCGAGCCCAACACCCATCTGCCCACCCATTACACCCACTACCCAAATTATTCAAATACCCGATAGACCCGGATATCCTAAACCCTAGCTAACCCTAACTCTCTAATCCCTCAGCCGCCGCCAATCTTTGGTCTTCTAGAAGCTTCCTAGACTGTCCTTGGCCTTCTAGATTCTTGGCCACGTCAGCACCTTCTCGTCGCCATGTCATCACCACGTCGGCACCGCGCCAACAACCTCAAACAGATGCATCAAACTGGTCCTATCTCTCTCTTTCGTGCCCGGCCAAGGGAACCAGTGGTCTCCCTCTCTCTCGCACACACCAACAAATAGGACAACGAACAATATCAGAAAAACAAGGATTTTTAGAGAATAGTCTTTTTCTTTAAAATCTTTGTAACGTTCGACTATAAAACTGAAATCAAACAGCAATATAAACCCTATATGGGGATTCTAAAATCAATACAAAAAGCAAGCAATTTTATAGAGGTATCCCTTTTTATGTTTTTCATTTCGAATAAAAAATATAAAAAAGGTTAGGGTTTTATACCTTCTCCGTCCAACACCTCCGCCGTGAGACATTTGAGGTCGGTTTCATCAGTGAATAACACCACTTTGTTTTTCCCATTTCGTTTCTAGGTTTTTTTAGATCTGAGTTGTTAAAAACAAAGGGTTTTCGATTCGGTTTTTTCTTAGATCTAGGACAAACGAAGTTTAGTTTTGAAAATTAGGGTTTGGTTTCGGGTTCAGGAGAGGGGAAAGTGTGTTTTGAGGAAGGATTTGGGTTCATCGGCCGTCGTCGAACGGTGACCGACACAACGGCACGTGACGACGATCTTGCCAATTTTTGGAAACGTAAGAGAGTGAAGGAGAGGGTTTTCTTTTTAAAAAAAAAACTCATATCAAAATATTTTTTTTGCTTTTATACCAAGTCCTTAAGAGACATGGTTTATTTAAATTTTTAAATCCTTTCGTGTTCCTATAATCACTCCTACAGCCATTTCGCGCTCTGAAACTGCACCTGCAGTCCTTTCATCTTTTTAAAGTTTTGCAATTTCGTCACTGGTTTGATCTTAATCCTTTTTTAAATGGTTTTTTGTCATCTTGGTCCTCCCATTTCTCCCCCGTTTTCGAATCAATCAGGGGTTAATACTTCTTTCTAGTCCCTCTTCTTTGTTTTCCCCTCAATTTCAGCCTTTTTGAATTCTCTTTTTTGTTTTTATTTTGACTCCTTATTTTGTTTTTCTTCTATTTCGGTCCTTTTTTAATAAATATTACATTATATTATATATTTATTATATATAGTATGTTACATATATATATTATGGTATTATACTATTTATATTTTGCTTTTATACCAAGTCCTTTAAAGAAATGGTTTATTTAAATTTTTAAATCCTTTCACGTTTCTATAATAAATATATATGTAACATTCCCTTTTCTTTGTTTCCCCCTCAATTTCAGCCTTTTTAAATTCTCTTTTTATTTTTATTTTGACTCTTTATTTTGTTTTTCTTCTATTTCGGTCCATTTTTTAATAAATATTATATTATATATTTATTATATATAGTATGTTACATATATATGCTATAGTATTATACTATTTATATTATAGTGTATTATAGTATATATTATATATTATAATATTATATTATATATTATAATATTATATTATATTTATATTATATGTTATTATTATATATTATAGTATTATTTATATTATAGTATATATTATATGATATTTATTTATTTTAGTTCATTTGTTTCATTGTTTGTTTTCTTATTCGAATCGGCCTTATGGTAACCCACAACGGGGATGACCTATATTATTATAGCTCGTTTAGTGTAGCCAACTAACATCTAACACTTAACTTTTGCAATTTACTTTCTCGCCTTTAAATTATCGCGGTTAATTCCCATATTTATTTTATGCACTTTATCATTTGCTCGATCCGGTCCTTTTTTTGATATTTCAATATTCGCATTTCTTTATTTTGTTCGATCCTTTTTTCAGTATTTACTTTATTGTCTTTATTTATTTTCTTTTTGGTGACATGCATTATCGAACATTCATTTAACCCTTAATTTATTAATTCTACATTGTCAATTAATTAATCTAAATTATAAAAGGAGATATTTATTAACTCAATTATTTTGGTATTAATCTTGGCTTAATGGATATAGACAAAATATTCGAATTAATTCTTATCGTCTAAAGGTAAATATTAAATGGGTAAAATTTTGACAGGTCATAACATCATTTTAACTATTTGAATCATGCATAAAGGTGATGTACTTGACCCGAACCGTAAATTAATACGGTAGATGATCTTATTCGATGTCGGTTTAATCTGCGGTCCGATGTACAGTCACCCTTATTAATTAAACGGATAATTAATTCAAACCCACCAAATTGTTAAAGCCCGTTCAATTAAAGCTTATATTCGATTAGGAACAGTTAATTAAATATAATTTTAAATTTCAATAATTTTCATCGATTGAAAAGCAACGTATAATTTGGTACTGATTTCTGGGCGTGATGGAGGTGCTAGCCCTTTCCCACACGTAACCAACTCTCGAACCTGTTTCCAAAGAATCTCTGGTTTTAATGGTGTCCGGCCTACCAAAGTGGCCGATAGCGACTCCAATCTTTATTTTTAAAACAAAAAACAATTTTTTAAACAAAATCCCCAAAAATTCAATTCACCCAATTTATTCCAATTTTTCAAAATTCTTCTTCAACAAAAACGAAGCAAAAACAAACAAATATTTTTCATAGAGACTTTCAATTTTTTCGAAAGAAAAAGGTGGTCGCTACACCTACCTCCAAGGAAACAGAGATCTGATAGACTCCCCTCACATTTACTCAAAACCACTTATATGTTAACCTTAAGAGTTAGATTGCAGTTACAAATTTAATATCGATAAATGACTTTGCAAGACAGTCAAATCTGCAATGTTATATGGAGAAAAGAAACAAAAATGTTGAAACACATCGGTGTTAAAGTGAACAGATATCTGAAATTCACCGATAGTAAGAAGCTTGTAATGTATTCTCCTTTTTGTAGCAACTATTAGCATCCTGGTCTGGAGCCAGGATTAGATAGGGGAAGTGAAGTCAGAATGGAGACAGATTTGATTAAAAACAATGAATGCTTCCAGGATGAGTAATGATCATGTGCAAAGGGCTCTTAAACTCGCAATTCCTCCAAAGGGGAGAGCTACGAAAAAACTTTCCTTTGGTTCCAGCCCATCGCCATCTCCATTAACGACTGATGGAACGGTTTCATCTGATAAGAGAAGAGGCGAACTGAGAAAGACTAAGAAATAGCATCATGCGAACTATTTATAACGCTCCAATGTTTGCATCAGAGCAGGAAACCAAGAAAATTTTGAATTACACAAGTTCACCATCTTCGAGAATAGATATAACCGAGAATGGTGCATGCCGTCCAGCATATATAAACTGTGAAGCTCATCAAGTTTCCGGCGGATATAGACATGGTAATTTAGAAACATCATATGAGGTTAAAAGTACCATAGAATCTGTAAAGAAAGTAGAGGAAAGCCAACCTTCAAAGTTTATTGTGGAAGATATTCGGACCTTAACTAAGCATAACACTAGAGATGCACCAAAAGCAGTTCAAAGCATAGACAGTTTAAAATCTGTTCCAGATACTTAGTTGATCAAGATGCACCGGAGAACAATATATTGGAACAAAGATATAGTAAGGAGCAATTTCCCATGTGAACAAGCACGTGAAAATTTAACTGCATACATTTCTCATGAATGGGTTGACTATTGAATAAATCAGTCGTGGAACATTGGAGATGGGTTCAAGGAACATCATCGAGGAAGGTAACATTCTCGTGAATATCAATAATTCAGTAGGTATTGGGAAGGAGTTGATAGTTAACTAAGGTGAATCCCTACTCTTAATCAGACCAAAAGACACCAGCGGGTCTCTTTGACTTGAATGAATGAAGACCAATCTGTTGATGCAGGTATGCGACATTTCAACCATCATAAGAGCAGAAGCATATGCTACTGACACACTCAAGTCATTCAAGTGGTTCATGCTCTGCATCTCAGGAACTCGAGTCAATTGATAACAGGCTTGAACCAAAAACTTCCACTTGTGTGCATCAAGCCTACATGCTATCCATAGACACATATCGCGAATCACGTCATGCATTTTCACAGCTGAGTCACTTACTTCTTCCAATAAACATGAATGGAAGAAAGAACCAATGATTTGGTGGTCCTGCTTCCGAGCTTTACTAATGTTTTCATGTTCATCCATAAACCCCTCAACTATCCAACAATCTAGAAGAATTTGATCATCTTTGGTAAATAAACAACGAAGCATGTCATTTGGCAAACAATCGAAACAAAATTAGCTCATCTCTTCAAGGCTATAATTGCAAGCCGAGGCTAAACAGTTCACTTTAATCTTCTTATAGGATCTCATTTGGCCACACACATCAATAGAACGAGTCGTAAAAGTGATTTTGGAACCGTTTTTAGAAGTCGAGAGAAGGGTCCCTACCTTTAATAGATCAACTTGTTCTCATTTGTCGTGCAAATTTCTTCTCTCAGAACTCTGAAGATATCCTTAGCTTCCCTTCACTCTTCAGTAGTTTTTCTTCCCACATTCCACTGAAAAGGCCCACCCTCTTTGCATTGCCTTCTTGAACCTTTTCAATTGAAAACCCAGCTCGATCTCAATCTCCAATTCAGAACCGTCTTAAAAAAATCTGGGTTTTGAGATCTGCATGCAAAATCCATTTCCAGACGGTAAAATAGGCAGCATGCCAGGATGCAATCAACTTCCAATTGCGGGACGTTAAGCGCAGGGATTCCGTAAGAAGCTCTCAATCACCGGCCGGAGAATGTTGAGCGAGTTCGGTCCACGCTCACCGCACCAATTATTGATCATAAAAATGTACAACACTCTTAAACAGTAGTTCATGATTGCTGGGATGGCTGAGACATAGAGATGATGGAGTTCTTATGAAGCTTGAAGAGTTTAAGTTTGGGTTATGAGGCTCATGTATGAGTTATGAGGAACTTGACCTTTGTTTTGGGGTGTATGGCTTCTTATAAGGGGCTAAATGAGGTAAGGACATGTGTTGTGTGAAGGAGACGCGTCTTAATGAGTTGTCGTGATTCGGTGTCGATATAGATCACGCGCATTGTCGCGTGATCCGGGGTAGCGTTCACATGCCCAGTTCGCAAAGATCATAATTAGTCGTTTGCATTGTCATGGCTCGCTGATACATTCGCAGAGGATTGTAATTAAGTGTTCACGCAGTGACAGTTCGTAAGTACTAACATAAACAAAGTGATTTAAATTCGTATTTTTTAAAATAAACATCATTCATTTCTTATTAAGACACTTGTTGGATTTATTAAAAAAAACTTGCACCGTAACATTAAAGCGAAAATAACAAAAAAGAAATAATAACAAAAGCGTACTATTACTGTACCAAACATAGTTAAAGTAGTAAGTACTGGAGTCTCACGAAAGATAGGGAGTAGGGCACGGCCCGTGCTTAGAGGGGCTAATTAAGTTGAGCATTGGGGTTAGGGGTGTAAACGAGTCACGTCGAGCTCGAGTAGTACTGAGCTCGACTTTGCGTGTTAAGATTTCGAGTAATTTTAACGAGCCTAAAAAATTTAAGCTCGACTCGAGTTCGAGCTCGATTCGAGCCTAATCGAGTCAAGTATTGACCGATCTTTGACCGTGTCGGACTCGAGTAGCTCGACATCTGTCACGTCTCATTTAAAGCCCTATTAAGAAAAAACTTTGATACACAAGTTGTGTAAACTCAAGCTTGTTAATTTTAGGGTTTAGGGTGTTAGTTTAGGGTTTAGAGGTTTAGGTTGTTAAGTTTAGAACTTAGATTTTAGATTTTAAGGTTTTAAGTTTAGGAATTTAGATTTTACATTATAAAAAATAAAAAACTTAGTATACTATGTTTTCGAGTAGCTCGCGAGCTTTTCGAGTCGAGTATCATGTAGCTCGGCTCGTTAAGAACTCGCGCCTAATTCGAGCTCGAGTCGAGTCCAATCGAGTCAAGCTTTGACAGAGCTTTGACCGAGTCGAGCTCGAGTAGCTCGCGATCTGTCTCGTCTCATTTACAGCCCTAATTGGAGTGGTTCTAGTTTGATTCGAAAATTTGGTTAACGTTTAATTTGAGTTAACTTAACTCAAATTTGAACTCGATTTGAGATCTTAACGAGTCGAGTTGAGTCAAGCAAGGCTTAACTTGACTTGATAAGTTCGCGAGCAGTTTGTAGATTGTTACTTTGAAGTTTAGATTTTAAAATTCCTTCGCACACTATTCTGATTTTTTATTAAACTTATTAATTTAGGTTTATATTAAACTCTACATAATATTACTAGCTTTTACATATATTAAAGGAAAAACAAGGTAAAGATTAATAACGAGTTTTTTTAACAAGCACGAGTCGAACAAAATTTTATCGAGCTTATCGAGTATCGAGTCGAATCAAGCACGATTAGAACAGTTTTCGAGTTGAGTGGAGCACTCTTTAGCTCATGAGCGACTCGCTCGATAAGCACCCCTACCCGGGCTCATTGTTACCAGTTCCAGACTTTTAACCTTCCCGGGTCGGTTTTTAAACTTGTAAAATTCCTTTTTTGAAATTTTAAATTCGGTTTATATTGATTTAAAAAGGGTTTAATTTTGATCCCACACATTGTACTTTTTGAAGTTTCAGAATTTAGTCGATTAGTTTCTATTTACAAGAATTTAATCGCTCTAATTTAAAAATTAAATTACAATTGATAACGCTATTGGTAGATTTTCGTTAGATTGTAAACACGTGATATTTTAATATTCAAAAGTTTAAATAAAAAAAAATATTCAAAAGTCTCATTTTTAAATTAAACTTCAGTTGATAACACATATTCAAATGTATCGGAACTTAGTTAATAGTGCTATCTAGGGATAGGCACGGGTCGGGTTTTTTGCCCACCCAAATCCTACCCGAAAATATATATCCTAAATCCGAATCCGCGCGGATCTCACACTTGAAAAAATTCGACCCGACCTGACCTATTAAAAAAATAAAGTTTAGGGACCTAATTGTAAAAAAATTAAAATTGAAGGACCTAATTGTAAAAAATTAATTTTAGGAAACTAATTGTAAAAAAATCAATTTTAATGACCTAATTGTAAAAATATATTTATAAAGAGGGAGCATTATTGTGAATATCCCTAAAAATATAAAGGAAAATTACACTTTTAGTTCCGGGTCGGGTCGGGTCGGATATTTCCCACCCTAAAACGAACACGACCCGACCCAAAAACACTATTAATAAAAACCCGACCCGATCGAACCCGAATTTTTTACAAAAAAATTGACCCGATCGGGTCGGGTCGAAATCCAACCGAATCGGGTAAAATGCCCATCCCTACTATCAACTGGATTTTAATTTTTAACTAGACAAGAGAAGAAACCAAAAACCTAGAATTCAAAGCGGAGCGATTAATTTTTGAAAGTTCAAAGTATAGGGACTGAGAACATAATTAAATCATTTAAATACCCACAAAATTTTAATATTATTTTTTTATTAAGTTATGTTACAATAATATTCTTAAGGCAAAATGTCAAGAATCGAACCCACATAAGTGGTGAAACGAATGAATATCCATGACTACTAATATTATGTTTTCATTATGAGTTATATTTTGATTCATAATATGTGTAAAAAAATTTACCCAATCCTTTCAATTTAAACTACAAAATCTAAAATCTCAAAATCCTATACTTTAAATCTTAAAACCTGAATTCTAAATCCACAAACCCCCAAATTAACAAGTTTGTGTAAACTTTAATTTACACGAACATATGTATCAAAGTATTATAATAAAATTCTCTGAGAAAGTTATTTCAAAAAAATTTCTTTTTCATTAAAGTTGTTTTCGGCGACGGCCTTATGTCGTCGACTGATACTTAATTTATTGTTGATTGTATACAAATACAATTCTTCTCTTTTGATGAAGAATCATTTGTTCTTTATTAGTTTTGTTTTTTTTTGTTTTCTTTTGCCATAGTCATTCTACATCTGTTTTTTTGGCTTTTTTCGTCTGTTTGTATGACAGTTTATTTGTCTGTATCTTTGCAGGTTTGTCTGTCTTGTGACAGTATTGTTTACTACTATGACAATTTAACGTTCAGATGATAAGAATTATCGAGTGTTTTTAGTCACAAGACGATCGATGGTCTGGTATTTTTCTGATTCCTTTATGATAATTTGTCGATTTGCCAAGAACTCGCAGCGGAAGAATGCTTGATTCATAGAGTTTTTTGGTCAAAGTATATCGTTGCTGAATTTCATTTAGAATACTATGCAAGTTTTTCTACAAAGTGATGAGTTTTGCTTCTCATGTCTTTCACACTATTTGAAGTTTATTGTATTTATTTTTTACATTGATTTTTTAATAATTGTTGTGTGATCCTTTTATAATTATTTTCACCTTGAATACAATCCAATATATTTTTTTGTTCAAAAAAAATATTATAATAAAATTTAAATGAAATAAATTATACCTCCCTAATAGTATATTCATTTGAACTCGGTCTATTAATTAATTGACTAATTTATATGAATTGCAGATGTCCATGTCCCAACGCATTTTCCTCCTTTTTGCAACACTGAGATTCAAATATTTTTGACATTATTCAACTTAATAGGTGAAATTTATAAAAACAGTTACATTATTGGATTAGATAGTTGTATTTACTCCTTGGATATATGAAAGAAGAGCCCACTCCATTTTCCATTGTCTTGAACAGTCCCATATCCCCCTTGCAACCGGTGAATCTCCAAATGGCAAAGCTAAGCCCCTGTTTCTTCCTCTGCTGTTTTCTCTTCATTCACATCCCCACCCTGACCCAGAGCAGACAACCCCACGGCCAAGAACAAGCTGCGCTACTACAACAACAAGAAGCCGATCGAGTGACGGACTTGCCCGGACAGCCGCCGGCGAAGTTCCGGCACTATGCCGGGTACGTTAAGCTCCGGCCGCAAGACTCGAAAGCGTTGTTCTACTGGTTTTTTTAAGCCCAGGACGGAGTTTCCCGCAAGCCTCTTGTTCTCTGGCTTAATGGAGGTTCGACATACTAATTATCTCTTCAATTACTGCTTTACCATTTTTGCTTTCATTTTCCCTTTTTTCCATTGTTTTGCTTAAAAAGGGTAAATATACATTTTTAGTACCTGAATTTAGCTTCAAGATTCAATTTAATCCCTGAATTTCTTTTGTCTTGTGGACTAGATTAAACTTTAAAGCCAAGTTCAAACACCCATATATATTTACACTTACTGGGTTTCAAACTAGGGATGGACCAAAATTTAAAATTAGTATATAATTTAAAAAAATTATATATTTTATTAAAAAATTATTTTCGCCTTCTTAAAATTTTATAAGTTCTCATCTATTTTAAAATTCTGCATCAGTCCATATTTCAAAATAAATAATAGTAAAAAATTTTAAAATTCGTATATAATTTAAAAAAATTTATACATTTTTTATTAAAATTTTATTTTTAACTTTCTAAAATTTTATAACTTCACACCTATTTTAAAATTCTGTGGCGGTCATGTTTCAAACATAGATGATAGCAAAGAGTCAAAGACGAAACAGATTTCGAAGTACATTTGTCTCTAAAGAGACTTTGATAGGCGCAGAGAAGATGATGAATGAAGTGCTCAGAAAACTTTTTTCCACAGTAAAACAGGATAATTTTTTCTATTACAAAGAAGGAAAATAATATTATTAGCTATATGTTTACCTTTTAGAAAAATTATTTGGGTCAAATTTTGTCTTTAGTCCTTGCCCTAAATGTAAGTTCTAGGCTTAGTCCCTATTATTTTGATCGATTTTAATTTATGTTCTTTTCGAGTTTGAAAATTTTAATCCAATTCGACTAAATTAAGGGAGATTAAACTTGATTAAATTGGAAAAAGAGAATTAAATCTATAATGTACGTATAGTACAGAGATTAATAGTTGAATTTAATTTAATATATTTAATAAAATCCTTATAAAAAATATATTTAATGAAATATTTGTTTATGCTAAATTCAAAAGTTTGAAATTAAAAAGTATAAGAACTAATATTTAAATTAAAGTATAAAAATTAAATCTATAAATTACATATGATGGACATAGTTATTTTTAGTATAATAATATTTAAAAAAATTAATTTAAATCTTAATTAATTAAGAACTTTATTTTTAAATAGTTAATCTATCATTAATCTCTTTTAATGAATATTTGATCCGAGCCTTGCTAATAATCAATCTATAAATGTTCACTAATTGACTTAGTAGTTAAAAATATTTATATTATTCTATATTGTATGAGTTCGAATTTTAATATAAAAATATAATCTCTATTTAATTAAAAATAATCAAACTATAGTTTTTTTATTTAATCAAACTATAATATTTTTTTAATAAATCAAATTATAATATTATTTTTTTTACAAAATCAAACTATAAAAATTAAAAGATTAAGATTGTGGAGAACAAAATAATTGTACGGTGTGCAGCTGTAGTGTTTCTTAATAATAATCATTCATTCATGCATTTTTGTCTGCCTATAAACTTGAAAATATATTTATTTACGTCAACTAGGTTTTTTAAGTAGTTTTAGGGTGAGACACCTTTAAAATGCAGCTAAAATAAGGTAAATTTACACAAATTCTTATTAAATTATAATAATTTGGTAATTACACAAAATTTTACAATCTACACAAATTTTTACTTAAATAGTAAGAATTTGTACCTAAAGCAAAATCTACACAATTTCTTACCAAGTTGATAAGAATTTATGTAGTTATACAAATTCTTACCTAATTAATAAGAATTTCGGTTCTACCTAAATTATTACCCAATCTTACACAAATTCTTACAAAAATTATAAGAATTTGTGTAAGGCCGCATTTTAGCCTCACTCTAAGGTGTCTCACCTTATAATTTCTTTTTTACTTTACTTCTAAGTTTTCTCCTATTTTTGGAATTTCATTCCATCTATGTTATTTCTATGTACAAATTTTCTGCAACTTTGATCTAGGGAGAAGAGATGTTAAGTTTTTTAAGTAAAGTTAAAGGTTTGAATCCTAGTGTTATGATTAAAAAAATAAATTGTGAGAATTATTTCATATCAAGCCTACATAGTATCCTAGTGTCATTTGACATAAATTATTTAGAATTCAAAATTTTAAACTCGAGTTTATTCAAATTGTGTCATTTTCAAGTCCGGTTATTTCTAGTCCAAATGAGTAAATAAATTCTGGTTTGTGTTCGGATAATATAATTTTAGGGTTAAAAAGAAATACATGGATTATAATCTATAACATGCCGTAGTTTACATGTAATTAAGTAAATATTACACATAAAATGGTTTTGGTTTACATATATTGACTAAATTGGCAATGTTTTAGGACCCGGTTGCTCATCGGTGGCCTACGGAGCAGCACAAGAGCTTGGTCCTTTCCTCATTCGTAGCAATGACGCTCGCCTTACATTTAACAAATTCTCTTGGAACAAAGGTACCATTCCAATAAAAAACGATATATTCGATGCACCGGCGGTGCATAATTCTAATTCTGTACACTATCAGTGAATCAAATTTTTATGGTTATTTAGTGGCAAATATGCTGTTTCTGGAGGCACCAGTTGGAGTTGGATTTTCGTACACCAACAATTCTAAAGATTTACATGAACTCGGCGATGAAATTGCAGCTGCAGACTCTTATAATTTCTTGATTAATTGGTTCAAAACATTCCCAAACTTCAAATCCCATGATTTTTACATTGCAGGAGAGAGCTATGCTGGTATGTTTTACTTTTACCATCTTCAATTATTACCACTTTTTGTGCCAAATGATATATGTCCACTAGGGGTGTAAACAAGCCGAGTCGAGTCAGACTCGAGTAGCTCGCGATTTGTCTCGTCTCGTTTACAAGCCTAATGTCACCTCTTTTTTTTTTTGTCTGCATCAAGGTCATTATGTTCCCCAGCTGGCTCAACTCATTTATGACAGAAACAAAGCTTAAAGTCCGGATTCCTACATTAACTTCAAAGGATTCATGGTACGTAACAGAGTCTAATCGAGCGGGATCGAATAATTCGATTTTTATCTTAACCTGCAGCGTTTGTTATGGTGGTTTATAATGATCCAGATAGGAAACGCAGCCATCAACGAACGGACAGATACCTTGGGGCTTTTCGATTACGCATGGAGTTACGCGATCATTTCGGACCAACTCTACGATAAGATCAACAAGGAATGTGACTTTAATCAGAGCACCGGTAACATAACAGTCCAATGCGCCGACCATATGAAAGGTTTCATGGAAGCTTACGCCAACATCGACATGTACAGCATCTACACTCCGGTTTGCACTAATTCTCTCGGAACAAGAAAATACCCCAAACTCACAGTCGCTCATCGTCTCCTCAATCAACATGTAAATCCCTAAAGAACTCTGCGTGTGTATTTATGTATGTATATTTACTGCTTTGCTAACTCGGTTTCGATTAGGATCTTTGGCATAAGCTACCATCCGGGTACGATCCATGCACGGAAGATTATGTCGAGAAGTGCTTCAACAGAGAAGATGTTCAGAGGGCATTGCATGCTAATCTTACAAAGCTTCCATATCCCTACACTACATGCAGGTAAAAAAAAAACCATACGAACCCATGTTTTGTTTTTCTTTGAACTAAACTCTGGTTTTACAGATTCTTAATTTTCTAATGTCTGGTGCTAGAAAATTAGGCAGAGAATCCTGGAACTTTCGAGCATTTAATGAGAGCATGTGTCTGATCATCGAAGTAGAGCTTTCTTTCTGTTTGAACACTGACACATGAAATTTATTGAATGAGAAGGACAACATAGTTGTTCTATGCCAGACCATAATGTTACATTTCGACCATTCATATTCGATATCTATATCTGATACATTCATATAAAATATTTTTATATTCGACACATATTGCAGCGGCGTAATTAAGGGCTGGAATGACTCTCCCGATTCCGTGTTACCCGTCATTCAAAAACTCCTCGATGCTTGCCTACGTATTTGGATTTACAGGTGCATTCATGTTTACATTCGTACGTTTATATATATACATAAATACCGAATATTTAATAGTTGTCGTTGTTGCTGTAGTGGAGACACGGACGGGAGAGTGCCGGTGACATCGACGAGGTACAGCATAAAGAAGATGGGGCTAAAAGTGAAGGAAGAATGGAGGGCATGGTTCCACAAGAGTCAAGTGGGTGGATGGGTGGAGGTGTAGGAAGGGGGACTGACGTTCGCCACGGTGCGCGGTGCCGGCCACCAAGTCCCGGTCTTCGCGCCAAGTCAGTCCCTTAATCTCTTCACCCATTTTCTCGCTGCCAACACCTTGCCATCTTCACGTTTCTAGCTGAACTATCCACCATTCCGACGAACTTAATTTAGACATTTAATTTATATCACAATAGTTTTAGCTACACTTAATGATAGCATTATTGCAATTCTAGCTATAATTATGTTTGATAAGTTTCAAAACCATAGTTAATTAAATCGAATTTATTTCTGTTTTATTTAGTTTATAATTATTTCACTTTTTACAATATAAATGATATTTTATATTTGAAAAAGTGAAAAAGAAAACTTAAAATACTATATAATTTATACTTTAATTAAATGTCTGATTGAGACCGATGTTATGAGTTAATTTGATACTAATTCAATTAAAAATGTCCTTATTCTAAAGAAAAATAAATATTATTGTAATTGTGATTTTTTGTCGTTTTATACTTTTATACAATTTTTAAATAAAAAATAAAAACATATGCTTGAGACTCAAACCTAGAACTGACGACATTTGTTTACAATTTTTTTTATAACTTCTTGTGATCATTTATTAATATAATATTCTATAACCTAATATTTTTACTTGACATATTTCGTAAATATTTTTAAAGTGTCTAATTGATTTTTGTATTATTGATGACACTGAGTTAGTTATGCGTAAAAATAATAATATATTTTTGTACTAATATATAATTAGCACTAAAATAATAAACTAATTAAGTTAACAAAGCTTTGGTAATGTGATAAATTACCTATTAATACCCTTCTTTTCTCTTAAATTGTGAGTTTATATCCATTAAAACTATATTTCCTTTCTCCTCTTCTTAGTCGAGAAATGTTAAAAAATAACTACTTTTTTGTCACTCACGGAATGAGTGTAATAAAATTCATGTATTATTAATTATTTTATTTACATAAAAATAAGTATTTTAAAATTATTTATGAAAACTTTAAAAATATTAAATAATGTACAAAACACATAAAATAAAGTATCTTTATCCAAATAAATTAAAAAATTCAAAATATAACAAATCATGAAGTGATTTTAGTGGAAAAAAATAATATATTTTTTTAAAAATTTATATTCGAACAATTTTATTTGTACATCACTTTATCAAAAGTTAAAAATAAATTAGATACTATTATAAAATCAGTTTTTAAAAAATAAAAAAGTCAATCTAAAACTAATATGAGAAGATTAAAAATTAAATCGAACCAAATTAGAAAACAGAAAATTTTGTTGAGATTATGATATTGAGAAAAGAACTCTTTGGGATGCGTGAAAAAATTATTTTATCAAATAGAGATGTAACAGCGACTAAGAAAATTCTTAAGAAGACTGAACGACTTTGAGGGAAAAATTAATTGAAATCTTAAATTCATCGTCTCTTCCCAACAACTTTTCGAAGTCACCCAACTTCTCGATAATTGCTCTAAAATAACGATACGAAAGTCATCCCATAAATCAATTATATAATTTATGGGCTTAAATGTTAAAAAGATGTTTAAACTTTATTTTTTCATATAGGTGCTTAAACTTCATTTTAGGCTAAATTAGTACTTAATGTTTATTTTTATAATTCAAACTAAGTTTTTCGACAATGACCGTTAAAAAAGTTCTGTCATTCAATTATAACATGACACATGATCTAATTTTTGTTTATTTAATTTCTTAATTTCTTTTAAAATATGAATTTCTTAAAAAATCGTAAAGTTTTAATTTCTTTCAATTAAATCTTTAAATTACATCTCCCTCATCGTCTGACATCTCTCACACATCAGTAGTTCACCGTTTACCGCCCAAGCGTCGCGTACCTCACCGTTCGGCACCCCACTCTATAGTCGTCAGTCAGAAACTCAATCGGTCTCTTTTTTCTTTATTGTTGGATGTTCATCGACTGAGCAATCAACGGTTCATTCGTTTATTTTTACAACGAAATGATGAAATTTTCACTCGTGAGGGTCTAATAAAAACAAGGATATCGGTAGTTGAAGGGGATACATTTAAGGATCTATGTACTTAGGGTTAGGGTTTTAGAGAAATTAATGGTTGGGTTTTTTATATAAATCAAAGGTTTTCTATTTTTTAAAATAAAAGCTAAAGAAAATAACAGAAATATGCCACATGTCGTGCTTTTATTGGATAATAAAATTTTTTTAGCATATTTCACGAAAAAGTCTAATTTGAATTATAAAATAAAACATCATGAACCAATTTGGCCTGAAACAAAGTTTAAATATCTATATATATATATATTAGAGGGAGGGAGGGAGGGAAGGGAGGGAGAAAAAGAGAGGGAGAGAGAGAAAAAAAGGGAGAGAGCACCTTTCTTACTTATAAGTCATTTATTTATACGTTTAATTATAAAATAAGTGTTTAAATTATGTTTTTTTAATAGATGATTAAAGTATTTTTTAGTTGAAATATGTGTCTAAAATTTCAGTTTTGTTGAAATAGGCGCCAAAGTACTTTAGATACCTATTCCAAACATATATATATATATATAGTTTGGACACTTTTTTTATAGTTAAGCCTTATTTTATAATATTAATAGGGGCGTAAATGAACCGAGTTTGAAAGAACAAGACCGTGTTCGTGTTTGTTTGTTTGTTTGTTTAAATGTGTTTATGTTCAGTTTGTGTTCGTTTAAATTTTTAATATTATGTTCATGTTCGTTTATTTATTTTTGAAGGTGTTCGTGTTCGTTTGTTTAGTGTTCAGAAAGTGTTCGCTTAAGTGTTCACGAACGTGTTCGTTTAAGTGTTAACAAGCGTGTTCATTTAAGTGTTTGCCAACGTGTTCGTTTATTTGTTCGTGAACATGTCATTTATATGTTCAGAAATATTAACTAAATTAACAATAAATAAAACAAAAGCAACAAAAGACTTGCATTTCAAAATGAACTTATATAATGTCTGTACTATTTAGATCTATCCACAAGTATTTTCATTCTATAGACGAGCTTACAAACGAGCTTATAAATGAGTCTATACACAAGCTTATAAAACAAGTTTATTTGTAAATATAAACGAACCGAACACACATTTGTCTGTGTTCGTTTGTTTATTAAACGAACATAAAAATTTTGTTTATATATATTTATTTAACTTAATAAACGAACATAAATAAATATTATGCGAACAGTTTGTCAAACGATCTTATTATTTTCCGCTCTAAATATAAAGGAGAGAGATAGTAAGCAGTAGGGAAGCAATGATTAGAATTGAGAAATGTGTAAGACCTTATCCACAGACTGAGAAAGCTTCCTCAAAACCGACAGATTTGGATATTTGGATTTATCCTGCGTGCACACTGTTTCTAACTATCAACAATTCCAAAGCAATCCTATTTTTCCTTAACTTTAGTTCATATTTTTCTAAATTTTTAGGGTATAGTACACGGATGGTCACCAAATTTATAGGGTACTTTTATTTTGGTCACTAATTTTTTAAATTTTTTATTAGGGTCACTTAACTTTTATTTCGCTTTTATTTTGATCATTCACGTTCTCTTCCGTTAGAAAATACTGATGTGACACGTTATCTTCTTTAACCTATTTTTTCTCTCTTCTATTTTTTTCCTCAATGAACATAAGAACTTACAAACGTATGACCTTTTATCTACTGATTTTCTTCATTTATTCTTCTCCTCTTAGATGTTATTATGGATAAACTTTAACCTCTCCCAACACTTCATCTTCTTTTAAATAAAACCCATAAAACATGAGATATGAAATTAGTTTGCATACAAATATAACCTCTTAAATGTCATGCTATGAAATTTTAGCCATCTGTGTTTGACACAGGGCTATAGCATAAATTAGTTCTACATTGGTTTATCATAGTCAAACTATCTTGTCAGTTCCGAATATTGATGCATAAAAAAGCAAGCGTAATTTTACCTAGAACATTTAAGATACTGTTCTCCTAGATCTGGTCTGAAATAGTGAAACTTACCTTTGTTGGGAAAAAAGTCAAAGCACTAGATGTTGTGTGGTCAGAGAATATGATATTGATTGCATTTACTTCAATTGCATCGCCTAAACAAGATATTGTTGCAGAAAAGGCCAAAGCACTAGATGTTGTGTGGTCAGAGAATATGATTTTGACTGAGGGTCCGTTTGTTTCACTGAAATCTGTTTTCGGAAAATGAATTTTGAAAAATAAACTACATTTTCTAGGAAAACAAACTACAGAAAGTATTTTCTGGTGTTTGGATGATGTTGTGTAATTCATTTTTCGCTGTTTGGTAGAGTAGGGTAGCATTTAGGATTTATGGTTTAGTGTTTAGGTTAGCATTTAGGGTTTAAGGTTTAGGGTAGCATTGTTGGGTTTAGGGTTAGTGTTTAGGGTTTAGCATTTAGGTTGGTGTTCAGGGTTCATGGTAGCATTTAGTGTTTAGGGTTTAAGTTAGTGTTTAGGATTTAGGGTTTATGTTACCGATTAAGGTTTATGATTTAGGATTTATGGTAACATTTAGGATTTAGTATTTAGGGTAGGATTTAGGGTTAGTGTTTATGGTTTAAAATTTAGGGTTTAGTGTTTAGGATTTAGGGTTTAGGTCGGGCTTAGGGTTTAGGGGTTAGTGTTTATGGTTTAGGGTTTAAGGTTTGGTAATGTTTAGGGTTTAACATTTAGGGTTTATGGTTTAGATTAGTGTTTAGGGTTTACGTTTTAGGGCATCATTTAGGGGTTAGGGTTTATGGTTTGTTTAGGGTTTAGGGGTATATATTTAGTTTTTAAGGTTTAGGGTTTAGGTTAGTGCTTATAGTTTAGAGTTTATGATTTATGGTAGCATTTAGGGTTTAGGATTTATGGTTTAGGGTTTAGGGTTTAAGGTTTAAGGTTTATAGTAGCATTTAGGGTTTAAGGGTTAGTGTTTAGGGTTTAGCATTTAGGGTTTATATTAATATTTGTGGTTTAAGGTTTAGGGTTTAGATTAGTGTTTAGCGTTAAGAGTTGAAGAGAATGTAGTTTGTTTTACGGAAAAAAATATGGTAAAACAAACTGCAAAAAAAATGTAAAGAAAAAATAGTCAATTGTAATTAAAACTCCTTTGACTATGTAAAACTACATGAACCAAACACCGTAAATTACGGAAATTGAATTCTGGAATTCAAACTACATGAAACAAACGGACCCTCACTTCAATTGCATCGCCTAAACAAGATGTTTTAGAGATGATTTGCACAAAAACCAGTGTTAACAAACTTTAGAACATCAAATAACAGCAATTTACCGAAAGGTGTAGAAGTAGCATGAGCATTCACATAGTCCATTTGGTTAGGATGCAGACCAGATTGCAACGACACAGTATGTAAGCGCATGATAATCAAATCTTTCAATTATGTATTGAAAAAAAGATAACAATATTAGCAAGCAACTTGTCAGAGTACCACAGGTAAGTGCCAGTGAAATGCAACCACTAGAAAATCTAGAATTGTTCATTTAATTGTGAAGAAGCTAACATGCAACTATTTATGGTCATGAATCGGTGAGGTTCACTTATACATTTTTCTACATTTTTAATCAATTTATTTTCGAGCGCGATTGTATTACATGCAATCACATACAACTTGGACTTCCGCTTAAAATGCTATCAGGACCAAAAGATATGAATATTAATATGAGAAATCGACAGTCATGTTTATACTCAGATATGACCTATGGGAGCAAAAAAAGGAAGCCCTTATAAATTGTTTAAAAGAAGCTGAATTGTTGGGAGATGTTAAGATTTATTCATAATAACATCTAAGGGAATAATAATAAATGAAGAAAATCAGAGGATGAAAGGTTATACGTTTGTAATGTTCATAGAGTAAAAAATAGAGGAGAGAAAGAAAAAAGTTGAAGAAGAAGATAATATGTCACATCAAATTTTTTAACGGAAGGTAACGAGAATGACCAAAATAAAAATACAATAAAAATTGGGTGACTTCAATAAAAATTTTAAAAGTTTAGTGACCAAAATAAAAACGCCTTAAAAACTCGGTGACAGTATGTGTACTTTACCCTTATATTTTATATGCTTATATATCTCATCAAAGATGGTGACATTGCTCGGCTGCAAATGACAATCATGTTAGCTATTGGCGCCTCAGGATGGGTTGAGTTTATCCTTCTCTGTCTGAATCTTTATGCATTTATTATGTCAAAAGTAAAATCCAACAATAAATTGTTTATTATTGGAGGTTACAATTTAATTTATTCCAATACACATATATAGATAAAATTAGCATTCGTTTAGAGTGAAAAAAACGTCGCTAATATATAGGTAAAAGCCTTGCAAAATAGAAAAAAAAAACATTGGTTTTTTTTTTATCTTTATATATACTTAAAATTAAAAAATATATATTTTAAGTCTTAGTTTTTATTTTTAAATTTTAAACTCTAAATCTTAATCTGTAAGTCTTACGTCAAAAAAAATCTTAATCCATAACCTTAAACTTTAGTCATATATTTTAAATCTAATTTTTTTAGCTTTGGACATATATATATATATATAAAGACACAAAAAAGGGCAGATGATTCATATTCCGTAAAATAACTAATGTGAGAACAAAAATTTTCTGCCCAGTTTTGGTGTCCTTATACTATATATACCCAAAATTGAAAAATTAAATCCTAAGTCCTAACTCTAATTTCTAAATCATAAATGCTAAACCTTAAACTCTAAATCTTAATCCTAATCTAAAGCCCTAAACTTTAATCTTATATTATAAATATATTTTTTTAGCTTTGGGGAATATATAGGGGCACCCAAAAAATAGAGAAGATTTATGTTCTGCAAAATAAGCAACGTGAGAACAAAAATTCTCTACACCTTTTTTGTGCGACTATTTATGCCTCACACTAAAAATTAAGTTTAGGATTTAAGATTAAGAATTAATGTTTAGGATCAAGGTTTAGGGTATATGGTTCTTTTGTTAAGGTTTAAGATTTAGGATTTTTAAATTAGGGTTAAAGTTTAGAGTTTAGGTTTTTAATGTTGGGACATAAACTCCAAAAAGGGATAGATAATTTTTATTCACCAAGGTGAGCCATTTTTGGGGTAAACTATACATGTATTCACCAAACTATTGTTTCTTTCTTGTTTTGGCCACCAAACTATTTTTTTCGCAAAAATCGTCACTAATTTTATGTTTTTTTTTCAACGGTTAATAACCTTATGGTTATATTGACGTAGATTTATTTTTTATTTTTTTCTCTCTTTAATGTATTAATTTTGTTTAAATTTATTCAACCAGTCTTGTTTTGATCACCGAATTATTTTTTTTGACAAAATCGTCATTAATGTTATATTTTTTTACTTTAGTCACGGTCGTTAAAAACTAACGGTTTTACCGACATAGATTTATTTTTTATGTTTTCTCTCTTTCATGTATTATTTTTATTTAATTTTATAAAATAAAGAAATAAATATTTTTTATTCTCAAACAAAGTAAGAAAATAAACTTATTTTGAATTTTAAATTTTATCACAGCCTAAGTTAAAAATATGCCTTGTTAAAATTATATTAGAATTTTAATTTATCTCAGTGGGTAAGTATTGTAATCACTCCCGCGAAGACATGGGTTCAAATCTCTTTTCTTGCGTCAATCTCAGTTTAATGTGTGTTGCTAACTTAGTATAATTTAAATATAACTTTTGTTTAGAATTTAACAATCAGGCTTAGTTGAGTGGTTAAGTGCCTTGACCTTTATATTATGGGTTTAGGGATTGAATCCAACAAGGCCTTTGTGCTTTTCGAATATTTCTTTGCTTTCCTTTGTTCGCTAAGGTGGTGACTACTAATCGAATAAATTTAAAGAAAAATAATACATAGAGAAGAGAGAAAATTAAAAAATAAATATAAATAAAAAAATCAACTTTAGGATATTATTTATTTTTTAATGACTGATGGTTAAAATAAAAAAAATAACGTTAATGATAATTTTTTTAAAAATAATTTTTTAGTGATCAAAATAAAAAAGAAATAATAATTTGATGACCACTGATATAGTTCCCTTTTTTAACAAACTCACGGTTTATCTTCTATCAAAAAATATTTTCTTCCATATTTAGGCGAATTCCTTGAGTAAAAAGTTTATTATATTCATTCAGACGAATTTCTTTCCTTGAAGAGTTGATCTTATGTACGACAAAAATTTTATTAACTTTTTCGGTGTTCTTTTTATGTTTTAACATAAAAAATTATTAAAAATTTAATTTTAAGTTTTAACCTTAAATTTTAAATTTAAATCCTACACCTGGACCTGCCAAACTTGACCCGAGGACCGAACTGATTTACCCAAACCGAGACCCGAAATTGACCCGAATACGATGACCCAAATTTGATCCGAAACCCAAAATAAACCAAATCGAACCGAATTTCAGTTGAACCAAAAATAGACCTGAACTGATTTTCAACCGAATCGAATGGACTCGATCAGATTTTTAACTGAACCGATTGGAACTGAACCGATTTCACCTGAACCGAAAGCAACCCGAACCGAAGGCAACCCAAAATAAAAATATTAAAATAAATAAATAAAGATGAGATGTGAATTGTCGCACAACACACCAAAAAGCCAAATATACAAGCTATATAAAGTCATATATAGGGTGGAAAAACCCAACTCGGCCTGAAAACCCGACTAAAATCGATCGATCTCCTATTAACCCGACCCGAAATCAACCGACCCGAAAGTCAATCGAACCAAAAAGCAATCCGATACCCAAACCAAAATCACCATAAACCCGAACTAAAACCAAACCAGACCCGAACCAAACTGAATTTAAACCGGATGTAGTCAGACCTGAAATGAACCGAATCAAAATGACCCGAACCAAAACCGAATGACCCATTTGCCACCTCTACCTACACCCTAAAAATACACTCTACCCCAAATTTCATAAACTCTAACCATAAACCATAACCTTAAACCCTAAATCTCAAACCCTAAACCTAATTTTTAGTGTAGGGACATAAATAGAGACACAAAAAAGGTTGATTTTTTCTATTCTCATATGCATGCTCATATAAAATTTATTATCTACTCATTTAGACCAACCCACATTATTGGAGAGCATTATTTAGCCCCTCCTACATAGTTCAATATCTACTCATTTAGAAAATCCCTTCATTGACGAGTTCATTATATATCTATTCATACATATTTCATTATCTACTCATTCAGAAAGAAAAAAGAACTCTTCATTGGAGAATTCATCATATATCTACTCCTACATAGTTTTATTGTCAACTCATTCAGGAAAACTGAATTGGAGAATCATTCAAAGTTTATCATTACTACATTCAAGCGTACCCTTTTATTAGAGAGTGCATTGTAAATCTACTCACATAGAGTTTGTCATTTACTTATTTAAACTACTCAGGCTAACCTCCCAAGGGGAGTAGAGACCAAGCCATGTATAGTTTGGGAGGGGCAAGAATCTAATTACATTTGAGGTTCCTTTTAGTTTAAATAGTAGTAATATAAGATTTTTCCCTCCCATTTTTTAGATTTAAAGGCTTAATAGATCTGTGCTCCTCTTGATGTTTGATTCTAGCTCTATCCATGAAGGGGATAGTACATTATATATGTATCTCAGGTACTAAAACACACCCTACAAGGTTATGCTTTATTATGTATATCTATGTTGATCAATAATGCAATACTACAATGAAAGTAAGGAGAAAATCATAAATGAAGTAATATGAGCAAAAAAAAAAAACAATTAACCACTCTCTTCAAATGGAATAGAAATCGTCTGCACCTTTTCGGTGCCCTTATATATATGCCCTCACATTAAAAAATAAGTTTAGGGTTTATGATCGATGTTTAAGGTTAGGGTTTAAGGAATTAGGGGTATATTGTAGTTTTAAGGTTTATGATTTAAGATTTAAAATTTAAGGTTAGGGTTTAAAATTTATTTTTTTTATGTTGGGACTTAGAAAAGGGTACCGAAAATGGACAGAGGATTTTTGTCCCTCCAAATGTAAAACAAGAGTTAGTCGAAACCAGAGTTCATTGGAATAGTTTGTAAGAAATAAGAGTTTGCCAAGAAAGAAGAATTCGTCCAATCTTGTGGTTTATTTTTGACGGATGATCAAGTTCAAAATAGTAGAAATAACAATCAACGACTCTCTAGATCAAACATAAATACTTTGTTTCTAACACCCTGATCCCGCACTAGATCCGAAGTGCTACGTTTGGGTCATCCATATCCGACCCAACAAAAATTCCATTTTAAAATCTTAGATTTAGCCATTATCAAAACATCAAATCTTCCATAAATCTATGTAATTAAATAAGCGTTATAAATAAGCTTACAAAACAGGAACTCTAAGTTTAAAACACCGTAAATCAAAATAATATTTCAAATATAATTATAGACTCAACCACTATAAGGTCCTATGAATACAATAGATCAAAACTAAACATCAAGTATTGTACTCTGAAGCAAGGTGGTGCTGGGAAATCCCTTCTCGATGTGCTCCTCAGCCACGATCAACCTACTAACTTGCAAACAGAAACAACGATTCCGAACGCTAAGCTTACAAAGCTAAGTGATACATTTTTACTCCACCACAATTCATGATTATCATAAAATAAGCATGCGAGATAAATATAGTCTAGAAAGCATAGACAAGGCTTCACTATCTACGAGTTATTATCTAGCCTACACTAACTAGAGTTCATAGATCACCCATCTCAAGGCATCATTAAATCTATAAGAAGTCTTACACGATCTACAATGTTTCACAATACTCGAGGTCACTCAGCCCTCAGGTGAAATACATCCATAAGCTATCATACATGGCACACAAGGCCTAATCATAACCGAAATCTCATCTGATTATCAAGGCAAGCGCACACAAAGTAGAACCACAAACCTGGAGTGAGACCCGAGACCACACAATGTTAGGTACGTACACTCTGAGTGTAACAACCCTTTTTTAGCCCTAAATTAAAAACCCTAATTTTAAACTCTCAATTTATGAAACCCTAACATTTGAGTATTAATTTTTTTTCTTCTGAAAATTAGAAATTGAGATCAGTTTATAAAATTAATCACTTTTGAGGACTAATTCATAATTTTTGAAAGCTCAAAAACTATGTGAGAATTTTCTAAAACCCTTAAAGAGTTGTCGTGGAAGTAACCTTTTAAATTCTAATTCCAACTTTCCCACGCTCGAAATTAATCCTTTTATATTAGTTTATTTTTTATTTATCTTTCCGGTTATTTTATAAACCCTCTATTATATATATATATTTATAACCTATAGATGTTATCCTTTATTTTCACATGTTAGCCGGGTTTTGGCTTTCCCTATTTCCCTAGCCATCAGAAACATTAGACCAGGTTGTGATTAACCGCCACCGTTCACAGTACTTGGTGAACCAACACCATTCAATCGTTACTCTGAACCCCCAACCATACGAACCGCATACTCCTGCCCTGTTTGAGCACGCCTCTAGTTTCGGTTTTGATACAACTAGACTCAGTATTTTTGATTGTGAGAAATGTGTTATTTAATAGGTTGAGTTTGCTTTGGTTAAGGTATGTTTCTTACGGTGCTACATATATAAATTATTTTTTTGTGTCGGTGTTTTACACATTGCTTGATTATGATTTGCACTATGGCTCATATGTTTGTCATCATATGTATATTTTTTCATAATATGTTTAATAAAACATTGGATTTACGAAACTATGATTTATGTATTTATAGACTATGATTTATGAAGTATGTTTAATGGAATATCAGATTTATGGAATTGGGTTTTATGAAACTTGAGTTTTAATCATCATATCATTGTATAAGCATGGGTTGGGTTTGTATGAAGGAAGTTTACAAATATCATCCTTTCAAACTGTTGATACACTTAACACTGACGGTTGTAGTGAGGGGTTTTGGGAAATTTTCCTCTTCTCTTGGAGGTTGTAGTTGGGTGCATTGTATTGAGCTTGTGATTAATGTGTTATGGTTTAAAGGATTTTAAGAAAATAATCCTATGTTTTACGATTATGGTTTTCTTGCACTTTAAAGACACACTAAGCTCTTTAGCTTACTCCTCTATAGTTTTCTCTTACATATATCTTTGGACTTTAGGCGATGAGGTACTTGAAAGATCTCACTTATCATATCTAATAGTACGAAATAGTTTTTAGTTATTCATATTTTTATTTTTTATTTTGGGATATTGATGTAATTTCATACTTGGGGACTATTTATATTTTTCGGATTATTTTAGCATTCTTTTACTATAATTTTATTTCAGAGATTTTATTTAAGGGTAAACTACTACAATGGCCACTTATATTTTCGCTGAGTACAGTTTTGGTCACCGATTTTCAAATTTGACTGATAAGGTCACTTACGTTTTCGATCTGTAAACTTTTGGTCACTGAGACGTTTGTTGTCATTAAACGTTAACAGCTTGCTGATCTGGCAGCGGAAAAAAAGGGTAAAACTACTACAATGGTCACTTATGTTTAGTCAATGTAAAATTTTGGTCACTGATTTCAAAAATTGAACGTTTTGGTCACTTATGTTTTCATTGTGTAAACTTCTGGTCACTTGAACGTTTGTTTTCGTTACCCTAATGACATACACATTAATAAAAAAGGTTTATTTTTAATTTTACCCCTGAATTTTTAAAAGTTTATTTTTTCACCCAAAAAGAAAAAGCCTTAATCCCTTTCAAGCCACCACCGTCTATCTGACCTAGCCTCCGATGAACTCACACCGACTTCCTGTCTCTTTTTCCTCTTACTCTAATTCTTTAGGTGCTCTGGCCTTTAATTGATAATGCACCTCTTCATCTTCCACTTTTATCTCATCAAAGATTTTGATGGCATCAAAATTGCAACAGTTGAAATAGAAGGCGTGTCAAGTGTCTAAGTTTATGGCCAGGAATGGAACTGCTTACTACAAGCAATTGTTAGAGGAGAACAAATAATACATTCAGAAGCCAACGATAGTTGAGAAGTGTAATGAATTGTCTAAGAAGTTGTTCTTCACTCGACTTGCTAGTATCCCTGTCCGTATTGAGTCATTCTATAAGGAGCTTGATTACGAAAAGAACATATGGAAGCACAGGTCAGAACTAAAGGTTGAAGATGCTGGTATTGATGCATTGATCGGACTAGAATGCTTTGCATGGTTTTGCGCTTGTGGTTACTACCTCTAAGGGTGATCAGTTAGTGGAAGGCATTTTAGGGATTTTCATGGATGTGTGTGGCTTTTAACATCGTTTGCATGGTTGAATTGCTGTCATTCTATATGAACATTTTACTTGTTTCTTGTGAAAATTTTGAAATTGAGAAATCAGTGACTAACTCGATAGCCTGAATAATTTTTACAGTAGAAATGGCTTAAGCTTGGTGAGCCAGCTCTTGTGTTATCCAGTTATGTTAACAAAATTTACTGCACCCAACTCAACTAAAGTTTGATGATAATGTTGTAAGTTACTCTTTTATTCTCTTCAAAAAAAGTGATGCTGATGAGAGAGTGGTTCAAAGTTTTTTAGCCAACCCCAATTACTAAAGTAATCCGAGCGTAAAGCAAATTAGAGATTATATGTTGGTAAGAGCCGATAAGAGTGTTGGCAAAAGCACTTATAGGATTGGAGGAAGAGGAAGAAGAGTTGAGAAGTCGGGTGTAGATTCACCAGAGGCTAGGTCGGACGGACGGTGGTGGCCTGAAGTTGGTTGCTTGAAAGGGATTAAGGTTTTTTTCTTTTTTGGTGAAAAAAATAAACTTTTAAAAATTTAGGGGTGGAATTAAAAATAAACTTTTTTATTAACATGCACGTCATCAGGTAACGAAAACAAACATTTGAGTGACAAGAAGTTTACAAAACAAAAACATAAGTGACCAAAACGTTTAATTTTTAAAATCGGTGACCAAAAGTTTACACTAACTAAATGTAAGTGACCATTGCAGTAGTTTACCCTTTTTTGCTTATAGATCAGCAAGTCGTTAATGTTTAACGACAAAAATGTCTTAGTGTCCAAAAGTTTACAGATCGAAAACGTAAGTGACCTTATCGGTCAAATGTGAAAATTGGTGACCAAAACTGTACTCAGCGAAAACATAAGTGACCATTGCAGTAATTTACCCTTTATTTAAACATTAGAATATTAATTATGACATTTATATTTTATTTATTATAAGATATTTATTAAATTATCATTATATAAATTTTTAAATTAAAGTATACTTTTTAAAATTGGTTTTCTTGAGGGTTAAGCTTTCAAATGTGACTTCTTAGATTCAACCCATTTCTTCTGGGCCGGGTTAGAAGGTTACATTGAGCGAGACCCGAGGCCACACATCTATACTTTAAAATACCTTAGTAAGACCTGGGGCCATACAAGATCAGAAACGTACATTCTATACTCGAAATCCCCTCAAGTATCTTCGAATGAGACTCGGGCCACATAGCGTCGGGAATGTACATTTGGCATCTTTGACCATGGTGTTGAAATACTCTCACTGGGTATCTGGATCCTTCCAAACAAGTGCCCACACGACACACAACGTCATCACATAACCATGACGTTCTATGGTTGCAATCAATATATATGTCACATAAGACATTTATCGAGTTTTTAAGATTTATACTTGGGTATAAGGAGGTTTCTCAGTTTTCTAATTTTACCACTCATTTTAGGACATTAGGGATCCATTGGATCGAATGTTATAATTTTTTAGCCTTTCAGGAAAAAATCAGCATTCTTAGGTAGATTGCCCAGTGGGTATCGGTATTAGCCCTCGCGTATCGGTACGGTACCCCTTGGGTACTGGTACTCATAGCGTATCGATACAAAATTATCTCACAATAATTTCTTCCAGCCTTCGCATACTAGTATGAGTTAACTCGTACCGATACCGCTCCGCATGGCGTACCGGTATAGGTTAAACACTATCCCGGTACCCCTTTCATCGTTCATAGCAATGGAACAGTGTTCTTAAACCTAAAACACTAGGGTACCGATACGGGCTACCGGTACCGAAGCTTAAAAATGGCTTTTTAGGCTCGAGAAATCATCCTCAAAGCCTCCAACTCAAAACCAACAACCTCTTAAGTTAATCCTACATCTTATGAGTAGGGGTGTTCAAATCTGGGTACCCGGGTCTTCGGGTACATGAGGTACCAGGTACCTAGGTCTTTGGGTAGTGGTTTAGCTAGCCCGTGTTAGTTGGGTACACGCTAGTCAGGTACCTAAAAGTTACGGGTATGTAACAACCTATATTTTAAAATTTAAGGGTCGATTTAACCCAAAGCATGGGCTTCGTGTTTGGGCTTTATGAGCCTTCGTGGGTTTGTATTTAGGGTGTTGGGCTTGAGTTTTGGTGTTGGGTTAAGTTAAGAGAAGGATGGAAGGGTAATTAAGTAATTATCTAATTATTTAAAGAGGGAAATGTGAGTCCCTTTAATTCCTCTGCAGAAAAGCAAGAGGAATGTGATCACATTGTCCCCATTGTATTCATCCTTCCCTCATTCTCATCTTCCATCTCCCCACCCACAAGAAAGGTTGAATCTTAGTTATTTTAAGTGTGAATCAGGGTTGAACAAGAGAACGAGAATAGGGGGTTTGACTCCATTTCTTGTTGTATAATCATACATTTAATCCCCTTTTAATCTTCTAATAGTGTTGTAACTCGTTTTACAACATTTGATTGTAATTAATGAGGTTGAAGAGCACTCCAAGGATCAAGGGAAGAGGAAGGCTTGAGCTAAGGGAAGGGCCCGTTTTTTATCTTTGGAATGAAGGTTAGTACACTACTAACTCCTTTTTGTTCTTGGAAATCATCAATTTGATTGCTTTGTTGCTTGGGTGACGTTTTGGTTGTATGAATACTTGAGATCCCTTTAATGGCTAATCCTAAGATTGATGTTAAAATGGCTTTAAAATGGTAGGAAACCACTTAAATCACTTCCCATAACTTGTAGGCATGTTTTGTGTGCAAATTGGGTGTTGGTGGTGGAAGCAAAAGATGAGACAATGAACATAACAATTTAGAGTGGTTTGGCTTTCTAACCAAAGCCTACATCCACTACCTTAGCTTCCCTACTAAGGATTTCCAAATTCACTACTTTGAATTTCTTCCCTTTTTCATGGGCTCAAGAGGAAATCCTTACAACCACTTGACCTATACACCAAGGCCAAGCAAAAAACTCTCAACAAAGAGAAATAAAAAGCAAACTGAAAATCCTCTCTTAGGTATTTGTTTGCACTCTTAATCACTCACCCAAATCCTACTACACTTGAGCAAATAATAACAATTAAGCTCACAAGTGTTTATCTATACAAGAATGGGAATTTAAGCACTAAGACACTTTTTCTATCATAATAATGTTGGCAATAATATTATTAGTTGTTGCTGGTGCTTCAAGGGTTCTTTTATCCTCCCAATTGAGTTCCTAGCCATTGGAGACCATTGGGATTGGATTAGAGCCATTAGGGACACATTTCCATTCCGAATTTACACTTCTGGGTGCTTCGGTATTGGTACGTGGGTGTGCGCATCGGTACGCTACTACTTATGGAAATTCCCGTTGTGCGTGCTCCAAGCTTCGCGTATCGGTACGCCTAAGGGCTTTTCGATATGGTGGATCGGTACGCCATAGTCCATTTTGGTATGCTGGATCGATACATTGTGTCGATAAACCTACATAGAAATAGCCGTTGGGGGTTTTGAAAGTAGGGATCGATACGCGTGCATGAGTATCGGTATGACCCTCTCCGTATCGGTACGCATAAGCCTGTACCAGTACAAACTTTCGATTCTGGAAACATTCTGTACCTGAAACCCTAAGGGGTATCGAGACGGGTGGGACTGTATCGGTACTGGCTTTCAGGAAACTTGATTTTAGCTCTTTAAGAATGTTTTAAACCCTTTAAAAACCTTTTAAAAACTCATCAAACATATTTTCAATTTGTTTGACTTAAAATCATTTTTGAAATATTTTCAATTTAGTCCAACGCTATTTTTCAATTATTATATCAAAACAAAATCCTAACAATCTCCCCCTTTTTGATATAGTAAAACCAACTTGAAAAATTGTGTTTGGTATTCTCCCTCTTTGTAAAATAAATTTTTAATAAGAGAATAAAATTCAAAACTAATTAAAGCTCCCCCTTATTAAATTGAAAAACCATTTTTTTAAAACATTCTCCCCTTTTTGTTATTTCAAAAATGATTCAAACTTGGTTTGAAAACTTTTAAGTCCCATAAAAATGGTTAATCCAACACATATATGATTAACTAGTTGAATTTACAATAAATAAATCAAATTAAAAGCAAATAAATTCAACTAATTTTACCACTTGAACCAAAGGTAGGATGTGAAGCCTTCCTTCTTCAAGTGATCTTCATTGTGTGTATAGAGCTTTCATGATTCTTCAATTTGTTGATTAATGCTCCATCACACCTATAAAAAGACAATCACAAATGTTTTGGTATCCAAATTGATTTGGATCCATATGCATTAGTAGCACAAGCTTTAGCCTTCTTAGGAATCCATTTTTCATTTTCATCCTTTTTATTTGAATTAATTAGTCCTTTTGGGACCCACTTCTAAAACATTTTCCATTAAAAATCTAGGGGTACTAGATTGTCTTTGGTAAAAATTTGATTTTCCAAAATTATTTTTCTTTCATAATTCCTTGGAAATTAAATCTTTTTCCTTCTTAAAATTATCTACTTCTTTTCGATGATCTTTTTCCAAACTTTGAAGCAAATTTTATAAATTCAAAACTTTAAGCTCAAAATCTTTGATTTTTGCTTCAAATTCCAAATTGATTTTCAAAAGTAAATCATTTTCAGTTTTCAATTTTGAAATAATCTTTTTATTTTTCAAAAATGAAATATTGAACTCAAAAACCAACTTGTCATAGGCTTCTTGTAACTAATCAAAGGTATAAGAATTAGAATTATATGAGTTAGAAGTTACTTCCCTCTCAAGGAGGGACATAAAGCATAAGTGGGCTACTTCATCTTCATTGGTGAAGTCTTCATCACTCCATGTTGCCACATATGCTTTCTTTGAAGATGATCCATTTTTGTTGAAGCGAGGGCAATCATATTTGGTGTGCCTCGTCTTCTTGCATTCGGAACACTTGGGGGATCCTCCATTTTCTTCTTCGATTCATGTCTTGAAGATTTCTCCATATCGTTCTTCATGAATCGAGCGAACTCCTTGAAGAGATAAGTCATCTCTTTATTCTCACTTTCCTCCTCACATGAATCTTCTTTATGACTAGTGGAGGATTGAAGAGCCATAATATTTAGATATTCAAATCTGAGCTCTTTTATCTTCTTCTCCTTATCCTTTAATGGTTCGAACATCAACTCATAGGTTAGCAAAGAACCGACGAGCTCATCAAGCTTGAGCTCCTTCAAGTTTTTAGCTTCTATGATTGTCGTCTTCTTTGACTCTTATGATTCGAGAAGTGAATAAATCAACTTCCGAACGACTTTGTTTTCCAAAATCTCATCTCCAAATCCTTTTAGCTTATTGACAATTGTGGAAAAACGGTCAAACATACTCTTGATGTCTTTATCTGGTCTCATTTTAAAGTTTTCATAGTTGAGTTTGAGTAGACCAATCTTTGTCTCCTTCACCTCATTTGTACCTTGATGGATCACTTCAAGCTTGTCCCAAACCTCCTTGGCACTCTCACAAGAAGAGACTTTGGCATATTCATCCGCTCCCAATACACAAAATAGAATGTGCAAGGCTTTACAATTTAACTTCATCTTCTTGCGATCATCCGCACTTTATTTTGCCTTGCTTCTTTGAGGAAAGAACGTGCCATCGAGAATGATATCCCAAAGATGAAAGTTTTTACCTCTCAAGAAGAACATCATCCTATTCTTCCAATAGGGATAATTGGCACCGTTGAAGAAATGTGGCTTGTCTATGGATTTTTCAATGAACACCGGTTGACTTGTTGGTTGATCGAGCTTGCTGAGATCAACTCAATAGGATGCTAATCCTATCGATTGAGCCTCGCTCTGATACCAATTATAAAACTCGATGCCGCCAACCGATCTTGCTTGCCAAGTGGTGGAGAAGTTGCAAATTGGGTGTTGGTGGTGGAAGCAAGAGATGATACAATGAACACAACAATTTAGAGTGGTTCGGCTTTCTAACCAAAGCCTACATCCACTACCTAGCTTCCCCACTAAGGATTTCCAAATTCATTACTTTGAATTTCTTTCCTTTTTCACGGGCTCAAGAGGAAACCCTTACAACCACTTGACATATGCCCCAATGCCAAGCAAAAACCCTCTCAACAAAGAAAAATAAAAAAACTAAAAATCCTCTCTTAGGTATTTGTTTGCACTTTTAAGCACTCACCCAAATCCTAATACACTTGAGCAAATATTAACAATCAAGCTCACAAGTGTTTGTCTATACAAGTATGGGAATTTAAGCACTAAGACACTTTTTCTATCATAATAATGTTGCCAATAATATCACTAGTTGTTGTTGGTGCTTCAAGGGTCCTTTTATCCTCCCAATTTAGTTCCTAGTCGTTGGAGACCCTTGGGATTGGATTACAGCCGTTGAAGACACATTTACATGATGAATTTCCACTTTTGGGCGCTTCAATATCGGTACGTGTGTGTGCGTATCGTTATGCTGCTACTTATGGAAATAGCCATTGTGCTCACTCGTACGCCTAAAGGCGTATTAGTATTATGGATCGGTACACCATAGTCCTTTTCAGTACGTTGGATCGGTACGTAGTGTCGATACACCTACATGGAAATAGCTGTTGGGGGCTTTGAAAGCAGGAATCGGTATACGTACATATGTATCGGTATGACCCTCTCTGTATCGGTACGCATAAGCCTGTACCGACACAAGTTTTTTGTTCTATAAATATTTTGTAGCTAAAACCCTAAGGGTATCGAAATGGGTGGGACAATATCGATACTGGCTTTTAGGAAACTTGATTTTAGCTCTTTAAGAACGTTTTAAACCCTTTCAAAACCTGTTGAAAACTCCTCAAACATATTTTCAAGTTGTTTGGACTTAAAATCATTTTTGAAATATTTTCAATTTAGTCCAACACTATTTTCAATTATTATATCAAAACAAAAATCCTAACATTGTGAACTCTAAAAATTGAGTCCTAAGTTCGAGTACCGATACGGGTTGAACGTATATCGGTACCTCATGTTAAAACTGATAAAATAAAGCCAAATTCTAAGGGCGTATCGGTATGCCTAAGTTGGTATCGGTACCCCATGTTCCATCAAATTCTAGTAGCAAAAATGGGTATTGGTACGCTTAAGAGTGTATCGGTACATCTGGGGTATTGGTACACGACCTCGTATATCGGTACGGGGTTTTGGTTAAACCCATAAAAAAGGTAAAACAAGTATTGATACGTGTATGTGGGTATCAATACCCACAAGAGCGTATCAGCACTCTTAAGTGGGTATCGGTACTCGTTGAACAATTTGCTCAAAAATTTTGTTTTGAGTTTGAGAGACCTATAATTCGAGGACTAAGGCACAATGAGCTTCTAAAGTGATAAAATGAATTGTAAAACCAAGAAACTGAGATTTAAACCTCAAAGACGAGCTTTATGAGTAAATAACTTATTTAAACCTTGGGTGACTTGCTGTGTTGTAATAATAAGGATCCTTGGTTGATCGACTGATTGTTGTGTGCCACGTAATGGCATGTGTATGGTTGTACTACCCTGTTTGATGGGATCTGGATACCTAGTGAGAGAAAGAGCGTGTTGCAACACTATGGTTGAAGATTTGCAAATATAGGATCTCGATGTTGTGTGGACACAGGCCTCATTCGAAGATGCTTGATAAGAGATCCCGAGCATAGGTGTAAGATATCGATATTGTTTGGGCGCGAGCCTTACCCCTACGAGTGTATAATTTTGATGATGTGTGGTATTGGACCTCACTCGGAGTGTACGATCCTGATACTGTGTGGACACGGGCCTTACTCATATAGATATATATTGTGTGGTTAAAGGCTTACGCTTTGAGAATCCTTGTTCACTTGTTGTTGCTATATGTTTAGGCAGTTTGAGGTAGCACCATATTTTTCATGATGGTTTTGTCATGTTATCATCTTATTTGCATGCTCATATTTATGATTTGCATGAAGCATGATTGAGTGCAAGTGTATCCATTGAGCTTCGTTAATTCAACGTTCGGAATTATTATTTCCGTTTATAGGTTAGTAGGTTGATGTTGTAACACCCTAAAATTGGGTCTAGTTAGAATTCAATTTTGGCAACCAAAAATTTTACATCGAAAAGTCAAACTATAGCATTGACCTTTGACCAAGTAGTCAATTACTGAAATATTGAATTCCAAATTAGTGTTTTTATTGATCAAGGACCTTATTGCAAACCTTGAAACTTGTCCTAGTGACTAAATTGGGAAAATTGAAAGTTTGGGAACTAAAGTAAAGAAAATAAAGAGTTGAGGGACTAGCCTTGCAATTAGTCCCTCTTCAAGCTTTATCACCACACACGTGGGTTGTTTGTTTTAGCTTCATTCATTTGAAAGAAAGCTTAGTTAAAAAAAATAGGAAAAAGAGAAAAAAAGAAAATGCTTGTCGGTTAGCTATTTTTTCCTATCACCTTTATCATCTTCTTCATTTCTCTAACCTAAGCAAGCACCTCCATTGGAGTCTTTGTCAAGCTTTGTTTTTCTCCAAGTTATGATTTTCGAATTGTAGCTATTGATCGAGTAAGCAATAGCCCTTAATTGATTCATTGATTCCATGGCTAAAACTATGTTTAAATCCAAGTCCAAGAAATCAAGAACCCTAGAATTTCCTAGGGATATCAAGGCTCAATCTCTATTGTTTTTCATAGCTAATAAGTTGCTATGAATCTATTATTGATATTGAAATCCTTGTGATTTTTATTTCTTTTATAGCTCAAGAGAATCAAGGTGAAGAATCACCAAATCCCCCAAATTCCAACAAGTCAAAGAACAAAGAAATTGTCATCCGGAGCCCTAAAAGCTTCGAGAGCATCGGTGAGTGTAGTCGAAGTCTCAAGATTGGCTAAGTGCCTTCCCGATTTTATTGTATTGGTCTATTGCATTTTCATCATTGAAATCAAGGTATGGTCACATGAAAACCTTGTTGAAGGTAGCATTGGTAAGCTTATTGCATTGATATATTGATTATTGGTTCATGGTATTGTCATTGATAACTTTAGAATATAGTGAAAGGCCATATTGAACATGATATACCATTATTGACAAGTTGACATTAGCATTGTTATTTTTATTGCTATTGTTATTGCTATTGACCTAATTATTGAATCCTTGGATATGAATGGACATTGGATACAATTGGCATGCCATAGAATTCATAAGCTCATTGGTACGGAGTGGACTACGGTCCTTGAGCTAAGACTCTATTTGGTGATGTTGGCAGGATGTGTTGGTTTTGGTCCTATTGGCGATGTTGGAGGATATTAAACATTCATTGTTGGTGATGTTGGTTGGGAATTCGCGTATCCACTTTCACATATTGATCCAAGGAATTAGGTTATTGAAATTATTATTAAAATATGGTTTGAGATGCATTTATATTGATTTTTATGTTACTGATACCATTGTTGTTCATTCCATCATTGTTGACTACCTCACTAGGCTATATAAGCCTAACGCATCTCATTTCCATGCATTTTTAGGTTAAAAGGTTGTTGGATCAAGGATCGGAGTAAGAAGCATTTTGGAAGCAAGTTCATAAGTTACATATAATGTAAACTTTGTCTTTAAACTCCTAGCAAGGTGGCGTAAGGTCTAGACATATTAGTTTAGCCCCATTTTGGGTGTGTACAATGTTCACCATGTTAAAATAGCTAAAGTATGGAATATGATATGTTGAACAGTTGGAAAATTGGTAACAAGACCTACAATGCATTAATAAGTGAAATCATGGGAGATGGACTCCAAATGTTATGAAATTTGACATGTAGGTAGATATGATGATTAAAACTTGCTTGTAAATTTTGGTAACAATTGGACAAGGTTAAGACCCCTAAAGTGAGTAAAAACCAGACTAAATTTGTCACTACAGGTCTGTTCATATCGGTACGGGTATGTATTTTGGGACACATGTAAAAGAGGCGTATCGATATGTCTATTGAGTATCGGTATGAGAAAATAAATCTAAAAAATTATTGTAGTACCATATTGATACTGTATCGATCCTTGAAGTTGACCACACGTAGTATTGGTACGAGCTTAACGAACTTAATCATTTTAACGGCCATAGTAAGCGCATCGATACGGCTAATTGACACTGAAATCTGAGTTTAATTAAAGCAGGCATAACGTACCGATACGGCTATACCCGTACTGGTATGACCTCTATCGTTCATAACTATTTTAACTACCATAACATAGGCGTAATGATACGACCCTTCAAGTATCAGTACCGAGACATGTAAGTTAGTTAAAAGATGATTAAAAGGGGGTTTTAGAATTTTGTAAAATAGTCACTGAATTTTATAAGGCTTAATTGAAGGTGTAATTGAAATCTGAATATACTAAAAATTTGTATGCAAGATATTCATACATTGAATTTCACGTTGGTAACTCTAATTACTGATAAGACCCTATAATTTATTGATTTTACAATTTAGTCCCTAAACTTGCACAAGTTACCAAATGACCCCTAATTACAATTTGGGCAAGATTCATTGATTGTTATTAGATATTGCATCGCACTAAAATCATCAGTTCATCGATCATGGTGCAAGTCATTGTAAATATTGGTATGATCACCGTAATGTTCTTCAGTAACACTTTTCGACCCAGATTCCTACCAGACCGAGAAAGGGATGTTACAAATGTACATCATTGGAGCACCACCAAAGTAGGACCTCAGCATCAACTTGTGTCTAAGTACAGTACTTAGATTATTTAGGCTATGTATTCAAAGGACCCTATGTTGTATTGCAACTCTTATTTTGGATTTTAAATTATGAGTCAAATACTTTTAATTATGTATTTTAAATGGAGGTCCCGTGTAACATTTTAACTATTTGGTCATGTCAAATATTTGAACTTAATGAATTTTATGAAATGAATGTGTTTAAACTAAATCTAGTGGCAAAATTTTATGGTTTTGGTTTGGTCTTGAGGCCTAATTGTGACATCTGGGTCGGGGTGTTACAATAGTGGTATTATAGCCTAGGTTTAGCCGGTTCTAGAAAGCCTCGGGGTATTTAGAGTGTTGTATAGGTGTCTAGCGCATATATTGCCCATAAGTCAACGTCTTACTTGTTTAAACAGAGTATCCGATGGTGTGACCTTATTTGTTTGCTTGTGCAAAAAGTAATCATATCGAGGAGGGCACATGATTGTATGAGAGTTGGGGCTCACGTGAGGGGAGCTGTGATGAGGATTATGTTTTCAGCATAGAGGAGATGTGAGGAGAAGAGAGTAGCCGGGGCTACTTATTTCTCTCATTTGTATCAAGCCTTTCATCGGGTTGTATAGGCCATACCTAGGCCTTCGACTACCCTTCGTGAGGCATCAATCGAGAGGGTACGCTACCATGGTGGTACATACTTTATTGGATCGGGACAAGACAATCCTGTTAAGATAGATCAATGGTTGAAGGATGCTCATTGAATCATGATACAGATGATGTTGAAACTCGAGGACAAGTTGACATGTGTTCTTTCCCTGTTGAAGAAGAATGTTCTGAAATGGTAGGCGACAGTAGAGTTAGGTTCGTATCCTAACCAACCTACTTGGGGCGAATTCTTGGATGAATTTGATAAGAAGTATGTAGGAGAAGCCCACATTGACGGTTTGAGGAATCAATTCAACTATTTGGTCTAAGGAAACTGGCCAGTCTTTGAGTATGAGAAAGAGTTTCTGCAGTTGAGTAGTTATTCCCCTGAGTTGGTTGCTACTGAGACGATAAGGTGCAAGAGGTTCCTTAAGAGTTTAAGGAAGGAGATTTAGGCCTACTTGACTACTGCCCCACCTGAATTATTTTTAGAATTGACTGCTATTGCCAAGTCACTTAAACAAGTACATGGTTTGACCTATGGCCAAATTGGTGGGTAAGAGAGCTCGAGTGGGAGAACTCAAAACTTTTCCAGTAACTCACAGTCTTTTTCCAGAAGGAATAGAAATCGTTGGAAAGAAGAAAAAGGGGCTTTAAACTGGAGTTCAGGATTAGACTATAGGTCAGAGTCTGCTGACCGTAGGAGGCCTTCATTATCTTCAGCCATGATGAGTCCAGCGGGCTTACAAAAAAAGTATGGGTGCACCAATGTATGATCAGTGTGGACATAAGCATAGAGGCGAATATTAGGGATTAGTCAGATTTTTCTTTGAGTGTGGATCTCCGGATCATTATATGAAGGATTATCCGGTCGCTGCTAACGCTATTCTAGTCCAGAATTAGAGGACCTCTTATCCAGCTCAAAGGGGTTTGGGCTTCTCTAAGAGAGGGGCGAGCTATATGTCTGGGCATCAGAGTGGGGGTACTTTCCAGTCCACTGCGAGAGTACCAACGAGATAATACCCAGTCAAGGCTCAAGAGGACTGTGAGGCCACCTATACATATATAGTATATTGACCTTGTTTTCTGTTCCTGTTGTTTCTCTTGTGGATTTAGGGTCTACCCACTCCTGCATCTGTTATGGAATATCTCAACAATAGGGTATTCCTGCCGAGGATCTTGAGATAGGAGTCGGTGTGACTAGTTATTTGGGGTATGATGTTCTGGTGGATAAGGTGTATCGAAGGTGTCCGATTGAGTTTCAAGGTTTGATCTTTTTGGCTAATCTAATGGTATTACCTTTTTAAGAGTTTGAAGCTATCTTGGGGATGTATTGGTCATTTGAGCATGATGCACATTTGAGTTGTAGAGCAAAGAGCCTTAAGCTTCGTGGTTTGGATGTGGCCAAGTTAGTAGTAAAAGGAGAGAGAAATCCTTTCCTTTCCAATGTAGTGTTGGCTTTGGAAGCAGAAAGGATGATCTAGCAAGGTTGCAAAGCCTTCTTGGCTCACATGGTTGACACAAGTGTTGAAAGTCCAACACTTGGGAGTCTTCGGACTATTAGAGACTTTGCCGATGTGTTTCTGAAAGAGTTGCCCAGAATTCTCTTAGATCATAAGCTAGAGTTTTTGATAGATGTGATGGCATATATGACTCCAGTGTCCATTGCACCGTATCACATGACACCTACGGAGTTGAGAGAGCTAAAGAATCAAATTCAAGAGTTGTTAGAAAAAGGTTTTATCTGGACAAGTATATCACTGTAGGGTACACCAGCCTTGTTTGCCAAGAAAAAAGATGGTTCAATGAGGATGTTTATTGACTATTGGAAGCTCAATAAGGTAACAGTAAAGAACCGTTATCCCTGACCAATAATAGATAATCTGTTTGACCAGTTGAGGGATGCTCATGTGTTTTCTAAGATCAACTTGAGGTCGGGTTACTATCAGTTGAAGGTGGTAGAAGATGTTCAGAAAACCATTTTCAGGATGCGGTATGGACATTATGAGTTCTTGGTAATGCCTTTTGGGCTTACCAATGCACCTGCAGCTTTTATGGACTTTATGAACTGAATCTTTCAGCTTTACCTAGATCAATTTATGGTGGTTTTCATTAATGATATCTTGGTGTATTCAAGCTCGGAGGAGGAGCACGACTATCACCTTCATGTTGTTTTGTAGACCTTGAGAGAGAGGCAGTTTTTTGCCAAGTTCAGCAAGTGTGAGTTTTGGATCTCCAAGGTAGTATTTTTAGGTCACATTGTTACAGTAGATGGGATCTGAGTCGATCCACAAAAGATTCAAGCAGTGGTGGATTGGAAACCACCTAGGAATATCACGAAAGTCCATAGTTATCTTGGGCTTGCTGGATATTATTGCCATTTGGTAAGGGCTTTTCCATTACAGCGGCGCCTATGACCAAGTTGTTGCAGAAATGAGTTCCATTTAAGTGGAACGAAAATAGACAATAGTTGAAGGTTTATCTCACGAAGGCTCCGATTTTGACTCAACTCAAGCCGAGAAAAAAATATTTTGTGTTTAGTGATGCTTTATTGAATGAGTTTGGTTGTATCCTCATGCAAGAGGGTAAGGTGGTTGCTTATGCCATAAGACAACTCAAGCCTCATGAGTGGAACTACTATACGCATGATTTGGAGTATGTCGCTGTTATCTTTGTATTGGAGATTTAGAGATATTATTTGTATGGGGAAATATGTTACATCTATACCAATTACAAGAGTTTGAAGTCCTTCTCACCCAAAAAGAGTTGAATTTAAGGCAAAGGTGATGGATTGAGTTAAAAGACTATGATTTAATCATAGAGTACCATACCGATAAGTTTAATGTGGTAGCTAATGCCTTGAGTAGGAAGTCTATGCCAGACTTGAGGGCGATGTTTGCCTGGTTGAGGATGACCAATGATGGTGGATTGTTAGCCGAGCTTCATGTAGAGCCTACCTTGGTGCAAGAAATTAAGAAGATATAAGTGTTAGACGAAGAGTTAGTGGCAAGGATTAAGATGGTTCAGAGGGGGCGAGGCACCCAAATTTGAATTAAGAGATGGTGGGATCTTGTACTTTAAATATCAGTTATGTGTTCCAGCTTTGGAGTATTTGCGAGATCGTATACTGCGGGAGGCACACCGTAGTCTGTTTGTTATGCATCCGAGGAATAATATGATGTATCAAGATCTTTGTCCTTTTTATTGGTGGCCTAGTATAATAAGAGATGTATTCGAGTTTGTGACAAGATACTTAGCTTGTCAGCAAATTAAGGCCAAGCACCAGGTTCCTTCGAGTTTGCTTCAGCCCATCTAGATTCTACAAAGGAAGTGGGATCGTGTAACCATGAATTTTATGTTAGGTTTGCCGTTGACTTAAAGAAACATGAAGCCATTTAGGTGATAGTAGATCGTTTGACCAAGTCTGCTCATTTCTTGCTTGTGCATATGGATTTTAACATTGGGAGGTTGTCACGGTTGTATATCCAAGAGATAGTATGGTTGTATGGAGTGCCATCATAAATTATATCGAATAGAGATCCGCATTTCACGATAAGGTTATGGAAGAAGATGCTTGAGGCTTTGGATACCAAGTTGTATTTTAGTACTACTTTTTACCCTCAGACCGATAGTCAATCTGAGCAAGTTATCTAGATCTTGAAGGATATGCTTCGATGTTGTATCATTGATTTCACAAAGATTTAGGAAGAGCAGCTACCGCTTGTTGAGTTTTCCTACAACAACAGTTTCCAAACAAGCATCAAGATTGCTCATTTTGAGGCCTTATACGGGCATAAGTGTTGGAAGCCCTTGTGTTGGACCGAGATCAATGAGAGAAGGATAGTAGGGTCAAATTTGATTAGACAAACTGAGAAGAAGGTTCAAATAATCAAGGAAAGATTGCAAGCGGCCTTTGATTGACATAAACCTTATGGGGACCGAAAGCGTAAGCACATTGAGTATGATCTTGGTGACAATGTGTTCCTCAAGGTGTCACCATGGAAAAGAGTAATCTGCTTTGGGCAAAAGAGCAAGTTGAGCCTGAGGTTTATTGGGCCTTATAAGATTCTTGAGAGGGTTAAACCTGTGACGTACCGACTAGCCTTACCACCGGAGATGGCGCACAACCACAATGTGTTCCATGTGTCCATGTTAAGACGATACCTTTCTAATCTTTCCCATGTTATCCCGCTTGAGAAGATTGAGATTAACACCGACTTGACCTACGAGGAAGAACTAATATGAGTTTTGTACAAAGGGGTCAAGAAGTTTCACAATAAGTGTATGCCTCTTGTTAAGATGTTGCGGATAAACCATAGAGTCGAGGAAGGTACGTAGAAAGTCGAGAAAGATTTACCCATATTTATTTCCAAAAGGTAAATTTCGTGGATAAAATTTTCTTTAAGGAGAGGAGATTTTTAATGACCCAGATTTTAGAATTTGAGGGTCGGTTTAACCTAAAGCGTGGGCTTTTTTGGGTCGAGATGTTTAGGCTTTAAAAGCCTTGTTGGGTTTGTATTTAGGGTGTTGGTTTGAGTTTTGGTGTTGGGTTGAGTTAAGAGGAGGATGAGAGGGTAATTAGATAATTATCTAATTATTTGAAGAGAGAAAGGTGAGTCCCTTTAATTCCTCTACAGAAAAGCAAGAGGAATGAGATCACCTTCTCCCCCTTGTCTTCATCCTTCCCTCATTCTCATCTTCCAACTCCCCACCCACAAGAAAGGTTGAATATTGGTATTTTAAATGTGAATCTAGCATTTGTCATTGAGAGAAGGTTAATTATCATCCAAGGATCTGCATTCCAAGGTAAATTTCATCAAGTTTGGTGGATTATGAGTTTTTTGGTGGGGGTTGAGCAAGAGAACGGGAATGAGGTTTTTTTTACTCTATTTCTTGTTGTAGAATCATACCTTTAATCCCCTTTTAATCACCCAGGAGTGTTGTAACTCGTTTTACAATATTTGATTGCAGTTAAGGAGGTTGGAGAGCACTCGAAGGATCAAAGGTTAATACACTACAAACTCCTTTGTGTTCCTGGAAATCAACAATTTGATTGCTTTGTTACTTGGGTGACGTTTTGGTTGTATGAATACATGAGACCCCTTTAATGGCTAATCCTAAGATTGACGTTAAAATGGCTTAAAAATGGTAGGAAACCATTTAAATCACTTCCCATAACTTGTAGGCATGTTTTGAGGCCTTAACTCTAGGTTTTAGGGTTTGGTGAGGTAATATTTGAACTCCAAAAATCAAATTCTAGGTTCGAGTATTGATACGGGTTGAATGTGTATCAGTATCCCGTGTTAAAATTGATGAAATCAAGCCAAATTGTAAGGGCGTATCGGTACGCCTAAGAGTGTATCGATATCTTCCTATTCCATCAAATTTCAGTAGCCAAAATAGGTATCGATAAGCTTGAGAGTGTATCGGTATAGCTGGGGTATCGATACATGGACCCGTGTATTGGTACGAGGTTTTGGTTAAACCTCTTTAGAAGACAAAATGAGTATCAATACGCGTATGTGGTTATTTTCACCCATATGAGCGTATCGGTACTCTTAAGTGGGCATTAGTACTCGCTGGACAATCTACTCGAAAATTTTGTTTTGAGTTCGAGGGACCTATAATTCGAGGACTAAGTCCTAATGGGCTTTTAAAGTGATAAAATGAATAGTAAAATTGAGATTTAAACCTCATAGGCGAGCTTTATGAGTAAATAACTTATTTAAACCTTGGGTGACTTGTTATGTTGTAATAATAAGGATCCTTGGTGGATCGACTGATTGTTGTATGCCACGTAAGTGAATGCGTATGGTTGTGTTACCCTGTTTGATGGGATCCAGATACCCAGTGAGAGAAAGAGCGAGTTGTAACATCATGGTTGAAGATTTTCGAATTTAGGATCCCGATGCTGTGTGGATGCGGGCCTCGTTTGAAGATGCTTGATGAGAGATCCCGAGTATGGGTGTAGGATCCCGATGCTATGTGGGCGCGGGCTCACCCTTATGAGTGTATGATCCTGATGTTGTATGATCACGGGCCTCACTCGGAGTGTACGATCCCGATGTTGTCTGGACATGAGCCTCACTCATATAGATATGTATAATGTGGTTAAAGGCTTATGCTATGAGAAACCCTGTTTACTTGTTATTGCTATATTTTTAGGTAGTTTGAGGTAGCGCCACATTTTGCATGATGTTTTTGCCATGTTATCATCTTAGTTACATGCTCATATTTATGGTTTGCATGAAGCATAATGAGTGGAAATGTATCCACTAAGCTTCGTTAGCTCAACGTTAAGAATTGTTGTTTTCGTTCGCAAGTTAGTAGGTTGACGTGCATCGTTGGAGCACCATCGGAGTAAGACCTCAACATCGACTTGTGTCCGAGTACAATACTTAGATTATTTGGGCTATGTATTCGTAGGACCCTATATTGTATCGTAACTCTTATTTTGAATTTTAAATTATGAGTCGAATGCTTTTAATTATGTATTTTAAATGGAGCTCCCAGGTAACGGTTTAACTATTTGCTCATTCAAATATTTGAACTTAATGGATTTTATGAAATGAATGTGTTTGGGCTAAATCTAGTGGCAAAATTTTATGGTTTTTGCTTGGGCTTGAAGCCTAATTGTGACATCTGGGTCGGGGTGTTACTGGGTTCCCGCAAAATCAGGTAATTGGGTACTCGAATATAAAAATATGTATTTTTAAATATAAAAATATTTTATTAGTTTAATATAAAATATAAAATATGTGTTTATTAGTTTAATATAAAATATATATTTATTAAATATAAAATATAAAAAATTAAGATTTTTATCAGTTTAATATATATATTAAATATAAAAATATATTAATTTAAAATATATCTGAGTTCTCGAGTAACCGGATACCTAAAAATTTTGAATTTTGTGACCCGGGCTCAACTCGAGAGTTGAAAAAAATTCATAAAATTACCTAGATTTTTTAGTCGGGTCGGCGGTCAACCGAGTAGGGTATTTTTGAACACCCCTACTTATGAGAGTTATTTAGGGTGGTTTATTACCAATTTTACACATTATCAACATCAATACCGAGTTATACCATTTTAAAGTCTTATCTACCCAAAATACACCCAAACAACCATAACCATCAAGTCTAGCAACCCTAAACCATAAAATCAATCAAGATAATTAATTTATGATCTTCAAGAAGCATAGGAGTCAGTGATGTATTGACCTTTAGCAAGAATTTTCGGATTTAAGCTTTCAAGCAAAACCTTTCAACTTTCTATCTTGACCCAAACTTGATGAAACCCCCAAATCAACTCCTCTTGCCATACCAACATGAAAACGAAGCAATACTTGAGATAACAGCTAGGGGTACGCTTAGCTACGAATTTTTAACATCAAAAGAAAACTTCAAAAACCCATAAAGCTCCAAGCTTTCTAAAAACCCAAAAAGTCTCCTACCTCTTCTCCAAAAGAATTTGTTCTCTTTAAAAAACTCTTCAAATGTAAATCAACATACTTAACTCTTGAATCTTGGATGATAGAAATAATTTAGAAAGTTGGCTCCTTTAATCAAAATGTTTATGGGTTTCTTGGAGAGAAAAAGATGGGAGGAGAAGAAAGAGAATGAGGAAAGTGATGATATCATTCAAACTCTTTTTTATCCCCTTAAACCCCATGTGAAGACAACACTCCTTAAAAGATGTCAACCTTTAATTTAAATTTGGTCTTATAAAAATATAAACTCTCAAGTCCTCATCCATGCCACAAGATTTAATCCTCAACTATTAAAGTTCAAACTTGGCCCAAGGTACCTCATCAATTACGAGGGTCTATAACCCAGGTCAATGCTCATCCGTTGACTCGAAAATTCGGGTTATTACATTGTTCCTTTTTTATTTCACTATTTATTCTCTACACTAAAAAAGTAAGTTTAGAGTTTAGGATTATAGTTTAAGATTAGGGTTTAAAAGTAGGAGGTAGACTTTATTTTTTTATATAGTTTAAAGTTTAAGATTTGGAAATTAAAATTCAAGGTTAGGTCTTAGGATTTAGATTTGTAACGTTGGAGCATGGATAAGAACACCAAAAAGGCAGAGTGTTTTAGTTAGACCTAGCAAACTGACCCGAATCGAGACCCGATGTTGACCCAAACTTAATGATCCAAACTTGATCCGGAACCCGAAATAAACTGAACCGAAATTGACCCAAAATTTTTGTTGAACCGAAATGGAGCCGAACCAATTTTAACCGAACTGAATGGACCCGAATCGATCTCACCCGAACCGAAGGCTACCCGAATTGAAAGCTGAACCGAATATCGACCCGATAATTAAGGTAAAATAAATGAATTTTTTTACTGTTGTCTATTTTTAACAATATGATAAATAGTAAAATGAAGTATGTTTTATTATCTTTTTGCAATATACTTTGGGAGAGACCGTTGCTATTCTCAAAGTTGTGGTATAATAACATTTTATGTCATTTTAAGTTTAAATATTAGTCAAATAAGATTTTTGTCCCTACTAATTTTTAAATTTAGAAGTTTAATAGACTATTTTCTCTCCCAATATTTAATCTTAACTTCATCTTTGTCGGTGTGCATTTTTTGGTTGCTACATTTATAAAGATTAAAAAAAGTGAAACAATTTGTTGAAAAGGGTGTGCATTTTTGTCCCTACTAATTTTTAAATTTAGAAATTTAATAAAAAATTTTATCATCTTTTTGTATTTTTTAATCGATACAAGTGATAAGTATTGGCTCAAATACAGGTGATAAGATTTCATTTCAAATACAGATGGTAAGTATTGATAACAAACAGGAACAAAAAATCAATAGATCTCTAAAAGCTGTCTGTTTCAAAAAGTTTGCTGTCTTTCACTCGGTTCAAATACTATGTAACGTTACCAGTTATGCAGGTGAGTCGCAACATATAACAGCTCGCAAAATATTTTTAAAAGAAAATTCAAAAAGGAAGGGGAAAATAGAGGAAAAGCCAAAGGTATGCAAAATGGATGAAGAAAAAAATATATGGAAAAGAAGACATACCTATAAATAAAATCTGAAGTTCTGAATGCGTTGGAGTACAAGTTTTTTGCCTGCGCCGGCCTGTTTGATTGGTGACGACGTCTTTATGGACTGTAGTGAAGCTCAAGCTAGGAAGAGAGTGTATTTCGAATTGGGAATTTAGGTTATAGGAGAAAAAGAACTGAAGAAAGTAAGGAAATTTAGGGGGTTAAGGTTACTTAAAACGTGTATAATTACAAAAAAAATACTTAAACGTGTATACAATCTAGAAGAGACTGGGTGACGTGATTTTGTGTGTTGATTAGTTTGGGTCCGGGTCGAGTTAATTTTAAAAATTATTAAAATATAATTATAAAAATTACAAATAAATATGAGTTAATTTTGGATAAAAATATTATTTCATGGACTAAAGTGAAAAAAATAAAACATATGACCCCTAAAAAAGATTTGTAGGGGCTTAATTAACACTAAACTCCTAAACCATAAATTTTATCCTTAAACCCTAAAATAGTCACATAAACCTATAACCCCTAAAAAGTATCATCACATAACACATATGAAGTATTCACGTATGAATATAGACTATAGACCATAGAGGCATATACTATATAGTAAAGACTATAGTAATAAATTAATAATAATATCATCATGTATGATATATTATATATAGATTTATAGATTATAGACTATATAATGCTTGAAATTAATCTCATACACTAAGCTAAACCCTAAACTTTAAACCATACAAATCAATCTCATAAACCAATAACCATAAACTACACCATAAATCCTAACTCATTAATACTAAGCCCTAAATCCTAAACAATAAACCTTAAGCCATAAAAATTAATCTCTTGAACCAATAACCCTAGACTACACCATAAGCCCTAAACCATTAACACTAAGCCCTAAAAAACCTAAATCGTGAACCTTAAGCCATATAAATTAATCTCATAAACCAATAACACTAAACTACAGCATAAGCCCTAAACCATTAACACTAAGGCCTAAACCTAAACCAAAATTAGGGACCATTTTCACAATTTTACCATAAAATATAGCCTAAAACCGAAATTTGAGACCAATTTGACAATTGAAAGTGGATAAATTTGAGAGCCTAGTGACCAATTTCACAATTTCATCATAAATTATAGCATAAAACCGAAATTGGAGACTAATTTGACAATTTGGAAGTGGAGAAATTTGAGAGACCAATGACCAATTTCACAATTTTACCACAGAAATAAATAAGGGTTAATTTCGTCTAAAAATTAAATCTTAGGAACTAAAATGATAAAAAATATCAATATATTAAAATTATTAGACTAAATTAAAAAATTTAGTCAATTTCGACTAAAAGTAAATTTTTAGAGACTAAATACCATTGTGGGGGATGAGATTGCTATATCTGAAGTCCAAACCGTAGGGTACTTATGACTAAATTAAATTAAACTAAAACTTAAAAGTAAATATTAGGACTAAAATGTAATATTTTAAATGCAGCAGGACCTAACGAGTAATTGATCTCTAACCTAAAAAATGAGCGGTTTATTTCCTTCCAAAATTTTGTCTTTTCCCCCTTTTTTACCAATTGTTTTTTCCTTTTTAATTAAAATGAAAGGGTGCACGTGCATTTGGAGGAAAAGAAAGAACCCGTGTTATCCTTTAGCTTATGGGCGATTAATTGTTTACCCTTCCAACTTTACATGTTTTTTATTTAAGTCCCGAATTTTTACTTTTACGTTTTAGTTTAATTCAATTGATTCCCAATTTATATTAATTTAATTAAAATTCCACATTTAAATTTTAAAATTATTTTAATTATGTTCGTGATTTATGCTTCTAGATTTTAGTTTAGCTCAATTAGATCCTAAGTTTAATAAGTTTAATCAATTCAAACATTATTATTATTATTACTATTATTATTTTAACATATAATAAACTTTGATTTAATATAATTATAAAAAATTTTGATATGGATGTAAACATGTAACTGTACACATGAAAGTTGAAACTTTAATTCAGTTCAATTGTACACATGAAGCTTTGATTTAAATATTTAATCAAATTCAAATGCATAAATTAGCAAGTTGAATAGGAATTAATCTCATAAACCAATAACCCAAAATAAACCATAAACCATTAATACTAAACCCATAACCATAAACCCAACTCAAACCGAATTGACCCAAAATTTCAAAGGTTGACCTGACCTAAAATCGACCTGATTTTGACCCGAACTGAAAGCGACCGATCTGATATTGACCCGACCCAAAAATAACAGATCCGATTTTAACTCGATTCAAAACCCGAACTAGACCCGACTTATCATAGACCCGAACTAAATTCAAAGCAGACCCGAACTGACCCGAACCAAATGTAAACTAATTCCAGACAGACCCGAAACGACCCGAACTGAAATCGACCCGAACGACCCGATTGCCACCTCTAGTTTTAGTTCCTCCATGTCACCTACAATGTGAACCGTTACAGCCATTATAACGATCACAAAACCCATTTCCCCATTAGTTTCACAAAAACCTTATAAACCAATCAAAAACTGAAAATCTCATATTTGTTTTTCTTGAAATTTTGTAACGCTTTCATTGTTGAAATGCATTTGAATTCAGTTCAGGTGGCTCCCCAAGGATTTGGGCTGGCTTGGTTTCTTAAAAGTGGGGGATTTTTTGTTGTTGTGCCGTTTTTTAACTAATGAAGTTACATGCTTCTTTTTTTCCTTCTTTTTTAAAGTTTGATGAAACAGGTGAATTTGCATTGTCAGTAAAGAAGATGATTGTAACGCCCTAAATTTGGGCCTATATGTTAGCTAGATCGATTAGACTATTTAGGGGAATCAGATTAGGCGATTCAAGCTGGTTTCGGGAATCAATTCTTAATAAATGGTTTTTGGTTAAAAAAATGGAAAAATATTAGAAAATGTTTAATTAATATTCTAAGGGTTTTGGAAAACTCAATTTGAAGAAATAAAATCGTATAAATCGTAAAAGGGTCAAAACTTAGAATCATTAAAGAGCTAATTTACCAAAGTTTTTAACCAGATTTTCCCTTAATTTAGGCTATTTTAAAATGATTTTTAAAAAGTTATTAAATAAAAATAAAAGAGATTTGATTAAAAGGATTTTAATAACCAATTTTATTTTCTTACGTAACTACTTTTGCTCTCAACTTTTTCAGCAACCAAACTATCAATTTTACTCCAAAATTCTTAAGAAGCATTCCTTTTAGATTTCCTTTTGATTTCCTAATTGATTCCTTTGATTTCTACATCAAACTCTATTTGTTTTCTTGGAGATTTCACTCAAATCTTGACAATTAAGGGAGAAATCAACAATTAGAGGTGATTTTCATTTCTCTCCTCTAATTAAAGGTTCTTTATTGAAATTCTCAAGTTCTTGATCCTTTACAAGTGATTTTTGTTATATTTTTATGATTAAATCATGATTATAATGTTTAATTGAGTTTTGATGAGAAATTTGATGAATCTTGATATGGATCTGGTTTTGTGTTGATTCTAATTGATTTAGATCATTTATAAGATGTGTTTTAATGTTATGAGAAGACATTAATAAAAGGAATCCGAAACTACGTGAATTGTTAAATTTCTAGTTTGTAAATAGTTAGATTTTTGAGGTGATCTTGGTGTTGTAAGGTTACTGGAGGTATAAGGTTATTATATTATTGATTTTGGATGTTAATTGATGATGTTAAGATGTTAAAATAGTTAGGTTTTGGCTGGGATTTGTCTAGGTTGAGTTTGGTGATGTTTTCAAATGTTTTAAGGAAACGATTGATGGTTTTTAGTGAGGCGAAGTTGAGGAGATGTGTTGATGTGTTTAGAAATGCATAAAAATGCATTAATCCTATGCTTTTGTGTGGGTAAAACAGGGGGAACGGATCCTTCATCCTTTGGAAAGGTTTTAGAGGCTTTGGAAGCTTCATTTCTCATCGGCTAGTGGAGCGTTGTGTTGTCGGTGAGTGGAGACGTGGTTTACTGCTTTTAAAAGGTTTGAAGATGATTTTTGGGAGTTTAGATTAAGTTTGAAACACTTATCTAAGCTCGGAAGTAAGTATTGGTTGATCTTGCTCTCGTTTTTGGTTTTGAAAAATACAATCTCATGCACATGTTTATTGGTTTTGATTACTTAAGGTTATATGCATGTTTTGGAAATGAAAGAGACTGCAAAAAATCATATATGTTGATTATTGAGTATGGCAAATGGTTTATGAAAAGACTTTTGAGAATACTAGAATACATGGTTTAATGTATTAAATTTGGTTTGATTCGATGCATATGTAAAACAGTGAGGTAATGTGATTTTAAAAAGTATATTGGCAAATGGCTGAGATTAAAAGTTATCGGATATAGTTGGCTAGCCATAGGGTTTAAAGTGCACTATAATAAGTCACCTCATATGTGTCGAGAGGTCAAGAGTGTGCCATGCTCCACCATGAGAACCGCAACGGTCGAGGGGTCAAGAGTGTGTCAATTCTCCCACTGGTGGATTTATACATCATAACTGTTAAGGGCTGCTCTGATTCGAGGATGTATGTAAAGTGGTCGAAGGAACCAATTGGGAAATCCGTATATATGATATGTTTTTATAAATAGATTAAAATGGTTTTTGGGTCACTTGAATGCCAATATATGATATAACGTATCATGAGAAATAATTTATAATTTGTATAATATAGTTTATACATGATATGCTCTTTAACTTGCTATTTTGAGGTTTTAGCATGAGAAAGCTTAAATTGAGGTTTATGCTAGAGATCCATGATAAATGTGTTGCAATTGTTTAAAAGTGCATATTTGTAAAGATTATGGAAGCATGAGATGTTTTGGCATGAGCTTAAATACTTATTTGGAAACAAAATGGTTTTAAATGCATTGATGAGTGTTTTTGAGATTCCCTCACTAAGCTTATAAGCTTACTTGTTTTTCATCAATGTAAAGAAGTAAGCATTTTTGGAAAGTGATCAAGCAAGAGGCAAACCATGGGCAAAGCAATTTCAAGTATGGTTTTATAAATACTATGTAGTAATATGAGGCAATGTGACCAAGTTGTAATTGGGAGGGTTGTTTTGGTTACTCTCTGGTTTGGACAAGTTACATTTGATGTTTTAGACTTGTATGATGCTTTATAACTTGCTTTGAGGGTTGGGATGTGATTTGCATGCTTGGGTAGAGATCATGCCTATAGGATCTTTGTTTGGCCTTCCTCTGATACGAATGATCCTTTACCATGTCTATTTGATTGTGGAAATGTTGCTAGACTTGTTATATGATTTTGGATAATGTTTGAGGCATGTTAGATTGAGCCACAGTGTCATATGTTCGACTAAGAGGTCAATACAGGCTAGTTCGTACGGTACGGGTCCTCAGAGATCAGTACGCGGGTCTTGTCTCAGCTCAAATCTGTGCAAAATTGCACAGGCGTATCGGTACGCCTACCACCGTATCGATACACATAGTTGGAAATTAACATTGGTGTCGGTACACGGGCAATCGTATCGATACGCTCTTTAGTCACTGGAATTCTGTAATACCCCAAAAATTTTACTAAGTTATATACAAGCCATTTAGTACTAGGGTTTTGGCATAAGGCTAATTTAGTGACTAAAATGAAAACAGATAAAAGTTAGTGACCAAAATGAAAAGTTGGTAAAAGTTCAGGGACCCAAGTGTAAATTTTCCAAAGATGATTTTTATTCAGTATAAGGATAAATTCGATCAGAATAAGGATTTTGGTAATTGTTTTAGAGGTTAGAATGCAGTAGAAAATATAAAATTTTGATCCAATAAAATTGTTAAGCGTGCTCAGATTAGAGAAAAGTTTTGGGTGACCTTTTAGGAAGTGTCACATAACAGTATTTTGATTTGTAAAAAGGACTCAGAAGAAGTGAGAAAGATTAGTATAAATGCTTAATGAAGGGTTTTCAAGAAAGATGCTACTCGATAGAGATTTCGGGTAATTATCGGTATTTTCAATCGAGTCAAATTTCTAAGTTTGACTTTATTAAATGAGAATTTTATATGAAAATATAAATTTATTTATGGAATTAGGGAAATATATGATTCCCGGATTAGAGTTGATAGTTCGATAAAGGAAAAATCGTAGAAGGTGAAAATCAGGAAATTAGATCGAACAAAAATCATAAATAATATTTTATGGTTGTTTAATGATGATGACCAGTTGTATGGGAACTAATCTAGTTCAAAAGTAATGGGATGGTATAAATTTGAATTAGATGTAATTTTTATTTAGTTAAGGGGGCAAATTTGGAAAAGGTGAAAAATGAATAAAAAATTCATTTTTATCTTTACAAGTGGCAAATTATTATTAAATATGGATAAATATAATAGTAAAAAAGATGAACAATTTGTTCATCTTCTCCATGCTATTTTTGAAACTAAGAGGGAAAGGAAGAAAAAAATTCTAGCTCAAATTCAAGGCAATCAAGCAAGAATTCAAGCAAGGTTCTTTGAGGTAAAGTGACCTACTCTTCATTCTCTGAATTTTGATAGTAAAATTGCATGGAATTATAAAGTTTTAGATTAGGGTTTGAAGAGAGAGAATTAGGGTTTCATGGAAAATTTATGGAATTCATGTAGTAGATGATGAATTAAGCTTAGTTGTGATGAAAAGAAGCTAGGAGTCAAGTTAATTTCATGTTGGAAGTTATAAACCCTAATTTTGAATTTAGGGTTTTGTTAGGGTTTTAAGAATTAAGGATGAAAATGGTTAGATTATGATGTTTGAAGCATTATATTGATGATGGAAGTTCAATTTTGATGTTGGAGGGTCAAATTCCCTTTAGGGGTTAATTCGAAAATTTGAAGAAAATTTGGGACTAAATTGTCAAAATTTAATTGATGATGGAAGTGAATAGAAAATTATGTTTCAAGCTTGAATTGACAATTTGGGACCAAATTATATATTTTAGAAATGTTGAGGACCATTTCAGCATTTCCAAGAAATTAAGGACTAATTGGTCAAAAATTATTTTGGTGATGAAAATAGTGGAATTGTGATATTAGAAGCTTATTTTAGCATTTTGGGACCAAATTAAATATTTGAAAAAAGTTTAGGGACCTATTCGACTATTTGAAGAAATAAGGGTATGGTTTTGGAAATTTTGTTTTGAAGGGGGACTGATCTGTAAACTGTTGAAATTATGATCAAATTAGCTTGAATTGATGAAAAAGTACCACTTTGGCAAGAATGAGAAAGTAAGGGATTAAAATAGAAGAATTGGAAATTAAGGCATGAATAGTTGTCAAATGTTCGAAATGGTCACTAAGGACCCAAAATAAGATATATGGAAAACATTAGTATTTTATTTGCAATGTTAGACTTGAATTAAGTAAGTGTATAGTAATAAGTACATTCGATTGATTTCTACAATTGCAAGAAATACCGGGGAAGGTACAAGTATTCAAGGAAATGAAAAGATTAATGAGTAAGCTTAGTGAGGCATACTATTCATGGCCCAGGTGAGTGCATTCTACTTACTCTATTTATGAAATGAGAAAGACTGGTGATAAGTCATTCTCGATTATTGAAAGAAAATGATTTGAATTTTATTAAATGATTTTGAAATGCTTTATGAATGATTTTTGGGTATGAACTGTCCAATGCATATTTTTACATGTTGAAGTGATTATCTTGATCCATTGATATTATCAAAATTAATGAAATGTTCATAGTAGTAATTATTTGAAAGCCCATTGTATAATTATTGAGAGTCTTGGTATATTGACATGCCAAAGAGGTGGAGTATAATAATATGATATTACTGTCAAGTACATTAATGAGACAGTGAGCTATGTTCTACGACTATGACCTATTGGTTAATATTGCTGTTAAGTTACGGCAGTGATATGGTGAGTTGTGTTCTACAACCATGACCTATTATTATTATTGATGCCGTTAAGTTACGGTAGTGTTTACAGTGTTACATTGACATTGATTCATTGGTATTGATACATTGATATAAATACATTGATACATTGTTTTATTAATGGCACTACTAAATAGTTGTTGTCGGGCACATGTGCATACTCATCATTGACTCGCATACCATGTATTCTCATCCATAGTACATTGGGCTATACTGAAATTGAAAGTACAATGGATCATATTGATATAATATGTAGTGTACATATATATAAATATTGAGATTTTTACAGGTTACGATAAAGGGGAATGGACTTGATAAGTCAGTCTTTATGATTTTCAAATCCTTTTGATAGTTATTTTGCACTCTATTTATTTCCATTATTACTTTGCAAAGAAATTTTTTTAATTATTTTACATTGCCTCACTAAGTTATACTTACCGTGTGATTGTTTCACACGTAGGAAAAGAGAAGCGTTGGGAGTAAGGAGCATTAGCGAACATCATCTATCAAAAACAGGTACATCAGTATCAGTAATACAATTTTTATGTTGTTTGATATTTACTAGTTGGCATGTGTAGTAAAATGTGAAGCCTGCTCTGATATGAATCGTATTTTATTCAGAATCTGAATGATTTTAAATTAGGCAGTTTTCAGCCAGCTTTATTATTTATATGCTAATGGATCAAACTGTTAAGTTGCTGCCTGAATCTAGGTTCAAAATTGAGTGTGAAATTATTAAGTTTAAATTTTATGCGATTAACTATTTTACAGTCAAAGATAAGATTTTTTTAATATTAAAGATTTATTTTACAAGTATCATGTGACGTCCCTAACTCTTATTCAGTGATGAATACGGGAAAGGGGTGTTACATTTAATGGTATCAGAGCTATAGGTTTAGCTGATTCTAGGCTTAAATAGAAGTGATTTTTATGTTAAAAAAGTCTATACATGCCACTAGGATATCAATATTACTGATATGATGTTTATATGATTTGATTTATGTCGCTCCTTACTAATATGAAATGAGATAAGTTATAATTGATATTTGAATCAAGAAGATTGAGATGAACTAGTAAATAGGAGGTTCTAGAAAGAACCATAGTGGTAATAATAAGGTTAACCATAACCCTTTGGATTAATCAGAACAAGAAAGAACATTGGCTCAATAGTGAGATTTGGGAAAATCCTAAATTTCTTAGTGAAGGTGGTCTGATGGCTGCTGACTTATGGTTTAATGATGTTAAAATTATAAGGGAAGAGCTAAATTGTTCCAATATGGAAAAGTTAGAAGGAATTGTATCCCTGTTAAGAGGACATGTTCTAATACGGTGGACAAGTATCAGATAGAGGATACCTGCAACTGAAGTGACATGGGTATTCTTCCAAGAAGCATTCAAGGCGAAGTACATATTGGTGATCAATATAAGAATAGAATTTATATAAAATTTGATAAGTTGCCATGATTACCTCCGAATCGAGAGGTAGAATTTATAATAGAGGTGTTACCGGGTAGTGCACCCATATCGATGGCCCTGTATAGAATGGCGCCAGCTGAGCTTCAAGAATTAAATGGTGCAGTTGTGTTTTCTAAAATTAATCTTCGATCTGGATATTATCAATTGAAGATTAAGGAAGAAGACATTCCAAAGACAGCTTTCTGAACTCGGTATGGGCACTACGAGTTTGTAGTGATGTCGTTTGGATTAACCAATGCCCCTGCAGCATTCATGGATCCGATGAATCGAATATTTCAGCCATATTTGGATCAATTTGTGGTGGTATTTATTGATGATATTTTAGTCTATTCAAAGGCGAAAGAGGAACATGATGCTCATCTTCGTGTTGTTCTTCAGATCCTCCAAGAAAAAAAACTATATGCTAAGTTATCGAAATGTGAGTTTTGGTTAAAGGAATTTACTTTTCTCGGTCATGTAGTTTCCGCAGAGGGAATAAGAGTAGATCCCAAGAAAGTACAAGCCATAGTGGAATGGAAAGCTCCGAAGAATGTTCTTGAGGTTCGAAGTTTCTTGGGACTAGCTGGTTATTATCGAAGATTTGTAAAGAATTTCTCGATGATTGCCTCCCCGCTAACTAAGCTGTTAAGAAAGGATGTGCCATTTGTTTGGACGGATAAGTGTCAAGAAAGCTTTGAAACGTTAAATAGGATTTTAACTGAAGCTCCGATATTGGTGCAGCCAGAATTGGGTAAAAAATTTGTGGTGTATAGTGATGTTTCTCATAATGGCTTGGGATGCGTACTCATGTAAGAAGGAAAGGTAGTGGCTTATGCATCCAGACAGCTTAAGACGCATAAGAGGAATTATCCCACCCATGATTTAGAGTTGGCAGCGGTTGTTTTTTCTTTAAAGATATGGCGTCATTATCTATATGGAGAACAATGTTATATCTATACAGATCATAAAAGTTTAAAGTACCTGCTAACTCAAAAGGAGTTAAATTTGAGGTAGAGAAGGTGGATTGAGCTCCTAAAAGATTATGATGTGGTTATTGACTACCATCCAGGAAAAACGAACGTGGTAGCGGATGCCCTCAATCAAAAGACCTTTGCTGCCTTGAGAGCTATAAATGTGAGGCTAGCATTGAAAGAAAATGGTGCTTCAATTGCTGAATTAAGTTTAAGGCCTGCTTTAGTAGATCGGATAAAGGAGCTTCAGAAAAGAGATATGGAATGTTTGTCAAGATTCAAACAAGTCGAAAATGGTGAGACCAAAGAATTCGAAGTTAAGTCTGATGGATGTTTATATTATCGAGGGAGAATTGTTATTCCTGAAGATGAAGAGTTAAAGAGAGAACTTCTTTTTGAAGCACATTATAGTCCTTTGACTATGCATCTATGTGGAAACAAGATTTATCAAGATCTAAAGAGGACATGTACGAATACGGTGGACAAGAATAAGATAGAGGATACCTGCAACTGAAGCGACATGGGTATTCTTCCAATAAGCATTCAAGGCGAAATACATATTGGTGATCAATATAGGAATAGAATTTATAGAAAATTTGATAAGTAGCCATGATTACCTCCAAATCGAGAGGTAGAATTTATAATAGAGGTGTTACCGGGTAATGCACCCATATCGATGGCCCCGTATAGAATGGCGTCAGCTGAGCTTCAAGAATTAAAGGGTGCAGCTGTGTTTTCAAAAATTGATCTTCGATCCGGATATCATCAATTGAAGATTAAGGAAGAAGACATTCCAAAGACAGCTTTTCGAACTCTGTATGGGCACTACGAGTTTGTAGTGATGCCGTTCGGATTAACTAATGCCCCTGCATCATTCATGGATCTGATGAATGGAATATTTTAGCCATATTTGGATCAGTTTGTGGTGGTATTTATTGATGATATTTTAGTCTATTCAAAGACAAAAGAGGAACACGATGCTCATCTTCGTGTTGTTCTTTAGATCCTCCGAGAAAAGAAACTATATGCTAAGTTATCGAAATGTGAGTTTTGGTTAAAGGAATTTACTTTTCTCGGTCATGTAGTTTTCGCAGAGGGAATAAAAGTAGATCCCAAGAAAGTACAAGCCATAGTGGAATGGAAAGCTCCGAAGAATATTCCTGAGGTTCGAAGTTTCTTGGGACTGGCTGGTTATTATCGAAGATTTGTAAAGAATTTCTCGATGATTGCCTCCCCGCTAACTAAGCTGTTAAGAAAGGACGTGTCATTTGTTTGGAAGTGTCAAGAAAGATTTGAAATGTTAAAGAGGACTTTAACTGAAGCTCCAATATTGGTGTAGCTAGAATCGGGTAAAAATTTTGCGGTGTATAGTGATGCTTCCCATAATGGCTTGGGATGCGTACTCATGCAAGAAGGAAAGGTAGTGGCTTATGCATCCAAACATCTTAAGACGCATGAGAGGAATTATCCCACCCATGATTTAGAGTTGGCAGCGGTTGTTTTTGCTTCAAAGATATGGCATCATTATCTATATGGGGAACGATGCTATATCTATACAGATCATAAAAGTTTAAAGTACCTGCTAACTCAAAAGGAGTTAAATTTGAGGTAGAGAAGGTGGATTGAGCTCCTAAAAGATTATGATGTGGTTATTGACTACCATCCAAGAAAAGAGAACGTGGTAGCGGATGCCCTCAGTAGAAAGACCTTTGCTGCCTTGAGAGCTATAAATGTGAGGCTAGCATTGAAAGAAAATGGTGTTTCGATTGCTGAATTAAGTTTAAGGTCTGCTTTGTAGATCGGATAAAGAAGCTTTAGAAAAGAGATATGGAATGTTTGTCAAGATTCAAACAAGACGAAAATGGCGAGTCCAAAGATTTCGAAGTTTGAAGCATATGTATGTTTATATTATCGAGGGAGAATTGTTATTCCTAAAGATGAAGAGTTAAAGAGAGAACTTCTTTTTGAAGCACATTATAGTCCTTTGACTATACATCTAGGTGGAAACAAGATGTATCAAGATCTAAAAAGTCGATATTGGTGGCCGAGAATGAAAAGAACTATAACTGAGTTTGTTTCGAAGTGCCTGACATGTCAACAAGTGAAAACAGAGCATCAGGTGCCTTTTGGTTTATTGCAGCCAATTTTCATTCCTCAATGGAAGTGGGAACGAGTAACCATGGATTTTGTGATAGGGCTAACTTTGACTCCAAGCAAGAAAGATTCAATCTGGGTAATCGTTGATAGATTGACTAATTCAGCACATTTCATTCCTGTCCGAACTGATTTCTCTATGGACAAATATGTGAAGTTGTATATTAAGGAAATAGTTCGGTTTCATGGAGTACCAGTCTCGATTGTCTCTGATAGAGATCCAAGGTTTACTTCCAGATTCTGAAAATCTTTACATAAGGCTCTGGGTACTCGACTTAATTTTAGCACAACCTTTCATCCTCAAATAGATGGACAATCAGAGTGAACTATTCAAATTTTGGAAGACATGTTAAGAGCATGTGTGATTGAATTCAAAGGATCGTGGGAGAAGTACTTGCCATTAGCGGAATTTTCTTATAATTACAACTATCAAGCAAGTATCAAGATGACACCTTATGAAGCCTTATATGGAAGAAAATGCATGACTCCTTTGAATTGGTACGAGTTAAAAAGATCGAGACATAATTGGTCCGGTGGCTTATCAACTTGCTTTACCTCCGAAAATGGATAAGGTTTAATGTATTTCACGTATCGATGCTCAGAAAGTATCGATCAGATCCTTCCCACATCATTACTCCAGAGGAAATATAGATTCAACCAGATTTAACATATGAAAATGAACCGATCTGAAACTTAGCATATGATGTCAAGGAATTAAGGAACAAGATAATTCCACTTATTAAGGTTCTTTGACGAAATAACAAAGTGGAGGAAGCAACGTGGGAAAGAGAGAAAGATATAAAAGAACCGTTTCCTCATATGTTCAAATTAGGTACATTATGAAAATTCGAGGACGAATTTTATTTTAAGGGGGTGGAATTGTAATACCCCGAAAATTTTACTAAGTTATATAAGGGTCATTTTAGTACTAGGGTTTTGGCATAAGGCTAACTTAGTGACTAAAATAACAAAAGATAAAAGTTAGTGACCAAAATGAAAAGTTGATAAAAGTTCAGGGACCTAAGTGTAAATTTTTCCAAAGATGATTTTTATTCAGTATAAGGATAAATTCGATCAGAATAAGGATTTTGGTAATTGTTTTGGAGGTTAGAATGCAATAGAAAATATAAAATTTTGATCGAATAAAATTGTTAAGCGTGTTCAAATTAGAGAAAAGTTTTGGGTGACCTTTTAGGAAGTGTCACATAACAGTATTTTGGTTTGTAAAAAGGACTCAAAAGAAGTGGGAAAGATTAGTATAAATGCTTAATGAAGGATTTTCAAGAAAGATGCTACCCGATAGAGATTTCAGGTAATTATCGGTATTTTTGGATCGAGTCAAATTTCTAAGTTTGACTTTATTAAATGATGATTTTATATGAAAATATGAATTTATTCATGGAATTAGGGAAATATATGATTCCCGGATTAGAGTTGATAATTCGATAAAGGAAAATCGTAGAAGGTGAAAATCGAGAAATTAGATCGAACAAAAATCATAAATAATATTTTATGATTGTTTATTGATGATGACCAGTTGTATGGGAACTAATCTAGTTCAAAAGTAATGGGATGTCATAAATTTGAATTAGATGTAATTTTTATTTAGTTAAAGGTGCAAATTTGGAAAAGGTGAAAAATGAATAAAAAAATTCATTTTTATCTTTACAAGTGGCAAATTATTATTAAATATGGATAAATATAATAGTAAAAAAGATGAACAATTTGTTCATCTTCTCCATGCTATTTTCGAAACTAAGAGGAAAATGAAGAAAAAAAATTCTAACTCAAATTCAAGGCAATCAAGCAAGAATTCAAGCAAGGTTCTTTGAGTTAAATTGACCTACTCTTCATTCTCTACATTTTGATAATAAATTTGTATGGAATTATGAAGTTTTAGATTAGGATTTGAAGAGAGAGAATTAGGGTTACATGGAAAATTTATGGAATTCATGTAGTAGATGATGAATTAAGCTTAGTTATGATGAAAAAAAGCTTGAAGTCAAGTTAATTTCATGTTGGAAGTTATAAACCCTAATTTTGAATTTAGGGTTTTATTAGGGTTTTGAGAATTGAGGATGAAAATGGTTAGATTATGATGTTTGAAGCATTATATTGATGATGGAAGTTCAATTTTGATGTTGGAGGGTCAAATTCCCTTTAGGGGTCAATTCGAAAATTTGAAGAAAATTTGGGACTAAATTGTCAAAATTTAATTGATGATGGAAATGAATAGAAAATTATGTTTCAAGCTTGAATTGACAATTTGGGACCAAATTATATATTTTAGAAATGTTGAGGACCATTTCAGCATTTCCAAGAAATTAAGGACTAATTTGTCAAAAATTATTTTGGTGATGAAAATAGTGGAATTGTGATATTAGAAGCTTATTTCAGCATTTTGGGACCAAATTGAATATTTGATAAAAGTTTAGGGACCTATTCGGCTATTTGAAGAAATTAGGGTATGGTTTTGGAAATTTTGTTTTGAAGGGAGACTGATATGTAGACGGTTGAAATTATGATCAAATTAGCTTGAATTGATGAAAAGTACCATTTTGGCAAGAATGAGAAAGTAAGGGATTAAAATGGAAGATTTGGAAATTAAGGCATGAATAGTTGCCAAATGTTCGGAATGGTCACTATGGACCCAAAATAAGATATATGGCAAACATTAGTATTTTATTTGCAATGTTAGACTTGAATTAAGTAAGTGTATAGTAATAAGTATATTCGATTGATTTCTACAGTTGCAAGAAATACCGGGGAAGGTACAAGTATTCAAGGAAATGAAAAGATTAATGAGTAAGCTTAGTGAGGCATACTATTCATGGCCCAAGTGAGTGCATTCTACTTACTATATTTATGAAATGAGAAAGATTGGTGATAAGTCATTCTCGATTATTGAAAGAAAAGGATTTGAATTTTATTAAATGATTTTGAAATGCTTTATGAATGATTTTCGAGTATGAACTGCCCAATACATATTTTACATATTGAAGTGATTATCTTGATCCATTGATATTAGTGAAATTAATGAAATGTCCATAGTAGTAATTATTTGAAAGCCCGTTGTATAATTATTGAGAGTCTTGGTATATTGGCATGCCAAAGAGGTGGAGTATAATAATATGATATTACTGTCAAGTACAGTAATGAGACAGTGAGTTGTGTTCTACGGCTATGACCTATTGGTTAATCTGATGTTAAGTTACGGCAGTGATATAGTGAGTTGTGTTCTACAACCATGACCTATTATTATTATTGATGCCGTTAAGTTACGGTAGTGTTTACAGTGTTACACTGACATTGATTCATTGGTATTGATACATTGATATCAATAGATCGATACATTGATACATTGTTTTATTAATGGCACAACTAAATAGTTGTTGTCGGGTACATGTGCATACTCATCATTGACTCGCATACCATGTATTCTCATCCATAGTACATTGGGCTACATTGAAATTGAAAGTACAATGGATCGTATTGATATAACCTGTAGTTTACATATATATAAATATTGAGATTTTTACAGGATACGATAAAGGGGAATGGACTTGATAAGTCAGTCTTTATGATTTTCAAATCCTTTTTGATAGTTATTTTGCACTCTATTTATTTCCATTATTACTTTGCAAAGAAATGTTTTAATTATTTTACATTGCCTCAGTAAGTTATACTTAGCGTGTGATTGTTTCACGCGTAGGAAAAGAGAAGCGTTGGGAGTAAGGAGCATTAGCAAACATCATCTATCAAAAACAGGTACATCAGTATCAGTAATACAATTTTTATGTTGTTTGATATTTACTAGTTGGCATGTATAGTAAAATGTGAAGCCTGCTCTAATATGAATTGTATTTTATTCAGAATCTGAATGATTTTAAATTAGGCAGTTTTCTGGCAGTTTTATTATTTATATGCTAATGGATCAAATTGTTAAGTTGTTGCCTGAATCTAGGTTCAAAATTGAGTGTGAAATTATTAAGTTTAAATTTTATGCGATTAACTATTTTACAGTCAAAGATAAGATTTTTTTTAATATTAAAGATTTATTTTACAAGTATCATGTGACGGCCCTAACTCTTATTCAGCGATGAATACGGGAAAAAGGGTGTTACAAATTCCCTGGTTTTGATATCGAACAACCGTATCGGTATGCTTGAGGGTCGTACTAATTGTAAATTGAACTCGTATCGATATGGGAAGTAGGTGTACTGGTACGCAGTTAGTTAATTCTGGTAAAAGGTTTTTTGAAGTTTGAATCTTTACAATTTAGTCCCTATTTCTTGATCATGCAATTAAATAAGTTTGGATGATTATTTTAAGTTGAAATTTAACCAGTATGCATGAAACTTGACTAATTAAGGTTTGGTAACTTTGGATTTAAGGAAGTCCTCATAATTTTTTGAAATTGCAATTTGGTTCCTGAAGTGCGTTCTCGTACAATTGGATGTCAATTCAACGCCCGATTGAGTTGTAAATTTCACCGCTGCCAGGATGATCACCCTAGGACTTAATTATGCATTTAGATAAGATTAAATGAAAGAAATGGACCGTTTTCAAGGTAATTTGTTTGAGTTTGTCTCGGCAAGCCCAATGTAGATCACTCGGTTCGGTCTGGCATCTAGGCCGAGTTTAAGGGGTTACAATGATGACCAGATGATCATTGTGGATTTGTTCTGGGAGCTATGGATCATTGGATAAACAGTTGCAGAATGGCGTTTCACCGACTCAAGAGGCGTCAGCCGCAAGAACTAAGCCTTCTTCTAAAACATTCAAGGAAAATGAGACATTGATCCATTGGATCTATAAGTTTACCAGTCGGAAGAAGATCAGAATGTTGCTTCTTTGTGTCATCTCGTTTGCCATTTTGTTTGTGTCTTATATGTCAGTAAAGGTAAAGACCAGGAAAGTAACGATGTCCGAATCGAAAATTAGATTCGGACATCTTTATCACTCAACCAGAAAGAAACTGAACTCGGGGCAATGCCAATGGCCCCTCCTCCTCTATAGTATTTTCTCGGGTACACTCTTCCTCCCGGACATCCATGCAACATTTTTCGTTTACCCCCGCCACTAGTCGACAAGAAAAGAATCGGACCACGCCCTTGTCCTATATGTTACGTTCTCGTAGAGGAAGCTCTCGCCTTGATGCCAAAACTCCCATCATTTTCTCCGGTAATAAAAAAAACTTATCATATATTTTTGGAGGTTCTGGATTTATAGGGAATCCAACATTGAAGCAGCGTAATGATTCATACGATATAAAAGAATCAATGAACGTGCACTGCGGATTCGTCAAAGGGAGAAAACCTGGAAATGGAACCGGATTCGACATGAAAGACGATGATCTTCTCGAGATGGAGCAATACCGTAGAACTGTAGTTGCATCGAAAATATTCAGAGATTTCGATATAATTCAGCAGTCGAAGAACATCAACGAATATTCAAAAAAATTGTCTGCTTTTACGTGTTTGTTGACGAAGAAACACAAGCTGGTCTGAAAACGAAGTCTAGGAACAAGAAGATAGGTGTCTGGAGAATCATTCTTGTCTGGAATCTTCCCTACACTGACAACTAGCGGATTGGAAAGATCCCAAAGCTTTTACTACACAGGTTGTTTCCGAATGTTCGTTTTTCTTATGAATCGACGGGAAGCTCAAGCCTGTTGCTGATCCATATCAAATTCTCGAGCGGTTCTTGTGAAGAAGAAATGTTTCATTTGCAATATCCAGGCATTATAAACGCTTTGATGTGTTTCATGAAGCGGAGGCGAATAAAGTTGCTGGAAAATACGATAATGCATCGATTGATTTTCAGTTCGAGTTTTATAAAAGCGAGAGCTTGACTCCATATTCCAATGCTAAACTTCCGATCACCAGCGATGTTCCTGAAGGATGTGTGATTATAAGGGAGCACATTCCGATCAGCAAACTTTTTACATGTCTTTGGTTTAATGAAGTTGACCGGTTTACTTCCCGGGACCAGCTTAGTTTTTCGACAATGAGAGATAAGATTGCGGCGAACACGTATTGAAGTGTCAGTATGTTATTGGACTGTGAAAGGTTTTAGCTTGATGGTTCAGAAATATCATAAGGAAGTTTTAGCCCGTTTGGCTCCTCCACCACCACCTCCATATTCGGCTAATGATCACCTAAGGAAGGTCTTACCAAGAAGTAGAAAAGACAGGAAGCCGAGGTATAGACATCATCAGAAAGTGAGTAGGGGTGTAACACCCCCTTCCCCTATCCGTACACCGGATACGAGTCGGAAATGTTATGACTTCTTTATTCAAAGATTAGGGTAATTTAAAATTTTCAGAAAACTTCCCGATGGTCACCCATCCTAAAATTTCTCTAGCCCAAGCACGCTTAACTTTACTTAAAATCGACATAAATTATTTATTCAAGTTTCAATAATGAATCAATTATCTTAAAACCCATAACAACTTTAAAGGCCAATCCCAACTCGAATAAGTTTAGCAAGCATACATGCCACTATAAAAATCAACCTCAATTAGGATGTCATTACAGTGATTACCTGTTGAGCTTTCCAATATTGATGCAATGCTTTTCTCCCTCTCATCTTGATTTACCTACGTGTGTACAATCAAACACACGCTAAGTACGAACTTAGTGAGGCAATAAAGGAAATTAATAACAATAATTTAAACTTTATTCAAGTTCATGGCTACGTTTATATAGCATGATATATGCCAATGTCATAAGATTTTCATGTATGCCCGGTTATCATAATATGCCTTATATACATCATGATCACTAGATAAATATTACCATCATACCAATCATGTATCAACATAATATAAACCGGATATAAATTTCTTACCGGTATACTTGCCATTTTCCCCGAGTGTTCATATAAATATGTCCCGAGAGTTCATATACTCTCTAACCTATTTACCATTTATTATCCCTTTATTTATAGCCCGATTATCAATGATTTCCTGATTTCTCGATTTCATAGCCCAAATATAACCTTGAGGACTCTAGGTACGCGAGTCAAATATGCACCGAAGTGTTCGCCCGTACGTTTATAAGGTCGTGCTAACCATTATCCCGTACGTTTATAAGGCCATACTAACCATTATCCCGCACGTTTATAAGGCCGTGCTAACCATTATCCCGCATGTTTATAAGGCCGTGCTAACCATTATCCCGCACGTTTATAAGGCCATGCTAACAATGCACTAAGTGTCCTTTATATACACTATAGTGCTATCCCGAATTCCCGATTATGCAGCGTGCTGCTGGACTCTATGGCATGCCAACTATACCCTGTCCCTCAATGACTTATTTGGGCATAATTTCCGTATTTATTCCATCCATGGCAATGTATATCAATATAATTGAACATAAGTAGTTCATACCCGAATTAACTTTCATAGCATTCCATCATCAATAACTAGTGGTCAATGCATTTGTTTTCAACTTTTGACATATTTAAAATATGTCAAATATATGATCAATGACATAATTATCATGCCAATATATATACCAGGTAGACTCATCGCAAGTCCTACCAGTGATTATAAAACATTCATGTTTCATGTTATGTATGCATTGCACTCACCTGGGCCATTTATTAGCATGCCTCACTAAATTCTACTCGATCCTTTCCTTTATAGAACTTCGAACTTTCTTTGATTCGGCCTTGACTTCATTATTCACATGAATAAGATAAAATATTTGTTAGATTCAAATCTAACAATCCTTAACCATGCGGTCTAATATAATCATTCAATATAAAATTTTCAATTATTTTTCCTTTCTTCCTTGTATTCTTCACAAACTCATTATGGTCCCTAGTGACCAATTTGAACTTCTAATAATTCTTCCGAGCTTGCTAACTCACATTTAAATACCAAATGTTTCAAATTCTATTTTCTGACAGCTTGTGCTACCTTTAAATATTTACTTATACTGGGCAGAATACATATCGGATCTTAATTTGCTTTATACTGTAAAAACTAGATTCGATAAAGGTTCTAACGGTATAAGCTACATAAATTAATAAAATCTACAAAAATTATGAAAATTCTTCAAACTCCCGTCACAAACAGAAACTGCTCCGTAAATTTTTTTGACCTTCATTCGACTAAAAATTCATATCTTTTGACTTGGAACTTGAAATCAGTTTTCGTTTGTTGGATACGAAACTAGATGAACACATCTTTACAACGGTATAAAATTCATCATCTAACCATTTTTGTAGAATTTATGGTGAACTTTCAAAGTCACTTCCAAAATTCAATCTTCATCATAGCCTTCCATAATCAACTTCTAATTTATACTAACTTCTTCTTATTTTTCTACTTATCAATTTAGTCCCATCACTTGTTTCAAGACATCAATTTATCATAATCTTCATCAAATAATTATTCAAATAATTCCCTCTAATTTTCTTTCTTTGCCCAAAATAGCCACTAAAATGCAAAGGTAAAGATTTAAACTTCTTAACTTTGTAATTTAGTCCTCAAATCAACACTACTACCTTAATTCTATTATTTTAACAAAAAATCAGATTTAATCCCCATCCAAGAATTCATTGCCTATTTGGTCACTTGATTTTGACAATTTGTCAAAATGGTCCCTAATTCAATTCAACATCGGTTTAGCATTCTAACATCAATTTCACATCTCCAACATCATTAATAACACAAATAAACTCCAAATTCTAAAAATTTAGATTTGGTCCTTCAACTTTTCAAGTTGCCGAAATGGTCCCTACACAATTTAATTTAGGGTTTTGCTTCCAAACAACAATTCAAGCTTACTAGATCATTATTTCAACATCACAAACCCTAAATTAAACTTGAATCCATAAAACCTAATCATTTTCATAATAATCAAAACATGTAAAACTTAAATCCCAACTCAATATCATGAATTTAACATCATACTAGCTTGATTTCAACTTGAATTCAATCATGGAATCATAAAATCTCAAAAGCCCCAATTTGATCCATAAACCCTAATTTCTTTCTCATTCTTTTCACCATTATTTTACACATATATCTATTAAATGAATATTAAATTCATTTAATAGTGAAATTACAATTTTACCCTTTTTATCCAGTGGTTGAGATTGATTTTATCATCAATCAAGGGCCAAGATTTAATCTTCCATTTTCTCTTTCCAAAATTGCCCTTATAAATTTTTAAATATTTCAAAAATGCCATTGGGGCCAAATGACCAATTTGCCCTCCAACTAGTTTTTATTTACTAGTTTGCCATTCTTGTAAAAATTCAACTAAATCTAGTTGGAATCAAACCAAATACAATAAAATATTCACAAAATAATATTTTATGAATTTTTCCATGTCTTTTGAATCAGTCTCCAAAATTTCTATTCGATCCAATATACCGATAAATAATCCTTTACACAGAAATAAACTGTAGGATTCATCTTGAATCAAACTAAAAATATTTCTAACACTCGAAAATGACTTTTATAACCTTTCTCTATCATATGGAAAAATTTCATAATTTTCATAATTTTCTCTATCATATGGAAAAATATTTCTAACACTCGAAAATGACTTTTATAACCTTTCTCTATCATATGGAAAAATTTCATAATTTTCTAGTTCGATCTGGGTATCCGAATTCCACTTAAACTTTAACTGGGATTTTCCCAATAATCAAAATATCAGATCGAACCAATAATTCCTCATCCGATTAAATAAAAACCCTTAAATTTTGGGAAATTACAACTTTAGTCCCCAAACGTTTCCAAAGTTTATACTTTAGCCATAAAATTTCCAAAATTTACATTTTGGTCACTACCTTTTTAAACTTCAATTCTCATTCCAATTTTCCTTGGAATTCAACCAAACTTTAAGAATACCTTATTCAATTCACTATCTATCACATGAGACCTTTAAACCTTAGAAATTTCCTTTCCAAAACCCATAATTAAAGAAATCTCAACTTTCGCATTTTTGTCATTTTAGTCACTAAATTAACTTTTAAGCTATTATCTTAGTACTAAATGACTCTTAATCAACTTAGTAAATTTTCGGGTATTACAAGGGGAATGGTTATGTCCAAAGGAAAAATTGGCCATTCTTTTTCCCTTCATTAATGGGAGTGTTGTAATTTTTCTTCAATTCTTCCATCTTTATTTAAAAAAACTTTGTGTTATATAACAAATTTATTTTTTTAAAAAAAGAAACATTCTTCATTGAAACTCCTTTGATACCACAGAGAATCATATACCAAAAAGAGTACCCAATTCAATGATTAAATCCTGAGTAGCCATCCACAGGGACTTCTCAAAAATACAACACGCTTCCTTAAAAGCAACGAGTTCCGTCTCAGTGGGATCGATACGGCGAATTGATTTAGAGAAACAAATTAAACTGTTCCCCAAATTATCTCTAAGAATGCTGCCGATACCCAGCTGCCAGCTAGGGGCCGCCTACGACTACTGAGAACAACCCCTGCCGACGAACGGCTGAGGATAATATCATAAAGAGTAAACTTCACCGGAGGTCCTTTATGTTTAGGGCTTCTTCTATTTTGGTCACCCATTTTGAAGAAAAATTATTCTTGTCACTTACGTTTTCAATCGTTACTGTTTTGGCCACCCGAACGTTAACATCAATTAACACCCATTAATACGATGACGTGATACGTTAATAAAAAAGTTAATATCTAATTCAACTCCTAAATTTTTAAAACTTTATTTTTCACAATGTTCCCGATAAGTAGTTGGCAACTTTTGGATGAAACCAACCGTGTCTGTCAGAAGAAATTCACTTCCATTTTTCATGTGGAAAGTACAGAACAGAAACAAGTATCCCATGTTACCGATAGAGATCATAGATGACACAACACAAAATCATGTCAACACCGGATACGGACAAGTCCACGAACAATGTATTTGTACACAGATTTCCAAAACTAACATTCATAGATGATAGATCTAAATCATGCTACATGACTTCTTCAAACTCTCAATTATTTTCTACCAAAATGAAGTAGCTTGTAGAATTCTCCTCTAGGCTTGAAAATAAAGAAGCAGTCATTGTGAATACAAGTGTCAAGAATGCCATAACATAGAAATGATATGTTCAAGATAGAGAAAAACTTTTAGCTATTGCTGGAAGACTTTGTTTCAGTTTAAATACCCTTCTCTAACTACTCAGTTGCATAAAGAATAGGTTAGCTTGAAAGTAAGTTACATTACAATCTTTATAAATTAATACTAAATAAATTAATAACCTCTCTAAAATAATATTTTTTTGGTCTTGACTTGTGCCCAATGTCTAAATTAATAATTTCGATAAATTAGTAAGATAATAATTTTCTGGAAGACCCTTATATAAATTTATGGTCCCTTCAATATTATAAATTAATAATTTTATAAAATTATAAATATAACTAGGACAACTTAGTAAAATATAATTGTATTGTTGTTTGCTTCTTCTTAAAATTTAAATCTAGTTGTATTTCATCTCTAACTTTCTTTACTGCATCCAAATGTTTCGGTGTTGCATTCTCATACTGCAAAAAAAATAGTGAATAGTTGTTTATTTTTGGACACCTTTTAGATGCGAAACCGTGGTTGGTTGGTTTTGATTTAAATTGACTAATTAGGAATGTTTGATGTTGTTTATATAGTGGTTGACTTCTTTACCATACATGAACTTGCACTACAATGAATTTTTTTAGGGTATGTATTATATTTAATTAGTCACATTGTGCATGAACATCATTCAATTAGTCAATACAATTCATATATTTTATTCATGAAGAATAATGTAGGTTCGTTGAATCGGAAAAAAATCTCTTTAAATTAATAAATTATTAATTTATCGATTAATTAATATTATCTTTTTAAATTAATAAAATTATGTGGTCCTGATATTATTAATTTATAGAGATCTTACTGTATAATGATAAGAGTTTCCAATTTATTTGACTGACCTGAACCCTTCACCTTGCCTCCAGCTTGACGCTCAAGGTGAGACCACATTTTAGTAAGACGTGGCAATTGGTATTCCATTTGAGCCAATGAAACCTAGAAAGAACCCATAATTTGAGTAACAAATGTATAGATTCTTCTTCTTTTGCTAATCTTCATTACAGAAAGATTTTACCAACTTCAATCTAAATGTCCATGACCTCCCAGGTTTTATTAAACAAACAATCAGAACTTACCTGCAAAGCTGCTTCACGTGTTGCAGCTCCAGGATTAGAGCAGTCCGATCACAACTCTAACATCCCCTCCGCCTTTTCACAATTGCACAATTGCCTAAACATAAGGGGTTTACGGTGAATTTACCCTATCCCAAATTAAATCGAAAGAACCAGACCCTTTATTCTTCCCCAACCAACTAATTCTTAAAATGGCGATGTCAAAGAGATGATCCGTGTCAAACTTTTTTCCGTTGAAAATTATCTCATTTCGGAAGAGCCAAATCGACCATAGAATCCCAAAGACCACACCGGCTTTAGAGAGGGCTTGAGAGGTATGCTATTCCAAACAAGAATGAGATCCTTCACGAGGAAAATGTTCCAAAGACGGCGCCAACGCTGCCATACCTCACGCAAAAGTATAATTAGTTCTTTCAATAACAAAAAAAAAAAAAAAACTCACGCAAAAGTATAAAATTTAGATATTAGTCCGTAAACTCCGACCATAAATTCTTTGTCTCTATATATATTTCAAAATTAAAAAATTAGGCTTAAAGTTTAGGGTTAAGGTTTAGGATTTAAAGTGTAGGGTTTAACTTTTTAGGATTTAGGGATAATGATTTCAAATTTAGAAATTAAAATTAAGACTTAAGGTTTAGTTTTTTAGTGTTAAAGCATACGTATGGACACAAAAAAGAAGTAGACGCTTTCTGTTCGTGACGAGACCAATCTCTCTTCAATGAAGCTGAAAAAGCATAATAGTCTAACCTAAGATAATACTAATATCCATGAAACCCCAAACATAAAAGGTTTATTTAGGAAAAAAGTAATTTTAAAAAAAATGTTAAAGAAATGGTTCATATGAAAAATTATTTCGAAAAATGGTCATAAATTAAAATGAAAAGAATTAAAAATTAGAGGGACTAAAATAAAAAATTACAGAAATACTTAAGCTCGAACGTGCATTTATCCTTGTTACTCAAACGATGTGTTTCCCTAATCATTAAATTTTTTTTTTGCATTTTAGCGACTAAAATAAATGAAAGTTAAATGACAAGACTAAAACATAAATTATTTTAAAACATATTAGTGTTTGAACTACAAGTACAGCAGAAACTTTCAACAGCCTTAATTTTTGTCTCAGAGCCTCTGATTAAGGGGATTTTTTAATCCGTGTAATTTTTGTCTCACTAGCAATGAGACGTAGTCATTTTGTCATCGTTTTCATCCACAAAATATCGTTTTGGCCTTCGATTTTAAAGTTTTAATTCTTATCAAAATTTAGGGCATATTTGGTTTTATAAAATATTTTTTATTTTCAGAAAATAGCTTTTATTTTTAGTTTTTTAAAAATCAGAGAACATGCTTGGTTAATAGAGATGAAAATTTATTTTCAAAAATAAAATAGTGAAAATATGTTTGGTACCTAATTTTTCAAAATAGAAATAAAAAATAATAATTAAATAATTAAAATAAAATATAGTTAAAAGTATTGTAATAATAATAATAAATAAAATAGGAGTAAATATATTAAAGTTTTAAAAAATGACATTAGAAGGATTCAAACCCGGGTTAAAAATGAAAAAACTTGGTTTTTATAATTTTTCACTTTTCCAAAACATTTTTCAGTGAAACAATGAAAATATCTTTTTTATGTTTTCAAATTTTCATTTATTTTGTTTTTATTTTCTAAAAATCATTTTCTATTTTTACAATCAAACATATTTTCTTCATCGTTTTCCATTTTTTAAGAAAATAAAACTGAAAGCGGACTCCATTCTCTAGAACCAAACGAACCCTTAAACTTTTTGACTTTGATTTTTTAACCTATTGGCCTTAGAAATACGATCTTTCTATACCGATATATATCATTATTCATAAATATTCTCTGTGTACTTTCGATACATTCTTAAACTTTTCATTTTGGTCCATTTAATTTTAATTTTCTTTCAATTGGGTCCTTGTAATTTTACCACAAGACCAAAATAGAGTATTTCAAAATGCAATACGATTACACAGTTTCATAATGCAATATAATTAGACAAATATAGTAGTTTTGTGTCAGTTTTTGATAAATTTCATTTCGGACCCTCTAATTTTAATTCTTTTTATTTTAGTCTCAAAAATGAAAATAGAAAAAAAAAATGGCCCAAAGACGCCGACATCTATGAAAAAGGTAAACATGTACCACATTGGTGTATCGAAACCAAGTACCGAAACGCTTTAAAGCCGTTTCGATACGCAACCCGTACCAGTACAGGTAAACATGTACCGAAACGATTGTAAACAACACGTATCGATACGTGGAACAACATATCGATACGTTTGTGCCAGAAATGTTAATTTTGGCTGCAAGTTGCTCAAAAATTCGATTTGAATCAATTATAAATGCATGCAAATGATATGAGAACATCATGTATGAGTATAAATAAATGCATACTCCCCCTAGCAACAAGCATAGATGCATATAGGAGCAAAAACACATAAGCAATCAATCAAACAAATTTAAGCATATTTTTAAGACCAAAAGAGGCTCTAAGGGTCAAGGAAGGCTGGTTAAACCTAACTCTCTCCTAAGAGACCAAAGACGCTCTTTGTCTAATGATTTGGTAAAAATGTCCGCTAATTGGTTCAAGGTGTCTACATATTCTAGAACTACATCATTTTTCAAGACATGATCTCTAATGAAATGATGTCTTATTTCTATGTGTTTGGTTCTAGAATGTTGGATGTGATTCTTAGTGAGACAAATAGCTCTAGTGTTGTCACACCTAATGGGGATGGTACCTACATCAATTCCATAATCTAAGAGTTGTTGGTTCATCCAAAGGACTTGAGCACAACAACTCCCTACCGATATATATTCTGCCTCGGTGGTAGATAATGCTACACTATTTTGCTTCTTAGAAAACCATGATATAAGCATAATACCTAGGAATTAACATGTACCGGATGTACTTTTTCTATCTATCTTACAACCCCCATAATCCGCATCCGAGAAGGCATGTAAACTAAAGGAAGACTCTCTAGGATACCAAAGACCTAAACAAGGTGTATCTCTAAGGTATCTAAAGATTCTCTTAACGGCTATAAGGTGTGATTCTCTAGGACTAGCTTGAAATCTAGCACATAAGCAAACACTAAACATAATTTCGGGTCTACTTGCGGTAAGATAAAGCAAAGATCCAATCATAGAGCGATAAAGCTTTAAATCTACACACTTACCTCCTTCATCTTTGTCAAGATTTATGGAAGAACTCATTGGAGTGGAGTGGCTTGAGGTTTCACATTTTCCAAGCCAAACTTCTTGAGCATGTCCTTGATGTACTTAGCTTGATTGATGAAGATGTCGTCCTTCCTTTGTTTAATTTGGAGCCCCAAGAAGAATGAAAGCTCTTCCATCATGCTCATCTCAAACTCACATTGCATCAACTTAGCAAAATCTTGGCAAAACAATTCATTAGTAGAACCAAAAATTATATCATCAACGTATATTTGAACTACTAAAATGTCTTGCCATTTCTTTTAATAAAGAGTGTAGTGTCCACCTTTCCTTTTTCAAAGATTTTTTCAATTAGAAAACTTGATAATCTTTCATACCAAGCTCTAGGAGCTTGTTTCAAACCATATAAAGCTTTTGAAAGTTTAAAAACATAGTTTGGGTAATTTGGATGTTCAAAATCGGGTGGTTGTTCTACATACACTTCTTCATTAATAAAACCATTTAAAATGCACTTTTTACGTCCATTTGAAAAAGCTTAAATTCGTGATAACATGCAAATGCTAAAAGCATCCTAATGGCTTCCATTCTGGCTACGGGTGCATAAGTTTCATCAAAATCGATTCCCTCTTCTTGAGTGTAACCTTGAGCAACAAGTCTAACCTTGTTCCTCACTATGTTACCACTCTCATCTAGTTTGTTTCTAAAGACTCATTTAGTTCCTATAGTAGATTTATTACTAGGCCTATCAACTAATGTCCAAACTTGACTTCTCTCAAATTGGTTTAATTCCTCTTGCATTGCCATTATCCAATAATCATCATTTAATGCTTCTTTGACATTTTTAGGCTCTATGCATGAGATAAAAGCAACATTACATGCATTTTTAAGATAAAGTCTAGTGGTTATCCCTTTGGATGGATCACCCAAAATCTCACCACCTTTGACATAGTTGTACTCTCTTAGGTAGCTCACCTCATTTTCCTCTAGGCTCATGTCCTTGAAGACTTCTAGAGGTGGATCTTGTATTTCTTCTTCTTTGGTTGGAACTTCATTCACCTTTTATGATTGCCCACCATCATTGGCTTCAAAAATCCCTACATCATCATCATCACAAGAATTCTTCCTCGGAAGGAGGTTATCATCAAAAATCACATGTATCGACTCTTCAACAGCTAAGGTTCTTTTATTAAATACTCGATAGGCTTTAGAGTTTAAAAAATACCCTAAGAAAATAGCTTTATCACTTTTAGAGTCAAATTTGCCTAAGTTGTCTTTTCCATTGTTTAAAACAAAACATTTACAACCAAATGGATGAAAATAACTAATGTTAGGTTTTTTGGCTTTTAAAATCTCATAAGGAGTTTTCTTTAAAATAGGCCTAACCATTACTCTATTTATGATATAACAAGCCGTATTAATGGCTTCCGCCCAAAAATATTTTGGCAAATTGTTTTCACAAAGCATGGTTCTAGCCATTTCCTGTAAAGTTCTATTTTTCCTTTCAACAACCCCACTTTGTTGAGGTGTTCTAGGAGCTGAAAAATTGTGGCTAATACCATTTGAGTTACAAAAATCCTCAAAACCTAAATTTTGAAATTCAGTGCGATGGTCACTTCGAATGTGAGAAATATTTTAACCAAGGTCATTTTGAGTAATTTTTGAGAAAGTGATGAATTTTTTCAAATCCTCATCTTTGGTACTTTAAGAATAAAACCCAAGAGTATCTAGAGTAATCATCAACTAAAACATATGCATATGATTTTCCACCCAAGCTAGTAGTTCTAATAGGACCAAAAAGATCCATGTAGATCAATTGTAAAACTCTACTAGTTGAAACATCATTAATAGGTTTGAAAAAAACTCTTTTATGTTTGCCTTTTGCACAAGTATCACAACTTTTATCAAGAGAAAACTTAATTTTAGGCAAACATCTTACTAGATCTTTTGAAACCAATTTTTCTAAAACACTCATGCCTTCATGCCCTAATTTCATATGCCATAACCATGAATCATGCTCATTATTTGCAGCAAAACATGCATGAGAAATGTGTATGTCATCTAGATGCACCATGTATATGTTTCCTATACGATGACCAAAAAGCACAATTTTATTTGTTTCAATGTTTAAAATTTTGCAACCATTAGAATCAAAAACAACATTGAAACCTTTGTCACATAATTGACTAATACTTAAAAGATTATGTTTTAGACCGTTGACATATAAGCCACTATCAATGAGAATGGATGAGTGATTACCAATGGAACCAATTCCTTCAATTTGGCCTTTAGAGTTGTCACCAAATGTCACTACTCCTCCACTCTTTGGCTTTAGTTCCAAGAATCGACTCTTGTCTCCGGTCATGTGTCTTGAGCATCCACTATCAAGGTACCATGAGTTTGCACTTGTAGCCTTGGCCTTGTTGCAATGCTCCACCTACAAATATGAAATCAAACTTTGATTTTTGGTACCCAGATCTTTTTGGGTCCATGAACATTAGTTTTCAAGAGCTTGGTTCCCTTAGGAATCCAAGAAGCAATAACATTAATATTGTTAGAAGCAATGACATCCTTAGGAATCCATACACTTCTAACTTTCTTACTATAATAGGGCCTTGAATACCCTCCATGTTTGTACCCACCAAAGTTCCTTTTTACATGGTTGGGTTTTGAAGATTGCCATTTTTTTAAAATTTGGTTTCCCAACATTATTTAAGGAAGCTTTGAGATCATTTACCTCCTTAAGGTAATGACCCTTTAGCTCGGAAAGAAGGTTATTTAAATCAACATTTTCTTGTTCAAAATACTTTGATTATCTTTTAAATCACTAACCTTTTTTCGAGTTCCAAATTGGTTTTAGATAAGGAATCGTTTTGGTTTTTCAAATTAAGGATAGTTTTCTTATTTTTCAAAATTGATTCTTTATACTTTTCAACCAATTCGTCATAAGCCTCTTGTCACTCATTATAATCATCAAATAATTCATCATATGTAAGATCATTTAATGAGTTAGAGGTTACCTTTGGATCCTCCTCAAAGGCCATGAGACAAAGATTGGCAACATCGTGCTCCTCATCACTTAAAGACTCTTCATCGCTCCAAGTGGCTACATGGGCCTTGTGCTTCTTTTTCTTCTTGAAGCCCTTCTTCTTGAGTTGGGGACAATCAATTTTGATGTGCCCCGGCTTCTTACATTCGTAGCACACGATAAGATCATTTTTTTCTTCCTTGTTCTTGTTCTTAAGATCTCTTCTTCTATTGAACTTCCTTCTTCGATTGGATCTCATGAGCCGAGTGAATCGTTTGGCTATCATAGCCAACTCTTCTTCTTTTTCCTCACTTGAATCACTCTCTTCTTGTGAAGCTTTGAGAGCGATTCTTATCTTATTCTATTCTACCTTTTTCTTTTCGATCCTCATTTCCTCCTTCTTTTTTTCTTCATCTCTTTATTTCTTCATTATCTTATGGGTAAGAAGAGACCCCATGAGAGCATAGAGCTTTAGCATCGTGAGATCCTTTGCTTCTATGATGGCTGTTCTTTTACCATCCCAAGACTCGAAAAGTGAGTAGAGAAGTTTTCGAACTAGCTTCTCCTCCAGAATGACTTCTTCAAGACCTTTGAGGCCATTTACAATAACGGAGAACCGTTCGAACATTTTGGAGATATCTTCATTCGGCTCCATCTTGAAATTTTTGTAGCTCAAATTAAGAAGCCCAATCTTGGTCTTCTTAACTTCATTGGTGCCTTCGTATGTGATCTCTAGCTTATCCCAAATTTCCTTGGCACTTGAGCAAGATGACATCTTGGAGTACTCATCCGGTCTAAGTGAGCAAAATCGCATTTGCATTACTTTGTCGTTGATTTGGAGCTTCTTCCGATCTTCATCAGTCATCTCGTGCTTGGACTTCGGTAGTAACCGATCACATTATCTCTTCATCGGAATTGTTGGTCCATCTTCCACTACATCCCATAGGAGGCAGTCATGGGATTTAATGAAAAACTTCATACGGTTTTTCCAATAGGGATAGTTATCCTCATTGAAGTATGGAGGTTTGGTGATAGAGTGAGACTCGTACAAGTTGTTTCCGGAGGTGGATGCCATGGCTTTGACTTTGATTGATTAAATCACCTTCTAGGATCGACTCAATGGACCTTCGATTGAGTGTGGCTCTGCTACCAATTGTTAGGATGATCAATCAATGTAGATGGTGGCCAAGAGGGGGTGAATTGGCAATTTTAAAAGTTTGGAAGCAAATCGAAATGAATAGACAATGGGATACAATGATTTATAGTGGTTCAAGCTTCTAACAAGCTCTACATCCACTACCTTAGCTTCCTACTAAGGATTTTCAACCAATTTCACTATTAAAATTCTTCCCCTTTTCTAGGCTAAAGAGGCAACCGTTACAACCGATCAAAGCTTTCTACCCAAAGCTTGATCAAGAATCACTCTATTACAAGAAAGAAGTTTGGCAAATGAAATATCCTCACAAGATACAAATTTTGCCCAATAAAGATTTCTCTCACCCCCAAACTTGAAACAAAGATGTACATTAGTTGATCAAAGCTTGAGTGTTGATCAAAGTAGGTTTATTAGTTGTTGCAGCAGCTTTGGAGTCTTGTATTTATACCCTCTCATTGATTTATAGCCATTTGGGTGGTTGGAGTATTGAATATAGCCGTTGGAGGGCTTATTTCCCACAATAAATGTTGTCTGCCAACCATCCGTATCGGTACACGTATGCCCGTATCGATACTTGTTACAAGAAAAATATAGTCGTTGTGTATAGGCGTATCGATACGCGGGAAGCCGTATCGAAACGATCATAGTGTAAAAATAGGGGCGTATCGAAACGACAAGGTCGTATCGGTACGAGTTTTGCTCACTGGAATCTGAGATGAAAAATTGCATCGGTACGCCTAGGGGCGTATCGGTACGGGTAACAAAAAAATTAAAAGTTCGTTGATTCTAATAACTGGCAAGACAACGGTCAAAAACATTTAATGCAAACCGTATCGAAACGTCTGTGACCGTGTCGGTACGGATAAAAATGCCTTAAACCCAGATTTCAAATGGTATCGAAACGCGAAGCATAAAACATTTGCCCAGATGAATTTCGTATCGAAACGGGTGAGATCGTATCGATAGGCATCGTTTGAAATGAAGGCTAAGATGAAGGCCGTATCGAAACGGCTAAGCCGTATCGGTACGCTTTGCAAAACCAAATTACAGTAGCCAATTTCTGTATCGAAACACCAAGGGGTGTATCGATACGCCTGGGCGTATTTGTGTATTTTGGATTGAAAACACTTAGAAAATTTTTGGGTTTAAGTCTTTAACTTTAGAAAACTTTTCCTTGTTATTTTGTGGGACTTTTGAGTACTTAAAAATTTATTTCCTTTTACAATTTAGTCCTCAAACACTTTGTTATATCAAAATCAAACATAGGTTTTACATTATCCCTTTTAGATTTTATAAAATATTAAATTAAATATTGTATTTTGATACAAAATATGTATAAAAAATACACAATCCTTTATATTTAAAATATACAAATTAAAATTTGAATCATTAACCCTAAACATTAAATCATAAATTTTAAATTCTAACCCTAACTCTTAAATTCTAATCACTACAACCTAAACCCTTAAATCATAAACTCTAAACTAAACACATAAACCTAAATTTGACAAACTAACAACTTGTTTATCAAAATTTTTCTCTTAAACTAATATAATGGTAAAATAACATTTTACCCCTTCCCAAAATATGAAATGTATGAAATAAACCCTTTAAAAATAATGATTTAAATTAATATAATGATAAATATACATTTTGACCTCCCATGAGTTTTTTTTCTAACTTGGCCCCTAGTTGATTTCATTCATCAATCTATAACATGAACCCATGGTTTGGGGTTTGCAATGATCTTGTTGGAATTCTTACCGAAAGGATAGGACTTTTTGTTGTTTAATCAGAAATTGTCCGAAATCTATTTATAGAAAAAAGATAAATGTGTAATAGGCTTTCCAAAAGAGGAAAGCACTGGCCATTGTCATTGGTCCCCCAAGGAGTTTTGTCCACCATTATTTCATTGCTTGTCGCCATCACCATATCCCACTTACCTCGCCATAAACTACAGTTACCAGCCATATTCACCATCGTCAACACACATCATTCACATTATAGCATCGTGTCGAATATCGTTATCGTTTGAATTATTTGAATCTGAATAATTATGTGTCGAATATCTAATTCCTTTAGTAATATAGATGTTCAAGGTTCGAATTTTCAAACAAACAGACATATCCTCTGTTTCGTAATCCGGACTTGGATTAAGATATCCAAATCCACAATCTGCATCCGCATCCGCATCCGCAAAAGTAACGTGGCTTCGAGTAATGAGTATAAATTAAATATAATTATCTCTAGACATTTGAATCTGAAAAATATAAATTAAATATAATTATCTCTAGACTTTTGAATCTGAAAAATCTGAATTCAAAATTTTAAATTGTATGTCGAATATATGAATCCTTTAAATTACAGATGACCAAAGTTCAAGTCCATAAACTATCAAACATATTCTTCAATTCGTAATTTGAAGTCGGATTCGGAAACTTGAATCCACAACTCGCATCTAAAATATTCGAGTTAGAAATGAAATAGTATAGTGAAGAAAAAATGAAGATGGGAACATGGGGTGTTACCTAAAATGGGAAGGGTAGCAGAATCGGTTTAAGGTCACTTCAAAGTTCAACCCTAATTAAGAGCTGAGGTTTCACATGGAGCTTGCCAGTTGCCAGATATTTTATTAGTTTTGCATATCATTACCTTTAAATATTGCAAAAGGGTATAAACCCTTGGTAAGATTTTCTCCTTGATTTTGGGTTTTAATTATCTTATATTAATTATCATTTTAATTTAAAAAAACTTTGATATACAGGCCTTGTAAACTTTAGTTTACACATGCCTTTCAATTTTAGGGGTTAGGATTTTAGTTTAGGGTTTAAATTTTAGGGGTTTAGGGTATAGAGTTTAGAATTTAATGTTAGTGTTTAGAATTTAGGGTATAGGGTTTAGTTTTTAAGGGTTAGGGTTAGAAATTTAAGATTTAGGTTTTATAACGTAAATATGCAGGCTTGTGTAAAATTAGTTTTACACAATATGTGTATCAAAATTTTACTCAATTAATTTATGTTAGAACTTTTAATAAAATTATATGACATTGTATGTTCGATTTTTAACTTTTTAATAAAACTCACATACACTTTGTAGATCAAACTATGCCAATTCATGTCTTATATCTTATAAACAAAATTTGTCAAATTCGAATTTACTGAAAATAACAATATTCCCTTTTTCACTATGACTATCGGTTGATTTATCATTATGATTTTATTAGTTTCACCAAATATATTATTTTTAGCGTTTGTATATATCTAAGCTATCCGAAGGACAAAAATCTTTTTTTTTTTTTACTTTTTTGTGTTCTTTTTGTGCTCTGATATTAAAAAAATTAAATTTTAAATTTTAATTCTATATTTTAAATCATAAATTATAAGCCTTAAACCTTAAAAAATACACCTTACATCCAATACTCTAAAACCTAATTATAAGTCTTAACCTTAAACCCTAATCTTAAGCCATAAACCTATATTTTTAATAATGATGCATAAATAGGGGCATCGAAAAAGAGTAGACAATTTTTAGTCCTATCCGAAACCTAGTGATACATGAAAATAAATGAAAATCATTTAACAAAGAATTTTCTATATTTTGTTTTTTTAATCAAATAACTCTTTCTTAAATTATAAGAATTCAAATTATTATTTTTTACTCTGAGTAATCTTAAAAATGTAAATAACTTTTTGATAAGATATACACTCTACAGATAAAATTATTCGAACTTAAATCTTCTAAGATAAACATTATCTGCATTTTTATGAAATAAATCGCTGGATTCAAGAATGCAAATTATTTAAAACATTCTTACTGTATATTTCTGCATAAGCATTTCTTTTTATACTTGCAATAGAGGAATTAATTACCAACTTTAATCGCATTAATCATTATTGATTTTTTTTTCAAAAATAAAACAAGTTTTAGCAGTTTATTATTTAAATTCATAAAAAATAACTCAATGAATTGTCTCAAAAAATGAATAATGTTCTTTTTAGAAGAATCAAGTTCATGTAGTTTTTTTATTAAAAAAATCATGTAATTTTTATCTATAATGTGTGCGTAAATTTTATTAAAAATTAGAACAGAACAAATACTACCAATTGACCTCATTAAAAATGTTAAAAAACAAATCCATAAAAAATATATTTTTGGAAATTAGAATATTTGAAATTTCTGCCATTTTTCTTCAGTTTGTTTCAATATAAAATAGTGTAAATAGATATACACATCAACAAAAATCAGGCAAAAAAGTTCGGTTGCCGAAACTTGAACCCGGGTCTCAAGGGTGAGAGCCGAGTATCCTAACCAACTGAACTACAACGGACTACTGATAAGATTTCCTAATAAATATATATATTTTATATAAACACTATAGAGAAGAATCACTCAGCGCCAAGATCACAAGAGCGCCTAAATTATATGTTTCAAAATTTTCTCTCGAATTTTACTCTCAAGCCTGATACTGAGTATCCTCCATATTCATGCAAGCATTGTAAATCAAAACATACATCTACATACATAGTTCATAATGAAATAGTCGATATTGAGTTTGTGAAATATGACCATAAATCTTCCTGATCATCTACAAGTTGCAAAAGTACTTGGTAGCGGCACTTCGTAATCTTTCGGATCAATCACCAGACCGCGACCTATCCTGGTATACAATCTCCATAATGCCTATGAACTCCCATTTCCCTTTGAGAGCCCAGCTAATCTTGTTGTTATTGCCAGTGCCGAGATCGATCCTAATGTGCTTGTTTCTGAAGAACATGATCGACTGTCGACGGACCGTATATAGAGCTCATACATTTTTAAAATTCAAATCAACCTTAATCAGGGGTGGGATTGAAAGAAATTAAAAACATATAAGGACCCCGGTGTATTTTAAAAACGCGAAAGCCCTTCCGTGCATAAATAAGGGGAAGTAGAGGGTTTTATATTGTAAAAAACCATTTTTAAAACACAACCAAAAATAAAATAGCCATTTCTGGCAAAAAACGGACCTTTAACCTTCAAAAAAGAAATCCTCTCCCCATTTTTAGTAAAAAACCCTCCAACCTCGGATGAACACCGCCGTGGTGTTCATCCTTCAAACCCAGGCTCTACCGCAGTTCCTAGAATCTGGCGGACGACCGCCATACCAACCACTATCGGCTGTCGTAGATCGATGTCGAAGACCCACAAACCTACTCTCAAACATTCACCTCCTTATCCCAAAATCAAAAAACCACCTCCGCTTGACCAAAAAGGCTTCCCTTCCCCTAGATCTAAGAAAAAGTAAAGAAAACAAGCCTCGAAACCCCCTTCACCTCCCAAAATTACTAGCCCTTCAACCGATTCACCCGCAAGCCAGTGAGGGCCGTGGGATTATAATCAGAGAAGTAGAGATTAAGCGACGAATGGCCAAGGCTACTCCCAAGAGGTAAAATACTGTTTTTTTATGCATGCACTCGAAAAGAAAACAATATACTTCACAAAATTCTGTTGTATTCCCTTTTGGTTTTGAAAATCCCCGAAAAAGAGATCCCTTTACAACTATTTTGGTTCTTTGTTATATAGTGTTAATATTACATTAATTAAAGTAAGGGGAAATTAACAATAAAAAATCCTATTGGTTGTCGTTGTATTTTGGCTGGATTCACATCCGTCCCTGGCTTTGTCGGCACTGACTTGCATGTTTGTTGTCGCCACTGTTTTGTTTTTTTTTGCTTTACATGCCTATTTGCCGGATCTGACCTTTCTCCTTGTGGTTACATGTGACATTGGTTGAGCGTGGAGGGAGATCTGGCAACGTGGCCGACGGAGGAGGTGGGGGGACTAGCGGTGGAGTCCACACACGCGTGAGGGAGCGAGAAAGACAAATGCGTGGAAGTTGAAGAGTCGAGTAGTGAACTCCAAGCGCGCGTGAGGGGCAGAACACAAAAGAAATTATGGTTTCCTTCCAATGCATATGGACCGTCAGATCTTGATCTAGATCTGACGACTGGGAGCCTGCTGCGCAGAACACAAAAGAAATTAGGGTTTTTGGTTGCCAGATAGGCTTTAGGTTTTAATGTATTGGGCTTATTGGTCCAAACTTGTAATAATAAAGATTTCTTTGGGTTTTGTAAATGGACATTTTAATAATAAACATTGGGCTTTTTATTTATTAATATTATCTGTTAGTTTTTTGGGTTTTTGGTTTTGTTTTATAATACTAATAATAATACTTAATAACTATAATAATAAACTATAATCGATATTAATAATAACTAATAAAATAAAATAAATAATAACAATAGTAATATATAATAATAACAAACTAATAGTAATGCGTATAATAATTATAATAATACTAACCCAATATGCTAGTAATATTTTGGGGTTTTAGTCATAAATAGATAATAATAATAAGTAAATAAATAATACTAATAATATTTTGGGGGTTTTAAACATAATGACATATAGCATATAATATATTATGATAATAGTAATACTAATAATAAAATTAACATATTAATAATGATATAGAAAATTATAGATATAATATATTAATACTAATAATAATATTTTTTTTTGGATTTTGCATTAATAAATAATATTTATAATATTAATTAATAATATATATATAAAGGTAATAATAACCAAAGCCCATTATCTCAAATATTAACAAAAATATAAAAAACGGGTCAACACCCCGGATAAAATTAGTGATTACAGCTGCCCCTTTTTGCTTATCCTTGTAGAGCAAGAATAATGCAAAGACTATAAGCACTAATTTTATTTGACTTCTCTGTCTGAATATTCCGAGCTGCGAGTTCCTCCTATATAGAATCGTTCACCCTTCTTCTTCATAAAATCTTAGAGCTATGATTTTTTCCTATATAAACTCTTCGCTTTGAAGACCTTGAGCTACGTGTATCTGCCCTTTTGCTCTGAAATCTTGAAGATGTCGTTCCCTCCTATATAGAACCTTTCACCTCGAAAACCTGAAGATGTGAGTTTTTCCTATATAAAACTCCTCGCTTAAAGTCCTTGAGCTATGGGTATCTTGAATATAATATTAGATTCTCAAAATGGTAACTTATAGAAATTTCCAGAATTCAATCACTTAGTTCATTAAAGAACATCTCCTATCAATTCGTGTCGCCTAATGCTTATGATTCTCATCACTTTATTCTTACTGATTGTTTCTATCAAAATTTCCCTAAAAAGAAGTCTTATCTTATCCAAGATACCTCAGCCCTATCTTTATCAGGCTCCACTGCCAATTATTCAAACATAGTTAACCTTTTATTTAACTTATTCAGTTCCAACCCATGTGTACAAATACGAATATCTTGAAATCATATGCTACTGAATTATTTCCATCATCCACTAATTATTCACGTCTTCAGTTTTTTTGGAAATCTACCAGATTACATCTGCAACCACTACTAACATTGCCATATTCGACCCTCAACCATATATATTTCCCAAGTAAAGATACTTCTTCTTCTTGCTTGCTTCTTCATATCTGAATATCATAATTTATCAAAGATATTCTTAATATCATTTAATCACAAACTTACAGTCATACGACTGTCTTTTACCGTGAAATGTGAGCCCTTACTATCTAAATTTCGCTGTAACTTATGTTGTTATAAACATAAGTGCATATATAGATGTTAAGGACTAACATCTTATAATTACTGCATCAGCTCCTTACAATGCAGATAACCCAAACTGAAATTGATTATAATACTTATTTCACTTCATTATACTTGCTATGGGTCCTTTCTTGACCTCTGATTCGTCGATTGACGAAATCCGTCAGCGTCTTATTTTCTTACTATAATCTTATTCTATCTTATGCTAATGAGGAACAGCTTCAAGTCATAAAATCAACCCATCATTAATATGACATCCTAGGGGCATGTATTTACTGACAAACTTATAACAAACTCGGTTTAGCATCCAGAACCGGCTAAACCTGTAGCTCTGATACCACTATATGTAACACCCTTAACGTATACTCGTAGTATGAATACACATTAAGGATGTCACAATATTATTTAACAAAGTTCTAGACTTGTAATTTTTTTAAAGCATCTGACATAAAACTAGTTTATAAAATAACCATTTCTCGACTTTCGAAGTATTCATAGACTATTTGTAGATTGCTAGTTTTGACCCTGAATTGGTTTATAAATCATATTAGTCAGTTATTAAAATAAGTATATAACTCAGGGTGAAAAATAGGTACACTGCCTAAGCTCTTTCTTGAATTTAAAATCGTTACACTACAATGATAAATAAAATTTTACCCGATTAAATATCTTTACCGATAATTCTTTAACCATATTAATAATTCATATTTCCATGGTTAATCCTCTATACTATCTTAAACTAATTTTATCACATTACTAGTACCTTATCATGTTCTTATTTATTTACATTTTATTTTTGAAACTGACTATTTATCTTACTCTTAATCAAACTCATGCCTTTAAAACAACTAACGAATAAATAGATACATGTTCACTAGAGAATATCATAAATTAGAATGTCTTACTGATGTTTGGAAAATTGTAGCTTGATTAACATGCTTGACTCCTCTTCCGGAAAGTTTCCAATAACCTACATGTGAAACAACATACGCTAAGTATTCACTTAGTGAGGCAAAGCATATAAGGTTATCAAATAACTGACATGAACATAATTCAAGGCTTATTTTTATATATAGCTTATCTAAGTATAACTGATAAATTACTTGTATTAAGTTCATCATGTTTACTTGAATACTTCAACATGCTTCTCATAGCATAATATAACCAGTTTCTATGGCATTTCATAGCAGACTTTATCATAATTCTAATTCTTTGCCTAACATATCAAACAAAGAAATACAAATATTACTGAGCTTAACATAATCGGGAAAATATTGATCTTATAGAAAATATAGAGATATACAGAGAGTATGGAGAACCTGTTATTTCTCGTACTTAGTACCAAAACTTTACAGAAAACTTAGTACATAACGGAATTTGCCAAGCTTACTAGCTCGATTACCTGCACTTTCATTAATCTTTTAAATTTTCCCAAAGTATACTTTATGAGACCTTAGGTACTCGAGTCACATGAATAAGCCACAGAGTGTCTAACGTGAACATGTAAATGAGTACGTACTCGAGGACGCTCTTTGCTCCTCATAAAAGCACCTCGTTAGTTCCATTAGCACTATGAGCGTGGATCCCCAGGGCGCACACTAAGGGCTTGGGTCCCCAAGGTGTATGTGACACCATCGTAGTCACAAAAACATGTAATCATATCATAACTTGAGTGATGCAGCTGCTAAGGACTTTATGGCATGCCAACTATAACATGGACTCTCATAAATAAATACTTGGGCATTTCATTTCATTATCAATCAATCATCATCATTCATGTAATCATATCATAACTTGGGCTTGGGTCCCCAAGGTGTATGTGACACCATCGTAGTCACAAAAACATGTAATCATATCATAACTTGAGTGATGCAGCTGCTAAGGACTCTATGGCATGCCAACTACAACATGGACTTCTATAAATAAATACTTGGGCATTTCATTTCATTATCAATCAATCATCACCATTCATGTAAACGGGCAATTCACATCCCATATTTCATCATAATTGTTCATATGTCCTTGCCATTACTGTATTATGCATCACATCGATTCTTCTAGTATATCATGATCAAAAGTCATCATATCAGATGTCATCAATAAATCATAATAGCAGTTCATAACCAGATAATATTAGGTATACTATAACAACGATATCTATAAGAGCATTGACAATGTATTATACATATTACTTGCTCTTACCATATTCAAATAACATACCATTTATAGTGACTATCATAACATTTCACAGATAAGTTCTCATACTTGAAACAATATGTTATTCAAGCCATATTAGCTTATTTATTAAGAATAATTTTCCAGTTAGCGATCATGTATCACACAATCACTTATTCTTAATTTTTTTATGAACATAACATATCATAAATAATTCTTTAGTCATATGTTATGTAATGCCCCGAAAATTTGCTAAACTAGTTCAGGGTCATTTAGTACTAAGGTTATAACATAAGGCTAACCTAGTGACCAAAATAACATTTTAGTAAAAGTTTGGGGATTAAAGTGTAAAATATCAAGTAAGTGATTTTATTCAGTATAAGGGTAAATCTGATCAAAATAAGAATTTTGATATCAGATTTGGGAATTAAGGTGCAGTAGAAAGTATTGAATTTGGATCGAATAAAATTGTTAAGCGTGCTCATACCATAGTAAAACTAAGATGGGTGACCTCTAGGAAGGTCCCATATCCGTGTTTTTGATCGATAAGTGACTCCAAAAAAATTAGGAATAATTCGTATGAATATCTGATGAAGGAATTCTAAGGAAAATTTTATCCGATAAAATTTTTGGATAATTATCAGTATTTTGGTTCGGGTCCAAAAAATTAAGGTTGACTTTTTTATTTATGGAATTTCTGAAATTATGGATTTTTCAGATTAGAATTGATAGTTCGATAACGGAATTTTTTTAGAAGATGAATATCGAATAATTAGATCGAATAAAAATCATAAAATATTATTTTATGATTTTTAAGAGCTTGGCCGGTTGGAATGGAACCAAATTGGTTCTACTTTAGTGGAGTGACATTTTTTGAAGGAAGTTAGTAAATATAGATTTAATTAGAGGTTAAATTTGGAATAAGGATTAAATTGAATTTAAAATTCAATTTAATAAGACAAGTGGCATAATTGGACTAATACAACATATATTAGTCAAAAGTTGAAAAAAATGCTCATCTTCTTCCTTGTCCAAGCCGTGGGAGAGAAAGAAATAGGAGAAAGAAGAGAATTTCATGATCCCAAGCAAAATTGAAGGCTTTCAAGCTTTATTTAATCAAAATAATTAGAGGTAAATTAATATACGCTTAATTGTCTTCATTTTGGTGGTCATTTTGCATGGAAAAGCTAAATATAGTTTATGTTCATGAAGAAGATGATAATGGAATTTATGAACACTAGTTATGTTTAAGGCTTGATTTGATTAGAATAGATGTTGTAGACATGTAAACAAGCTTTTGTTTGATTTAAATCCTATGCTAGAATCATAAACCCTAACCTAGGATTTGGAAATTTGAATTAGAAGTTTGAATTAAGGATGAAATTGATGTGATTATGATGTTTCAAGTATAAAAATGATGTTAGAATGATAAAAAATTCCTTGGTGTACCCAAGAGACCAATTCGGCATATAGGAGAAATATAGGGGAGAAATTTTGAATAATTGTTTTGGTGATTGAAATGGATACAATGTGATATTATAAGGCTAATTTGAATATTATAATGGACAATTCATCATTAGAAATTAATAGTGACCATTTCGGTTAGAATGTCTAATTAAGGGAAATTATTTTAAAATTTTATTCTAATATTGGATTTGATGAGATTATAATGATGCTAGCTTAATTAGCAATTTAGGACCAAAATGTACATTGTACATTGAAAAGGACCATTTTGGCTCAAATGAAAAATAGAGAGATAAATTCTTGAATTTTAATTTAGTGATGAATTACAAGAGCTTAATAAGTTATAAGTCCAATTTGGTAATTTGGACTAAAATGGAACCTTAACAAAATTTAGGGATCCATTAGGCCTACATGAATGAGTTGGGTATTAAAATGTAAATTATGGAAAATTTATTCAAGCTTGAAACAATGTTGGTTGAAGGAAGAATAGACTTTGATAAATTAGTGACCATTTCGGTCAAGTGGGGAAATGTAAGGATCATTTCGGCCATAGCCCTAAAGTAAAGGAAAAATTCAAGAAAATTATAAGAATGTTGGAGTTAGTTATTAGTTTGGATTTGCAAGCTTGAATGGAAAATTAATGACTAAAATGCCACTTTAATGAAAATTAGTGAATGAAGAACAAAAATGAAAGTTAGTGACCATTTCGGTCAAGTGGGGAAATGTAAGGATCATTTCGGCCATAGCCCTAAAGTAAAGGAAAAATTCAAGAAAAATTATAAGAATGGTGGAGTTAGTTATTAGTTTGGATTTGCAAGCTTGAATGGAAAATTAATGACTAAAATGCCACTTTAATGAAAATTAGTGAATGAAGAACAAAAATGAAAGTTAGTGATTAATGATAGAAGTTACAAGAATAATTGGATTCAAGCTTGAATGAGTTAGAAAATCTTCAAATTGGTCACTAAGGACCATAATGAATTTTCAAAAAGTACCGGGAAGAAAGGAAAATAATTGAAAATTTTATTTTCGAATGATTACGTTAAAAATCAAGTTTAAGGTATTGTTAGAATTGAGTCTAACAAATATTTTATTGTAATTATGTGATTAGTCAAGTTCGAATCATAGAAGGTTCGAGGTACTATAAAAGAAAGGATCGAACTAGAACTTAGTGAGGCATCATGTTAAGTGGCCAAGGTGAGTGCATTTTTACTTATTTTATATATGTGATATGAGGGAGACTTGCGAGAAGTCGACCTTGATATTAATGAAAATGTATGTTGATCAAAGTTATGTAAATGGCATGAAATATTAAATCGCATATATGATACATTGATATGGCATAATGATTTATCTAAGATAAATCGGATTTTAGATTTTGGGTATGAACTGCCCATATCGAACTATGAATGATAGTATTGATGAATTGGATATTGAATGTGAAAGTATTATATTGTTATGCCTGAGTACTAGTGTGAGAGTCTTTGGTATATTTGGATATCCATAAAGTCTTAGTAACTGCGTACTAGCACCACGGTGCGTTGTAGACACTACGGTGTTGCTTAGACACTTCGGTGTTAACATCAGACGCTACGGCGTTGCAGACACTACGATGTTGTTTAGAAACTTCGGTGTCAACTAGCACAAAAGGTGCGATAATGAGGAGCAAAGGGCTTCCTTGAGTACGAACACATCACTAGACACTACGGTGTTGTAGACACTATGATGTCGTTATGTTGACTCGTGTACCAAAGTATCACATTATATTGTACTTCGGGCTATAATACATGAAATGCATTTATGCAGACAGTTAAGTTAAAAAGCTTAACGCATATTTGATTAATAAAATAAAGGTTTGATGATATGATATAAATTGTATTGGGAATAACTTGCCATTTTGCAGTAAATGTATGACATTGTTAAATGACGGAGGAATGACTTGATAAGTTTATTTTATATGATTCTTTACATTGAAATGATTTACTTTAAATTATAGTTGTCACACTAAGTGAATACTTAGCGTGTGCAGTTTCACACGTAGGTTATTGGAAATTTATCAGAAGTGGAGTCAGGCATATTAGTCAAGATGCAATCTGCCAAACATCAGTAAGACATTCTAAATTATGATATTCTCTAGTGGACATGTAACAATTTATTCGTTAGTTGTTTTAAAGGTAAAATTTTAAATGTTGTTTACCGTGTAACGCTTTTAAATTCAAGAAAGGGCTTAGGCAATGTACCTAGTTTTCACCCTGAGTTATATACTTACTTTAATAACTGAGTAGTATGTTTTATAAACCAATTCAGGGTCAAAACTAGTAATCTGTAAATAGGCTATAAATACTTCAATAGTCGAGAAAAGATTATTTTATAAACTAGTTTTGAGTCAGATAATTTAAAAAAAATTACAAGTCAGGAAATCAGTTAAATAATTTAGTAACATCTTCAATGTGTAATTAATCATTGAATATACGTTGAGGATGTTACATGTTAGGAACATTGTCCCCACATTGCTCGCCATATTACTTACCATATTTAAATAGTAGAACATAACGTCAACATATATCATATCATGCATTCATAAATAAGGTTGGCTTATCGCAAGCCTCCCTTTATCACATGCATAATTAAGTAACAACTAAGGCACTTACCTTGGCCACTTAACACAATGCATCACTACGTCCTAGTTCGATCCTTTCTTTCATAGTACCTCGAACCTTCTTTGATTCGTACTTGACTTCATTAATCACATGAATACAATAAAATATTTGTTAGATTCAAATCTAACAATACCTTAAACATGTTGTTTAATGTAATGATTCGAATATAAAATTTCCAATTATTTTCCTTTCTTCCTTGTACTGTTCAAAAACTTACTATGGTTCTTAGTGACCAATTTAAACTTCCAATAATTCTTCCGAGCTCGCTAACTAACATTTAAATACAAAATGTTTTAAATTCCATTTTCTGACAGCTTGAACTACCTTCAAAGATTTACTTATACAGAGCAGAATACATACTGGATCTTAATTTCCTTTATACCGTAGAAACTAGGTTTGATAACGGTTTTAGGGGTATAAGCCACATAAATTAATAAAATCTACAAAAATTATGAAAATTCCTTACATTCACGTCACAGAGCTGTCCAGGCAGAAACTGCTCTGTAATTTTTTTGACCTTTATTCGATTAATAATTCATATCTTTTAACTCGGAACTTGAAATCAGTTTTTGTTTGTTGTAAAAGAAGCTAGACTAACAAATCTTTACAACGATATAAAATTCATCATCTAACCATTTTTGTAGAATTTATGGCGAATTTTTAAACTTACTACCATAATTCAAATTCCAACATAACTTTCCATAAATAACTTATAATTTACACTAACTTCTCCTTATTTCTCTACTTGTCAATTTAGTCCCATCACTTTACTTCAAATGAACAAAATAAAGGTTGTATTCATTTGTTCTCTTTACATCCTTCATCAAAATAGGCTTAAATCTTTACTTCTCTAATTTTTTCTTGATTTGTCGGGGTGGTCACCAAATTTCAAGTATAAGGATTCAAGCTTCTTAATTTTGCAAATTAGTCCCCAAATCAACATTACTATCTTAATTCCATCATTTAAACTAAAAAAATCAGATTTACTCCTTCTACATATCCTCTTTGCCAAATAGACCATTCAAGTTTGACAAAGTGTCAAAATGGTCACAAATGCGATTAATCGTCGGTTTAGCATTCTAACTTCATTTTCATGTCTCTAACATCATTAATAACATAAATACACATCAAATTCATAAAAATCAGATATGGTCCCTTAATTTGAAGCTTGCCGAAATGGTCCTTATGTATTTAACTTAGGGTTTTGCTTCTAAACAACAAATCAAGCTTACTAGATCATTAATCCAACATCACAAACCCTAAGTTAGACTTGAATCCATAAACCCTAATCTTATTTATACAAACAAAAATATTTAGGGTTTAAATCCCAACTCAATAACATGATTCTAACATCATACAAGCATGATTGTAACTTAAAATCAAACATGGATTCATAAAATCATAAAAGCCCCAATTTGTTCATAAACCCTAATTTCTTCCTCATATCAAATCTCATCAACCAAGCAAGTATTCTATGAATTATTTACAGCAAAAGATAGAGCTCGAAGAGTAGAACAACTTTGTAGTTCGAAAGATTACCTAAAAATTGAGATTCAGGGCTAAAAATCGAGATTCAGGGCTTAAATTGAGCTTGGAAAATGTTTTTCTTCTTTCCTCTTTTTTTTTCTCTTCACCAGGTTTTTGGAGAGTATTTTGCTGATAATTACTTCATATTTCATGTATTTAAAACACTTGTATTATGAAAAATGAATTTTTAATTCAATAAATTCCACTTTCCAAAAATACCCTCCAACTAGATCTATATTTCTAATTTGCCATTTTGTAACATTCCAACTAGACTTAGTTGGATTCTAATCAGCCACTATTCATCAATAAAAGAAATCTCAAAATTCCTTCCATGTTCCTTTTGGGTAAAATGACCAAAATGCCCTTTATCGATCAACTTATTCATAAAATTGTCATTCCATGTCATTTCAATTGGTTTAAATTTTCCCGATCTTTTTAACATCCAAATATCCATAAAATGATATTTTATGACTCTTCTAAGGTTCATGGAACTATATCTAAAATTTTAGCTCGATCCGATTTACCGATAATTACTTAGGACTTTTACTACAATTTCTCGATAATCAAATTATCGAATTGAATCCGTGACTTCATATTTATAAATTTTAGGATCCAATATTAATATATTATTCCATCATCTAATAAAATTTCATGTATTTCCACTCATCCATACAAATATGGGACCTCCCCAGATGGTCATCCATCCTAAGGTCTGAGCACACTTAACTACGAAGTTCGATCAAAATTCGGTATCTTGTACTACATTTTTCTTCCTGAAACTTTTATCAACTTTCGTATCATATCCTGTCTTATCCATTTACAGAATAAAAATAATGACCGAATAATTTTCTTTATTCGAGTCATATATCCGGGCATCATCTAATTATTCGACTGAGAATAACTTTTTACATAATTCTCGCACTAGAATCCGGGTAGTGCCAAAATACGCAATCTAACCCGGTCTATCCATCCATGGAATAAAAATTCTTAATGGTAAAATTCTTCATTAGGGGCTCATACTTTTCCCATCTTTATTCTCTAGACACCAACTTTTGAAAAGCTATCATTTTGGTCACTAAATTTTAAACTTCAATTCCCATTCCAATTTTCCTCGGATTCAACCAAACTTTGCAAGTACCCTAATTAGCTTTCCGTCTATCATCTGATGCTTTTAAATATCAGAAATTCCTTTTCCATAACCATAATCGAAGAAATCCTAACTTTTGCATTTTTTTGTCATTTTGGTCACTAAGTTAGCTTTTAAGCTACTAACTTAGTAACAAATGACCTTAATACCGTTTAAAGAAATTTTGGGGTGTTACAATTCTCTCACCCTTTAAGAAAATTCGTCCTCGAATTTTCAACTCATATCTGATCCATTGTTACAAGTACTACTTTAGTTTTGCCTTGATCCTTCTAATGACTTCTTTTATATTACATTTCCTTGAGAAAACCACTATTAATGAAATCTTCTGATTTCTTAATCCTTAGTCTATATTAACCAAGTTTGCTATCCATTCAGAGAAGGTTTGATTTAATTTCTCAATTGTACAAAATATCCTGAGAGATACCCTCTTATTACTTGACTACTCTTAGTATCATATGTCAATTTAGCCATTGGCAAATATTTATAATTTGTCTTCCAAAGTTTGAGTAATCCATTCCAACTGTCCACCAGTTTGTGGAGGAAGAACGATACTGAATCTTAATTCAATATTCCAAACCTCGTGTAAATACTTCATAATTCTTGGAATAATCTTTAGACCTTTATTGGATACAATAAGTACCATGACACCATGTAGTTTTGACTATCTCTTCTTAAAATACATGTCTATACACTTATATACACTTATTTAGCTTTACAAGCTGAGATAAAATGTGCAGATTTACTCTAACTGTCCACAATCACCCAGATTGAATTCTTTCATTTTAGATTTACTAGCAATCCTCTTACGAAATCCATTGTACTTATTTATGTATTCCTACAAATCCAAAAAGTACTTAGTACCCCGTGCTGTCTCTTTCTAATTAAATTTGCAACTCTCGATACTCTTGGTTATTTCCATGATGTATAATTAACAGACTACATTGATCTTCTGTGAATAGCTTTGCTTTCAAGTCACTATCACTAGAAATATAAATTCTTCTTTATTAATATCAATAACCATCAATCTCAATCTCATGTCCTGATTTTCATCTGATTCAGTTCCTTTTCATCAAACATTCTTTCTTTATCGGGTTAAGTATACTTCCCGCCTAATAAGTTCCTCCTACTAATTTTTCCAACTTTCTTTCTCATAACTCAATCAATGTTGTCTTATAGAGTGTCGTAGTCACTTATTCTGTGCTCGGATAAACATCAATACAAACTATATTTTTTTGGTCCAGAAGAATTCCTAACACTTGTCCATAAACATTTCTAGAAAAAATCTCAGATAGTTGAAACGTCTTGTATTAAATACACTTCACCTTTACTACATAGCTTTCTTTGACTAAACTTGAGCAATTAATTCTTCAAAAAAAAAATTTAAACATGTCTTCTTATATTCACATCCATCTCATGTACAAATAACCAATTCATCTTGAATATAATATCAGATTCTCAAAATGGTAACTTTATAGAAGTTTCCAGAATTCATCACTTAGTTCATTAAAGAACATCTCCTATCAATTCGTGTCGCCTAATGCTTATGATTCTCATCACTTTATTCTTACTGATTGTTTCTATCAAAATTTCTGTAACACCCTCTTCCCATATTTGTTACCAAACACGAGTCGATGATTTCACAAAACAAATTTAAACAATTTGCACCATTTGAAACAAAGTTGGCAACTTACACTGTCATTACTTAAATTTTTTATAAATTTTTGCAAGATTCAAAACTTCATTTGTAAAAATTCCTAGTAAACTAGATTTATTAGGATATCAATCCATATAAATTAGAGGTCTTAACTCATTGCACACAAGTGCATAAAATTAATTAAATATACACTACAATGCAATTCTACTATCTGGAAATTCTGACCTTGCATCGAATAAAAATTCATTAACTTTTTACACAGAACTCGAAATCATTCACCGTTTGTTTTAAAATAAACTAGACTCAATTTTTTGTTCATACATATAAAATTCAACATCTAAATCAATCTTTGGAATTTATGGAAAATTTTCAAACTTACTGCCTAAAATAGAGTTTTTGGACAGCTTCAACTTATCTCCAATATAAGTTCACTAACTAGTCAAAAATCATTCAAATCCACATACTAATAATATTAAACCATGTTTTAGTTAAAAAATAACCAATTAAGGGGTAGTTTAATGTTCCTTTTACACAAGATATGTATTTTCAAGATTATACATGCCACTATTCAAAACATATAATATAGGATGTCAAAACATTACTATGATAACTTGTATCGTTCCTTCGCCTACGAGGTGATGCCCAAAACGTTCTTGCTTATGAACCACGTGATCAACCTACGTGTGCGCAAGCATAATACACACACTAAGTATAACTTAGTGAGGCATTATAAGTAATCATAAAATCGAGCAATAAAACAAATGAAAACATGATTAAGCAAGATCATATTAAATCTTCTTTTAATTCAAAACCAACATATATAAGAAAATGGATTTTCATATACTTTAACTTTATAATTGGCCTAAGAATTGTATAAAGAGAAACTAAAGTATGCAAGGTCTGTACTCCTTGAGCACTGGTCACCAAGGTGACGATAAAAATATAGACACATTAGTGTCGGCATCATATAGGCACATAAGTGCTGATAAACATATAGGATCCCAAGATCGATGTGTAGCTACACGTAGCCCTTGACTACTGGACTTCTAATGGCATGTTAATATACTGTAACTCTCTACCATTACTTGGGCAATAAATCCATATCATATACTTGTAAATCATCATGTATAAACAATTCATATATCACCATTATTCAATAACAATTTGCCATAACAAAACATAAATGGGCATTTCATACCCCATTGCGTACTAACCTTTTTCTTTGCCTGTAAAATATCATATAACTTATACAAAAACCATGTTATCATTTTAATAAAATCAAGTAAATAGAATTCTTGAAATCAATCAAAACATATTTTGAAACATATGAATGCACTCACCTTATATGCCTCACTAGCTACTTATACCGAAACGTATCTATTCTGGAACTTCTTCTTTATCTTTCAACTTGTTTCAGTCACGAGCTTGCTTGTTATCTGTATGTATATTAAATACATAACACAAGAAATTTTTGAGTACATACTTATACTATAAAAATAATGGAAAGTAACTAAAATAACTATCCATTATACACAAAATTACTCCGATAGAATTTTCTATATTCGAATCATTTTTCTTCACACTTTTCCACAATTCTTCAACTTTTTTCCAAAATACTCATTTTAGTCCCTAAGGAATCTTTTAAGCTTCCAACCATCATTTTCAAGTTTAACCTTCACAATTATCATCCTTTACACTTTAGGACCCAAACTTTGGAAATTTACATATTGGTCCTCAAGATTGCCGAAAATTCTAAAATGGTCTCAAAGTCAATATAAAATTCAAAATCAACATTCCAATCCCTTAACTTAATTTTCCAACATAGCATAAGTCAAAAACAAGCTTGACAATCAAATCCGTAAACTTTCCAATTTTTACATTTTGGTCCCTAATGCCAAATAATTAGGGATTTTCATTCCAAACAACTTAATCAAGCTTGTATAACATCATTTTCATCATCAAAATAATTTTGCCATCATTTCCCCTAATCAACCTACAACACAATTCATGGAATTTCCATCATTTGAACCATGAAAACAACATCACAAGCATATTTCCAACAAGAAAAACCATTAAAAATCAAGATTCCATCATGCTCTTCATCAACCGTAAACCCCAAACTTAACTTAGAGACATGAAAACTATACAAAACTTATACAAAAAGATAGGGAATTTAATGGAGAACAATTTCTTGTTTCATGTCTCAAGCTCAAATCTAACCATGGAAGCTTAAAATTTGAATTGAATTTTTTTTACCTATACTCTTAGGTGAATTTGGCAGCTTGGAGAAAATGAAGAGATAATTTTTCCCAACTTTTGTTCTTTAATTATGCCAAATGGCATAATATACACCAAATTAGTTAATAAAAATCCTTTAATAGTCAAAAGACCATTATACCCGTGAGTTATAACCAATCACTAGCCAACATTTGTTTATTCTTATCCATAATAATCATAAATAATCAAAAAGTAAGGGTGAAATGACCATTTTGCCCTTAATGAACCAACTTATCTGCAAAAATGCCATTTTCACCTATTTCTCCAAATACTGCATAGAATCAAATTTAAATTGAATAAAAACGATTCAAAAACCATAATATCATGTTCTTATAGTCTTTCTAAGGCTTCCATAAAATTTTCATAATTATCCGAATTCGAATAATCATTCGAATTAATTTCAGAAACTTATCATTTTTATAACTTTTCACACAAATCCCGTACCAAAATTCTGATTCCCACCAAAATTCTGATTCCCACCAAAATTCTTATACCGGGATAAACTATTCATTTTTGCCATAAAAATAATTATTGGAGAAATTACCAGATTGGTCCTTGAACTTTTCCCAACTTTCCACTTTGACCACCAAACTTTGAGATTTTTTGTTTTAGTCATTGAACTAAAACCACCAAACTTTAATTATTTTTATTTTAGTCACTATGTAAACATTGGGGTATTACAATTCTCCCCCCTTAAGAAAAATTCGTCCTCGAATTTTAAAACGTACCTGATTTGAAAAGATGAGGAAACCATTTTTCCATATCTTCCTCTCTTTCCCACGTCGCTTCTTCCACTTTGTGATTTCTCCAAAAAACTTTAACACATGGAATCGACTTGTTCCTTAGTTCCTTGACCTCGCGTGCTAAAATTTTGATCGGTTCCTCTTCATACGTCAAATCTGGTTGAATCTCTACTTCTTCTGGAGAAATGATGTGGGAATGATCCGATCGATACTTTCTGAGCATCGATACATGAAACACATTATGAATTTTATCAATTTCCCAGGGTAGAGCAAGTTTATAAGCACCAGACCAACGCTTTTTACAATCTCATATGGTCTAATAAATCTCGGACTCAGCTTTCATTTTCGTCCAAATCGCAATATTTTTTTCCAAGGTGACACTTTAAGAAACAATTTATCACCTACTTGGAATTCAATTTCCTTTCTATTCAAATTTGCATAAGCTTTCTGTCGATTGGCTTCTATTTTGAGATTATCTTGTATGATCTTTATCTTGTCTTATGCTTCTCTAATTAGATCAAGTCCCAATACGCCCCTTTCTTTCAACTCGTACCAGTTCAAAGGAGTCCTGCACCTTCTTCCATACAAGGCTTCATAAGGTGCCATTTTGATACTTGCTTGATAGTTGTTATTATAAGAAAATTCTGCTAACGACAAGTATTTCTCCCATGATCCTTTGAATTCAATCACACAAGCTCTTAACATATCCTCCAAAATTTGAATGGTTCGCTCTGATTGTCCATCTGTTTGAGGGTGAAAAGTCGTACTAAAATTAAGTCGAGTACCCAAAGCTTTATGTAAAGACTTCCAAAATCTAGAAGTAAACCTTAGATCTCTATCAGAGACAGTCGATACTGGTACTCCATGAAGCCGAACTATTTCCTTAATAAACAACTCTGCATATTTTTCCATAGAGAAATCAGTTCGGACAGGAATGAAATGTGCCGACTTAGTCAATCTATAAACGATTACCCAAACTGAATCTTTCTTGCTTGGAGTCAAAGGTAGCCCTGTCACAAAATCCATGGTTACCCATTCCCATTTCCACTGAGGAATGGAAATTGGTTGCAACAAACCAGAAGACACTTGATGCTTTGCTTTCACTTGTTGACATGACAAACATTTAGAAACAAATTCAGTTATAGTTTTTTTCATTCCTGGCCACCAATATCGACTCTTTAGGTCTTGATACATCTTGTTTCCACCATGATGCATGGTTAAGGGACTAAAATGTGCTTTAAAGAGAAGTTCTTTCTTTAGCACTTCATCTTCGGGAATAACAATTCTTCCTCGGTAATACAAGCATCCATCAGACTTAACTTCGAAATCTTTGGTCTCACCATTTTCAACTTGTTTGAATCTTGACAAACATTCCATATATCTTTTTTGAAGCTCCTTTATCCGATCTACTAAAGCAGGCCTTAAACTTAATTCAGCAATCAAAGCACCATTTTCTTTCAATGCTAGCCTCGCATTTATATCTCTCAAGGTAGTAAAGGTATTTCTACTGAGGGCATCAGTTACCACGTTCTCTTTTCCTGGATGGTAATCAATAACCACATCATAATCTTTTAGGAGCTCAATCCACATTCTTTGCTTTAAATTTAACTCCTTTTGAGTTAACAGATACTTTAAACTTTTATGATATGTATAGATATAGCATCGTTCTCCGTATAGATAATGACACCATATCTTTAAAGCAAAAACAACTGCTGCCAACTCTAAATCATGGGTGGAATAATTCCTCTCATGCGTCTTAAGCTGTCTGGAAGCATAAGCCACTACTTTACCTTATTGCATGAGTACACATCCCAAGCCATTATGTGAAGCATCACTATATACTACAAAATCCTTACCCGATTCTGACTGCACCAACACCGGAGCTTCAGTTAAAATCCTTTTTAATGTTTCAAAGCTTTCCTGACACTTATCTGTCCAAATAAATGGCACATCCTTTCTTAATAGCTTGGTTAGCAGAGAGGCAATCATCGATAAATTCTTTGCAAATCTTCGAGAATACCCAGCCAATCCCAAGAAACTTCAAACCTCATAAATATTCTTGGGAGGATTCCATTTAACGATGGCCTGGACCTTTTTAGGATCAACCCTAATTCCTTCGGCCGAAACAATATGACCCAGGAAAGATACTTCTAATAACCAAAATTCACATTTAGAGAGTTTAGCATACAGTTCCATCTCCCTTAACGTCTGCAATACTATCCGAAGATGAGCATCATGTTATTCCCTGGTCTTCGAATAAATCAGTATATCATCAATAAACACTACAACAAACTGATCCAAGTACGGCTGGAACACTCTATTCATCAGGTCCATGAATGATGCAGGAGCATTAGTGAGACCAAATGGCATAACCACAAATTCATAGTGTCCATACCGTGTCCGAAATGTTGTTTTTGGGATATCCTCATCCTTGAATTTTAACTGATAGTAACCTGACCGAAGATCGATTTTAGAAAACAAAATTGCCCCTTTCAATTGATCAAATAGATCATTAATCCTCGGTAAAGGATACTTGTTCTTGATCGTCACTTTATTCAGCTGACGATAGTCAATGCATAACCGCATTGATCCATCTTTCTTTTTGACAAAAAAGAACAGGTGCTCCCCAGGGTGATACACTAGGTCGTATAAAACCTCGATCTAAAAGATCTTGCAATTGAGCTTTAAGCTCCCTCAACTCTATCAGAGACATCCGATAAGGTGCCATTGATACTGGTTCAGTACCAGGTAAAACATCTATTCCAAATTTCACCTCTCTATCTGGAGGTAATCCTAGCAATTCCTCGGGAAACACATCAGGAAACTCTCTAACTGTCAAAATACTATTAATGTCTGTCTTTGATAAATTAACATCCACAACATGGTCTAAGTAAGCTTGGCACCCCTGATACTACAAACTTATCGCCTTCATCACCGAGATCACATTATTCATACAATTTGATCCTTCGCCAACCACTACGATTTTTGTACATTCCTTACTTTTTAATACTATTCGTTTCAAACGACAATCCACTATAGCATGGTAAGCATATAACTAATTCATGCCCAAAATAATTTCAAAATTATGGAAAGGTAATTCCATCAAATCAATTGGGAATTTAATTCCCTGAATCACTATCGGGCACTGTCTGCAAATTTTGCTCAATAGGATTGGTTGCGAAGACATCACTAGACGTAGGTTCCAAGGTAATCCTCCTATCTTGGACTAACTTAGAACTAATATATGAATGAGTAGATCCCGAGTCTATCAATACAAATACAGGTTCATTAAAAAGCTAGAAAGTACCTGTAACAATATCTGGTGCATCTCTGTCATCTTTAGTGCGGATGTGATAAACTCTTGCTGAAGTCTTTAATTACTTGTTGGACGCAACTTCCGACATTCCCAGACGATTAACTCCAGAAGATTTCTTGCTAGCCTGATATTTTCCCTTCTGGTTCTGGATTACTGATCTTTCTGACTTATCTGGTCTATTGCCACTTCTTGGACAATCTCGAAGGAAATGATCAGTAGCACCACAACTGAAGCAAGCTCCTATAACCAATCGGCATTGTCCATGATGGAATTTGCCACAATGTTCACATTGATGTTCCTTCGAACTCCCTGTCTTTGCAGTAAAAACCTGTGAACCTTTGGACTTGCCCGATCCAAATATTTTTTTGTTACTTTGGTAGGAACATTTTCTTCGTTTAGCTGATGATGAACCAAAGGATCCTCCAAGATTCATTTTCTACGACTGAACATTCTGAGCTGCTAACTTTTTTTGCCAAACTTTTTCCATCCCTTTCGCTCGGTTGACATCATCTTGGAATCTAGTGATTTCCATAGCTATCAACACCTCTTTATAATTCGGATCCAAACCTTCAATGAAGCTGGTGCTACGATCATTCTTTGTAGGGATCAACTCTGAGGCAAATTGGCTCAATTTATTGAATTAACATTCATATTCGTATATTGTCTGATCGCCATGCTTAAGATTCAGAAATTGAATCCTCATTTCTCGAATAAACATGTCTCCAATATACTTGTTGCGAAACTCACGGAGGAAAAAGTCCCAAGTGATCTCTTCCTGAGGACAAGTGGTGATATTCGACTACCAGATACGAGCCTGTCCCTTTAATAAAGACACAGCTCCCTCTAACTTTCTCTGATCATCACAATGCAATCCTTCAAGCATAATCTTTAGATCATTAAGCCAATTGTCCGCAGCAATAGGATCTCCATCAACAAAATCTGGTGCTTGCAGATCCTTTAGCTCTTTAGAAATAGAAACTCGGGGAGGACGATTAAGTATCATCTCCAAAGCCTGTAGGAAATTTCCCTGGTTTTGTACCGGTATTCCAGGATGAACCGGTACATTCTCAGCAGGCTGTGCAAGAGGCAGAGCAAAACTAGCTTCTTTTCCAAGCTCAGCAACATTTTGACCCTCTATATGGGTCACCTGACGTGAACCTTCACCCTCAGACATCTGTACTCATCACAACTTTTAACATTAGTAAGCAGGAGCATCAAATATACAAATGTCATCACTAGTAATTTATGACATCCTAGTGGCATGTACACACTTTTTAACTCATAACACACTCAATTTAAATCCAGAACCGGCTAAACCTGTGGCTTTGATACCAATAAATGTAACACCCTCTTCTCATATTTGTTACCAAACACGAGTCGATGATGTCACAAAACAAATTTAAACAATTTGCACCATTTGAAACAAAGCTGGCAACTCGCACTGTCATTACTTAAAATTTTTTATAAATTTTTGCAAGCTTCAAAAATTCATTTGTAAAAATTCCTAGTAAACTAGATTCATCAGGCTATCAATCCATATAAATTAGAGGTCTTAACTCATGGCACACAAGTGCAGAAAATTCATTAAATATGCACTACAATGCAATTCTACTATCTGGAAATTCTGACCTTGCATCGAATAAAAATTCATAACTTTTTACACAGAACTCGAAATCATTCACCGTTTGTTTTAAAATAAACTAGACTCATTTTCTTGTTCATACATATAAAATTCAACATCTAAATCAATATGTGGAATTTATGGCATTTTTTCAAACTTACTGCCTAAAACAGAGTTTTTGGACAGCTTCAACTTATCTCCAATATTAGTTCACTAACTAGTCAAAAATCATTCAAATCATCATGTATAAACAATTCATATAGGGATGATAAACATGTAGACACATTAGTGTTGGCATCATATAGGCACATAAGTGCTGATAAACATATAGGATTCGAAGATCAGTGTGTAGCTACACGTAGTCCTTGACTACTGGACCTCTAATGGCATGCCAATATACTGTAACTCTCTACCATTACTTGGGCAATAAATCCATATCATATACTTGTAAATCATCATGTATAAATAATTCATATATCACCATTATTCAATAACAATTTGCCATAACAAAACATAATAGGGCAGTTCATACCCCATTACGTACTAACCTTTTTCTTTGCTTGTAAAATATCATATAACTTATACAAAAACCATGTTATCATTTTAATAAAATCAAGTAAATAGAATTCTTGAAATCAATCAAAACATATTTTGAAACATATGAATGCACTCACCTTATATGCCTCACTAGCTACTTATACCGAAACGTATCTATTATAGAACTTCTTCTTTATCTTTCAACTTGTTTCGATCGCGAGCTTGCTTGTTATCTGTATGTATATTAAATACATAACACAAGCAATTTTTGAGTACATACTCATACTATACAAATAATGAAAAGTAACTAAAATAACTATCCATTATACACAAAATTACTCCGATAGAATTTTCTATATTTGAATCATTTTACTTCACATTTTTCCACAATTCTTCAACTTTTTTCCAAAATACTCATTTTAGTCCTTAAGGAATCTTTTAAGCTTCCAACCACCATTTTCAAGTTTAACCTTCACAATTATCATCCTTTAACTTTAGGACCCAAACTTTGGAAATTTACATATTGGTCCTCAAGATTGCCGAAAATTCTAAAATGGTCCCAAAGTCAATATAAACTTCAAAATCAACATTCCAATCCCTTAACTTAATTTTCAAACATAGTATACTTCAAAAACAAGCTTGACAATCAAATCCCTAAACTTTCCAAAATTTACATTTTGGTCCCTAATGCCAAATAATTAGGGATTTTCATTCCAAACAACTTAATCAAGCTTGTATAACATCATTTTCATCATCAAAATAATTTTGCCATAATTTCCCCTAATTTTTTAAATTTTCCCCTAATCAACTACAACACAATTCATGGAATTTCCATCATTTGAACCATGAAAACAACATCACAAGCATATTTCCAACAAGAAAAACCATTAAAACTCAAGATTCCATCATGCTCTTCATCAACCCTAAACCCCAAACTTAACTTAGAGACATGAAAACTATACAAAACTTATACCAAAAGATAGGGAATTTAATGGAGAACAATTTATTGTTTCATGTCTCAAGCTCAAATCTAACCATGGAAGCTTAAAAATTGAATTGAAAATTTTTACCTATACTCTTGGGTGAATTCGGCAGCTTGGAGAAGATGAAGAGATAATTTTTCCCAACTTTTGTTCTTTAATTATGCCAAATGGCATAATATACACCAAATTAGTTAATAAAAATCCTTTAATAGTCAAAAGACCATTATGCCCTTGAGTTATAACCAATCACTAGCCAACATTTGTTTATTCTTATCCATAATAATCATAAATAATCAAAAAGTAAGGGTGAAATGACCATTTTGCCCTTAATGAACCAACTTTTCTTCAAAAATGCCATTTTCACCTATTTCACCAAATACTGCATAGAATCGAATTTAAATCGAATAAAAACAATGCAAAAACCATAATATCATGTTCTTCTAGTTTTTCTAAGACTTCCATAAAATTTTCACAATTTTTTGAATTCGAATAATTAGTCGAATTAGTTTTCGAAACTTATCCTTTTTATAGCTTTTCATACAAATCCCGTACCAAAAATCTGATTCCCACCAAAATTCTTATAACGGGATAAACTATTCATTTTTGCCATAAAAATATTTTTTGGGAAAATTACCATATTGGTCCTTGAACTTTCCCAACTTTCCACTTTGACCACCAAACTTTGAAATTTTTCGTTTTAGTCACTGAACTAAAACCACCAAACTTTAATTCTTTTTTATTTTAGTCACTTTGTAAACATTAGGGTATTACAATTTCCCTAAAAAGAAGTCTTATCTTATCCAAGATACCTTAGCCATATCTTTATCAGGTCTGCTGCCAATTATTTAGATAGAATTAACGTTTTATTTAAATTATTCAGTCCCAACTCATGTGTACAAATAGTACGGATATCTTGAAATCAGATACTACTAAATTATTTCCATCATACACTAATTATTCATATCTTCAGTTTTTTTTGGAAAACTACCAGATTACATCTGCAACCACTACTAAATTTGCCATTTGACCCTTAAGCATATATATTTCCCAAGTAAAGATACTTCTTCTTCTTCTTGCTTCTTCATATCCGAATATCTTAATTTATCAAAGATATTCTTAACATCATTAATCACAAACTTACAGTCCTACGACTATCTTTTACCTTGAAATGTGAGCTCTTACTATCTAAATTTCTTTGTAAGTTATGTTGTTATAAGCGTAAGTGCATATATAGATGTTAAGGACTAACTGCATCAGCTCCTTACAATGCAGATAACCCAAACTGAAATTGATTACAATACTTATTTCACTTCATTGTACTCGCCATGGGTCCTTTCTTGACCTCTGAGATTCGTCGATTGATGAAATCCGGTAGCGTCTTACTTTTATGACTATAATCTTATTCTATCTTATGCTAATGAGGAGAAGCTTCAAGTCATACTATCAACCCATCAGTAATATGACATCCTAGGGGCATGTATTTACTGACAAACTTATAACAAACTCGGTTTAGCATCCAGAACCGGCTAAACCTGTAGCTCTGATGCCACTAAATGTAACACCCTTAACGTATACTCGTAGTATGAACACACATTAAGGATGTCACAATATTATTTAACAGAGTTCTAGACTTGTAAATTTTTTTAAAACATCTGACATAAAACTAGTTTATAAATAACCCTTTCTCGACTTCTGAAGTATTCATAGCCTATTTGCAGATTGCTAGTTTTGACCCTGAATTGGTTTATAAATTATATTAGCCAGTTATTAAAATAAGTATATAACTTAGGGTGAAAAATCGGTACACTGCCTAAGCTCTTTCTTGAATTTAAAATCGTTACACTATAACGATAAATAAAATTTTACCCTATTAAATATCTTTACCGATTATTCTTTAACCCTACGAATAATTCATATTTCCATGGTTAATCCTCTATACTATCTTAAACTAATTTATCACTTTACTAGTACCTTATCATGTTCTTATTTATTTACGGTTTATTTTTGAAACTAACTATTTATCTGGCTGTTAATCAAACTCATGCCTTTAAAACAACTAACGAATAAATAGATACATGCCCACTAGAGAATATTATAAATTAGAATATCTTACTGATATTTGGGAAATTGCAACTTGATTAACATGATTGACTCCTCTTCCGGTAAGTTTCCAATAACCTACGTGTGAAACAACATACGCTAAGTATTCACTTAGTGAGACAAAGCATGTAAGGTTATCAAATAACTGACACGAACATAATTCAAGGCTTATTTTTATATCTAGCTTATCTATGTATAACTGATAAATTACTTATATTAAGTTCATCATGTTTACTTGACATACTACAACATGCTTCTCATAGCATAATATAACCAGTTTCTATGGCATTTCATAGCAGACTTTATCATAATTCTAATTCTTTGCCTAACATATCAAACAAAGAAATACATATATTACTGAGCTTAACATAATCGGGAAGATACTGATCTTACAGAAAATACAAAGTATACAAAGAGTACGGAGAACCTGTTATTTCTCATACTTAGTACCAAAACTTTGCAGAAAACTTAGTATATAACAGAATTTGCCAAGCTCACTAGCTCGATTACCTGCACTTTTATTAATCTTTTAAATTTGCCTAAAGTATACTTTATGAGACCTTAGGTACTCAAGTCACATGAATAAGACACCAAAGTGTCTAACGTGAACATGTAAATGAGTACGTACTCGAGGGCGCTCTTTGCTCCTCATAAAAGCACCTCGTTAGTGCCATTAGCACTATTGGTGTGGATCCCCAGGGTGCACACCAAGGGCTTGGGTCCCCAAGGTGTATGTGACACCATCGTAGTCACAAAAACATGTAATCATATCATAACTCGAGTGATGCAACTGCTAATGACTCTATGGCATGCCAACTATACCATGGGCTCTCATAAATAAATACTTGGGCATTTCATTTCATTATCAATCAATCATCATCATTCATGTAAACGAGTAATTCACATCCCTTATTTCATCATGATTATTCATATGTACTTGCCATTACTGTATTATGCATCACATCGATTCTTCCAGTATATCATGATCAGAAGTTATCATATTAGATATCATCAATAAATCATAATAGCAGTTCATAACCTAGATAATATTAGGTATACTATAACAAAGATATCTATCAGAACATTGACAATGTATTATACATATTACTTGCTCTTACCATATGCAAATAACATATCAGTTATAATGACTATCATAACATTTCACAAATAAGTTCTCATATGTAACCCCCTCGAAATGGCCTAGTCGCAAGATCGGTTCGAGCAAGCTACATTAGGTTTACCGAAGTAAACCGAGAAGATTGAACCTAAAACCCGTACATTTTATTCTTTTTATCTTGTATAGATGCATTAACGCTTTCCTACATGATCATTCTGTTCATAGGTGAGCATTCAACTCAATCGGCATCGTAACGACATCTAATTGGCCACAACGCAACTTAGGGACCTAAATGTAATTTTAGCAATATAAAAGGGCTTAACCAATTATTAAGTTACCAACCTTTAATTAAGTTCGTTTCATGCTTATATATCTAAAAAGTCAGCTTCAGACGACCATCCATGCTTAAATAATTGGCAAAATACGATTCAGGGACTAAAACGAAAATAATAGAACTGGCTTTCCATGACATTAACAGATTTAACGACATCCATATCGATACGCTGGGACCCGTATTGATACGGTTGTGAATACATCGTTTCGATACGGTGAGGCCTGTACTGGTACGCTACTTCGAGTTTAAAATACAGCTAAATTCATTTCAAACCGTACCGATACGGTCCCTTGATGTTTCGGTACGCGGCCTCTCCTCCAAAAAGAGTAATTCTAGTAGCCTTCAGGCGTATCGAAACGCCCCTGCCTGTACTGAAACGCCCTGGCCTTATCTTCCTAGCCGTACCGATACGGTCCCTCGCGTATCAGTACGCCTGTGCTTGTAATGTCAAAATTAGCTTGGTTTTCACACAATTCTAGATGCAATTGGCCCCTATAAACATTCAAATATACATATCAACCCTTAAATACACATAATCTATCATTTATACCCAAATTAGACAAGCAAAACAACATAAAGCTTCCAAAGGACCACTCTAGAGGCATGCTTCCTAGACCACTTTGCCCAACATACCAAAATGCACAATTAGGCCATTCTCCGCATAAACATCATGCCAACACATACAACATAGCATACCAAACTTGGTCAAACCAACACAACATGGCCGTCCACAAGGAAACTCTAGATGCATACCTAAACATCCATTCAACCTCAACTATAGGCAAGTAACAACATCAAACTGAGCAACATATAACCATCAACAAAAACCAGCATAACATCGTTCTAAGAACCATAATGCAACGGATTTACAATTCCCAAAAACCATGGCGAACACATTACCTTATTAACCAGAAACGTAACCGAGTTCATCTCAAAAGTAGTTTGTCTCTTGGATCCTTGCAAACCTTGCCTTTGCTGCCCCAAACTTTAATGCTTTGCATCATTAGGAAAAAAGAGAGCGTAAGCACATATGCTTAGTGAGGATGCACATAAACAATGATGCACTAAAAACTATTTAAAAACCACATGCTTGTTTTTCCCAAAACATGCTTACAACCTAAGCATTTTTCCTTGATTCCAACCGAATCAAAACGTAATAATCTTTATATAACATCATATACAATTCATGCTTAAATCCCAAGCATTTTAAACAAACCATGCTTAAATCCCAAAGCATTACAAACAAGGTTCAACACATGAACTTTCTCATATATTAGCATTTATAGTGACCCTGATAGACTACCTCTATCCTATACACATATCGGATACACGAATTTCTCATACCATGCCTAGTTAAACCGCATGATATCCCAAACCTTGCCTAGTTAGATCGCAAGATTTGACACCCTCGCCTAGTTAAACCGCGAGACCTCACCATTGCCTAGTTAAACCGCAAGTGTACCAACCTTGCCTAGTAAATCCGAAAGATCACCATCAATTTGGGTTGCCTAGTTAAACTGCAAGTCCAAAATGAGGTCCCCAACAGTCCGAGTGGCCTTGTTACACCGCCATACCTCAAGGACCCATGGCCACGATCGATTTTGTTCATATTTTATAGTGCACTTTTAATCCTATGGCATGCCAACTATGTCCGATTGTTTTCTCATCTTGTCACATAGCCAATATATCATTTACAAAACCCTTTACTTACTGTTTTACAATGCACTTCATAATTCACCACATATGCAAATCTCATTGCCAATGCAATAACACCATTCCCAACCGGAATGAAAACCAATGCTCAATAGCATTTAATATACTTTCAAACCCCTGCATATGTACTCAAAGTCATGCATTTCCAGTAAGTCATACCATGTTTATTACCAAAACATGCAAACAACATGCTCAAATCTAAGCCGATATTCAAGAGCAAAATAAGGGAAACTTACTTCCGAGCTTAGGTAAGTGTCTCACGCTTACCCTAAGCTCCCAACAACCTCTACAACCCTTTGTAAAGCATTTAAAACCAGTTTCCACTCACTGATACACATCGCCTTCCTTGCCAACGCGAATCAAGCTCCCATCAAGCTACCAAACAATGTCAAGCTTCTTCACCTTGACTATCCCCTATTTTCAACACATAAACCAGAGGATAAATGCATTAAAATACATTCAAACCATTGCCTATCAGCAATCTCCCGCAACTCCCAAGTTGCCCACTCGGAAACCATCTAAAACATACCGAAATCACCATCAAACGTTTCTGAAACCTAACCCAGCCATAAAACAACAATTCAAGTCATCAACCAACATCTAATAACATCCAAAAACCCTTTCCTAATATCTTTTTATCTCCAGCAAAGATTAAACTCGATTATCTCCACAATACCTCAAAACTAGCAACCTAAATAATTAGAGATTCAAGAGTTTCAGGATTCTATTGATAAAATAACTTATCAACATCAAAATACATCCAAAACATATATTAAATCAATCTCAAATACTGGAAATCAGATCCACTTCGAAAATCACCATGTTTAATCAATATTTCCAAAATAACTCAATTAAACATTGATAAAACATTAAAATCACATTACAACTTATAAATCAAGGATCAAATACTTGGGAATATCAATAAAAAACCATTTAACAGATGAGATCACAGAGCTTACCCCTGTTATGTGATTTCTCCTTCAATTGGCTTGTTTAAAGCTAAGAAAATATAATATTTCAATGAGATTTTGCTAAACAAAGTTAAAGAATCAAATTAAAACCAATAATCTGAGTGAAAAGAGTTCCTTACCTCAAGATTTTGGTGAAATTCTGAGTGTTTGGAAGAAAAGAAGTTGAGAGAAAAGGTTTAGGAAAAGTTACGTGAATTTCTTTTAAAAGCTAAAAATTAACTTAGATATTTAATCCTTATTAACAACCTTTTAAAACACATGTTTAAAATAATTTAGTTGAAGAGAGAAACCACCAGCAAATACTTGGTAGATTAGCTCCTTAAGGATTCTAAGGATTTGACCCTTTTGATTTTAGTCACTTTAAAACAGTTTTCAAAAAATCGCATTTTGATCACTAACCCAAAATGTCATATTTCCAAACTCCCTTTTCTAAAATTGATTCCACCAAAAATCAATATATATTAAAAGATGATTTTTTAACTATTTTTCCATATTTTTATCTTACCAAAAAATATATGGTCTCAAATCCTACTTGAATCTCTAACTCGATCCACCAAACCGTCTAATAAACCTCAAAGCCGCTAAACCCAAAACTGGGGTGTTACAACTCTCCCCCACTTAAGAAAATTCGTCCCTGAAATTACCTGGAGGAAACAGATGCGGAAATTGCTCCTTCATATCCGCCTTGCTTTCTCAAGTAGCTTCCTCAACACCTCGGTGTCGCAAAAAGACTTTCACGAGCTCTATCGTCTAACTACGTAGGACTTTCTTACTGGTATCAAGGATCTCTACGGGTTCCTCATCATAGGATAGATTCGGCCTCAACTCCACATCCTCCACCAGCATAACATGCGATGGATCTGATCGATATCTCCTCAACATCGAAACATGGAATACATTATGAATTTTCTCCAACTCGGGAGGCAAGCTCAACGGTATGCCACAGGACCCACACGCTCAATAACCAAGTATGGTCTAATAAACCTCAGATTAAGCTTACCCTTGCGTTCGAATCTCATCACCTTTTCCATGGTGACACTTTCAAGAATACGCGATTGCCCACCGTATATTCAACCTCCTTACGCTTCAAATCTACGTAAGATTTCTGCCGATCCAGAGCCGCTTTCAACCGGTCGCATACCTTGTCTTTCAACACATCCGATAGGGTAACATGCTTTTTCCCCACCTCAGCCCAACATAAGGGCGTACGACATCTCCGGCCATATAACGCCTCAAAAGGTACAATCTGTATACTTGCCTGATAACTATTGTTGTAAGCAAACTCAACTAAAGGAAAATGCTTCTCCCAAGTTCCTTGGAACTCTATAATACAACACCTCAGCATATCCTCTAAAACCTGGATAACCCGCTCAAACTGCCCATCCAACTGAGGATGATATGCAGTGCTAAAACTCAACCTCGAACCTAAGACCTGGTGCAAACTCCTCCAAAACCTTGCCGTAAACCTCAGATCCCTATCCGAAATGATGGATTTAGGTACACTATACAAGCGCACAACCTCCCCTATATACAAATCTGCCAATTTATCTACGTTGTATGCACTGGCAGGAAATGTGCACACTTTGTGAACCTGCCAACAATCACCCAAATGAAATCCTTCTTAGCCGGTGTCAATGGCAACCCTATTACAAAATCCATGGTGATTCTCTCCCATTTCCACTCTGGAATTTTCAGCGGTTGCAACAACCCGGATGGAAATTGATGCTAAGCTTTAACCCGCTGACATACCATGCACTTGGAAACAAACTCGGCCGCATCCTTTTTCAACCCAACCCAGTAATACGCCTCCTTAAAATCACGATACATCTTAACACTACTAGGATGCATAGCAAACGGACTAGAGTGTGCCTCCGTCAAGATAGTGTACCTCAACTCCGGATCATCCAGCACCGCTATTCGACCCTTGAAACACACTACTCCATTATAATCAAAATGAAATTTCGTCAGATTTCCATCCACTATATCCTTAAAATGCTCAACCAACGAATCATCGTACGGTTGCTTAGCTTTAATCATATGTGATAACGTAGGCTTAACTTGCAATTCAGCCAGCAAACTGCCCTCCTGCGTCACACTCAACCTTGCAAACATAGCTCGAAGCTCAACCGCAACCGTACAACCTAATGCATCTGCCACTACATTGGCTTTACCAGGATGATACTCAATTGTCAAGTCATAATCCTTAAGCAACTCCAACCATCTACGTTGACTAAGATTCAAATCTTTTTGGGACATCAAATACTTCAAACTCTTGTAATCCGTAAAGATCACACACTTCTCACCATAGAGGTAATGTCACCAAATTTTCAAAGCGAAAACCACGACCGCAAGCTCCAGATCATGAGTTGGATAATTGTGCTCATGAACTTTTCAACGGCCTCGATGCAAAGGCCACAACCTTCCTATCCTGCATCAGGACACAACCTAAACCAACATATGACGCATCACTATAAACCACAAACTCCTTCCTTGATTCAAGCTGATCAACACAGGAGCATGTGTCGGAACTTCCTTCAACTTCTCAAAACTCTGTTGTTGCTTCTTTGTCCACACATAAGGAACATTCTTCTGCAACAACTTGATCAACGGTGCAGCAATACTCGAAAACCCCTCAATGAAATGGCGATAATAACCAGCAAACCCAAGAAAACTACGCACCTCTGATACAGACTTAGGTGGTTCCAATTGAGAATAGCCTCAATCTTCTGTGGATCAACGCGAATACCCTCCGCAAAAACCACATGACCAAGAAATGTCACTTCCCTTAGCCAAAACTCGCACTTGCTCAACTTAGCGTACAACTGATTATCCTTCAGCATTTGCAACACTATCCGCAAATGCCGAACATGCTCTTCCTCAGTACTGAAGTACACGAGAATATCATCTATGAACACCACGATGAATTTGTCAAGATACTTATGGAACACTCTATTTATTATGTCTATAAACGCAGACGGGGCATTTGTCAAACCAAAAGGCATGACTAGAAACTCATAATGCATATACCTCGTACGAAATGCGATTTTATGCGTGCCCACATCCTTAACCTTCAACTGGTAATACCCGACCACAAATCTTTGAAAACACCACTCCTCCTTGAAATTGATCGAACAAGTCATCGATCTGAGGCAATGGGTACATGTTCTTTACCGTCAACTTGTTCAACTGACGATAATCAATGCACATACGCATCGTACCATCATTCTTTTTCACGAAGAGAACAAGAGCACCCCACGTAGAAACACTTGGTCGAATGAACCCATGGTTCAACAACTCCTGAAGTTATGACTTCAACTCCTTCAATTCTTTCGGTGCCATCCTATAAGGAGCAATGGAAACCGGTGCTGTACCCTTGTATGTCTCAATACGAAACTCTACCTCTCTATCCAGAGGTAAACCCGACAACTCCTTAGGAAAAACATCAGGAAAGTCACAAACAGTCTGAATGTCCTACACTCGAACACCCTTGGCTTCCGAATTCATAACGATAGCCAAATAAGCTTGGCAGCCATTAAACATCATCTTCTCTGCTCTAACAACTGAAACCACATTGGACAGAAACTTAACATTCTCACCAAGCACCACCACTTCATAATCGTCGGCCAACCTCAAGAAAATCCTCTTGAATTCACAATCCATAACCGCTCTATGCTCACTCAATCAATCCATACCCAAAATGATATCAAAACCATGGAATGGCAATTCCATCAGATCTGCGGCAAACCCATGTCCTTGCACCACCAAAGGATAACGCCGATACAACCTTCTTGTTGTAACCGTCTCCCCAAAAGAACTTGTGACTAACATACTAACATCTAAGATCTCAACAGGAACATTTAGCAAAGATGCATGTTCACTCAAGATATATGAATGCGTAGACCCCGAATCAATCAAAGATAACAATGACAAGGATTGCAAAGTAAAAGTACTTGCGATCACATCCGTGTCATTACGACCCTCACGGTGAGCAAAGACCCGAGCCGGTCCACCACCTTCAGGTCTCACCGCTGCAGCATGAGCCATACCTTTCTGACCATCCTCGCGCCTCTAAAAATTACCCTGCCACGGCCTCGGCCCCTGGTAGGTGCAGCAACCTGAGCTAGTACATCATTCGCAGCCTAAGGACAATCACGCTTCAAGTGATCAGATGAACCATAAATCCAACAAGCTCCAGCATTACCCCAGCACATACCCGCATGGCACTTACCGCATCGCTCACACTCCGGTGTAACCCGAGCTCCCTGAGTACCCTGGCCAACTCCACCACCATGCCTATGATCTGGCTTATGTCTCTTGTCCTTAAACCTCCTATTATGCCTCCAGAATAGCTAGAGTCAACCACTCTTTTACCCAAGTTCATATCCGCAGCCTGAACTGTTGCACCGAAGGACTGCTCGATATCCTTGGCCCGATTGACCAACACATCAAAATCTGTGTAACCTGCAGCCAGGAGATACGTCTTGATGTCCTTTACAATACTATAACGGAACCTGTCATATCTCTGCTGGTCATTTGGAACCAACTCCAGAGGATACTCACTCAGCCGGACAAACTTTACCTTGTATTCAGCAACAGACATGCCTCCCTGAGATAGCGACATAAACTCGCTCTTCTTCATATCCAAATACTTGAGAAGAATTAACCTTACCTCTATTCTGTGATTTCTCCCTCAATTGATTGATTAAAGCTAGAAAAACATAAGATTTCAATGAGGTTTTGTAAATCAAAGATAAAAAATCAATTATAAATCAAGAATCCAATAAAAAGGATCTCTTACCTCTGGATTTTGATGAAAACAAGAGTGTTTGGAAAAAAAGACGTGGAGAGAAAAGTTGAGAGAAAAGTTACGTCAAATTTCTTTAAAATGATAACTAACTTTAATATCCAAAATATGTTTTAATTATCTTTTAAAACACATGTTAAAATAACTCAATTGGAGGGAGAAATCACCAGCAAACACTTGGCAAAATAGTTCCTTAAGGATTCTAAGAATTTGACCATTTTCAATTTAGTCACCTTTAAAAAATAGTTTTCAAAAATTACATTTTGCTCACGAACCAAAATGTCACCCTTCCAAATCTCATTTTCCAAAATTGATTTCACCAATATTAATCATATATTTAAATATGATTTTTAATCATTTTTCTATATTTTTATCTTACTGAAAAATATTTACTCCCGAATCTGACTCAAATCCCTAGTCCTGTCCACTAAACTGTCTAATAAACCTCAAAACCGCTAGGCCCAAAACTGGGGCGTTACAACTCTCCCCCACTTAAGAAATTTCGTCCTTGAAATTTACCTAGAGGAAACAACTATGGAAACTGTTCCAACATGTCCATCTTGCGCTCCCACGTGGCCTCCTTAACTCCGGTGTCAAGGATCTCAACTAGTTCCTCATCATAAGATAGATATGGCCTTAACTCAATAACCTCCACCAGCATAACATGCGATGGGTCCAACCAATACCTCTGCAACATCGAAACATGAAACACATCATGAATCCTCTCCAACTCAGGAGGTAACATCAACCGATAAGCAACAGGACCCATACGCTCAACCACCTCGTATGGTTCAATAAACCTTGGGCTAAGCTTTCTTTTTCTCCCAAAGCGCATCACCTTCTTCCAAGGCGACACCTTCAAAAACACTCGATCACCAACATCATACTCCACATCCTAAGCTTCAAATCCGTGTAGGATTTCTGACGATCCGAAGCCGCTCTCAAGCGCTCATATACCAACTTCACCTTTTTATTGGTGTCTTTCAACATATCAGGCATGGAAACATGTTTTCCCCAACTTCAGGCCAACACAAAGGTGTACGACACTTTCTACCATACAACGCCTCATACGGTGCCATCTGTATACTAGCCTGAGAACTGTTATCATAAGCAAACTCCACCAAAGGCAACTATTTTTCCCATGTTCCCTGGAACTCAATGATACAACACCTCAACATATCCTCCAAGACCTGTATCACACGCTTCGACTGACCATCCGTCTGAGGATGATACGAAGTACTGAAATTCAGCCAACTTCCTAGAGCACGATGCAAGCACACCTAAAACCTTGCTATAAAATGTGGATCTCTATCCGAAACTATAGATTTGGGTACCCCGTGCAAACGTACAATCTTAGAGATGTACAACTTAGCCAACCTATCCAAGGTATACATCGTATGCACTGGTACAAAATGTGAAACTTCGTAAACTGATCAACAATCACCCAAATAGAATCCTTTTTGGTCGGTGTCAAAGGCAACCAAGACACAAAATCCATGGTGATTCTTTCCCATTTCCATTCCCGTATCCTTAACGGTTGCAACAACCCGGAAGGAAACTGATGTTCAGCTTTCACTCGTTGACATACCATGCATCGAGCAACAAAATCAGCCACATCTTTCTTCAAACCAACCCAATAGTACTCATTCTTCAAACCTCGATACATCTTAGTACTACCGGGATGCATGGCAAAAGGACTAGTATGCGGTTCAGTCAAAATGGTATGCCTTAACTCCTCGTCTTCGGGCACCACAACCCGACCTTTAAAACACAACACTCCATCATCATTAAAATGAAAATTCGTAGGATTCCCATCCATGATATCCTTCACATGCGGTACCAAACTCTTATCATGTGGTTGCTTCTCCTTAATCAACAACGACAAGGACGGTTTCACTTGCAACTCAGCTAACAATCCGCTGTTACAAGTCACACTTAACTGAGCAAACATAGTTCTCAACTCTATAGCAACTTTCCTACTCAAAGCATCAGCTACAACGTTAGCTTTGCCTGGAAGATACTCAATAGACAGATCATAATCTTTAAGCAACTCCAACCATCTTCGTTGCCTAAGATTTAACTCTTTCTGCAACATTAGATACTTCATACTATTCTGATCCATATAAACCACACCCTTCTCACTGTAAAGGTAATGCCTTCAGATTTTCAAGGCAAACACGACTGCGACAAGCTCAAGATCATGAGTAGGGTAATTACGCTCATGCACCTCCAACTATCTAGATGCATACGCAACTACCTTACCCTCCTGCATCATCATGCAACCAAGCCCAACATAAGACGCATCACTATAAATGATGAACTCTTTTCCTGATTCAGGCTGAACCAAGACCAAAGCTCGCATCAAAGCTTCCTTCAACCTTTCAAAAGCCAGCTGTCTATCCTCCGACCACTCAAAACGAACAATTTTTTTGTAACAACTTGGTCAATGGAGCAACTATACTGGAAAACCCTTCAACAAACCTACGGTGATAACCAGCCAAACCAAGTAAACTCTGAACTTCTGTCACGGATTTATGCACCTTCCAACTCATCACGGCCTCAATCTTGTGCTGATCAACATGAATCCCCTCAATCGATACCACATACCCAAGAAAAACAAGCTCCTTAAGCCAGAACTCACATTTGCTTAACTTGGCATAAAGCTGATTAGCCAACAACATCTGAAGCACAATCCGCAAATGTCTATCATGGTCCTCTTCGGTACGAGAGTACACAAGGATATCATCGATAAACACAACCCCAAACTAATCTAAAAACTTATGGAACACCTAATTCATCATGTCCATAAAAGCAGCCGATGCATTGGTCAAACCAAACGGCATCACCAAAAACTCATAATGCCCATACCTCGTACGGAAAGCTATCTTGGGAACATCCACATCCTTCACCTTCAACTGATAGTACCCAAACCTTAAATCTATCTTAGAAAACACCGAGCTACCCCTAAACTAATCAAACATGTCATCTATCTGCGGCAAAAGATTCTTGTTCTTTATCGTCAACTTGTTCAGTTGTCGATAATCTATACACATCCGCAACGTACCATCCTTATTCTTCATAAACAACATCGGTGCACCCTACGGTGAAATACTAGGTCTAATGAAACCTCGATCAAGCAACTCCTAGAGTTGCGTTTTCAACTCCTTCGGGGCCATGCGGTACGGAGCAATTGACACTAGTGCCGTATTCGCAAAGATCTCAATGCCAAACTCCACCTCACGGTCAGGTGGCAACCCCGATAACTCTTTCAAAAAAACACCCAAAAACTCACATACTGTGTGAATATCTTGCACCCTCAACTCCTTTGAACCATGATTCATAACATAGGCCAAGAAAGCTTGGCATCCGAAATCCATCAACCGTCTCGCTTCTAAAGCCGAAATAGAATTAGACAAGAACTTAGCATTCTTGCCTACAACCACCACTTCAAAATCATCAGACAACTTCAAGAATATCCATTTGGTCTCAAAATCAACCACAACCCTATGCTCAGTCAACCAATCCAGGCCTAGAATAACATTAAAACCATAGAATAGCAACTTTATCATATCCACATCAAACACGTGACCCTGAACCATCAGTGGACACCTACGATACAACTTCCTAACCATGACTATCTCTCCAAGAAAACTAGTCACTCTAACACCCACGTTAAGAATTTCAATAGGTATATCAAGAAACTGTGCATGCTCACTCAAGATGTATGAATGGGTAGAACCAGAATCAACCAACGAATACAATGACAAAGACTGTAAAGTGAAAGTACCTGCAATCATATCGGTGTCATTGCGACCTTCGCGATGCGCATACACCCTAGTCGGTCTACCTCCCTCAGGCTAGATAGCAACAATATGAGCCACACTCATCTGCCCACCATCTCTGTGCTGAAACAGGCCACGACCACAACCACGACCTCTCTGCAGAGCAACAATAGGTGCAGCACCCTGCCTACCTCCAACCAAGAAAGGACAATCACGTCTTAGATGGTCGCCAGACCCACAACTTCAATAAGAATTGGCCATAACAGCCACAGGTGCCTGACCCTCTCTAGCCAAATGAGGGTAATCTCGCCTCAAATGATCACGCGATCTACAAGCCCAACAGGTATTATGCCAAGCCCTAACCTGGGTACCCTGCCCCTGCGCTCCACGCCCAACAACACCTCCACCACGCCTCGGCTCAGGGCAATACCTTCTATCACGATGTCTCTTGGCCTGACCACCACCAAAACTGAAGCCAACCCAAGGTTCTACTTAATGTCCTTAGCTCGTGTAACCAACACATTAAAATCTGTATAATCAGCAGCAAGCATGTATGTCTTAACATCCTGAACCAGCCCATAGCAAAACTGATCACATAGCTATCACTCGTTAGGAACCAACTTAGGTGTGTACTGACTCAACCTTACGAACTGCACCTCGTACTTAAAAATAGACATACTGCCCTGCACAAAAGCCATAAGCTCTCACTTCTTTTCGTCCTGATACCAGACTCGTAGATACTTTCTCCAAAAAGTAGCACAAAAGAACTCCTAGGTTACATCCCCAGGTACCATCCCAGCTATCGTGGTCGTCCACCAACTATAAGCATCACCTTGTAATAGGGACACATCACAGCCCAGCTTACGGGCATCCAAACAATCCATTTGACCCAATATCCTCTCAGTACTGGCCAACCAATCCTCGAAAGCCTCAGGCGCCAAACCACAGAACTCAACTCCACCCAGACTGCGAAGACGCTATAATGGAAAACCTTGCCCAACCACTGGTGTCGGTACGTGAACACCCGCAACTGCTGCCTAGAGCATACCAGTCATGGCCTGAATCAAAGGCGCCATGTCACCTATCCCAAGCCCAGCTGGCACAGGTGGTACTTGCTCTACATTCGTAGGTGGATTAGGTGGGGGCGACGATAACCCCTCAGGAGGTACAACATCCCCCTCGTCTCCTTGCCCAAAGGCAGCAGCAATCGTACCAGATCGCAACTCTCTCCTCGGTCCCATCGTGCTAAAAATAGATCTAAGGCATGATAATTATTTCAAAACAAAAAGTTAGGCCAGCTTCAAGCAAGGATCCAAGACTTCCATTTCAAAATCTTAACATTTCAGACTATAATAATAAGGCAATGGGTTCCCCAAATCCCCCCAACATGGCATAAAGCAACCACCGTGCATATTACAATCACCGTACATCACAAACAACAGATTTCAAATCACAACAACATTACAACAATCAAATCAACTCCCAAATATCGTAAACCTATCTTTGATACCACCAAATGTAACCCCCTCGACCCGACCTAGTCGCAAGATCGAACCGAGCGAGCTGCATTAGGTTTACCAAAGTAAACCATGAAGATGAAACCCAAAACACGTTCATTTTTTTTATCTTGTCTAGATGTATAAATATTATCCTACATGTACATACTGACCACAGGTGAAAACCCAACTCAATCGGGCATTGAATTGACATCTGATTGAACATAATTGCAATTTAGGGACCAAATTGCAATTTTGGAAAACTATCAGGACTTATCTCATTTTTATGTTACCAACCTTAAATTAGTCCAATTTCATGCATACATGTCAAAGATCAGCTCAAAATGATCATCCATACTCATTTAATTGCATCCACAACATTCAGGGACTAAAACGTAAGAAATCAGAACTTTAGAATATGCTTAATAACTAATTTAACTACCACCATATCGGTACAGGCAAGGGGTATTTCGATACGCCTTTATTATTTCAACATCTAGAATTTCAGTAGCCAATTTGGGTTTCGATACGCCTTTGCGTATCGAAACACCCTTCAAAAAGTCACTATACCGTATCGGAACGCCTTCCTGAGTACCGAAACATTGGCCAGTTTTGCCTTGGCTCGTACCGAAATAGTTTCCCACATATCGGTACGCTAAGCCTGGAATGGCTTATTCGTACCAAAACAGGGACACCCGTACCGGTATGCCTGGACCTGTAATGTCCAATTTTGCTAGTTTAACAAGCTTCAATCATACCGAAACACCCTAACATGCTTTTACATACATCCAACATATTCAAGGGTCAAACCACATCAAAACAACCTAGTTTCAACATCAATTCATGGCAACATGCTTCAAATGTAAATCTAGAGGCATGCTTCCTAAAAACCAAAGCAAGCAAAACATGAAATCTCAAACCATCACCACAACCAATCCAAAATGGCCTTTTACAACCCAAGAGCAGCAAAACTAACTTTCTCAAATAGGGAGTTTAGCAAAATGCCTCCCAAAAACAACAACGAAACCCCCATTGCCCTTATTACTTATAGTATAATCCAAAAACATACTTTGATACCAAGTCTTTTTGTGATCCCTTGCTTCCCGCTGCCTTCCAAGCCTTTAATTCTCTGCATTGATGGACAAAGAGAGCGTAAGCACACCAGGCTTAGTAAGGAGTGCTCTAAAACAACACACCATCAATACATTAAAACCATTTCTCAACAACACATTGAAATCCCATTTCAATCATCTTTCAAACAACATTTAAAACATTATCATGCCTTGAAAACCATGCACTTAACATCATTAAAAACCAGCATATTAAACTATATGCAACATGTATCATTAACCAACAGTGAATCCCATTGCTAAACCTTAATTTAAGCATTCCCATGCATAACAACCATAAGCAAAGCTTAAAGAGTAGAATGTATAAATCACATTATACAACATAAACCTTTCAATGATACATTAACAATTATATTGGCTTACAAGTGATCATAACCAAGTTTCTTTACCAAAATAGTTCATCGCATACACGGATTCAACAAGTGTCCTCACAACACTTCAAGCCATCTCAACTGGAATATTGATACAATCACAATCGCGGTACATTGCAACCCATGGGGACACCAACCCTATTCCTCGGTTAGATGCTTAATCCACTAACGGGAGTTTACAGTACCATATAACCCTTCGACCGTTAGGGTACTTGGATGGAGTTTTCGGTACACAAAATCAAAACCCTTCAACATCCAAGGTGACTTATTATAGTGCACTATCAATCCTATGGCCGGCCAACTATATCCGATAACAATTTTTGAAACCACATCACTTGCCAATATAATTCACCATTTACCTCACTGTTTTTACAATCATTTAACCAAATCATTTTCCAAGCAACAACCCATGCATAAAACACAAGTATAAACCATATACTTACATGGATCACTTACCACGTACATCCATCATCATTTCATGATCAAAAAAGTATCTCACATACTTTAAAACATACTTAAACAGTAGGTACAATGTAAATCAAAACAAGTGCATAAAACTATTTCTTAAAAGCACGACCGAGAGAGAAAACCACATCATACTTACTTTCGAGTTTAAACCAGCGTTTCAAGCTCAATTTAAACTCCCATAAACCACCTTTAAATCATTTCAAAGCTGATATCCATGTTCTCACTCACTAATACACGAAATCAAACATCTGAAGCCTCCAAAGCTTCATTGATCGCTTTCGGATCGACCTCTCCTGTTTTAACCACATTAGAACAGAGGATTAATGCATCTCAATGCATTCAAAGCACTGCAACAACAATTCCTCATGGACTTCCATAATCCTTTCACAATTACCCAACCACAACAACCGAAAACATTATCTAATTCTTTCCAAACACAACCCAGCCACAATCTATCAATCTAGCACTTCAATCAACTTCTAATAACATCTAAAAATAGGATTAATTCATCCATAAACTTCTAGCAACTACATAGCCACCACAACTCCACAAAAACACAAATCTAACAACCTAATAATCAAGGATTCAAGGAGTTTCAGAATTCCAATGTTAAAAACAACTTATCAACATTATAAATCATCCAAAATATGTTTAAAATCAATCCTCAACACTGGAAAATAGATCCAATATGAATCTTCCATAATTTCACTAATTAAACCCAATTAAATCAATTACTCATTATAAAAAAATAAAATCAGATTATAAATCATCAATCAAGGATAAAATACTTGGGAATATCAATAAAGAACCATCAATAGAGGAGAAGAATGAACCATACCTCTATTGTGCGATTTCTCTCTCAATTGATTGATTAAAGCTAGAAAAACATAAGATTTCTATGAGGTTTTGTAAATCAAAGATAAAGAACTAATTATAAATCAAGAATCCAAGAAAAAAGATCTCTCACCACTGTATTTTGATGAAAACAAGAGTGTTTGGCAGAAAAGATGTGGAGAGAAAAATTGAGAGAAAAGTTACGTCAAATTTCTTTAAAATGACAACTAACTTTAATATCCAAAATCCCTTTTAATTATCTTTTAAAACACATGTTAAAATAACTCAATTGAAGGGAGAAATCACCAGAAAACACTTGGTAAAATAGCTCCTTAAGGATTCTAAGAATTTGACCCTTTTCAATTTAATCACCTTTAAAAATAGTTTTCAAAAATTACATTTTCGTCACTAACCAAAATGTCACCCTTCCAAATCTCATTTTTCAAAAATTGATTTCACCAATATTAATCATATATTTAAATATGATTTTTAACCATTTTCCATATTTTTAGCTCACCGAAAAATATTTACTCCTGAATTCGACTCGAATCCCTAACCTGGTCCATTAAACCGTCTAATAAATCTCAAAATCGCTAGGCCCAAAATCGGGGCGTTATAGAAAAATTTTGTAGTTCGAAAGATTACCCAAAAATTGAGATTCGAGGATTAAATCGAGCTAGGAAATTTTTTTCTTCTTTCCTCTTCTTCTCTTCACCAGGGTTTTGGAGAGTGTTCTGATGATAATTCCTTCATACTTCATGTATTTAAGACACTTGTATTATGAAAATGAATTTTTAATTCAAAAAATTCCATTTTTCAAAAATACCATCCAACTAGATCTATATTTCTAATTTGCCATTTTGTAACATTCCAACTAGACTTAGTTGGATTCTAATCAGCCACTATTCATCAATAAAAGAAATCTAAAAATTCCTTCTATGTCCCTTTTGGGAAAAATAACCAAAATGCCCCTTTACCGATCAACTTATTCACAAAATTGCCATTCCATGTCATTTCAATCGATTTAAATTTTCCCGACCTTTTTAACATCCAAATATCCATAAAATGATATTTCATGACTCTTCCGAGGTTCATGGAACTATCTCTAAAATTTTAGCTTGATCCAATTTACCGATAATTACTTAGGACTTTTACTACGATTTCTCGATAATCGAATTGAATCCGTGACTTCATATTTATAAATTTTAGGATCTGATATTAATATATTATTCCATCATCTAATAAAATTTCATGTATTTCCACTCATCCATACAGATGTGGGACCTTCCCAGATGGTCATCCATCCTAAGGCCTGAGCACACTTAACTATGAAGTTCGATCAAAATATGGTATCTTGAACTGCATTTTTCTTCCTGAAACTTTTATCAACTTTCGTATCATATCTTGTCTTATCCATATACGAAATAAAAATAATGACCAAAAAATTTTCTTTATTCGAGTCATATATCCAAGAATCACCTAATTATTCGACTAAGAATAACTTTTTACATAATTCTCGTACCGAAATACGGGTAATGCCAAATACGAAGTGTAACCTGGTCTATCCATCCATGGAATAAAAATTCTTAATGGTAAAATTCTTCATTAGGGGCTCATAATGTTCCCATCTTTATACTCTAGACACCAACTTTTGAAAAGCTATCATTTTGGTCACTAAATTTTAAACTTCAATTCCCATTCCAATTTTCCTTGGATTCAACCAAAATTTGCAAGTACCATAATTACCTTGACCTCTATCATCTGATGCTTTTAAATCTCAAAATTTCCTTTTCCATAACCCATAATCGAAGAAAACCTAACTTTTGCATTTTTTGTCATTTTGGTCACTAAGTTAGCTTTTGAGCTACTAACTTAGTAACAAATCACCTTAATATTGTTTAACAAAATTTTGGGGTGTTACAAGGTGCGAGTTTAAAACTCCTCACTTGAAGTCCTTGAGCTACGGGTATCTGCCCCTTTCGCTCTGAAATCCTGTAGGTGCGAGTTTGAAACTCCTCGCTTGAAGTCCCTTTCGGTTTTCACTTTGTTGTTTATTCCTCTTCTCAGGAAGTACACGATCTAATCTTCAAATACTTGTAAAAGAGATAAAATGCTTTCATGATGTAAGTTAGCATGCTCCTATCTTAGGGGTTTCTAAATATTCATGATGCATGACAACTACAAGCTGGACATCGTTAGGACACCTTCTTCCTTGATTTTTGTCTCTGCTTCTTCTTGTTGTCTTCTTCATCTTCGTCCGCTTTTTATCTCTCCTTGCATTGGGACTCAGACCTATTAAACCCTCTCCGCTTTTTATCTCTCCTTGCTTTGGTTTCTTTTCTCTTGTTTTTTTATTTTTCTTTCTTTTTTCTTTTCTTCTTTTTCTTGTTCCTTTCCCTTTTCTTTCTTTTCTCTTTTTTCTTTTTTCTTTCGTTCTTATTTTTCTTTTTTCGTTCGTTCTTATTTTACTTTTTCTTCTAAGACGTCTTTTTGGGTTTTCACATCTGGCTCTTTTGCTTTGAACTTCGACATGGAAGGCATTTGTTGCCTTTCCTTAATATATTATGTTCACTTTGCATCCAATGTCCTTTAGCCTGGACCTCAACGGACTCCTTTTGACGAAATCAATTTTTGTCTTGGAATAACTTGCACTAAATAGGTTAAATCATAACAATGCCAAAAAATCCTTTGTTTTTCAATAATCTACGTTAATCTATTTGCAGGATGCTCATGAAATAGATAAAGAAAGGGAGAGAATAAAATTTCATTAATATTTGGAAAGATTGTGAAATAATTTGAAAGTCATGGAAAACATGAGAAAAAAATAAAAAGAAGGAAGTAACAAATGAAGCAACATCCCCGAACATTGATTGTATGAGTGATGCGAGAGCCCATCGACCGCGGTAGATCTCTCACTCGCTACTGATAACCAGGAGAGACTTTGCCATGGACGAAAGTAGAGCCCCTCGACTGAAGCAGAGCTACCAATTGGATGCAGAATATCAAGTTTATTTGGACTGTCCTTTTCAGATTTTCAATTCAGATCCTCCCTTGGTCTTAAGACGCCCATTTTTGGGTTTTCATCTTAAGCCCTCATTTTTTCCTTTTTTCTATTTTTTATATCAGAGGCGGCCTTTCAAGTTTTCACCACATGTATTTTCATTTTGCGAAGCGCCCTTACGAGTTTTTACCCCGCCTTTTTTTTCTTTTTCTTTTTTTTTCTTGAAGCGTAATACTTCTTGACGGATTCTGAATTATATGATTGCTTAATTCTTTCCCGTCCATCTTTTTTAGGATTAATGCTTATCCAAAAAAGGTCCTTTTAACAACATAAGGCCTTTTCCAGTTAGGCGTCAACTTTCCTCGAAAGTCTTTTTGAATTGGCAAGATCTTCTTAAGCACCAGATCCCCCTCTTGAAACTCTCTTGGGCAAACTTTCTTGTTATAAGCTCTCATCATCCTTTTCTGATACATTTGGCCATGACAGATGGCCCTCAATCTTTTTCTTCAATAAGGTTTAATTGATCAATCCTGGCTTGCATCCATTCGGCCTCGTCCAACCTCACCTCATTCAAAATTCGAAGTGATGGAATTTCTACTTCAATAGGTAATACCACTTTTGTACCATAGACTAAGGAATACGGTGTTGCTCTTGTGGATGTTCTCACAGATGTCTGGTAAGCGAACAGTGCAAAGGGTAGCTTCTCATGCCAATCCTTGAAAGTGTCTGTAGTCTTTGCTATAATTTTCTTGATATTCTTGTTTGCGGCTTCCACTGCCCCGTTCATCTTGGGACGATAAGTAGTAGAATTGTGGTGCACAATCTTAAACTGTTCACACACTTCAGACATCATTTTGTTGTTCAAATTGGAAGCATTGTCGTTAACGATTCTTTCCTGCAAACCATAGCGACATATAATTTCCTTCTTCAAGAACTTACATATTGTTGCACTTGTGGTGTTAGAATAAAAAGCGGCTTCCACCCACTTGGTGAAGTAATCGATAGCTACTAGGACGAAGCGGTGTCCATTTGAAGCATTCGGGTGTATTTGACCAATGACGTCCATGCCCCAAACAGCAAAAGGTCATGGTGAATTCATGGTGTGAAGTGGCACTGGCGGAGAATGTATCTTGTTGGCATAGATCTGAAATTTGTGACATTTCTTTGCATATTAAATATAATCTCCCTCCATGGTTGACCAGAAATAACCATATCTCATGATTTTCCTAGCCATTGAAAAACCATTGGCGTGGGTCCCACACAAACTATCGTGTACTTTCGCTAAAATGTTTTTAGCTTCTCGGGCATTGACACACCTTAACAAGATCTAGTCTTTGCCCCATTTTTACAAAATCTCTCCTTTGAGGACATACCTCGACGCCAACCTTCTAATGGTTCTTTTATCGTTATCGTTGGCTTCTTTTGGGTAAACCTAAATTTGATGTACTAGAGGATATCATAGTACCATGGATTGCCATCTTCCTTCTCTTCCAAATTATAGTAATGTGTTGGTACCTCAAAAATTTGCATCTCGATTGGTTTCATTTCGGCTTTCTAGCTTGCTTCGAACATGGCGGTCAATATTGCTAGGGCGTCAGCCATCTGATTATCTTCCCTCGGAAAATAAGCAAAACTGATTTTTCTCAAAGTCTTTAACCAGATCTTGGATCAAATCGTAGTACTTGATCAACTTCGGATCTCTTGTCTCTCACTATTTCTGGAGCTGGTAGATTACCAAGGACGAATCTCCAAAGACTTGAAGCACCATGATCTTTCTTTCAATGGCTGCATGGAGCCCTATGACACAAGCCTTATATTCAGCTATATTGTTGGTACAGAAGAATTCCAACCAATTTGTAAAGGGGTAGTAGACCTCTTCGGGAGAAATTAATACCGCCCCTATTCCATGGCCTAGGGCGTTAGACGCTCCATCAAAATACATCATCCAAGTCTCATTTTATGAAATAGGCTTCTCCTCAAACAAAGCACAAATCAGATCTTCATCAGGGAAACTAAAATCCAACGGCTCGTAGTATTCTGAAGCGCGGCTTGCCAACAAATCCGCCACCACTATAACCCCCTCGACCTGGCCTAGTCGCAAGACCGAACCGAGCGAGCTACATTAAGTTTATCAAAGTAAACCAAGAAGATAAAACCCGAAACATGGCCATTTTTTTCCTTTTAACATGTCTAAATGCATAATTATTAAGCTACATGTACATACTGATCTTTGGTGAAAACCCAACTCAATCGGGCGTCGAATGGACATCCAATTGATTACAAATGTAATTTAGGGACGAAATTGCAAATTTAGAAAAATGTAGGGTCTTAGCTCATTTTTATATTACCAACCTTTAATTAAGCAGGTTTCATACTCACATGATAAAAATCAAGTCAAAAAGATCATCCCATCTCATTTAATTGCATCCACAACATTCAGGGACCAAAACGTAAGAAAACAGAGCTTCAGAAGATTTCAAAATAAGTAATTTAACTACCACCGTACCGGTACAACAAGGGGTGTTTCGATACGCCTCCATTGTTTTAAAACCCCAGATTTCTAGTAGCCAAATCCTGTTCCGATATGCCCCCGCGCATCAAAATGCCCATCATGAAAACACTGTACAGAATCGAAACGCCTCCCCGAGTACCGAAACACTGGACAAATTTGCCTAGACTACCGAAACAGTTGCCTGCGTACCTGTACACTAAGCTTAGAGTGGCTTACTCGTACCGAAACATGGACACCCATACCTATACGCCTGGACCTGAAATGCCCATTTTTGCTGGTTTAACATGCTTTTGAGCAAACCAAAACATCCTAACATACCCTTAACACACATCCAACATATTCAAGGATCAAACCATATCAAGACAACCTAACTTCAACATCAATTCATGGCATAAAACTTCAAACAGAAATCTAGAGGCATGCTTCCTAGAAAACCAATCAAGCAAAGCATGAAACTCCAAACCGTTACCACAAACAATCCATAATGGTCATTTACAAACCAAGAGCAACAAAACAAATTTGCTCAACCAGGGAGTTTAGTAAAACACCTCACAAATCAACAACGGAACCCCCATTGCCCTTATTACTTATAGTCTATATAAAAAATGTACTTTGTTTATCAAGTCTTATTGTGATCCCTTGCTTCCCGCTGCCTTCCAAGCTTTTAAATCTCTGCATTGATGGAAAAAGAGAGCGTAAGCACACTAGACTTAGTGAGGAGTGCCCCAAAACAACACACCATCAATGCATTAAAACCATTTCTCAACATTTCATTGAAATCTCATTTCAATTATCCTTTAAAACATTATCATGCCTTGAAAACCATGCACTTAACATCTTTAAAAACTAGCATATTAACCCATATGCAACATATATCATTAACCAACAACAAGTCTCATTGCTAACCTCAATTTAAGCCTTCCCATGCATAACAACCATAGGCAAAGCTTAAAGAGTATCCATGTATAAATCACATTATACAACATAAACCTTTCAATGATACATCAACAATTATATTGGCTTACAAGTGATCATTAGCCAAGTTCCTTTGCCAAAATAGTTCATCAAATACACGGATTCAACAAGTGTTCTCCCAACACTTCAAGTCATCTCAACCGAAATAGCAATACAATCACAATCGCGGTGCCTAAACAACTGGGTACACTTTCAACCCACGGGGACACCAACCCCTTACCTCGGTTAGATGCTTAATCCACTAATGGAAATATACGATACTGTATAACCCTTCTACTATTAGGGTACTTGGATAGAGTTTTCGGTACACAAATCTAAACCCCTCAACATCCAAGGCGACTTATTATAGTGCACTATCAATCCTATGGCCGGCCAACTATATCCGATAACAATTTTAAAACCACATTACTTGCCAATATAATTAACCATTTAGCATTTACTTCACTGTTTGTCACAAGCATTAACCAAACCAATTTTCCAAAGCAGCAACCATGCTTTAAACCACAAGTATAAACTATATACTTACAAGGATCACTTACCATGTGCATCTTTCAGAACTTCATGCTTAAAAACAGTATCTCAAATACTTTAAATCATGCTTAAACAATAGGTACAATGTAAATCAAACAAGTGCATAAAAATCATTTAACACTAGTACGACTGAGAGAGAAAACCACTTTATATTTACTTTCGAGTTTAAACTAGCTTATCAAGCTAATTTTAAACTCCCATAAACCACCTTTAAAAAATTCCAAAGCTGGAATCCACGTTTTCACTCTCCGATACTCGAAACCTCGATTCACCGACGCAAAATCAAACGTCTGAAGCCTCCAAAGCTTCACCGATCACTTCCAGATCAACCTCGTCTATTTTAACCACATTACAACAAAGGATTAATGCATCTCAATGCATTCAAAAAACTACAACAACAAATTTTCACAGACTTCCACAATCCTCTAAAAAATTACCCAACCACAACAACCAAAATCATCATCTAATCATTTCCAAACACAACCCAGCCATAATCTAACAATCTAACACTTCCATAATCATCAATTAACATATAAAAACAGGATTAATCCATCCAATTACTTCCAGTAACTACACAGCCACCACAACTCCACAAAAACACAAATCTAACAACCTAACCAACTAGGGATTCAAGAGTTTCAGGATTCCATTGTTAAAAACAACTTATCAACATAATAATAAATCCAAAATATGGTTAAAATCAATCTTCAACACTGGAAAACAAATCCACTATGAATCTTTCACTATTTCATCAAATTCACCCAATTAAATCAATTAATTCAACATAAAAATACAAAATCAGATTATAAACCATAACCAAGGATCGGGAATATCAATAAAGAACTATTCAATAGAGGAGATCACGGACCTTACCCCTATTGTGTGATTTCTCCCCTATTGTGTGATTTCTCCCTCAATTGGATTGTTTAAAGCTAAGAAAACACAAGGTTTCAAAGAGGTTTTGTAAATCAAAGTTAAAGAATCAATTACAGATCAATAATCTGAGAAAAAAGATCTCTCACCTTTGGTTTTTGATGAAAACTTTAGTGTTTGGTAGAAAATAAGTGGAGAGAAAAGCTATGTCAATTTTCTTTAAAGTGATAACTAACTTTTTAATAACCAAATTCCCTTTTAATTAACTTTTAAAACACATGTTAAAAAGACTCAATTGATAGGAGAAATCACCAGCAAAAACTTGGTAAAAATAGCTCCTTAAGGATTCTATGAATTTAATCCTTTTTCATTTTAGTCACCTTTAAAAACCAGTTTTCAAAAATTGCATTTTGGTCACTAACCAAAATGTCACACTTCCAAAACCCATTTTCCAAAATTGTTTTCACAAATATTAATCATATATTAAAATATGATTTTTAACCATTTTCCATATTTTTATCTTACCGAAAAATATTTACTCCCGAATCTGACTCGAATCTGTAACCTAGTCCACCGAACCGTCTAACAAGCCACAAAACCGCTAGGCCCAAAATTGGGGTGTTACAACTCTCCCCCACTTAAGAAATTCCATCCTTGAAATTTTAATTGGAGGAAACAGGTGCGGAAACTATTCCAACATATCCGACTTGCGTTCCCATATGGCCTCCTCAACACCGCGGTGCCTCCACAACACCTTAACAAGCTCGACCGTCTTGCCATGTAAAGCCTTACCGCTGGTATCAAGAACCTTTACTAGTTCCTCATCATAAGATAGATCTGACCTCAACTCAATATCTTCTATTGGTATAACATGCGAGGGATCCGACCGATACCTCCGTAACATCGAAACATGAAACACATCATGAATCGTCTCCAACTCAGGAGGTAACCTCAAATGGTAAGCAACCAGACCCATACGCTCAACAAACTCATATGGTCCAATAAACCTCGGGCTAAGCTTCCCTTTTCGCCCGAAACGCATCACCTTCTTCCAAGGTGATACCTTCAGAAACACTCGGTCACTAACAACATACTCCACATCCCTACGCTTCAAATCCGCGTAGGATTTCTGATGATCCGAAGCCGCTTTCAAGCGCTCATATATCAACTTCACTTTCTCATTCGTGCCTTTCAATACATCAGGCATGGTAAGATGCTTTTCCGCTACTTCAGCCCAATACACGGGCGTACTGCACTCCCTACCATACAAAGCCTCATACGATGCCATCTGCATACTAGCCTGATAACTGTTATTATAAGCAAACTATACCAAAGGCAACTGTTTTTCCCACGTTCCCTGGAACTCAATGATACAACATCTTAACATATCCTCTAGAACCTGAATCACGCGCTCCGACTGACCATCCGTCTGAGGATGATATAAAGTGCTAAAATTCAGCTGAGTTCCCAGAGCACGATGCAAGCACACCCAAAACCTTGTTGTGAAACACGGATATCTATCTGAAACTATGGACTTGGGCACCTCGTGCAAACGCACAATCTTAGAGATGTACAGATCAGCCAACCTACCCAAGGTTTACGCCGTATGCACTGGCACAAAATGTGCACACTTCATAAAACTATCCACAATCACCCAAAATGGAATCCTTTTTAGTCGGCGTCAAAGGCAACCCAGACACAAAATCCATGGTGATTCTTTCCTACTTCCATTTTGGTATCCTCAACGGTTTCAACAACCCGAAAGGAAACTGATGCTCAGCCTTCACCCGCTGACATACCATGCATCGAGCAACAAAATTAGCCATACTTTCTTTAGTCCAACCCAATAGCACTATTCCTTCAAACCACGATACATTTTAGTACTACCGGATGCATAGCAAAAGGACTAGCACGCGCCTCGGTTAGAATGGTACGCCTCAACTCTTTATCCTCAGGCACAACAATTCGACCTTTAAAACACAACACTCTGTCATCATTAAAATGAAAATCTGTAAAATTCCCATCCATGATATCCTTCACATGTGGCATTAAAATCTCATCATGTGATTGTCTTTCCTTAATCAACTGTGACAAGGACAATTTCACTTGCAACTCAGCTATCAACCCACCGTCACACGTCACACTCAACCGAGAGAACATAGCTCTCAACTCCACAGTAGCCTTTCTACTCAAAGCATTAGCTACAATGTTAGCTTTACCCGGATGATACTCAATAGACAAATCATAATCTTTAAGAAACTCTAACCATCTTCGTTGCCTAAGATTTAGCTCCTTCTGGGACATCAAATACTTCAAACTTTTATGATCCGTATAAACCACACATTTGTCACCATAAAGGTAATGCCTCTAATTTTCAAGGCAAACACAATTGTGGCAAGCTCAAGATCATGAGTAGGGTAATTACGTTCATGCACCTTCAACTGTCTAGATGCATACGCAACTACCTTACCTTCATGCATCAATACGCAACCAAGCCCAACATAGGATGCATCACTATAAACAACGAACTATTTTCCTGATTCAGGTTGAACCAAGACTGGAGCTCGTGTTAAAGCTTCCTTCAATCTTTCAAACTCCCAGTGTCTATCATCCGTCCACTCAAAACGACATTCTTCTACAACAACCTGGTTAAAGGAGCAGCTAAATTGGAAAACCCCTCAACAAACCTACGATAATAACCCGCCAAACCAAGGAAACTCTAAATTTCTGGCACAGATTTAGGTGCCTTCCAACTCACCACAGCCTCAATCTTGTGTGGACCAACACGAATTCCCTTGGCCGACATGACATGCCCAAGGAAAACAACCCCCCTAAGCTAAAACTCACATTTGCATAACTTGGCATACAACTAATTAGACAACAATGTCTAAAGCACAATCTGCAAATGTTTATCATGATCCTCCTTAGTATGAGTGTACACAAGGATATCATCGATAAACACAACCACAAACTGGTCCACAAACTCATGGAACACACGATACATCATGTCTATGAAAGCAGCCGGTGCATTGGTCAAACCAAACGGCATCACCAAAAACTCATAATGCCCGTACCTTGTACGAAAAGCTATTTTAGGCACATCTACATTCTTCACTTTCAACTGATAGTACCCAGACCTAAAATCTATCTTAGAAAACACAGAAGTACTCCTGAACTGATCAAACATATCATTCATCCGTGGCAAAGGATACTTGTTCTCTATCGTCAACTATTCAGTTGTCGATAGTCTATACACATTCGTAACATACCATCATTCTTCTTTACAAACAACACCGGTGCACCCGACGGTGAAATACTAGGTCTAATAAAACCTCAGTCAAGCAACTCCTACAGTTGCGTCTTCAACTCCTTTAATTCCTTCAGGGCCATGCGACACAGAGCAATGGACACTGGTGCCGTATCCGCAAAGACTTCGATGCCAAACTCAACCTCACGATCTGGTGGAAACCCCGGTAACTCTTCCTAAAACTCACATACGGTGCGAATATCTTGCACCCTCAACTCTTTTGAACCAGGAGTCATAACGTATGACAAGAAAGCCTGACATCCATATTCCATCATTTGACTCGCTTCCAAAGTCGAAACAACATTAGACAAGAACTTAGCATTCTCACCAATAACTACCACCTCAAAATCATCCAACAACCTTAAGGATATCTGTTTGGTCTCAAAATTCACCACAGCCCTGTGTTCGGTCAACCAATCCATGCCCAAAATCACATCAAAACCATGGAATGGCAACTCCATCAAGTCTACGGCAAACTCATGTCCCTGGACCATCAACGGAAACCTACAATACAACCTCCTAACCACGACCGTCTCCCCAAGAGAACTAGTCACTCTAACACCCACATTAAGAATTTTAATAGATATATCAAGCAACTATGCATGTTCACTCAAGATGTATGAATGGGTAGAACCAAAATCAACCAACAAATACAACGGTAAGGATTGTAAAGAGAATGCACCTGCAACCACATTGGTGTCATTGCAACACTCTCGATGTGCATACACCCTAGCTGGTCCACCTCCCTAAGGCTAGATAGCAACGGTATGAGCCACTGTCCTCTGCCCACCATCTCTACGCTGAAACGGTCCACGACCACGACCACGGCCTCTATGCAGAGCAACAACAGGTGTAGCACCCTACCCACCTTCAGCCAACAAAGGACAATCACGTCTTAGATGGTCGCCAGACCCACAACTCCAACTACCATTGGCCACAACAGGCGTAGGTGTCTGACCTTTCCTGGCCAAACGCGGACAATCTCGCCTTAAATGATCTCAGGATCCACAAACCCAACAGGTGTTAAATGGAGATCTAACCTGGGCACCCTGCCCCTGGACTTCACGTCCAACAATACCTCTGCCATACCTCGGCTCTAGGTAAAACCTCTGATCACGATGTCTCTTGGCCTTACCACTGCTAAAACTAGAATCAACCACTCTTTTTCCAGAGCTAAAGCCCCGAGACCTAGAAACCATACCCAGATTCTGCTCAACATCCTTAGCTCGCGAAACCAACACATCGAAATCTATGTAATCGATAACAAGCATGTATGTCTTAACCTCCTGCATGAGCCAATAGTGGAAATGATCATATTACGTATACTCGTCAGGAACTAAATCAGGTGCATACTGGCTCAACCTCACAAACTGTACCTCGTACTCAACAACAGACATACTGCCCTACACCAAAGCCATAAACTCACGCTTCGTATCATCCGGATATAGGACTCCCAGGCACTTGTTTTAGAAAGCACCATAAAAGAACTCCCATGTTACATCCTCAGTCACCATATCAGATATCATGGTAGTCGACCATGTATACGCATCACTCTGTAATAGGGACACAACACAGCATAACTTACGAGTATCAGAATAGCCCATTTGGCCCAGTATCCTCTCAGTACTGGCTAACCATCCCTCAGAAGCCTCAGGTGATGAACCTTGGAACTCAACTCTGCCCAAACTATGAAGACGCTCTAGCGGCAAACCCTTCCCAACTACTGGTGGTGCCGATACATTAACACCCATAATTGCTGCCTGAAAAGCACCAGTCATGGCCTGTATCAACGGCGCTATATCACCCATCCCTGGCCCAGCTGGCACAGGTAGTACTTGCTCCACTACCTCAAGTGGAATAGATGAGGGCAGTAGCAACCCTCTAGGAGGTATAACATTCTCCTCGATTTCCTATCCAGTGGCAGCAGCAATCATACCAGATCACAACTCTCTACTCGGTCCCATCGTGCTAACAATATTCTAAAGGCATGATAATCATTCAAATACAAAACAATTAGGCCAGCTTCAAGCAAGGATCCAAGACTTCTATTTCAAAATCATAACATTTCAGATTATAATAATAAGGCAATGGGTTTCCCAAATTTTCCCCCAACATGGCATACAACAACCACCGTGCATATCAAACATCAGATAACAACTCACAATAACATCACAACAATTAAACCAACTCCTAACTATCGCAAACCTATATCTGACACCACCAAATATAATCCTCTCGACCCGGCCTAGCCATAAAACCGAACCGATCGAGCTACATTAGGTTTATCGAAGTAAACTGAGAAGATAAAACCTGAAACACGACCATTTTTTCCTTTCAACTTGTCTAAAAGCATAATTATTAACCTACATGTACATACTGATCTTTAGGGAAAACCCAACTCAATCAGGCATCGAATTGACATCCAACTGATTACAATTGTAATTTAGGGACTAAATTGCAAATTCAGAAAACTTTAGGGTCTTAGCTCATTTTATATTACCAACCTTTAATTAAGCAGGTTTCATACTCACATGATAAAAATCAAGTCAAAAAGATCATCCCATATCATTTAATTGCATCTACAACATTCAGGGACCAAAACGTAAGAAAATAGAACTTTAGAAGATTTTAAAATAACTAATTTAACTACCACCGTACTGGTACGACAAGGGGTGTTTCGATATGCTTTCATTGTTTTAAACCCCAGAATTCCAGTAGCCAAATATTGTTCTGATATGCCCCCGCGTATCGAAACTCTCTTCATGAAAACACTATACCGTATCAAAATGCATCCCCGAGTACCGAAACACTGGCCAAATTTGCCTAGAACCCATACCGAAACAGTTGCCTGCGTACCGGTACGCTAAGCCTGCAGTGTCTTACTCGTACCAAAATATGGACACCCATACCTGTACGCCTGAACCTGAAATGCCCATTTTTGCTGGTTTAACATGCTTTTGATCAAACCAAAACATCCTAACATACCCCTAACACACATCCAACATATTCAAGGATCAAACCAAATGAAGACAACCTAACTTCAACATCAATTCATGGCATAAAACTTCAAATGGAAATCTAGAGGCATGCTTCCTAGAAAACCAATCAAGCAAAGCATGAAACCCCAAACCATCACCACAAACAATCCATAATGGCCATTTATAAACCAAGAGCAGCAAAGCAAACTTGCTCAACTAGGAAGTTTAATAAAACACCTCCCAAATCAACAGAACCCCCATTGCCTTATTATTTATAGTCTATATCAAAAACATACTTTGGTTATCAAGTATTGTTGTGATCCCTTGCTTCCCGCTGCCTTCCTAGCTTTTAAATCTCTGCATTGATGGATAAAAAGAGCGTAAGCACACTAGGCTTAGTGAGGAGTGCCCAAAAAAACACACTATCAATGCATTAAAACCATTTCTCAGCATTTCATTGAAGTCTCATTTCAATCATCCTTTAAAACATTATCATGCCTTGAAAACCATGCACTTAACATGTTTAAAAACCAGCATATTAACCCATATGCAACATGTATCGTTAACCAGCAACAAGTCCCATTGCTAAACTCAATTTAAGTCTTCCCATGCATAACAACCATATGCAAAGCTTAAAGAGTATCCATGTATAAATCACATTATACAACATAAACCTTTCAATGATACATCAACAATTATATTGGCTTACAAGTGATCATTAACCAAGTTCCTTTACCAAAATAGTTCATCGGATACACAGATTCAACAAGTGTTCTCCCAACAATTCAAGTCATCTCAACCGAAATAACGATACAATCACAATCGCGGTACCTAAACAATCGGGCACACTTTCAACCCACGGGGACGCCAACCCCTTACCTCGGTTAGATGCTTAATCCACTAATAGGAATATACAGTACTGTATAACCACTCTACCGTTAGGGTACTTGGATGGAGTTTTTGGTACACGAATCTAAACCCCTCAACATCCAAGGCGACTTATTATAGTGCACTATTAATCCTATAGCCGGCCAACTATATCCGATAAAAATTTTAAAACCACATCACTTGCCAATATAATTAACCATTTACCATTTACCTCACTATTTGTCACAAGCATTAACCAAACCAATTTTCCAAAGCAACAACCATGCTTTAAACCACAAGTATAAACCATATACTTACAAGGATCACTTACCATGTGCATCCTTTACCATTTCATAGTTAAAAATAGTATCTCAAATACTTTAAATCATGCTTAAACAGTAGGTACAATGTAAATAAAAAAAGTGCATAAAAATCATTTAACACTAGTATGACCGAGAGAGAAAACCACTTTATATTTACGTCTGAGTTTAAACCAGCATATCAAGCTAATTTTAAACTCCCATAACCCACTTTTAAAAAATTCCAAAGCTGGAATCCACGTTTTCACTCACCGATATGCGAAACCTCGATTTGCCAATGCGAAATCAAACGTCCGAAGCCTCCAAAGCTTCACCGATCACTTCTGGATCAACCTCCCCTATTTTAAACACATTACAACAGAGGATTAATGCATCTCAATGCATTCAAAAAACTACAAAAACAAATCTTCACGGACATCCACAATCCTCTAAAAAATTACCCAACCACAACAACCGAAATCATCATCTAATCCTTTCCAAACACAACCCAGCCATAATCTATCAATCTAACACTTCCATAGTCATCAATTAACACATAAAAATAGGTTTAATCCATCCAATTACTTCCAGCAACTACACAGCCACCACAACTCCACAAAAACACAAATCTAACAACCTAACCAACTAGGGATTCAAGAGTTTCGGGATTCCATTGTTAAAAAAAAACTTATCAACATGATAATGCATCCAAAATATGGTTAAAATCAATCTTCAACACTGGAAAATAGATCCACTATGAATCTTTCACTATTTCATCAAATTCACCCAATTAAATCAATTAATTCAACATAAAAACTCAAAATCAGATTATAAACCATAAATCAAGGATCAAACACTTGGGAATATCAATAAAGAACCATTCAATAGAGGAGATCACGGACCTTACCCCTATTGTGCGATTTCTCCCTCAATTGGCTTGTTTAAAGCTAAGAAAACACAAGATTTCAATGAGGTTTTGTAAATCAAAGTTAAAGAATCAATTACAAATCAATAATCTGAGAAAAAGGATCTCTCACCTCTGGTTTTTGATGAAAACTTTAGTGTTTGGCAGAAAAGAAGTGGAGAGAAAAGTTACGTCAATTTTCTTTAAAGTGATAACTAACTTTTTAATAACCAGATTCCATTTTAATTAACTTTTAAAACACATGTTAAAATTACTCAATTGATAGGAGAAATCACCAGCAAAAACTTGGTAAAAATAGCTCTTTAAAGATTCTAAGAATTTGATACTTTTATTTTTAGTCACCTTTAAAAACCAGTTTTCAAAAATTGCATTTTGGTCACTAACCAAAATGTCACACTTCCAAAGCCCATTTTCAAAAATTGTTTTCACCAATATTAATCATATATTAAAATATGATTTTCAACCATTTTTCCATATTTTTATCTTACCAAAAAATATTTACTCCTGAATCTGAATTGAATCCCTAACTCGGTCTACCGGACCATCTAACAAGCCACAAAACTGCTAGCCCCAAAATTGGGATGTTACAACCACACTTCCCTTTACCGCTTTTTGGCTCACATAAATGATATCAAATTCTGACAACAGTATTTGCCAACGGGCCATTCTCCCGATTAGTGCTGGTGCTTCCATCAAAAATTTCAATGGATCTAACCAAGAGATCAAGCAAGTAGTGTGATACGACATATATTTCCTGAGTCGCTTGGTAGCCCACACTAGTGCACAACAGAGCTTCTGGATCAGTAAGTACCGTGCTTCGCACTCGGTGAACTTCTTGCTCAAGTAATAAATAGCCAATTCTTTCTTGCCAGACTCATCTCGTTGCCCTATCACACAACTCATGGAATTCTCAAAGACTGTTAAGTACAGAATTAATGGCCTATTAGGCACCAACGCCACTAAGATTGGGGAATTGGTCAAATACTTCTTGATCTTCTCTAGGGCCTCTTGGCAATCTTCATCCCATATCTCTGGGTTATTCTTTCGGAGCAGCCTGAAGATGGGATCACATTTATCAGAGAATTAGGAGATGAACCGAGATATGTAATTCAACCTTCCCAAGAACATAATCCTTTTTGAGTTTGTGGTGGCGGGAGATCCTGAATTGCCTTCACCTTATCGAGGTCAATCTCAATCCCCTTTCAGCTAACCACAAAACTTAAGAGTTTTCCCGATGTAACTGCAAAGGTACACTTGGCCAGGTTAAGCTTTAACTGGTACTTTCTCAACCTTTGGAAGAGCTTCCGCAAATTTTGGATGTGCTCCTCTTTTGTATGAGATTTGGCTATCATGTCATCCACGTACACCTCGATCTCCTTATGCATCATGTCATGGAATAAGGTCACCATGGCTCTTTGATAAGTTGCCCCAGCGTTCTTCAATCCAAAAGGTATTACCTTATAACAAAATGTTCCCTACATGGTCACAAAGATGGTCTTTTCCATATCCTCGAGATGCATTTTAATCTGATTGTACCCCGAAAAGCCATCCATGATGGAGAACTAAAAATGCCTCGTAGTATTGTCAACTAGAGTATCAATGTGAGGCAAAGGGAAATTGTCTTTGGGACTTGCCTTGTTGAGGTCCCTATAATCCACGCACATACGCACTTTCCCGTTCTTTTTGGGCACTAGAACTATATTGTCTACCCACTCCGAGTACTTGGAAACTTTTAGAAACCTGACCTCAAACTATTTCTTTACTTATTCTCTAACCTTTAACAACATATCGGGTCTCATTCTCTGAAGTTTTTACTGAACTGGCTTGCATTCTGGCCTTATAAGAAGCTTGTGCACCACAATATCCGTGTTCAAACCTAACATATCTTGGTATGTCCATACAAACACATCTTTAAATTCTAGAAGCAACTCCACCAAATCTTGTCTCACTTTCGATGATAGGGTAGTGCTGATCTTCACCTCTTTTCTTTCTTCCTTAGTTCCCAAATTTAGGATTTCTAATTCTTCTTGATGCAGCAAGATCTGCTTCTCCTCACTTGCCATCAGTCTCAACAATTCATCTGGGACCTCATATTCGACTTTGTCATCCTCTTCAGCGATTTCTGCCAAGCATACGGGTTGTTTGAAATCTACCCCAGGATTAGATTCAGAATCATTCATACAGTTAACGATAAGGGGCCTGCACGAGTTCAAAAGTATGTATTGGAATAGAAATGGATAGTTAATAAAATGAATAAATAAAAAATGAATAAAATGAATGTTATGTTTGCCATTTGAGAAAGAAATATAAAAAGCATCATTTTTCATTGAAAGCAAATAGAAGTTGACATAGCCGCCCTTTTACAAAAAATCCTTATTGCTCTCGGGCAAAAGCAATGGGGTTGTTCAGAGCATTACTTTGATTTTGACCTCAAAACTATAGGCATGTCCACACTGGTCAAGCTTTTCACTAGGGAAGCATGGGCGGATCTTGGCCAAAGGCTAGACAGTCTCATCACCCTCAAAGATCACATTAACATCCATCACTTCCAAAGCGTCACTGATCAGCTCTTCGTTGAGGAAGTTCTTATTCTCTTGGTTGGCTTCTTGCCCCTTCAATTCGGGGTTCACTATCCCACCGAACACAAAAAAACTTTTAATGTCGGCATAAGTCATAGGCCCCCACGAGATGTCTTCCCCTCTGAGCTGAGTCTTCCTTTGTTCTTCTCTCTTCTTACACTCTTACTTTCTTTGCAGGAAATTGGGCTTATAGCCTAGCCCAAAACGGTCATTCTTGTTGATGACACCTTTAACCCGCAGGCGGCCTTGTAGATTTCTTCCCAAGCCTTTTCCCTTCTTTGCTCCTTATCCTAAAGTCTCCGCCACCACCATCTTGGTACAGTTTGATAGCCTAAGGCATGGAATCTTGCTCCCTTCGGCAAAGAAAATAGCATTGATGAACTCCAAGGCCCTAAAGGCACATTCCACTGCGTCTTTATCGGTCGAAATGTATGGCACGTCAAAAGTCACCGAAGCCACGATGTCTTGCTCGGCATTAACTATCACTAGCTTCCCTTCAATAACAAACTTTAATTTTTGGTGTAGAGATGATAGAACAGCACCGACAGAGTGTATCCATGGCCTTTCCAACAGACAATTATAGGATGCCCGGATGTCCATAACCACAAAGTTGATAGTATACTCACTCGGGCCAATGAGTAGGGGTACTTCAATTTTTTTGACCACATCTCGTTGGGTTCTATCAAATGTACGTACTGTATTCTGAAAAGGTTTCATGTGAGAGTTGTCGATAGGAAAACGTTGCAAAGTAGCCAAAGGCATGACATTCAAGGCGGTGCCATTGTCGATAAACCGTACATGGCCTTTGCAATGGGTGGTGATGTTTAGAGCCTTGGTGGACCCCATACCTCCCTCTAAAATCTCATCATCATTGAAGGTAATGTAATTATTGGCCATGATATGGCTGATTATTCAGTCTAGCTTGCTGACTGAAATATCACTTGTAACAAAAGTCTAGTTCAAGAACTTCAATAGTGCTCGCGGTGTTTTTCTAAGTTTAATAGGAGGTCAAGCACTAAAATTTGGGCTAGCTGCTTTTTGAATTGCTCTACCACATTGTACTCACTGTGCTTCAAAAATCTTAGAAATTCTTGAGCCTAGCCTTAGTTACCGGTCATTAATTTTCAGAGGTGGCTCTTCTCCAAATATCTTCGCGGGTTCAGACTCGGTTGCCTTACCTTTAACCCTCAGCTCTTCCACTGCCTTTGATGTTTTTGGAGCATAAAACCGACCACTCCTCGTAAAGTCCCCAACCTCACCTACCATCTCAGGATTTGGTTTTATTGGCTCCTCCTAGGCGGGCTTTACTTTCGCGACTAACTTTTCTTCTTCTTATAAACTTAAACACCCAGGTATTGAAACATTGGCGGTGTAATTCCATGGAACCATCCGGGTATCCTTGAAATGAAAAAAAGTCAGGATACAAATTATAATCTTGGGGGCCACCTTTGGGCCTCCTTCTTGGGGTGTGTTTTCTTCACTTGGCTTGAAACCAAGGACAAATGGTCTTCTTGCACTATACTTAGCGTCTGGACTATCCGACGTGCAGACTTTTGACTCCTTTTTTTCTTCTTCTTTCTCAAAGAACTCAATCTCTTTATTGTCCATCAATTTCTGGACCACTTGATGAAACCCCTTACAACCCTAGATTTCATGATCCCCCAACTGATGATACTCGTAATATGGGCCACAACCTTTCTTCACGACCACCATTCCTCAGTCAATGAGGCGTGCATGTATAACTGCTGAAAGACCCACCTCAAAGGGGATCTTACTTCTGACACATTCACCTTTGCTTTTCTGGCATACCCTTCTTGCATAGTGTTTACCCCCTGGCCTCTATGATTCGATAAGGGGTTGTTGGCTGTACTTGGTTCCCCCAATTGTAATACTCCAGTCTTGATCAAATTTTGGACGAACTTCTTGAACGTCACACAGTTCTCAATCAAATACCAGAACATCGACAAGGTATTTGCAGTGTGTTTTAGGGTTATACCACGCCGGGTAAGATGGGTTGAAAGGGGTGACATAGTAGGGATGAACCAAGTCTGCCTTGTACAATTGTGAGTATAGTTCCTTGTAAGAAATAGGTAACATGGTGAAGGACCTACTCTCACCTTCTTTCTTGGGCCCCTATCTTCATTTTTATTAAAATTTCAAGGATTCTCGGTTGTAGCTTGGGGCTAGGATATGGTGAGGTTCTTGACGACCTCATAGGTACTTGCATGGTTAACCTTATGATCTTTCTTTTTATACTGCTTTCGTGACGATTCTTCTCCGTCAATTCTCCTGCTCTTGATGGTTGTTTCAATGCGTTCACCAGTCATTACCATGTTCGCGAAATTGCTAATAGGATTACTGATCAAATGATCATAGAGTGTCCCTTTTAGCGTGTCTATAAACATTAGATAGATCTCATTCTCACGAAGCGGAGGCTAAACTTGCACTGCCACATCGTGCTATCTCTAGGCATACTCACGGAGGCTCTCATTGCATTTTTGCTCTATACCTTGCAATAAAAGCCGGTTAGGGACCATATAAATTATGTGTTTGTACTGATAAGTGAAAGATTTGGCTAAATCCTTCCATGACTGGATTTGAGCTCGTGTTAGCTTATTGTACCACCTCGTAACAGATCCCACTAGACTGTCATGGAAATAGTGGATCATTGATAAGTGTTCATAAGTACTATTTTTCTTACCCTTTTTACTCATATTATTGTTAGACTTAGGCTCATATCATAATTAGCCATTCATGCATTAATCCATGTTTCCTTCCATCGTTGAGCTTGATTACATAACTTGGTAGTTTTGTGGGAAAAGATGCTGCTTTGGTGTGTTTTGTGTGTATCAGTTGCCAAAGCAAGGCTAGAGCTAGTTGCCAGGGCAATACATGAAGGAGACGCCGAGCTAGTTACCAAGTTAATGCATGAAGGAGACGCCGAGCTAGTTGCTAGGGCAATACATGAAGGAGACGCCGAGCCAGTTGCCATGGCAATTGTCGACAAGAGCAAAGGTGATATGGTAGTCGAAATTGATGACTATACAAGCCCAAGATGACGTGGAGCAAAGCCCAAACCCAAAGGAATTTGATTGCCATGCATAGATTAAAGAATAATTAAATTCCAAGAAGATAGGAGAAGTTCTAGCAGGAATACAATTATAATAAAGAATTGTATTCTTTAAAGATAATTTAATTCCAACTTAACTTCCTCCTCAAAGAAGGACTTTGGCCTAGCCCTATAAATAAGATGGAGATTTCGACAATCAATAGAGAGCAAGAGAGGGGAATTTCGACAAGTCCAAGGAGGGCAAGAGGAGAGAATTTTCGACAAGCATCTAGGGCAAGAAGGATTTCGACAAGCCTCCTTCTTCATCCTTTTCTTTCTTGTTCGATTGGGTTCATGCTAGGGATTGTTTATCTTATGTTTCTTTGGAACCTAGCCATGAACTAAATCTATTTGGCTATGGTTATTGTGTTTTGTGGTTGTGAGAAACTATTGGTTTTTGTTTAGATAATAAGAGTTTGCACTTTTCTATTCAAGGTTTATTCATTCTTGGTTCTTATTCTTGTTTGTGAGTGAATTGGGAGAGGATCTCGTGATTTCATCTATTTATCTAATATCGGGAGAGTTAGATTCAAGAAACGAATGAATATGATCTTTATTCAATCTATTGATGGTGAAGATTAATTCGACTTAGGAATAAGTTAAGGATTTCAACGGCTAAGAGGAGCGCAAGATTGGTTGTTGTTCACCCTTGATTCACGCAGGGATGTATTATCAAGGCATGCACAAGTAGCTAGAGTTTCGACTTAGGGATAAGAAGAAACCATTGAAGAACGCTCTGCCGAACCTTGAAGGTTGCTGCCCAGACGCCCAAGTAGTTGCCCAACTAGTCGCCCAGGCAACCATCGATTAGTTGCCAAGGCAACCCCGTTGTGCAAGTTGCCACGGCAACTGAGTTGCCCGTGCACTCTTTTACCAAGACGATCCAATCGGCTATCACACCTCAACTCACGATAACCTGGCCTATCTCTCTCATTTAATCTCATTCATTCTTTTACTTTATTGCTTTCTAGATTAGTTATTAGCTAAACTCCTATAATCTTTTATTTGTGTTTTTACTTTTTACAGTGCAAGGGACTAGATTCTTGAAGTGGCACCAATCCCTGTGGAGATGATATCTTTTATACTATAACTTGCAACGTGTATACTTGCACAATTGCGTAGCACTTATTACGCGCAACAAGTTTTTGGCGCCGTTGCCGGGGATTGGCAATAGCGACTTTGTTTTTATTTTCTTGCACTTCCTTTTTACTTTTCTTGTTTAAGATTCAAAGGGCTAACAAACTTTGGTTTTGCATTGGTATATGACCAGGGCGAGACCGACTACACCAGAATATCCCTTTGATCCAGAAATCGAACGAACCTTACAAAGACTCATACGAAGGATAAGAGTAGCAATGGCTAATCAAGACGGGAATATGAATCAAGATGTTCTAGTAGGAGGAGGAGTGATTCTTTCACGAAACAGAACTATTCGAGACTATCTTGAAGAAGATCTAGATGGACTTAATCCAGGAGTTGTCGCACCTGAAATTGAAGCTGACCACTTTGAGTTAAAACCGGTAATGTTTAAAATGATCAACACAATTGGTCAATTTGCCGGCTCAGCAACTGAAGATTTGCAACTCGTTCAAAATACACGGAGTCACCCCCGATGTCTTACGATTAAGATTATTCCCCTATTCACTGAGGGATAGGGCGAAAGCACGGTTGAATAGCATTCCTGCCGGATCAATAGCATCTTGGACCAATCTTTGTCGTGATTTTCTTGCTCGATTTAATCCTACAAATTTGACTGATAAGCTTCGTAACGACATTACTTCTTTTCGGCAGGCAGATAATGAATCCATGTACGAGGGTTGGGAGCGATATAGAGAACTTCTACACAAATGCCCCCTACACGGATTCCCGGTGTGGACTCAAGTAACAATGTTTTACAACGCCATGAATACACCAACAAGGATGATGCTAGATGCCTCGGCAAACGGCATACTCTTAGATAAGTCGTCGGAGGAAGCAATGCAAATTTTAAACAGGCTGGCCAAGAATGATTATCAATTCCCATCTACTAGAAGAGGAGGAGTTAGACGCCAAGCCACAATACATGAACTAGGATCATCATATTCAATTTCGGCACAATTGGCCACTTTAACCAAGATGGTCCAGAACATGCAAAAACCAAACAACACACATGAAGTCAAGAATCCGGAATCCAGCTTCTATGTGGGGAATTACAATCGGAACAACAATGTGATGTCCAATACATACAATCCAGCTTGGAAGAAGCACACAAATTTTTCATGGAGTAATCCCAACAATGCTCTAAACTAGAACAATCAGAATGCACAAGCATCAGGATTCCAGCAGAATATGCCACGGCAACAGTTGCCGCAGCAACAACCGACAACACCTAGTTCTTTGGAAAATTCTCTAAATGCTTTTATGATGAAAACTGAATCTTATATGGCTGAGAATAGTAACTTCATAAAAAGAACTGATACTTCTATTAACAGGACCAAGATGAGATTGCAAAACCAAGAGGCGGCAATCAAATCATTGGAAAATCAAGTCGGACAATTTGCTCAAAATCTGAATACTAGACCGCAAGGAGGTCTACCTAGCGATACTGAAGTCGCAAGAGGAACTGGCCATGAGCAATGTAAGGTGATCACCACTAGAAGTGGCCAACAACTTCGAGAGGCTCAAACCCGCTCATCAAACAAAACTCCACAAAAAGACCAAGACGAACCTAGCGGCAAAGCCTCAGATGTTGAACCAGGAATTGCCGCAGCAACCGATAATAAGCATGCCTCAGCAACCGACGATAAAGATTCCTCGACAACTTGCGATAAGCATGCCTCGACAACCCCAATTGATAACGCCTCGGCAACTCCAGTTGTCCCGGCAATGCCGTCAATCAGGTTCCAAACCAATGAAATGATCGAAGATATCCGACTACCACCACCATTCCCACAAAGGTTGAAGCGACAAAAGCAAGAATACCAATTCAAGAAGTTTCTTGATATCCTAAAGCAAGTCCACATCAACTTGCCACTGGTGGAAGCAATTGAACAAATGCCAAAATATGCCAAGTTTCTTAAAGACATTGTGTCCAAGAGAACAAGGATAGGAGAGTTTGAAACAGTTGCTGCAACAGAGGGATGCATGGCAATGTTGCACAATCGTATGCCACCCAAGTTGAAGGATCCCGAAAGTTTCACAATACCCTGTTCCATTGGAAACCACTATGTCGGGAAAGCACTATACGACCTTGGGGCTAGCATAAACTTGATGCCTAAATCGGTTTTCCAGAAACTAGGAATCATGAATGCAAGACCTACAACAGTTATGCTACAGCTAGCCGACAGATCCTATGTGCATCCAGAGGGAAAAATTGAGGACATACTGGTAAAAGTTGATAAATTTATTTTTCCCGCTGACTTTATTGTTTTGTATTGTGAAGCAGATGAGCATGCACCCATCATTCTCGGGAGACCATTCCTAGCAACAGGGAGAACCTTGATCGATGTTGAAAAGGGAGAACTCACAATGAGGGTGAATGACCAGCAAGTTAAACTAAATGTGTTCCAAACACTAAGGCATGCCGATGATCCAGAAGAATGCCAACTTCTTCATGCCACGACAGAGTTTAACTTCATCGAGGAATTTAGTTGCCTCGGCAACTACATTACCGAATAAGAGGAACCTAAGGAGTATGAAGAACCGGTCAAGGAGGAACAACAAGAAAACGCAAATTGGCTAGTCAATCGACCAGGAAAAGAAGCTGATCAAAATGTTGATGCTACACAAGAAGGCAATAGGGAGGATGACGCGGATCTAGAGATAAGCGATGCATTCCTGGATGAACAACTTTTAGTTGCCTCGGCGACCATGGACACGCATGCCTCGGCAACCCTCGATGCCTCGGCAACCATGGACCTACACGCCTTGGCAACTATGGACGCATAAGCCTCGGCAACTCTCGACGCCGCAGCAGCCTTTGACGCGCATGCCTCGGCAATTCTGGGAGCAGTCGCCACGGCAGCACATGCCTCGGCAATACCTGGTACGCGAATTTAGTTAATTTCCTTGTTTGTGGTATTTTACCTTATGGCATTACTCACCAAGGGAAGAAGCGGTTCCTCCATGATGCTAAGCATTACTTTTGGGACGAGCCTCTTTTGTTTAAACAGTGTGCAGATCAGGTTATACGCCGATGTGTCCCTGAAGAAGAGCAACAGGATGTACTCCGGCAATGCCATTCTTCATCCTGTAGAGGACATTTTGGAGGAACTCGTACCGCAGCCAAAGTTTTGCAATCCGGTTTGTATTGGTCAACATTGTACAAAGATGCCCAAGACTTTTACAAGCAATGTGATCGTTGCCAGAGGACGGGCAATATCTCTAGACGACATGAGATACCGCTCTAAAACATCGTCGAGGTGGAATTGTTCGATGTATGGGGGATCGATTTTATGGGACCTTTCCCATCATCATTCGGTAACCTCTACATTCTACTTGCCATCGACTACGTCTCTAAATGGGTTGAGGCAGCTGCAGTTCCCAACAAAGATTCCAAGACCGTGCAACGATTCTTGCAGAAAAACATATTTACATGGTTTGGGATGCCGAGAGCAATTATCAGTGACGAAGGCAAGCATTTTGACGACAGACTAATTGCCAAGATGTTTTAACGCTTCGATATATCACACAAGATTGCCACGGTATATCACCCACAAACCAACGGGCAAGCAGAAATTTCCAACCGAGAATTGAAGGGTATACTCGAGAAAGTTGTAAATCTCTCTAGGAATGATTGGTCATTAAGACTAGATGACGCACTTTGGGCATATCGCACTGCATTCAAAACACCCTTAGGTATGTCCCCCTTCCGACTTGTCTATGGCAAGACATGCCATCTACCGGTGGAAATCAAACACAAGGCATACTGGGCAATCAAGACCGTGAATATGGATTGGGAAAGTGTCGGACAAAAGCGTTTGTTGGACCTCAATGAGATAGAAGAATTCCGTGCACTCGCCTATAACAATGCACGAATCTACAAGGAGAAAACAAAGCAATGGCATGACAAGAAACTATTACCGTGGCAATTCGTGCCAGGGCAACTAGTTCTCTTATTCAATTCTCGGCTAAAACTTTTCTCGGGAAAGCTGAAATCAAGATGGTCGGGACCATTTGAAGTCGTCAAACCATTCTCCCATGGTGCTGTGATAATCAAGTCCATCTCTGACAACCATGAATTCAAAGTTAATGGACAAAGATTGAAGCACTACAATGGTGCCCATGTGGAACGTAACAAAGAAGTGGTCAACTTAGGAGATGCATGAGCATGCTCCCCTTTCAATATTTTCTTTTTCTTTTTCTTTTTATTTTCATTTTTATTTTTAGGAGATATTTTATTTTTCTTCATTATCTTTAGTTTTCAGGTTTTCTTTGTTTTCTTTTCCACAACAAGACTCACAACCGCTATGCTAAGGAAATTTCCTGCCGAGATCCTTGCCCCGGCAACACAATGAAGCAGTCGCCACAACAACCGCAACAGATGACGCCGCGACAACCTACATCGTGCACGCACAAGCTGATGCCACGACAACCAATCCTGATGATGCCACGGCAACCAAAGCTAAAGACATCCCAGCAACCACTGCAAAAGCCAAAGGTAAAGCACCTATGCCCGAATCAACTCCTACGGAATAATTTTCTGATTTTTCAGATTCGGACGAGTCCTCCATTGCACCAACAAATACCGCACCAATTGAATCCTCCAAGCGAAAAGCCAATGACATTGATGAAGAGGATGATGAGGACAATCCCGTACGAGGATCGATTCCACCACCGGCAACAAGAAAACAACCATCGTGTTCAAACAAGAAAATGAAGACACCGACCAAAAGGAAACTAATCATCTACGATGACGAACTCTCGGAGTAAGTCCTCGTATGCATTTTATTTTTCGTTATTTTTATATTCCGTTAATGCATGCATTGAGGACAATGCCTCACTCGAGTTTGGGGGGGGGATTGTTATTAGTAGTTACCATGTTTAGTTACATTCATCTTAAGTATTACATTTAGGATACATAAATTGCTTGCCATGCCTTTAGTTGGAACCAGAATTGCTTAGATTTGATGAATATCCGATGATGACTTTGCCAATGCACTTAATTGATAGAATTTTTATTTTAGGATAACCATGGAAAAACTTAGAATTTTACTATGATGCTAATTTTGATGAAACACTGTTGTGGTTTGATTGATTTAAGGAATTCTAGTGAACTTAGGTTGATAATTAACAAATTGGGGGATCAGAATAAAAATTGGATGAATGCTAGAGGTGCCCGAAATTGGCTCTAGCATGTGCTAAAAAAATTGATCACTAGAGGTGCCCGAAACTGACTCTAGTATGTGTTAAAAAAATTGATCGCTAGAGGTCCCAAAACCGGCTCTAGTCGAATAAATTAACTTAAGAAAACTAAAAACAAAACACTAGAGGTGCCCAAAACTGGCTCTAGTTAAAACATGTTAAAAAGAACCCAATGAAGTAATTTCAAAACCTATTGTTTGCATAGAATCCGAAAAATCAACTTGCACACAACTCCGCAAACTCTCACAAGCATTATAGTTTGATTCCGAGTAACTCCTAAGTTTTCCGAAAAATAAAAAGCCAATCATACTTTGTGCCCCAGTTCAGAGAATTGAAATCAAGTTCAAAGCTAAGTTTGTGAAAATTGAAGTCTTGGCAGGTAATTATGAGTTTGCATTGCTTGAGGACAAGTAATAGTTCGAGTTTGGGGGTGTGATAAGTGTTCAAAAGTACTACTTTTCTTACCCTTTTTACTCATATTATTGTTAGACTTAGGCTCATATTAGTCGCATAATTAGCCATTCATGCATTAATCCATGTTTCCTTCCATCATTGAGCTTGATTACATAACTTGGTAGTTTTTGTGGGAAAAGATGCTGCTTTGGTGTGTTTTGTGTGTATATGCAGGATCACTTGCCAAAGCAAGGCTAGAGCTAGTTGCCAAGGGCAATGCATGAAGGAGACGCCGAGCTAGTTGCCAGGGCAATACATGAAGGAGACGCCGAGCCAGTTGCCATGGCAATTGTCGACAAAAGCAAAGGTGATATGGTAGTCGAAATTGATGACTATACAAGCCCAAGATGACGTGGAGCAAAGCCCAAACCCAAAGGAATTTGATTGCCATGCAGAGATTAAAGAAGAATTAAATTCCAAGAAGATAGGAGCAGTTCTAGTAGGAATACAATTATAATAAAGAATTATATTCTTTAAAGATAATTTAATTCCAACTTAACTTCCTCCTCAAAGAAGGATTTTGGCCTAGCCCTATAAATAAGATGGAGATTTTGACAATCAATAGAGAGCAAGAGAAGGGAATTTCGACAAGTCCAAGGAGGGCAAGAGGAGATAATTTTCGACAAGCATCTAGGGCAAGGAGGATTTCGACAAGCCTCCTTCTTCATCATTTTCATTCTTGTTCGATTGGGTTCATGCTAGGGATTGTTTATCTTGTATTTCTTTGGAACCTAGCCATGAACTAAATCTATTTGGCTATGGTTATTGTGTTTTGTGGTTGTGAGAAACTATTGGTTTTTGTTTAGGTAATAAGAGTTTGCACTTTTCTATTCAAGGTTTATTCATTCTTGGTTCTTATTCTTGTTTGTGAGTGAATTGGGAGAGGATCTCGTGATTTCATCTATTTATCTAATATCGGGAGAGTTAGATTCAAGAAACGAATGAATATGATCTTTATTCAATCTATTGATGGTGAAGATTAATCTGGCTTAGGAATAAGTTAAGGATTTCAACGGCTAAGAGGAGCGCAAGATTGGTTGTTGTTCACCCTTGATTCACGCAGGGATGTATTATCAAGGCATGCACAAGTAGCTAGAGTTTCGACTTAGGGATAAGAAGAAACCATTGAAGAACGCTCTGCCGAACCTTGAAGGTTGCTGCCCAGACGCCCAAGTAGTTGCCCAACTAGTCGCCCAGGCAACCATCGATTAGTTGCCAAGGCAACCCCGTTGTGCAAGTTGTCACGGCAACTGAGTTGCCCGTGCACTCTTTTACCAAGACGATCCAATCGGCTATCACACCTCAACTCACGATAACCTGGCCTATCTCTCTCATTTAATCTCATTCATTCTTTTACTTTATTGCTTTCTAGATTAGTTATTAGCTAAACTCCTATAATCTTTTATTTGTGTTTTTACTTTTTACAGTGCAAGAGACTAGATTCTTGAAGTGGCACCAATCCCTGTGGAGACGATATCTTTTATACTATAACTTGCAACGTGTATACTTGCACAATTGCGTAGCACTTATTACGCACAACAATCATCAACTTCTCATTGTCAGTAAACCTCACCATCTTGCAACAAAACATGGTAATGTGGGCAGTAGGGCAAGTCATCCCATCGAACTTCTCAAATTCTGGGTCTTGTACATGTACGGGATCTCCACATCCGAGACCAAATTGAGATCTCTAGCATTTAGCCCATAGGAACTTGTTACCTCTCCAAAAGTACTGTTTTTAACGCAAATCTTACAATTGCTTGTTTTGAGGTGCATTTAGTTGAATTAGGATGTTAAAACCATGCATTTGCATAAGGAGTTTAGAATTCTGTTTATGCCAGTGTGAAGGGTAGTTTTGTTGGCAATTTTGCAGGCTTGGCATAGGATTTGGCCCAGAAAAGCAACACAGGAAGGAATGCCAGAGAGAATGCCGAGTGCTGTTGGCACAGATGGACTAGACAATGCCAAGCACCGGTTGGCAGAGAAATGAACTTGATGCCATGCCAAGAAGCTGTTGGACCCCGAAAAAATAGGACATGATCAAGCTCCGAAAAGATAGCAATTGGATCGATCTCCGAAAAAATAGCGGATAAGATGGTGCCAAGACTGGTTGGCAGATTCATGCCAAGCTTGGACGCCAAGGCAGCGTCGGCAGTATGACAATAGCCCTAGCCTGATCAGCTCTCATTCAAATTGGGATAAGATGATTATCTCTTATCCCTTCAACATTTAAAATTCAAATGAGGAGCTTATCCTATCCCTTATTTGCTCGCCTATTTAAACACCAACCAAGGAAGACTTAGGGGATCATTCATAGACGATTGGAGTGAGGAGTTGGTGTGTAACGATTGACAATTGGCTGCACCTTGGAAGGGTGGTTCGACCAGCTTGGCCGAGGAGTCTGGATCTTGAAGGGATGCATCGAGAGACCCCTTCTATCCCATTTTCTCTTTCAAGCTATTTTATTTTGTTTTAAATGTTGATGTACTTGGGAAACGTTTGAGGTTTTTTGGTTAAGTCCCTCACCATGAACTGATTCCATAGTTGGTGGGGGATGTTTGCGTTGAACGCTAATTTATGTTTTAGTTTTTAATAATAAATTTCCCTTGGCATTATTTTATCTATTCGGCATACTTTAATGTTTTCTAAATACTATGCTAAGCGAGAGCTGGCACTGTTGGCCTACTGCTCATCAATATCTTAATAGACTTGGGGTGGCAACTATTGCGTTGTTGAATACTAAGGAGAGATGCTTCGAGAGAAGTCGTTCAAGTAGATGAACTTACTTCGGGAGTGAAATCTTCCCATTAGGAGTATAGATTGGATCTTAATCAAATTGGTTTATTTAAAAGCATGCACTATAGAGATATAGGGGTTTTTACATGATCAATTTAGGTCAATGACCATCGAGAGAGGCTTTGCTAATTTTGAATCTGCTCGGCAAACAATGCCAAGACAGGTTGTTATTAAAGGATGCCACGACATGAATAGCGTGAAAACCAGGCATTCCCTGCCAACGCTCATCATTCATTAAAGCACCTTTCTTGCCAACGTCTTGCTTTCATTTGTTTTATTTTATTTCAATTATTTCCAAAGCAAACTTCACAACAAAACAACTTTTACTCAAGGCAAGTAACAATCAAGCAATTGAATTCAAAGTCAATCTCTGTGGGATCGATACTCAGCTTACCAGCTATATTACTTGCAGACCGTGTATACTTGCACGCAAAAGACTCATCTTGGTATTGTTTTATATTTTTTCCATCACATAACTTTTGCCTCTTTTGCCATCATTTCACCTAGAGAGTCTACAAGTTTTTGGCGTCGTTGCCGAGTACTGCAACAGAATTGATTATTTTCAAGTTTTTACTTGTCTTTCTTTTAATTTTATTTTTGTTTTTTTCGGTGTATGAACAGAAGCCATCCTGTGGTAGATGAGTGGCCATACGATTCGAAAATTGAGAAAACCTTGCGGAGGTTAAAAAGAAGATTTCAAGAGATGTAAACCAAGGTAATAGAGGGAATGCTATGGTGAACAATAGAGGAAACCTACTTAATAATGAGATACCACCACCACTTGTTGTCCCAGTTGTTAATGAGAGACCCATTAGAGAACATTCGACACCAACTATTGACAATTTGATGCTAGGACTTGTTGGCACAGAGGTAAATGTTGTCAATTTTGAACTTAAGCCGGTAATGATTCAAACTCTGTTGAATGTAGGTCAGTTTGATAGAGTACTTACTGGAGATCCGAGGCAACATCTAAAGTAGTTCATGGAAATTTAGCAATTATTTCAACAAAATGGAGTACTTGAAGATACCGTGAAGCTAAAGTTATTCACCTTTTCCTTGAGAGATATAGCTAAGGCTTGGCTCAATTCTTTGCCACCTGGCTCAGTCACTTCATGGGCAAACCTATGCCAGAAGTTCTTGACAAGATTCCAGCCGCCAACACTGACTGCCAAGCTACAATGAGAGATTATTACATTCAAACGGGTTGAGGATGAGACCTTATATGATGCCTGAGAAAGATTCAAAGATCTACTGAGAAGGTGTCCTATGCATAGATTCCGAAATTAGACTAAAATACAAACCTTTTACAATGGATTAAATGCACAAACAAGGATTGTTGTTGATGCTTCGGCAGCCGGTTCGTTGCTTGACAAGACGTATACCGAGGCTATTGACAGTTTAGAGAGAATTGCAATCAACGATTTTGAATATCCTGTTGCTAGGCTTGGGACCAGAACTAAAACCAATGGGAAATTTTAGGTTGATGAACTAACATCCATCCATGCCGAGATTTCCAACCTTACTAGCATGGTAAGAACGTTGCAAAAGAACAATGAGGCCCAAGAAGTCAAAACATTAGACCCATTTTGCACAATTTGTGGAGAGAATCATCATGTGGATGAATGCTCTGTCAATCCTGAATCAGTAAATTTTGTTGGCAATGCTAATCGTTACTATAATCTTAACTCAATACTTATAATGCAGGTTGGAGACAACACCCTAACTTAGCATGGGGAAATCAATGAGGTAACCAGTACAATGCCCAGAGGCAACATAACAATGTCAAGCCAGCTTTCAATAACAATGGCATGCCAACATTTTATCAGAATGACATGCCGCAGAAAGCCTAAAACAATTTCCAGCAAGGCTAGAGATTCAACCAAGGAGACACTCTCACAGAGTACATGGAGAAGAATGATGCCATAGTCTAGAGTTTGGCAGCGTCAATGAGAAACTTGGAAGTCAAACTTGGGCAGATTGCCAACGCACTCAGCAATCGACCCCAAGGAACATTGCCAACTGACACAGAAGATGCTCGACACAGAAAATGAGCAATGTAAAGCCATAACTCTTCAGAGCGGTAAGTAGTGTGAGGTGGAGAAGGCTGCCAAGAAGCCAGTTAATTGCCAAATCGAGAGGCCAGTGCCAGTAGATAATCCTAGTGAAGCAGAGAAAAAGCAACCAAAAGCAGATGATGCTAGCACTGATACCAGACAGCATATCGATGCCATCACCGATGCCAAACAGACTAATGCCAGCACTGCCTTGGCAAAGCCAGTAGCGCCGACATATGTTTATCCGCCACCACCATTTCCAGCAAGACTTCAAAAGCATAAGCAAGATCAGCAGTTCAAACGCTTCTTGGAGTTTCTTAAGCAATTGCAAATCAACATTCCATTGGTAGAAGCCCTTGAGCAAATGCCCAACTATGTCAAATTCATGAAGGGTATCCTGTTTAAGAAGAGGAAGTTGGGAGACTTTGAAACTGTTGCTTTGACCGAAGGATGCAATGCCATGATCCTAAACCGTTTGCCACCAAAGCTGAAAGATCCGGGAAGTTTCACTATTCCCTGCACCATTGGCAAAAAATTCATGGGCAAGGCACTATGTGACTTAGGAGCCAGCATCAACTTGATGCCAATGTCAGTTTTCAGGAAGCTTGGCATAGAAGCCAGACCAACCACAATGACACTTCAGCTGGCAAACCGATCCTATACACATCCCAAAGGTAAGATTAAGGATGTGCTGGTAAAGGTAGACAAATTTATTTTCCAGCTAATTTTATCATTTTGGATTATGAGGCTGATATTAATATTCTGATTATTTTGGGTAGACCTTTTCTTGCCAAGGGTAGGGCTTTGATTGACTTTCATAAAGGGGAACTAATAATGAGCATGAATGACCAGCATGTTACATTTAATGTGTTCCAAGCTTTGAAATGCGCAGATGAACCTAATGAGTGCCAAACAGAGGAGATGATGGAGTCTATTTACACTTTGGACACAGCACAGCTATGACAGGATATAGAATTTGATGCCAACAATTTAGATGGCATAGCTAATCTGTTTTAGGAACCAAAAGAACCAATCTTGGAGGCCGAGGAGGTGAGTTATTTTGAGCCACTATAGTTGGCCGGCAGAGAGATTAAGGCACCTAGACCATCAATTGAGGAGCCACCAGCGTTGGAACTGAAAACATTGCCAGATCACTTGAAGTATGCTTATTTAGGTGAACACTCAACTCTGCTAATGATCATTGCCACTGGTGTCATTAATAATCAAGAGGAAAGATTGTTGGCAATATTACGTGATCATAAGCAAGCATTAGGATGGACTTTGGCAGACATCAGCAGTATTAGCCCAACCATTTGCATGCACAAGATTATCTTGGAAGAGTACCATGGAAAGACCATTGAAGGCCAAAGATGGCTAAACCCAAGCATGAAAGAGGTAGTGAAAAAAGAGATCATAAAATGGCTTGATGCCGGGATTATTTATCCCATATCCGATAGTTCTTGGGTTAGCCCGGTACAATGTGTGCCAAATAAGGGTGGCATGACCGTGGTACAAAATAGTAAAGCTGAGTTAATCCCCTCCAGAACTATCACGTGATGGAGAGTGTGCATGGACTATAAGAGGCTGAACAATGCCACGAGGAAGAACCACTTCCCACTGCCATTCATTGACCAGATGCTAGACAGGTTGGCGGGTAAAGCTTTATATTGTTTTTAGATGGTTATTCAGGTTATAATCAGATTTCCATCGCCCCTGATGATCAAGAGAATACTACATTCACGTGCCCTTATGGGACATTTTTGTCTAGAAGGATGCCATTCGGCCTATGTAATGCACCGACAACATTTTAACGTTGCATGATGTCCATTTTTTTCGATATGATCGAGCACAACATGGAGGTATTCATAGATGATTTCTCAGTGTTCGGAAAATCATTTGAGGAATGAATTCAGAGTTTAGAGCAAGCCTTGAAGAGATGCGTAGAGACAAACCTAGTGTTGAACTGGGAAAAATGCAACTTCATGGTGAAGGAGGGCATTGTTCTCGGGCACAAGGTAACTAAGAGAGGGTTAGAGGTTGATCAAGAAAAAGTTGAGGTAATTAAGAAACTGCCACCACCAACGAGTGTCAAAGGTATAAGGAGTTTTTTAGGACATGCCAGTTTTTATCGGCGTTTTATTAAAGACTTTTCAAAAATTGCTAAACCTTTATGCTTGTTGTTATAACATAATGCCACTTTTGCTTTTGACGATTCTTGTTTGAGAGCATTTTAGGAGCTTAAAGAGAAGTTGATCAATGCTCCTTTAGTTGTCGCACCGGATTAGAATGAGCCCTTTGAACTCATGTACGATGCCAGTGATTATGCCGTTGGAGCAGTCTTGGAACAAAGGCGTGGCAAGGTTTTCCATGCCATCTACTATGCCAGCCGGACCTTGAACGAAGCACAACTAAATTACTCTACGACCGAGAAAGAATTTCTTGCGGTTGTATTTGCTTTTGACAAATTTAGATCTTATTTAATTGGAAACAAAGTTGTAGTTTTTACAGATCATTCGGCATTGAAGTATCTCTTGGAAAAGAAGGATGCTAAGCCTAGACTAATTCGGTGGACGCTCGTACTCCAAGAATTAGATCTTGAGATCCGAGACAAAAAGGGCAGTGAAAACCTAGTAGCTGACCATCTCTCGCGACTGGAGCATCATCTTGAAGATGGTAAGACCAATTTTATAAGAGATAATTTCCTGAGGAGTATTTGCTTGCAGTTAATGCTGTGCCATGGTATGCTGACATTGCCAACTACTTGGTAAGTAACATTCTGCCACCAGAATTGGCATACAATGCCAAGAAGTGGTTCTTGCGGAAAGTTAGGCAATACTACTAGGACGAGCCAATATTGTTCAAACAGTGTGCAGACCAAGTAATCCGCCGGTGTGTGCCTGAGGATGAGCAGCACAACAGATTACATTTATGCCATACCGCACCGTATGAGGGTCACTTTGCTGGGGTAAAGACTGCTGCCAAGGTGCTGCAGTCAGGATTCTTTGGCCCACACTCTATAAGGATGCCCACGAGTATGCCAGGGCATGTGATCGATGCCAACGGACAGGGAACATCTCTGGCGGACACCAACTACCACTCCAAAACATTATGACTGTAAACTTACTTGATGTATGGGGAATAGACTTTAAGGGTCCTTTTCCACCCTTATTCGGTAATGTATATATTCTTGTGGTTTTTAATGATGTATCTAAATGGGCAGAGGCTGTGGCCCTGCCAACAAACGATGCCAAGTTCCTACACAAATACATTTTTACTAGATTTGGTGCCCCTATGGTATACAACAATGAATTGCCACGAAATATCATCCACAAACAAACGGGCAAGCTGAGATTTCAAATAAGGAGATTAAAAACATTCTAGATAAGACTGTTAATCCATCAAGCAAAGACTGGTCCTTAAGACTAGATGAGTCCTTGTGGGCTTACAGGACTGCATTTAAAACTCCTTTGGGTACGTCACAATTTTGACTTGTTTTTGGAAAACCATGCCATCCGCTAGTGGAGCTTGAGCATAAAGCCTACTGGGCCATTACAACACTTGGCATGTCATGGAGAGATACTGGAGAAAAAAGGTTGCTAGACCTAAATGAATTGGAAGAATTCAGAACACAAGCCTATAAGAATGCCAGGATCTATAAGAAAAAGGCAAAGCACTGGCATGACAGTAGGATAATGCCAAGACAGTTCGAGGTAGGCCAACGCATTTTGTTATTCAACTCATGGCTTAAGTTGTTTCCGGGGAAACTCAGATCAAGTTGGACGGGTCCTTTTGAAGTTGTGAGACCCTATGCCCATGGAGCTGTGGACATCAAGAACTTGAAGACGAGAAAAATCTTTAAGGTAAATGGCCAACGTTTAAAGCACTACATGGAAGGTGATCAGAACAATGCCATGAGGTGATCCTCTTGGCAGAGGTAACATGAAAACACCATCGGGTTTGAACTTTTGTAAATATTAGGATAAATATTTTCTTTGTTTTTAGGTTTCAAGGTTTTTTTAGTAGTTTTTCTTTCTTTTAAATTTCAAGTTTTGATTCCCTTACTGTGTTGAAAGGTTTCCTTTGAGTTGCGCAGATTCATTATGCCATGAACCATGCCAGGAACGATGTCAAGGGCTATGCCAGAAACGATGCCATGATTGTTTGGCAGGAGCTGATGTCCCAACAGAGAAGTCAGCTAGACATAGTGCCAGAATAGCTTGGCATGCGGCGGTGTCAAATTTAGAAGAATGACAAAAACCCTAGCTTGACCTGCCCATTCAATAAGAGAGATTTTTTCTTTTAACCTTAAACCCTAGCCACCCAAAATTTGGGTTGGAAATTAAATTCAAATCAATTTGCTTATCACTCCAATCCTTACCCTATCCTATCACCTATCACCTATCACCTTATCACTTCATTCTTATCACTTCACCTCTTTAAAATTAATTCTTTTTATTTTTCATCATTATCTCTAATTACTCCTCCCATTAAAACACTTAACCAACCCAACTTTTCATCTTCTTACCCTAGCCGGTTAAAATAACCAAAACTCCCTCTCACTTTTTACTTTCCTTTTCAACAAGAAAGTACCAAAACCCAATTCGTCTATTCATCTTTATCTTTGTTCAACACCGCTTCATATCCCTTCAACGATTTCAATGGCTTCTTCCTCTACTTACTTCAAGCGATTCTTCAACGAGGAGATTCAAAAAAAGTTTGAATCCAATTTTGCCTCGAGGAACTTTTTGCTATGAGAAGCACTTTGACCTCAAAACAGAGGCGAACAATGGCTTCACTCCGGAATTCATGTCTACGATTAGCTTGCACAAATGAACTTAGTTCTACCAGCAAAAGGGGAGATTTATGCCACCATCGTCCAAGAATTCTATGCGTACCTTGTGACCAAGGATTCATCCTTGATGATTAGAGGTAACTGTGTTCATTTTCATGAAGGGTATATTAACAATATGTTTGAGTTAGATGGTGCAGAGGATGAGTATTTTGAGTACGCTGATTCAATGAATGCTGCCAAGAGAAAGAGGCTGCTAGCAGATCTGTGTGAGCCTGGCACGGCATGGACAGTGTCATCCAAGGGGCACCATATGGTGAAGAGGCTAGCATTGGAGCCCCAGTGGAGAGGATGGAATCACTTTCTCAAGACGAATCTGATGCCCACATCCCATAACGAGACTGTGTCAGAAAAAATGATGATCGTGTTGCACTCCATTGTTATGGGGCGCAAGATCAATGTTGGTAAGCTCATTATTGAGGAAACTTACAAGTACGCAACGAAAGGTACTGGCAGCTTGTTTTTCCCTTTGTTGATTTCTAATGTTTGCATGCTCCAAGGCGTGCCAAGGCTTGATAAGGATAAAGGGCAAATGATGAAAGGAACAACAATTACTGCTGCTATATGGAGGAATCTTGTTGCTGCCGAGCCCAAGGACAAGGGGAAAGGAAAGGCAATGGCACCCACGCCAAAGCCTAAGGAGTCAAAGGCCGCGCCAGCTACCATGCCAAAAACTGTGCCAGACAGTTCAATAGCAATGATGTCCCAAATTCACCAACGCCAGGAGATTATTCTCTAAAAGCTGGAAAAAAAAACTGAGGAGCTCAATTCTAAGATGCGGAATAACATCCAGGCCAGGGATGCTGTAATCAGGGAGGCTCTTACAAAATTGTCAACTGATTTTGTGCTAGAATTTCTAGACTTCCCTGCCGAGCCATCTGCCAGTTACAATACCATGCCAGCTAGTCCAGTTCATACCCTGTAACCCCCTTGACCCGGCCTTGATGCCCAACTGAAATAAGAAGTCTACATTAGGTTTGCCGTAGCAAATCGGAGAGATACAACCAAACCTGGTCCATTTTTTTCCTTTTTATCTTATTTAGACGCCAATTATTAAACCTACATGTTCATGCAGACATCAGGGGCAACCCAACTCAATCGGGCATCAATTTGACATCCAATTGATCACTTTTTAAACTTAGGGACCAAATTGCAAATACAAAAAAATTTAGGATTTAAACCCACTTTTAAGTTACCAACCTTTAATTAGTCAAGTTCCAAACTTTCATCTCAAATTTCAACTCAATTTGATCATTCTACCACATATAATTTCATTGGCAAGATTCATGGACTGAAATGCAAAGAAAGCAAAACTACCCAAAAGTGACATTAACAAAATAAACGGTCATCCGTATCGATACAGGTAAGCCCGTATCAATACGGTTTGAAACACCCTATTTCGGTACACCTCCATACTGTATCGATACGCCTAACTAAAATTCCTAACTTTTGAAATGTTACAAACCGTACCGATACGGCTCCTCAGGTGTTTCGATACGCGGGTTCAAGTTGAAAAAGTGAATTCCATAGGCTAAAACTCGTATCGAAATGCCTATTCCTATATTGGTACGCCAAGCCAAATTTTCCTAGACGTAGCGAAACGCACAAGACCTGTACTGATCCCACAAGCCTAAAACTACCTAGCCGTATCGAAACGGTCCCCCACGAATCGGTACGCCTGGGCCTGAAACGTCACATTTGGCTGATTTTTCATCCCGGAAACACACCCAAACCACACTAACATGCTTAAAACACAATACCAACATGTCAAACATATCTAAAGTGAACAAGCATCACAATTTTATCAGTACAACTAAGCTTCATGCATCAAAAAGGAATCTATAGGCATGTTTCCTAATTTCCGTCCAAGCAACATGTCAAAAAGGTAAACCAGCATTAGACAATCTTTAAAGGCCATTTACAAACCAAGAGCAACTAAGGAAACATGCTCAAACAGGGAGTTCCATAAAACATCTCCCAAAACATAATAAGTACCCCATTGCCCTTATTCATTATAGTTTAAACCCAAACATACTTTGGAAACAAGTCTTGCCAAGATCCCATTGCTTCTTGCTGCCTTCCAAGACCTCAATTATCTGCATTTATGGACAACGAGAGCGTAAGCACACATGGCTTAGTGAGGAGTGCTCAAAAACAAACACCATCAATGCTTTTAAAACCATATACTTAACATCATCTTTTAAAACATCATGCCCCTTTTAAAACATGAACTTTACATCACTAAAACCAGCATATTAAACCATATGCTACATGTATCATTAATCAACAACAAGTCACATTGCTAACCCTCCACTTAAGCCTTCCCATACATGACTACCAAATGCAAAGCTTAAGGAGAAACATGTATAAATCACATTATACAACATAATACATTTCAATGATACATTAACAATTATATTGGCTCACAAATGATCATTAGACAAGTCCATTAACAAAAGAGTTCATCGAATACACGAATTCAACAAGTGTTAACCCAACACTTCAAGCCATCTCAACCGGAATAGCGATACAATCACAATCGCGGTACATTAACAACCGGGTACAATAACAACCGGGTACACTTTTAACCTACAGGGACACCCACCCCAATCATCGGTTAGACGCTTAATCCACTAACGAGAGTTTTCGGCACTGTTTAACCCCTCTACCGTTAGGGTACTTGGATGAAGTATTCGGTACGCCATATAAACCCATCAACATCCAAGGCGACTTATTTACAGTGCACTCAATCCTGTGGCAGGCCAACTATATCCAATAACAATTTTAAAACCACATCACTTGCCAATATATTTAACCAAATAACATTTACCTCACTGTTTTAACAAGCATTAAACCATGCCATTTATCCAAAGCAACAACCATGCTTTAAAATACCAGTATAAACCATGCTTACAAGGATCACTTACCATGTGCATCCTTCAGGAAAACATGCTTAAAAATAGTATATAGAATACTTTAAAACATGCTTAAACAGTAGATAACATGTAATTAAAACAAGTGCATCAACCATTTCGTAAAAGCACGACTGAAAGAGTAAAACCACTTTATACTTACTTCCGAGTCTAGGTAAGCATTTCAAGCTCTACCTTAACTCCCAAAACTCTGTTCCCAAAACATTAAAATGTTTTAAACCACGTTTTCACTCACCGATAAGCAAAACCTCGATTCGCCGATGCAAAATCAAGTATCCGAAGCCTCCAACGCTTCTCCAATCACTTTCGGATCAACCTCCCCTGTTTTTACCACAAAACAATAGAGGATTAATGCAGCATAATGCATTCCAAACATAGCAACCACAATCTTTCTCAGATTTCCACAAAACCTTCACAAACAACCCTCCACAACAACCGAAAACATAACCAAAACACTTTGATTCACAACCCAGCAAACATCTATCAATCTAACATCACTTTTAACACCAAAACACATCTAAAAACAGATTCAAAACAACCTACAACCTCCAGCAACCTTACAACCACAAGAACACCACAAAACCTCAAAACTAACCACCTAAACACATAGAGATTCTTAAGTTTCGGGATTCCATTGATAAAAAACACTTATCAACATTATTAAACATCCAAAATATAAATCAAAGCATCATTACATACTGGAAATCGGATCCAATCCGTGAATTAACTCATTTTCCCCAAATAAATCAATTAAACATTAGAAAATCATCAAAATCAAATTAGAAAAACAAAAACAAGGATCAAATGCTTGGGAATTTCAATAACGAACCATACAATAGAGGAGATCTCGGACCTTACCCCTATTGTGAAGTTTCTCCCTCAATTGATTTGTGAAAAGCTAAGAAAACACAAGATTTCAATGAGATTTTGTAAAACAAAGTTAAAGAATCAAGTTAAAATCAATAATCTGAGTTAATAGAATCCCTCACCTCTAGATTTTAATGAAATTCTGATTGTTTGTCAGAAAAGAAGTTGAGAGAAAAGGTTTAGGAAAATATTACGTAAATTATCCTTAGAAGCTAATAACTAACTTAGATATTTTAATCCATCTTAAACCACCTTTAAAATACATGTTTAAAATGATTTAATTGAAGGGAGAAACCACCAGGAAAAACCTGGTAATTTAACTACTAAAGGATTCTAAGAATTTGACCATTTTCATTTTAGTCACTTTAAAACAGTTTTCAAAACTTTCATTTTGGTCACCAACAAAAATGTCCATCTTCCAAAACTCATTTTTCAAAATTGATTCCACCATTATTAAATACATATTTAATAATGATTTTAAGCATTTTCCATAATTTTCCCAACACCATAAATATACGATCCCGAAACTGACTCGAATCTCTACTCTGGTCCATCGAACCGTCAATAACCCACTAAACCACTAAGCCCTAAAACTGGGGCATTACAACTCTCCCCCACTTAAGAAATTTCGTCCTCGAAATTTACCTAGAGGAAATAGGTATGGAAACTGTTTCACCATATCCAACTTGTGTTCCCACGTGGCCTCCTCAACACCGCGGTGCTTCCACAACACCTTAACCAGCTCGATTGTTTTGCCACGCAGTACCTTGCTGCTGGTATCAAGAACCTCTACTGGTTCTTCATCATAAGATAGGTCTGGTCTTAACTCAATCTCTTCCACCGGCATGACATGCGATGGATCTGACCTATATCTCTGCAACACCGAAACGTGAAACACATCATGAATCTTTCCCAATTCCGGAGGTAGCCTCAAACGGTACGCAACAGGACCCACAATCTCGACAAACTCGTATGGTCCAATGAACCTCGGGCTAATCTTCCTTTTTTCCCAAAACACAACACCTTTTTCTAGGGTGACACTTTCAAAAACACTTTATCACCCACAGCGTACTCTATATCCCTACACTTCAAATCCGTATAGGATTTCTGGCGATCTACAGCCGTTTTTAAGCACTCACAAATCAACTTTACCTTTTCGGTTGTGCCTTTCAAAACATTAGGCATGGATACAAACTTTTCCCTGCTTCCGCCCAGCACACAGGCGTACGACATTTCCTACTATACAATGCCTCATAGGGTGCCATTTGTATGCTAGCATGATAATTGTTATTGTAAGCAAACTCTACCAATGGCAACTGCTTCTTCCATGTTCCTTGGAACTCAATAACGCAACACATTAGCATATCGTCGAGAACTTGAATCACGCGCTCCGACTGAGGGTGGTACTAGGTATTGAAACTCAACCGGGTTCCCAAAGCACGATGCAAACTCACCCAAAACCTTGCGATGAATTGTAGATCCCTATCCTAAACTATAGATTTGGGCACCCCGTGCAAACACACAATCTTAGAGATGTACAACTCAGCCAACCTGTCCAAAGTATACGTAGTATGCACTGGCACAAAATGCGTACACTTCGTAAACCGATCCACAATCACCCAGATGGAATCCTTTTTGGTCAGCGTCAAAGGCAGCCCAAATGCAAAATCCATGGTGATTCTTGCCCACTTCCATTTTGGTGTCCTCAACGGTTGAAACAACCCAAAAGGAAACTGATGCTCAACCTTTACCCGCTGACAAACCATACACCGAGCAACGAAATCAGCCATATCCATTTTCTGTCCAACCCAATAGTAATCCTCCTTCAACCCTCGATACATCTTAGTACTACCAGGATGCAAAGCGAAAGGACTAGCGTGTGCCTCAGTTAAAATAGTGCGTCTCAACTCCTCGTACTCAGGCACCACTATTCAACCTATAAAACACAACACCCATCATAGTTGAAATGAAAATCTATAGGATTTTCATCCCTGATATCTTCCACATGAGGTACCAAACTCCCATAATACGATTGCTTCTCCTTAATCATCTGCGATAAGGACAGCTTTACCTGCAACTCGGCCAACAAACCCCGTTATTCGTCACACACAACCCAGCAAACATGGCTCTCAACTCCACAGCCGCTTTTCTGTTCAAAGCATATGCCACAACATTAGCTCTCCCTGGATGATACTCAATGATCAGATCATAATCCTTAAGCAACTCCAACCATCTACGTTGCCTAAGATTCATCTCCTTTTGTGACATCAGATACTTCAAACTCTTATAATCCGTGAAGACCACACACTTCTCCCTATAGAGGTGATGTCTCCAAATCTTCAAGGCAAACACTATCACGGCAAGCTCAAGATAATGAGTAGGGTAGTTACGTCCATACACCTTCAATTGCCTAGATGCGTACGCCACTACCTTACCTTCTTGCATCAATACGCAACCGAGCCCAACATACGATGCATTACTATAAACAACGAACTCCTTTACCGATTCTAGTTGAACCAAGACCAGAGCTCGCGTCAAGGCTTCCTTCAACCTTTCGAAAGCTCGTTGCTTATCTTCTGTCCACTCAAACCGAACATTCTTCTGTAACACTTTGTTAACGGAGCTACCAAACTGGAGAACCCTTCCACAAACATTCGGTAGTAGCCCGCCAAACCAAGGAAACTCCTAACCTCCGTCACGGACTTAGGCTCCTTCCAACTCATTACAGCCTCAACCTTATGTGGATCAACACAAATTCCTTTGGCCGATACAACATGCCCGAGAAACACAACTTCTTTAAGCCATAACACACATTTGCTTAACTTAGCATAAAGCTGATTAGCCAACAACATATGAAGCACAATTCTCAAGTGTCTATCATGATCCTCCTCGGTACGAGAGTACACAAGGATATCATCGATAAACACAACCACAAACTGGTCCAAAAACTCATGAAACACACGGTTCATCATGTCCATAAAAGCATCCAGAGCATTAGTCAAACCAAATGGCATCACAAGAAACTCGTAATGCCCGTACCTCTTACGGAAGGTTGTTTTGGGCATATCCACCTCCTTCACCTTTAACTGGTAGTACCCCGACCTCAAATCTATCTTGGAAAACATTGAAGCTCCCCTGAACTGATCAAACAGATCATCTATCCACGGTAAGGGATATTTGTTCTTTACAGTCAACTTATTTAGCTGCCGGTAATCTATACACATCCGTAACGTACCATCTTTCTTTTTAACAAACAACACCAGTGCTCCCCACGGTGAGATACTGGGTCTAATGAACCCACGATCAAGCAACTTCTGCAACTGCATTTTCAACTCCTTCAATTCCTTCGGAGCCATGTGATATGGAGCAATCGATACCGGTATCATGCCCGCAAAGACCTTGATGCCAAACTCTACCTCAAGGTCAGGTGGCAACCCTGACAATTCCTCCAGAAAAACACCCAGAAACTCACATACGGTGCGAACATCCTGCACCGTCAACTTCTTTTGATCAAGGATTCATAACATAGACCAAGTAAGCCTGACATCCTGAATCCAACATTCGACTTGCTTCCAAAGTCGAAACAACATTAGACAAAAACTTGGCATTCTCGCCAACCACCACCACCTCATAATCATCCGACAACCTCAAGAATATCCGTTTGGTCTCAAAATCCACCACGGCCTGATGTTTGGTTAACCAATCCATACCTAAAATTACATTAAAACCATGGAATGGTAACTCCATCAAGTCCACAGCAAACACATGTCCTTGAACCATCAGCGGACACATACGATACAACTTCCTAACCACGACTGTCTCCCTAAGAGAACTAGTCACTGTAACACCCACATTAAGAATTTCAACAGATATCTCAAGCAACTTAGCATGCTCACTCAAAATGTATGAATGAGTAGAACTAGAATTAACCAACGAATACAACGACAAAGACTGAAGGGTAAAAGTACCTACAATCACATCGGTGTCATTGCGACCCTCGTGGTGCGCATACACCCTAGCCGGTCCACCTCTCTCAGGCTGGATAGCAACAGTATGAGCCACAAAACTCTGTCCACCATCTCGTTGCTGAAACGGTCCATGAACACAGCCATGACCACGCTGCAGAGCAACAACAGGTGTAACACCTTGCCCACCTAGAGCCAACAATGGACATTCACGCCTCTAATGGTCGCCTGACCTACAACTCCAACAAGCATTAGCCACCACAAGCGCGGGTGTCTGACCCTCCTTGGCCAGATGCGGGCAATCTCGCCTCAAATAATCTCGGGATCCACAAACCCAACATGTGCTAAATGGTGCTTTAACCTGGGCACCCTGCCCCTGGACTCCACGTCCCATAACACCTCCACTATGCCTCAGCTCCGGGCGAAACCTCCTTTCAGTGTGTCTCTTAGCCTGTCCACTACTATAACCCGAATCAGTAGCTCTCTTACCAGAGCTAGAACCTTGTGATCCCAAAGCCAAATCCAAATTCTACTACACATCCTTAGCTCACGAAACCAACACTTCAAAGTCAGTGTAATCATCAGCAAGCATGTATGTCTTAACATCCTGCACAAGCCCATAGCGGAAACGATCACTTCGCTTATGCTCATCAAGAACCAATTCAGGCGCATACCGACTCAACCTCACAAACTGCACCTCATACTCTGCAACAGACATACCGCATTACACCAGAGCCATAAACTCATGTTTCTTCTAGTCCTGATATCGAACTCCCAGAAACTTCTTCTGAAATACCTCACAGAAGAAACTCCCAGGTCACCTCATTGGCCACCATGCCGGATATCATGGTAGTCCACCATGTATAGACATCACCCTATAGCAGGAAATAGTACAACCCAGCTTACGAGCATCGGTGCACCCCATCTAGCCCAGTATCTTTTTAGTACTGGCCAACCAACCCTTAGAAGCCTCAAGCGACAAACCTCAGAACTCAACTCCGCCCAAACTACAAAGACGCTCAAGCAGCAAACCTTGCCCCTCAACTGGTGGTACTGGCACACGAACACCTGCAACTGCTGCCTTAAAAGCACCGGTCATAGCCTGCATCAGCGGTGCCATATCACCCATCCCTGGCCCAGCTGGCACAGGTGGTATTTGCTTCACACCCTCCGGTGGATTAGGTAGGGGCAGTGGCAACCCTCCAGGAGGTACAACTTCTCCTTCATCATCCTGCCCAACGGCAGCAGCAATCACGCTAGATCGCAACTCTCTCCTCGGTCCCATCGTGCTAAAATATATCTAAGGCATGATAATCGTTTCAAAACAAAAATAGTTAGGCCAGCCTCAAGCAAGGATCCAAGATTTGCATTTCAAAAATCAAAACTACCATACTATAATAACAAGGCAATGGGTACCCCAAAACTTTCCCAACATAGAATACAACAACCAATATACACATGTCAATCAATGTACATATCAACCAGCGTACATACAACAATCACTGTACAAATCATACAACAGAGCATAACGCACGACAACAACACAACAACCTCCCAAACGAACCAAACCTGGCTGTGATACCACCAAATGTAACCCCCTTGACCCGGCCTAGATGCCCAACCCAAACAAGAAGGCTACATTAGGTTTGCCGTAGCAAACCGAAGAGATATAACCAAACCCGGTCCATTTTTTTCCTTTTTATCTTATCTAGATGCCAATTATTAACTCTACATGTTCATACAGACATCAGGTACAACCCCAACTCAATCGGGCATTAATTTGACATCCAATTGATCACTTTTGCAACTTAGGGACCAAATCATAAATACAGAAAATTTCCGAATTTAAACCCACTTTTAAGTTACCAATCTTTAATTAGTCAAGTTCCAAACTTTCATCTCAAATTTCAACTCAATCTGATCATTCTACCACATATAATTTTATTGGCAAGATTCGGGGACTAAATGCAAAGAAAGCAAAACTACCCAAAAATGACATTAACAGAATAAACGGTCATCCGTATCGATACGGGCCCGTATCGATACGGTTTGAAACAACCTATTTCGGTACACCTCCATACCGTATCGATACGCCTAATTGAAATACCTAACTTTTGAAATGTTACAAACCGTACCGATACGACTCCTCAGGTGTTTCGATACGCGGGTTCAAGTTGAAAAAGTGAATTCCATAGGCTAAAACTCGTATCGAAACGCCCATTCCTGTATCGGTACGCCAGGCCAAATTTGCCTAGGTGTATCAAAACGCACAAGACCTGTACTGATCCCACAAGCCTAAAATTGCCTGCCGTACCGATACGGTCCCCCACGTATCGGTATGTCTGGGCCTGAAACGTCACATTTGGCTGATTTTTCATCCCGAAAACACACCCAAACCACACTAACATGCTTAAAACACAATACCAATATATCAAACATATCTCAAGTGAACAAGCATTAAAATATTTTCAATACAACTAAGCTTCATGCATCAAAAAGGAATCTATAGGCATGCTTCCTAATTTTCATCCAAGCAACATGTCAAAAAGGTAAACCAGCATTAGACAATCTTTAAAGGCCATTTACAACCCAAGAGCAACTCAGGAAACATGCTCAAACAGGGAGTTCCACAAAACATCTCCCAAAACATAATAAGTACCCCATTGCACTTATTCATTATAGTCTAAACCCAAACATACTTTGGAAACAAGTCTTGCCAAGATCCCCTTGCTTCTTGCTGCCTTCCAAGACCTCAATTATCTGCATTGATGGACAATGAGAGCGTAAGCACACAGGGCTTAGTGAGGAGTGCTCATAAACAAACACCATCAATGCTTTTAAAAACATTTACTTAACATCATCTTTTAAAACATCATGCCCCTTTTAAAACATGCACTTTACATCACTAAAACTAGCATATTAAACCAAATGCTACATGTATCATTAATCAACAACAAGTCACATTGCTAACCCTCCACTTAAGCCTTCTCATGCATTACTACCAAATGCAAAGCTTAATGAGAAACATGTATAAATCACATTAAACAACATAATACATTTAAATGATACATTAACAATTATATTGGCTCACAAGTGATCATTAGACAAGTCCATTAACAAAAGAGTTCATCGAATACACGGATTCAACAAGTGTTAACCCAACACTTCAAGCCATCTCAACCAGAATACCGATACAATCACAATCGTGGTACATTAACAACCGAGTACAATAACAATCGGGTACACTTTTAACCCATGAGGACACCCACCCCAATCATCGGTTAGATGCTTAATCCACTAACAAGAGTTTTCGGTACTGTTTAACCCCTCTACCGTTAGGGTACTTGGATGAAGTATTCGGTACGCCGTATAAACCCTTCAACATCTAAGGCAACTTATTTACAGTGCACTCAATCCTATGGCCGGCCAACTATATTCGATAACAATTTTAAAACCACATCACTTGCCAATATAATTAACCAAATAACATTTACCTCACTGTTTTTAACAAGCATTAAACCATGCCATTTATCCAAAGCAACAACAATGCTTTAAAATACAAGTATAAACCATACTTACAAGGATCACTTACCATGTGCATCTTTTAGCAATACATGCTTAAAAAATAGTGTATCAAATACTTTAAAAACATGCTTAAATAGTAGGAAACATGTAATTAAAACAAGTGCATCAACCATTTCGTAAAAGCACGACCGAAAGAGTAAAACCACTTTATACTTATTTCTGAGTCTAGGTAAGCATTTCAAGCTCTACCTTAACTCCCAAAACTCTGTTCCCAAAACATCAAAATGCTTTAAACCACATTTTCACTCACCGATATGCGAAACCTCAATTCGCGGACGCAAAATCAAGTATCCGAAGCCTCCAGCGCTTCTCCAATCACTTCTGGATCAACCTCCCCTATTTTTACCACAAAACCATAGAGGATTAATGCAGCATAATGCATTCCAAACACAACAACCATAATCCTTCTCGGATTTACATAAAACCTTCACAAACAACCCTCCACAACAACCGAAAACATAACCAAAACACTTTGATTCACAACCCAGCCAACATCTATCAATCTAACATCACTTTTAACACCAAAAACACATCTAAAAATAGATTCAAAACAACCTACCACCTCTAGCAACCTTACAACCACAAGAACACCACAAAACCTCAAAACTAACTACCTAAACACATAGCGATTCTTAAGTTTCGGGATTACATTGACAAAAATCACTTATCAACATTATTAAACATCCAAAATATAAATCAAAGCATCATTACATACTAGAAATCAGATCCAATCCGTGAATTAACTCATTTTCCCCAAATAACTCAATTAAACATTAGAAAATCATCCAAATCAAATTAGAAACACAAAAACAAGGTTCAAATGCTTGGGAATTTCAATAACGAACCATACAATAGAGGAGATCTCAGACCTTACCCCTATTGTTAATTTTCACCCTCAATTGATTTGTGAAAAGCTAAGAAAACACAAGATTTCAATGAGATTTTGCAAAACAAAGTTAAAGAATCAAGTTAAAATCAATAATCTGAGTTAATAGAATCCTCCACCTCTAGATTTTGATGAAATTCTAATTGTTTGGCAGAAAAGAAGTTGAGAGAAAAGGTTTAGGAAAATGTTTCATAAATTTTCTTTAAAATCTAATAACTAACTTAGATATTTTAATCCATCTTAAGCTACCTTTAAAATACTTGTTTAAAATGATTTAATTAAAGGGAGAAACCACTAGAAAAAACTTGGTAATTTAGCTCCTTAAGGATTCTAAGAATTTGACCCTTTTCATTTTAGTCACTTTAAAACAGTTTTCAAAACTTTCATTTTGGTCACCAACAAAAATGTCCATCTTCTAAAACTCATTTTTTAAAATTGATTCCACCATTATTAAATACATAATTAATAATGTTTTTAAGCATCTTTCCATAATTTTCCCAACACCATAAATATACGATCCCAAAACTGACTCGAATCTCTACTCCGGTCCACCGAACCATCTAATAACCCACTAAACCGCTAAGCCCTAAAACTGGGGCGTTACATACCTCGTCTGATGCCACAATCCTGTTGTCTCCAGTTCAAGTCGAGTCGGCCAATTCTGATTCTTCATCTGAATCAAAGGAACCAAAGCCAAGTCAACCAAAGCCAAGTCGCCAGTGACACCTGCTTTACACACGCTATCTGATGCCACCGATGCACCTGCTATATCAGATCCTGTCAAGGAAAAGGAGGAAGTTTGAGCCTCCACTGCCGCTTCAAAATTGAGCCTGAAAAAAAAAGAAACACATGGCCCCTGATCGTGGGCCATTTGTGAGAAGAAAAACCCGTGCCGCACGGCAAATAGTCTCCGAAGGGGAGTCCTCTTCTTCCTAAACCCCTTTACATTTCATTCCATTGCATTTACATGATCATGCATTTTTAATTTTTTCTGTTTTTCTTGTATATATGCATTGTTTCATGCTTTGGGGACAATGCACATCTTGGGTTTGGGGGTGTGCATTTCTTCACATTTAACATTTATGCCATGCATTTCATGTTTAATTTTCTGTTGCCATGCCATTTAGGATAGATGCATATCGAACCACTAAAAAATTTTTTTTTGCCTCTATTTAATCTTGAAAAAGGTTAGCATTTGTTAGGCAAGTTTAATTTGATCTAGGTGTTTGTCCAATGAAGAAATTTTAATCTTTAGTTATCATGCCATTCCAGCAGAATAGTATGCCAGGTTAGCTTGGCAATTGATCTCTAATTTAGGGAACTGAAATTCCACTTAACACGTAATATGTATCTATTTCCTTAGCAAACTTATACTTTTTGAAACTATGCTCAGATTTGAAAAAAAAGATCAAATGATGTCAGGGCAAAAGAAACTAATAAGGCAGCAATATTCTGCCAGGGCGATGAAAAAAAAATAAACTCTCCTCTGCCTAGGGATAATAAGTTACTTGGGGCTTCGTGGTTTGCTCCCTCTTAGTTCTCAAGTCCAAAACGTTAAAGTTTGAGTTGAAGAGAAAGCCTAGTGATGTCTAGATTAAGGTGGGGATTCGTCGTATGCTTCCTCTTATCTCTCACGCTAAATAGTGTCACGAAGCAAGCTTAAATTAATGCCAACAGAAACCCTTGGCAAGAAGAAAAAAGAAAAAAATGATGATAAAAATCTGAGTTTAGGTAGTAAAATTGGCTAAGGGAGTAAAACGATACTTGATACATATTGCCTACACATCATGCACTCTTCATGAACTTAGACTAGAGTTATATTGATGCACTTGAATTACTACCTGCTTGGCATTATTACATTGAGATACCGAGGACAGAAATAAAGCCAAATTGTGCTTGCCAGCATGTGTTGGCATTCAACCAAAATTTTGTCGAGGTAACATTTTCACAGTTTTTGTTTTTATTTTGTTTGCATTACTTGAGGACAAGCAATGAGTTAGGTTTGGGGGTGTGTTACCTCTCCAAAAGTACTATTTTTAATGCCAATCTTACAATGCTTTTGCTTGTTTTTAGGTTCATTTAGTTGCATTAGGATGTTAAAACCATGCATTTGCATAAGGAGTTTAGAATTCTATCTATGCCAGTGTGAAGGGTTGTTTTGTTCGCAATTTTGCAGGTTTAGCATAGGATTTGGCCTAGAAAAGCAACACAAGAAGGAATTCCAGAGATAATACCGAGTGTTGTTGGCACAAATGGACTAGACAATGCCAAGCACCGATTGGCAGAGAAGTAAACTTGATGCTATGCCAAGAAGCTGTTGGACCCCAAAAAAAGTAGGACATGATCAAGCTTCGAAAAGATAGCAATTGGATCAATCTCTAAAAAAATAACAGATAAGATGGTGCCAAGACTGGTTGGCAGATTCATGCCAAGCTTGACGCTAAGGCAACATCGGCAGTATGAAGTCAGCCCTAGCCTGATCAGCTCTTATTCAAATTGGGATAAGATGATTATCTCTTATCCCTTCAGCATTTAAAATTCAAATGAGGGTCTTATCATATCCCTTCTTTGCACGCCTATTCAAACACCAACCAAGAAAGATCTTAGGGGGTAATTCATAGACGATCAGAGTGAGGAGTTGGTGTGCAATGACTGACAACCGGCTGCACCTTGGAAGGGTGGTTCGACCAGCTTGGCCGAGGAGCCTGGATCTTGAAGGGACGCATCGAGAGACCCCTTCTATCCTATTTTCTCTTTCAAGTTATTTTATTTTGTTTTAAATGATGATGTACTTGGGAAATGTTTGTGGTTTTTTGGTTAAGTCCCTCACCATGAACTGTTTTCATAGTTGGTAGGGGATGTTTTAGTTGAACGCTAATTTATGTTTTAGTTTTTAATAATAAATTTGCCTTTGCAATGTTTTATCTATTCAGCATACTTTAATGTTTTCTAAATACTATGCCAAGCGAGAGCTGGCACTATTGACCTATTGCTGCTCAATATCTTAACAGACTTGGGGTGGCAACGATTGAGTTGTTGAATACGAAGGAGAGAAGCTTCGAGAGAAGTCGTTCAAGTAGATGAACTTACTTTGAGAGTGAAATCTACCCCTTAGGAGTATAGATTGGATCTTAATCAAATTGGTTTATTTAAAAGCATGAACTATAAAGATATAGGGGTTTTTACATGATCAAGTTAGGGCAATGACCATCGAGAGGGGCTTTGCTAATTTTGAAACTGCTCGGCAAACAATGCCAAGATAGGTTGTTATTAAAGGCTGGCACGACATGAATAGCGTGAAAACCAGGCATTCCCTGCCAACGCTCATTATTCATTAATGCAACTTTCTTGCCAACGTCTTACTTTCACTTGTTTTATTTTATTTTAATTATTTCCAAAACAAATTTCACAACAAAACAACTTTTACTCAAGGCAAGTAACAATCAAGCAATTGAATTCCAAGTCAATCTCTGTGTGATCGATACTCAGCTTACCAGCTGTATTACTTGCAGACCGTGTATGCTTGCACGCAAAAGACTCATCTTGGCACTGTTTTATTTTTTCCATCACATAACTTTTACTTTTTTTGGCAGCATTTCACCTAGAGAGTCTACAAAACCTTCTTTATCCTCCTTACCCAGAATTTCTCTTCGAGATCTTTCCTAGTTTCTTTCAACTGTTTTGAGAATTCTGCCTTTAAGTGATTCCATTTTTTCTACTCATCAATGTCTGGGATGCTGTCCCTGATATTTTTGATATTTCCAAAGGTTACACCCAGTTGGGTTTGGGCAGAGGTGACAACCTGATGAGACAAAGATACCCCTTGCAAAGGTCTTGGTGTAGTGTTGATGAAGAGAGGGTTTTTAAAGATCGAAGAATATGAAGGATCTCCTGTGTTTTAAGTGGGGTTTTCAATAGTGCCCTTTCCTCTTGGGTCTTCTCCCCGATTGAGTTACAGCATCTGAGATATCTACTCTATCATATCTTATTGGGATTTGATGATGGTGTCCCTCAATTCTTGTTGTGTCCATTCTAACTGACCCCTAAGATCAGCTTCCAACTTGGCAAAGTTCTCATCCATTATCCTTGCTTGCAAACTAGTGCGATATGGGTATGGAATGATTGCAATTTATCTTTTAAATTATGTCACAACATTCTCATTATTAATTTCATCGTATAATCAATTAATGCAAACTATATGTGTTATGCGATGCATGGGAGAAATGATAAATAAAATGCAAGAATGTATGCTAATAAAGGCATTGATTCCATTGGTGATCACCCTTGAACAACTTTCATTGAAGATTAAAAGGTTCTCATTACAAAGCGAGGAAAATAAACTCCTACATACATGCCCTGGCCTTAACTCCTAACTCTTCGATAGCTTCAAGCAGCTGAATGAACCTAGGTGCCTCCTTCATGCTCGGAGCTATGAAAGGACGGAGAGCTTTAGCTTTCACAACTAGATTTCTTACATGCTTAACGACTTCTTGCACTTGCACCATTAGGGTAGTGTTATACTGGTCTCGATCCTGAATCATGCGTGTAGCATCGTGAAGGTGCCTCAACCAATAATTATCTTCTCCTTCCGCGGCTTCTTCGAGGACTACTATCCTTCTAAGGTAATCCTGAACAATGGCCTCTAATGTCTCAATCCGAGTTCAGAGTAATTTATTCTCTTGCTGAGTAGCTTGAAGTTCAAGGAAACCATTCCGAGCGCGATATTCATGAAAAGACCAATCTAATTCCCCAACTCTTTCTTCTAGTTGAGCATTCCGGGCTTGGCTTTGACTCAAACTCTCCAAGGTGGAGTTGTACAGACCTTACATCTCAAACAAGTTTTTGCTTTCTTGGGACTTTCTCTTCCATGCGGCAGCATTCTTTTTCTCCCAATTCATCACTTGCTTACATTTCTCACCTTCTTATTTAGTTTTTGCTCTCTCCCGTTAGATTACACTTCTAGCAAACCTTTCCCTCCTCGATAGCTAGCTTATAGTTTTTTATTGCTTTGTCAATTGCTTGTTTACCTTTCTCTCTTTTTTCCTCGACTAAACGTATCCTATTCATCCTTCCCTTCGCCACGGCTAGAAACTTTTTCTGATCATCAATCCTCACTAGAGCCTGAAGCCTGGGAGTATCGCTTTGGTAGAGAGTATTCTTTTCTTTTAAATCCGCATTGAGCTTCATTAATTGCTTGATAGTCTCGTCTCGCTCATCCACATCTAAGTTGACCCTATAAAACTCGCCCGTGTACTCGATTTGCAAGGCATCCATCCTCTTTTTAACCTCTTCTAGCTCGCTTCTTAGGATATCAGCCTCAGAAGGAACCATCTTCAAATGCTCCTCAAGTGACATAGTAGTTCCTTGATCGGGCTCTAGAGTCTTGTCATTAATTCTCTTGCATATCCAAAAAGCATAGTCTGGGGTGAACATGCACTTCTTATCTGCTTCTACCTTTATGCGGTAGTAGTGATCCCAAGCTCTAAAGACAGCTTGAACCTTTGCCTTGAATTCATTATTGAATGGAAACTCGGAAGTTCTCAAGCCGGCGGTGATAGGCACAAACTGTCGAGACCCAAATTACCTCAACACCAAAAGATGAGTGCAAGCGGTTCCACCGTACAACCCTATCATCGCCAACCAATCATAATTCCTGCAACTATATAAGAAATGAAAGGCACTACCGAGACAAGGTACCCTCCACACAATGTCTTCATCTCGGAGATTCTTGAAGATCGTTGTCCATTTCTGTTTGTTCGGCTCTTTCCACTACTCTTTTTCTAGATACTCTCGTAAAGGGGGAAATCTCCCAAAAATATTATGGGTAGAATCCTAGCCAGTGTCTTCCAAGATGACTCCGAATCCATACCTGAAGCAACTGTGTACATCCCCTAAAACGTCATTCTTCATGCTTCCGACTCGCGTTCAAGGAAATGAAAGTTTCAGTTGAGATTTTCGATACTAGATTAGCCTTCCTCTTTATGCGCTCGAATAAATCTAAGATGCCACATCAATGATCCCCAAAACCCTCGGGAAAATAATCAAGCCATAGATCCCCAAAGTGAACAAATTCATCTTTATAACATTATCCGGGTGCGTAGGTATGATATCTCGAATACACTTCCATGAAAAGCGGTACTTTATTCTCGATTCTGAATCAAACCTTTGACCCAATCTTCACTCATTGGGGCTAAGGTTCTAAGCTTCAAAGGATAATTTTGGGACTTTGACGGCTTTTTGTAAATCCAATCTTCATGAATGTTCTTATGATTAAGCAAAGTTGTATACTCTTCGACTGTAGGCATCAAATTTTTCCCATTAAAAGTGAAGCAACAGAAGGCGAGATTCCAAAACTAAAAATGGCTCGGAGCAAAGGCTGATTAACTTATACATACATCAAGTGTGCTATATCACCATAATTTTCACGGAACAAATTTTGCAAGTGTCGATCCCATCTTTCCCAAATCTATTTTAATTCCCACAAGTCATTTTGTTGTAGACTGACATAAGTATACCCCACTACTATGCACTCACTAGGTAAACTATCACCTTGGACCCTTTGGTTGACTTCTGACCAATGTCGAATGACTGAGTTGGTATCCTCCTTCTTGAGATACCTTCTATCAATGTTGAAAGATTTCAACTCGGCAAACCACTCGAATCAACACCTTCATGTTATGCAATGTATATGCAAAAAATATATGCAAAACAATATAAAACAAAGAAGAAACAAGTCAGTACCGGATAAAATCAATAAATATAAAAAAATAAAGCGAGAAATTAAATCATACAAAACGACCCTATTTACATTATTTCTAAAGAACCTAGGTTAACCGCATGGCTCTAAAAGGGGTGGACTTCCTATGTTCTCTACATGCAGTTTTGGTACTAAAAGGTACCCGAACTATTCTCATTGTCCCCTCCTAATGGTAGCAAGGTCCCCGATCATCACCCATTATAGGCTCTTTTCAATCGAGTTTAATTTAGGGGGACCCATTCACTATGTCCATATGGGGAAACAATATTCCCACAAAAAGATAGGGTACTAGGCCCATATGGAGGAATAATATCCACACAAAAGCACTAGTGTTTCCCCCCACTTAAAGAGACGGGTTTAAATGCCAAATTTTAAATACGTTAAAATAAACTCGTATTTATAAATAAATATTAATTTAATTGTCAGTTTAATTCACAACATCCAACATTAATAAAGCGGTAATTATATTTTTCTTTAAAAAAGTGGTCGGCTCACTTTTGTTTAAAAACTAAAACCAGTTCCCAGTGGAGTTGCCTGCTGTAGCAACCTCTTTTTTTGAAACAAGTCGAATGATCGCTAAAAAGAGTAATAGGTTTCTTTTTATTTGCTTTTATTTTTATTATTATTTTTTTATACTTTTTGGAAAGCACTAAAACGGAGAATTATTTTAAAAACGTATCTCTTTACTTCTTGAAAATAATAAAAAATTAGAGTCACCACCGACCACTTAGGTAGGCTTGACATCATAAAAACCAGAGATTCGTTTGAAAGCTGGTTCAAGAGTCAGTTACGGATGAGGAAGGTTTTGGCACCCCACACTTCCTAAAAATTGGTACCGAAAAAAAGAAAAATTAATCACCGCTTTATTAATATTAATTTTTCTAAATTAAAGTACTATTAAATTTAAATTTGGTTATAGATGCGAGTAAATTTTAAGGGCCTTGTTATTCGAGAGTAAACCAAAAAACCACCACCACTACGTTTGGTACTGGCCACGTTTACTCCGGAATAACAAGACACCGCATTAATAGTTTAAAGTACGGATGGAATACTAATCATGGCATAGCATATGTGCAATAAAATAACATAAAAAATAATAAAAAACATAATCATTAAAAGACAACACCATAAAAGAAAAGTAACATAAGGTCCAAAGGAGAACAAATACGAATCAAACAAGTAAATGACATAAGTAACAATTAAATGAAAGAATACATGGACTAAAACAAAATAAGAAACAAGAATTAAACATGCAATGCAAGGACCAGAATAAAAACTAAAATAAAAGGTTAGGGGGCCAAAAAGGTTTTTAACACTGGAAAGGACCAAAATGAAAGAATTTTTGAAAAGTCGGGGACCCAAAAGGGTATTAACCCTTTTAAAATCAAATCAATCAAGATAACAGGCGAAATTGCAAAGCCATTACGAATGCAAGGGACTGGGAATGCAATTTTAAAACATGGAATGGCTTGAAAAGAGTTTTGAAAATGCGAAGGGTCAAAATGTAATAAAACTATTTTTTAAAATTTAGATCGACCTTAATCAGGGGTGGGATTGAAAGAAATTAAAAACATATTAGGACCCCGGTGTATTTTAAAAATGCGGAAGCCCTTTCACGTTTAAATTAGGGGACATAGAGGGTTTTATGTTGTAAAAAAACCATTTTTAAAACACAACTAAATATAAAATAACCATTTCTAGCAAAAAAATGACCTTTAACCTTATAAAAAAGAAAGCCTCTCCCCATTTTTAGTAAAAAAACCTCTGACCTCGGATGAACACCGTCGTGGTGTTCATCCCTCAAACCTAGGCTCCGCCGCGATTCCCAGAATCCAGCGAAAGACCGCCATACCAACCACTGTCAGTTGTTGTACATCAGCGCCGAAAACCTACAAACCTACTCTCAAAACACTCACCTCCTTATCCCAAAACCAAAAAACCACTTTCGCTTGACCAAAAAGGCTTCCCTTCCCCTAGATCTAAGAAAAAGGGAAGAAAACAAGCCTCGAAAACCCCCTTCACCTCCCAAAATTACTAGCCCTTCAACCGATTCACCCGCAAGGCTAGTAAGGGCGGTGGAATTATAATCGGAGAAGTGTAGATTAAGCGACAAACGACCAAGGCTACTCGTTAAAGGTAAAAGACTCTTTTTTGAAAACAATATACCTCACAAACTTCTGTTGTATTCCCTTTTGCTTTTGAAAATCCCAAAAAAAAAAAGATCCCTTTACAACTATTTTGGTTCTTTGTTATATAGTGTTAATATTACATTGATTAAAAAAACAGAAATTAACACTACAAAACCCTATTGGTTGTCGTTGTATTTTGGCTGGATTCACGTCCGTCCCTGGCTTTGTCGGCTCTAACTTGCATGTTTGCTGTCGCTACTATTTTTTTTTTGTGCATACCTATTTCCCGGCTCTGACCTTTCTCCTTGTGGTTACATGTGACATTGGCTGAGAGTGGAGGGAGATCTGGTGACGTGGCTGACGGAGGAGGTGGGGGGACCAGCGGTGGAATCCACGCACGCGTGAGGGGCACAGGTGAGCCGCGCTTTGGTGCGTGAAGGTTCTGGAATGTTCTCTGTGCGATCTGGACCGTCCGATCTACCTCGAGATTCAAGGGATGTGGTTGATGCGGAGCTGGGAAGATAAACAACCCTACTTAGGGTTTCCTTCTGATGCATCTAGACCATCAGATCTTGATCTAGATCTGACGGCTAAGAGCCGGCTACACAAAACACAAAAGAAATTAGGGTTTTTGGTTGCCAGATAGGCTTTAGGTTTTAATGTATTGGGTTTATTAGGCCAGACTTGTAATAATAAATATTTTTTTGGGATTTTGTAAATGGACTTTTTAATAATAAACATTGGGCTTTTTATTTATTTATATTATCTATTAGTTTTTTGGGTTTTTAGTTTTGTTTTACAATACTTAATAACTATAATAACAAACTATAATCGATATTAATAATAACTAACAAAATAAAATAAATAATAACAATAGTAATATATAATAATAACAAACTAATAGTAATAAGTATAATAATTATAATAACACTAACCAAGTATACTAGTAATATTTTGGGTTTTAATCATAAATAGATAATAATAAGTAGTAAATAAATAATACTAATAATATTTTGGGAATTTTAAACATAATGACATATAACATATAATATATTATGATAATAGTAATACTAATAATAAAAGTAATATATTAATAATGATATAGAAAATTATAGATATAGTATATTAATACTAATAGTAATATTTTTTTGGGTTTTTCATTAATAAATAATAGTTATAATATTAATTAATAATATATATAAGGTAATAATAACCAAAGCCCATTATCTCAAATATTCACAAAAATATAAAAAAACGGATCAACACCCCAAATAAAATTAGTGATTACAACACCTAATGTAATAACTTCGACCTCGTTTTTAATAAAAAAAAACAAGCAAACAAGGGCTAGTCTCAAACATGTCATTACTAATGCAATACAAGTCTCAACAAAAATTAAAAAGAAATAATGTATTGGTATTTAAGACTAAATTGCATAAAGAAACACGAGAGTAAGTTTAAAGATTCCAATAGTAGCATAGTGGTTAGGATCTCTTTCCGCGACCGAGATATAAACTTTATAAACCTACACAAACCAACTTAGTTAAGCTTCGGGTTTGCGTACAACTACTACATCAAATCACTTTGATCTTCATATTACTATTTTAGTTATTTTCTTTCAATTCTTTCGAGATTTTTTGATTTAATTTTTTTTTTAAATTTTTGACCAAGTTACAAAACATTTTCCATAGTTATTGTTGACGAAGAAGATAGGGACGATGACGATGCATATCAGGACGAAAATGGTTAGTTATTTATATATTCTTTCTTTGATCTTCAGATTATTATTATAGTTATTTTCTTTCAATTCTCTTAAGATTTTTTTATTTTAAATTTATTTTTTTTTTATTTTTTTGATCAAGTTAGAGATCATTTTCCATAGTTATTGCCGGCGAAGAAGCTAAGGATGATAAAAGATAGAAAACATTACGAAAATGGATAGTTAGTTATATATTCTTTCTTTGATCTTCATATTAATATTATTTTATTAATTTTCTTTCAATTCTTTTAAGATTTCTTGACTTTAGATTTGTTTTTTTGTTAAATTTTTTAATCAAGATACCAAACATTTTCTACAGTTATTTTCGACGAAGAAGGCAAGAAGCTGAGGACGATGACAACGCACCATCAGTGAAGGATTCCAGCGCCTCGCCTCTGTAGAGTACAACACTTAGGTCATTAGTCTATGTATCTGTAGAAACCTATTGTACATTGTTTATTGGAACTCATATTTGGAATTTAAAATAATCAAGTCAAATGTTTTATTTATGTAATTTCAAAAGAGCTCTATTTTATATGTTTCAAATATTTATTATGTTTTGTTGGATTGAAATCAAATGAGTTTTATTAATTGATTTGTGGATTGGGCTAAATTAGGTCAAGATTTTATGGTAATGGTTTGGGCTTGGGGCTCAAATGTGACATTCGGGTCGAGGGTGTTACATTTAGTGGTATCAGAGCCTAGGTTTAGCCGGTTCTAGGAAAACCCCGGGGTGGTTAGGTGATACGAGCATGAGATGGGTCAAAATAATCATCTTGGAAAAGAAGTTGAAACTGCTTTGCAAGTTAGAAACATCAGTCAACTTGCGAAGCATTTTTGGATGGGATCCAGACATTTATGGGTCAACATGTCTTCTTAAAACTTGTCCGGCTGCAAATTAGCTTTCCAAAGCATCTTGAAACGCCTCAATCGGACATCTGGATCTCAAGATACGTCTATTTTAGCGAAGACAGTGCATTCAGAAATTCCTATACGGAATTAATACAAAATTTTTGGATAATTACGAATTTTCAAGATTTTATTTGATTATTTGTAATTTAAATCAATATAGGATTCTGCAATATCTATCAGTATCAGATTTATTTAATTAGGATTTTATTTTTAGCATTTATTTATTATTAGAAGTTACTTATCTAATTAGAATATTAGATTTTAGCATTTATTTATTTGTATTTAATTCCTAAGTTTAGTAGGATTAGAACTTCTCCATGGCCTATATAAAGGAGGTTTCACCCACATTGTAATTCAGATTTGAATGATTAAACAAAATTCTCTTTTGAGTTTCAACTTGCAAGAACATTATCTTGTGTTTTAGAAGCAATTCGATTTTCAAGTTCTCTGGGATTTGTTGTTGAGGATCTTCACACTCCTGCTTGCCCATAAAAAAGCGTTTGGGAGGGTGGGTTAGAGTCGCTTGAGGTTGCTTGCTTAGATAATTGCGTCTAAGAGGGTGTCGAGGACAATTATCAATTCATCACGCCATCTCCACATATTCAAGCTTCCTCCATTGATGCCACCACCATAAGCAAATCTAAATTTTCAGATTTGTTCTTTATTTTGGTTTGTTTTGTTTTTCTCTTTATTCAGATTTGCGCTACTCTATCATTTGGTATCAGAGATGTCTCGGAAGCAAACCTAGGGCATTAGACTCGAACAAGGAAGTTAGGCACAAATCTGAAAATTCAAGAGAAAAGAGAAGGACTTTTCTTGAAATTTTCAAATTCGATGCTGGAAAATTAAAGAAAGAAAGACAAGATGAAGGATTATATGATAAGAAATAAGAATATAAAAAAATATTAAAAAAGATTGAGAAAGAGATAAGTAAAACAAATATAAAAATTCCAGCTTTGTTTATGGAATTATGGAAGATTGTGTGAATGTTGAAGACGAAGATAACTTGCAAATTGTTGATGTAGTTTTGTCCTCTCACACTGTTTTTTTGCTTTCGCTATTTCTTCATCTACTTTTTCCAGCTCTATTGTAGCGAACGAGAGCTTCTGGCCTTGGCGCACAATCGAGTATCCATTTGTATTGATTCGATGGACAGCACCACGATCATTTTTCCAAGGTAGCAAGTGGGTGACTTCCATAGGAACCACGTCACACCATACATCATCACAATAGCTTCCAAGAGTAGAAGAGATTAAACAACGTTCGGTTACCTTCATATCTGGTCCGCTATTAAACCCTTGAAGATGATACGGCTTAGAGTGTTCTTGGCATGTTAGATCGATTGCATCAACAATGAAGCTGCTCACTAAGTTTACACGACTGTCACCATCAATAATTAAAGAACATAGATTACCTTGTATCCTACATCGTGACCGAAAAATATTTATTGGTATACGATAACGCGTGTTGAAAAGAGAATAAAACATCCTAATTGCTTTAAGAATCCAAAGAAAAGGTTAGACACCAATATAATTATAGTTGCAAGGAGAAAGAAGAGTATGCAACTTTTAGTCCTACTAACACAAGGAAACAAGAAGGTGTTAGAAGATGTATAAGAAGTAATAAAAGCTAAAACAAATGAAAACTAATGGCTAAGAATGAAAGAAAATTAGAAAAACCTTGAAAACCCTAGAATTTTGCAGCAACTTGATCTACTTCGTTCGAGGTGTTCCCGATGTCCAAAAATTCTGAAATTTTATGTGGTGACTCCTCCAATGGTGTAGATCTGATCTGGAAATTTTCAGCTCAAAATTCGCTCGTTTGAATTTGACGAATTTTCCCTAATTTTCGAGTTTTTCATCCAAAAAGCTAAAAATTTTGCCAAAAATTGTCCCAAATCTGATACCAAAGGATAGAGTAGCGCAAATCCGAATAAAGAGAAAAACAAAACAAACCAAAATAAAGAACAAATTTGAAAATTTAGATTTGCTTATGGTGGTGGAGTCAATGGAGGAAGCTTGAATATGTGGAGATGGCGTGATGAATTGATAGTTGTTCTCGGCACCCTTTTAGACGCAATTATCTAAGCAAGAAACCTCAAGAGCTCTAACCCACCCTCCCAAACGCTTTTGTATGGACAAGCAGGAGTGTGAAGATCCTCAACAACAAATCCCGGAGAACTTGAAAATCGATTTGCAAGATAATGTTCTTGCAAGTTGGGACTCAAGAGAGAATTTTATTTAATCATTCAAATCTGAATTACAATGTGGAAAGCCTCCTTTACATAGGCCATGGAGAAGTTCTAATCCTACTAAACTTAGGAATTAAATACAATAAATAAATGCTAAAATCTAATCTCCTAATTAGATAAGTAACTTCTAATAATAAATAAATGCTAAAAATAAAATCCTAATTAAATAAATCTGATCTTGGTAGATATTGCATAATCCTATATTGATTTAAATTACAAATAATCAAATAAAATCTTGAAAATTCGTAATTATCCAAAAATCTCGTATTAATCCCGTATAGGAATTTCTGCATGCGCTGTCTTCGCTAAAATAGACGTATCTTGAGATCTAGATGTCCGATTGAGGCGTTTCAAGATGCGTTGGAAAGCTAATTTGCAGCCGGACAAGTTTTAAGAAGACATGTTGACCCATAAATGCCTGGATCCCATCCAAATATGCTTCGCAAGTTGACTGATGTTTCAGACTTGCAAAGCAGTTTCAACTTCTTTTCCAAGATGATTATTTTGACCCCTCTCATGCTCGTATCAAAATCAAGCTAAAAATTTTGTCTAAAAGGTGGATCAGTTAATCGAAATTGAGAAACTAAATACTGAGACTTGAAAAGAGATCGAGGACCGTTGCAAGCGGCTCAAAGAAAAGATGGAAGTTGTGGAGGTAGTTGACACCTTCAGTGGATTTAATGCTAATGAACTTAGCCTTTTCCAGGACTTGGTGCTACCCCTAAGTTAAAGGTCCTAAATTTTGAAGGATGACTGGCTACGGTAGAGATGACAAGTTATTGAACCATTACTTTCAAGATAGTCTATCAGGATCTTCCTCTAGATGGTATAATCAATTGAGCCGACATCGGATAAAGTCATGGAAAGACTTGGCCAAAGCTTTTCTAGAACAATATCGGCACATCAGTGATATGGTGTCAGACCGTTAGACTTTATAACATCTCAAGCAAAAGTCTAACAAAAGCTTTAGGCAGTACGCACAATGTTGGAGAGATGTAGATGCTCAAGTTCAACCCCACTTGGTGAGAAAAAGATGGTGGGCATATTTATCCAAACATTGGGAATGCGACTACCACTTTCGTCGACCGAGTACTATTTGGTGAACTCATTGAGAATGTTGTCAAGAATGGCAAGATTAACAATAGAGAAAGTTCATCCCACAAAAAGTCATTGTCAGGAAGAAAGGACAATGAGGTGAATTCTTCGGGTGTTTACAATGTTGGTTATCCAAAGCCAGTAACAGTGATACAACCCAAAGCTGCATCAAATGCCCAAGGTTCTTCAAGCAAAGATTTTGATCAGAGAAAAAATACCGATAAAATCGAGTTCACTCCAATACCAATCTCATACAGTTCGATATTCATGTGGTGGCACCCTTCTACCAAGCACTATTACAACCTTCATTCCCAAAATGGTATAATTCTAAAGCAAAATATGAGTACCATAGTAAACAAGTGGGCCACTCAATTGAGAACTATATAGGATTCAAGAAGGCCGTGGAAAAGCTTATCGAGCTTGGGATCGTAGGTTTTAATAACCCAGTTGGGCCAGCTTCGAACACAAACCCCCTACCGAATCATACAGGTAGGGTGAATGCCATCTTCTAAGAACAATCGAATGATTAAGACAGTTGTATCTCATGTCAAATCTCCACTTAGTTAGGTTTGGAAGAAGCTATTCGATGCGGGTTTGATCAGCCAAGGAGCAACGATACCCGAGGGGCACGTCGATCCCTACTAAGAGTTCTATGCCAAAGATGGGCACGCTATCCAAGACCATTGTAAGTTTAGGGATATAGTTCAAGCTTTGATGGATAACAAGGAAATTGAATTCTTTGAGGAAGTCAGGAATCCAAAAAAGGAAACAGTTGAAAAATTAGCCCTAGGGTTTGAATCCACGTATACTCCAATAACTCTTTAAGCCTTGGAATCTGTACCTCCCGGAAGAGACTAGCATGTCAAAGGAAAGTCCCCAATGTCTAAATTCGGGGTAAATATTGTTGTCAAGAATGACTACTTCAGTTTAGGCTACGAGCCTAAGGATTAAAATGTAAAGAAGAACCAAGAGAAGTTCGGACCAATGTCTTTCCCTCCTCTAAATGTGACGTTCGTGACAAAAGGATTCATTTATCCGATCAAAAAGTTTGAGATACTATTTGGGAACACAGTTCAGAAGGCAGATGAAAATGATACCAAAGAGCCAACAATTGAAGAAGCCATAGAGAATCTGGGCATTAACTTGTCGCTAGAAGAGGATGTCGAAGATGAGGATTTGTCAGAGACTTACCCTTTCTTTTCGGGCTAGATGCTAAACTTCTTTTATTTTAGTAGGGTTCCCTTTGTTTTTAATTCCTTTCGAAGTAATGCATATGAATCAAATCCCACCCGCTTAAGCCCGAAGACGGTGGTAATCTTGTGTAAGAGCATATGTTATGTCTGCAGATTTTTATTCTAATGAAAGATGCATTTTGCTTAGCATACAATGACATTGAAACGATATATATGTATATCCCCTCTTACCTTTGTAGGTCCCTGGATGTCAGTTGCATTATGCGAAATTAATTCTGATGCAAAGGTTAGTTGAATGTTATGATAACGATGAAGTGTGATTTTTTACCCAGCCTACTCTTGTTGGCAACTCACGAAAGGCAAGACTACTACTCCTTTGACGATGTTCGATGATGAAAAAACTTTCCAAAATTCATAAAAAGTGAAGTGAACTAGACAAGTTTAACCGATTAGAGTTGCTTGAAATTGAAGTTCTAGGCGTAGTCTTCTATGCCCTAATAAGAATACATGGACTGCAACTAGCAACCAAAATATAAATAAATATAAAAAATGAAAAATGAAAAAAAAATGAATGAATAAATGAATGAACAACTAAAAAAATAAATCTTGGAGCATTCTGATGGAGCTGTGGGGTTGACAAACCTAATAAAGAGCTATGCTCCACCTGTTCAATGCCCTAACGTTAGAGATGAATCCTTGACGATACGAGTATAATAATAATAATAATAATAATAAGATAATGGCTAGTTGCAATCAATATCATACACATGCACTTAGAATTTTATTCTTAGAATGATATTTTGCACTCCACTGGTTATACAAGTATAGGAAGCTTGAACATATTTATGAATGGAGAAAAAGAATGAGAAATAAAAGGAGAAGTTTTCGAATAGATCAAGCAATACGATAATCATTAGGATGAACCGAACGATATGTGAGGAATTTCACAACTTCAAATATTGCCACAACACTCAAAGTCTTCATAGACACAACTATGCTTGAAAGGATCACTAGCGAGTTAAATTTGAGACACTCTCGCACTCGATATCCAGGGCTTCATATTTTGTTTTTTTCCTTTCTACTAAGATTTTGGTTTCAAGGTCGTGTATGTTAATCCAAAAAGGTATCATTCATTGAAATGTCGATAAGCAAACTAACATTTTTATAAACAAAAGATTTCTCTACATTACTTCTCAAAGAGGTTTAAAAGTACATACACCAAAAGCAAATGTGCCTTCTGATTGCACAAGAAAAGACTTTTGACTAAAGAAATCACTCAAAAGTGGACCTTCGCCTAGAAATGTGATATTTTAGAAAAAAGATGGTCGAACCCATGAGAGGTTGGGGAATCATTGCATACAAGATGGCAAGAACCATTTAATCAGCCTATAAGAAAAAAATTAAAGAAAAATAAAACCAATAAACCGATATGGCCAGTAGAAGCCGGGGTATTCCTTCAAAAGTCAAAATTGATAACAAATGAACTGCATGTCGCATTCATGAAATCATCATGCATTCAGATTAAGTGCATAAATTACGTATCAAGTTAGGTGCATCCATGCTAAGTGCATCTACTTCACTCACACATGAAAACAGGTTCAAGACAAAAAACCTCAATCATGGAGGACAACAACAAAACGGCAAACCTTCAGCCATGAAGAAAGCCGAGCCCACAAAGGAATTGAAATCTAGGTATTTTTCTTAATCTTCTATCTTCCGCATAGCACTAGGGTTCTGCTTTTCTTTTCTTTTCTAAAAAATAAACAAAACGAAGGCTTTTATTCTTCAATCCCCGAAAAAATCATTTTCAAAAAAAGGGTTTCAAAATTTTCGAGTAGAATCTTGTTTCTAAAATAGAATCAAAAGGGGTTTTTAGTTTTTAAATCAAAGTGAGGGGTTTTTTCTCTTTCATATTTTTAAATCAAAATAAAAAAAGAGAAGTTTCGAGTTCACCTGCCATCTAGGAAAAAGTCATCGTGCACGAGCGTCTTCGGACGTCGAGAATGGTCAGCGAGGAATAACGCATAAAAAAGGGCTAGGATTTCCTTTTTCCCTAAAAATATTTTAGAGCGTTTGCTTTTTTTCCTTTTTTTAATTATTGAAACTGAAATGAAAATGATGGCTTTAGGGCATTTTTAGCTTTGTTTTCCATACATAATATGATCTAGACGTTGTCGTTTTGGTAAGCAAGGATCCGCGCGGTGACCCGGCCTGGTAGTGACCCGCTTGTTTCGGCCGAAGGGTTTATTACTCTTTTCCCCTTTTGTTTCTTTATGATTTTAATTGTTGCCCTTTTATTTTTGTTTTTAGTCGAACTGGTCCCTATTATACTTTTAATTTATTTTATGCGCTTTTATTTTCGGTTCGAACACGATTCACTTATGGCCTTACGGTAACTTGCACCGGGATTTGATCCGTATTATTTATGGCACGATTAATTTAGCTAACTAACTAACCTCTAACTCACTAACATCTAATAACTAATCTTTAATTTTCCTTATTTATTTTATTGCTCTTTATATTTTTGTAAGCATTTTTATTATATTCATACATATTATGTTATTTATATATATAATATGAGTTGCTTTATATATGTATATTTATATTTATTTATGATCTATGTTCTTACCTTTATTTAGTTTTGTTATTATTTATATATTTGTTCGTACGTATTTAATGCTAGCATAATGTAAATGGTTCATGCGTTTGTTTTATTGCCCATGCATATTTTTGTCATATTTATTTGTACATTCATATTTACTTGTAGCATTATATTTTCATTCATGATTTTTTTGTTGTTGCTTTAGTTAGACCTCAAAATTTCGGTATCCTATTGGGGGTGTCATCTCGGGTCTCCAGGCATCATCTTCTTTGGGTACCATGAACTGCGAGATTGTTTTTATGTTAGAACCGTATGATCATACATCCATACATTTTATGGATTAGTTATTAAATCATATCGAATTTAATTTTTTCTTTGCAATACGATACGAACCCTTAGGTATCGATTTTCAAGCGTGGTGGAGGTGTAAATCCTGTCCCACTCGTAACCAGCTCCCGAACCCCTATTTTTTTCTAGTTTGCTATTCCAGTGTTCGGTCTACCTAAACCAAGTGACCGATGGCGATTTCTCAAATTTTATTTCAAAATTTGAAGTTTTTCAAGAAGTTCCCTTAACCAATTTTTCAAGAAAAGTGGGAACTTTGAGTTTTTTAGTCGCTGCAGGTAGTGGGTGGGTGTGAATGTAAAAAGTCATACCCACCATGAGTAGTAGGTAGGTGATGGATTTGAGACCTTGCTTGTCCCGTATTCGCCCACCTATTAACTACCCACCATATATATTTTGGACCATTATGAATTTAAGAGACTATTCTATAAACCCTAAGATTTTAAAGGACGTTTCTTATAATTTAACCAAATATGTTTTAGTTAAGTTAAGTAGAATTTATACCGGTGTAAATATGCTTTTTGTCCATAGTTAGTTAGTTAGTTGTAGTTAACTAGAATTTATACCGATGTAAATGTGCATTAGTTAAGTTAAGTATAGTTAGTTAGTTGTAGTTAAATTCGTACCGGTTTAAATGTATTATATATATATATATATGCATGTAATGCGCTGGTTTTTGGCCTAGTAGGTTTTTAATTGGTTTAGACAGTCCGTTGGATCGGATTAGAGGATTCGAGTCAGTTTCGGGATTCAAATTGGATTAAATATTTTTGAAAGGGTTAAAATATGGAAAAATGATCTAAAATCATTATTTATTATGGAAATGATTTTGGTGGAATCAATTTTGCAAAAAGGGGTCTCGAAAGTGGACATTTTGGTTAGTGACTAAAGCGCAAAGTTTTAAAATTGTTTTAGTGACTATTTTGTAAAAGGGTCAAAACTTTGAATCTTTAAGGAGCTATTTACCCAAGGTTCTAATATTAGGCTTTTTCCCTTAATTAACTACTTTAAATGATTTTTAAATAAAATAAAAGGCTTGGGAAAATAATTGGATAATTAAAATCTTTAAAAACAAACTTTAGGTAACTACCTTTTCACAAAAAGATTTTCTCTCCAATTCTCTCCGGCCAAACACCTTTTCTCTCTTCAAAATATTCAGGTGAAATTCACTTTTAATCAATCTTTTGATTTCAATTGAGTTTATAATGGTCTTCTAATAAAATAAACTTGATTTCTTATTGTTTTGGCTTTGGAAATACCTAATTAAGGGGAAAAGCTGCCATTAAAGGCGAGGTTCGTTCTTCTCATCTAATACAAGGTTATTTATTGAAATTCCCAAGTTATTGATCCTTTGCACATGTTTTCTAACTTGATTTGATGTTTCAATTGTGGAAAATTAATTAAATTGTGATTTAATTGATTTAATTGAAGGATTTTCGTATAGGTTCTGTTTTGTTGGGTTCTTGATTGATTTTAATCATAATTTTGATGTTGAATAATTTTAATAGATGGGTTTTAACATTGGAATCCTGAAACTTTGTGAATCTCTAATTTTCTAGGTTGTTACTTATGTGTTTTTGCATATTTGTGTTGGTTTATTGAATTCTGGAGATATAAGGAGGTTAGAGATGTATTTTTCGATGTTGATGGATGTTAATTGATGTGTTTAAATGTTAGGTTGTGGCTGGGTTAAGGTTGGAAGAGGTTTGTTGTTAGTTTTGGGTGTTGTGGAAGGAAATTGGATAAAGGATGTTGAGGTTTAGTGTTGTTGTGATGTTGATTGCATCTTGATGCAATGTACCTTTTTTTGTGTGGATAAAAGCAGGGGAAGTTGATCCTCAAGCTTGAACGTTGGTTTTGAAAGCTTTGGAGGCACGATTGCCGCAACGGCAAACGAGGCTTTACGAGTCGGTGAGTGGAAGCGTGTTTTCAACTTTACAAAGTTTTGAAAGTTGTGTTTGGGAGTTTAGATCGAGCATGAAATGCTGGTCTAAGCTCAAAAGTAAGTAAAGGATGAATTCTTTCTCGAACTCGGTTTGGCTAATAGTTTGATGCACTTGTTTTAAATGGTTTAATTACTCACTGTATATACATGTTTTAAGCATGGTTTAATGCTGGAAATTGGTTACAAAATGATGTTGATGAATATGAAAGTAATGCATGTTTTGTTAATGTTTATGAACATTGATTAATGCAAGGTTTATTGCATTGGTTAAACGATTTTGATGATGCATATGAAAATAGTGAATTATTGTTGTTAAAATGAATTATATTGGCAAGTGATGCTATGAAAAGGTTTGCAAATGAAATCAGATATAGTTGGCCGGCCATAGGATTAATAGTGCATTATAAAAAGGCACATTGGATGTCGAGGGGTTTATACGGTGTACCGAATACTCCATCCAAGTACCCTAATAGTCGAGGGGTTTATATGTACCGAAGACTCATGTTAGTAGGTTAAACATCATACCGATGAGTGGTGTTAAGGGGTATTTGTGTACCAAAGACTCCACCATGGGTGTCACAATGGTGGAAGGGTTTATGTGTACCGAATACTCTCGTGTGTGAGCCTTGTGTTACCGGTAGATTTTTTGTTAAGTGTTAAGGGAACACTTGTTGAATCTGTGTATCTGATGTTATGTTTTGTAAAGTGGAACTTGGTTAATGATCACTTGTAAGCCAATATAATTGTTTATGTATCATAGGATGGATTATATTGTTTAATGTGGTTTAAACATGTTTTACTCTTTAAGCCTTGCATTGGTAGTATGCATGGGAAAGCTTAAATTGAGGGCAGCAAATGAGACTTTACTGTAGAATCCATGATACATGTTGCATATGGTTTAATATGATGTTTTGGTAATGTTAAGTGCATAGTTTTGATAAGGCATGATGTTGTGTTGATGTTTTAAAGAGTTTTGAAATGTGTTTTCAAAGGAAATATGAAATGGTTTAACTTGCATTGATGGTGGTTGTTGTTTGAGCAACCCTCACTAAGCCAAGTGTGCTTATGCTCACTTTTCCATCAATGTAGAGATTTGAGATTGAGGCAGTGAGGAAGCAAGGAAAGGAATTCCAAAGACTTGTTTTTAGAGTACGGTTTGGAACGTTGAATAGTAGTAATAATGGCAATGTGTCGTTTGGGGTTTTGGGAGAGTATTTGATGAACTCCCTATTGTTGCAAGTTTTGATTGTTGTTTTGGACTTGTAATAAGTTTTAAGTGGTTGAGTTGATATTGGTTTAACGATTTGAAAGTGGTTTAGGAAGCATGCCTCTAGATTTGGTGATTGAGAATGCTAGATAAGCTAGGTTGGCTTATATGGTTGATGTGTTGATATTCAAGTATGTTGTTGACGTTATATGATGTTTAGTTAAGAGTTAATGTGGTTTGGAATGAGCCAAAGTGTAACACCCCCTACCCGGTCTAGGAGAATAAATCGACTTAAGACGTGTTGCTAAACAAACATACAAACGTTCATGTCAAACGATCAAACAAGTCTTCAAAAGACGGAGTAATTTAAATCTTTTTAAATAATTCAAAGATTTAAACCTCATCTTTACAACATGTATCAACTATACATATATTAAGTATTATACATGAACCACTAGCGCATAACATGTCCTTATATTCTATGTATTTTAGATTTTAAGGTTTGTTAAAAAGGTTATCCATTAACACAAAATATTCTTTTCATAAATAAAGATTGTTTATTATTTAGCATACTTCTAACCTTTCTTAAAACAAATGGATTAAGGTCTAAGGTTATTCGATAAAACAGAAAACTAGATTAACAATCCTTAAGCTTCCAGTTTATCTCATTTACCTACAAAACTTGTTATCATGATTACCATGTAAACATCACATGACATAATCAGCTATACATATAAATCCATAGAGACAAAACTTAAGGTAACATGCTTATCTTAGACAAACCAAACATACCTAACCAACAAGAAATTCTTTGAGTATCATAATCAGCATATTTAACCAATCAGATCTGAACGCATATAACTTTCAACCATACCATACTTATAGCATAGCTATCAGACAATTTCTTATTTAACCAATAAGGTGGTCCAGCAACCTAAAGCACGGGTAGATATTTAAGTAACCATACGACATACTAACATTTATAAATCATATGGCAAGTAGCTAAGAATTAATTAAAGGCCCTTTACATCACTGGAAAACTTCAAATAAACTTATATACAAAATATAAACAAAATGAAAGCCAAATGCACTATGCATGCTTATCAACTATGTGCTACCATCTAGGAGTTCTAAAGATATAAAATCAGATCATACTCGTAGGTTCTTATGATCACGTCCAAGCTCAAGAGAAAATCGAAGACATAATTTTCCCTGAAAGGTAATGAAGGAAATAAAGTAAGCAGTTGCTTAGTGAGGTAGCATTAAAGCAAAATAAATCATAAAACAATAATTGATCCTTTCACCAACATTTATCAATCATATACATGATTCTATGCTTGGGGGTAAGAAGCTAACCATTTTAGAGTGAGACATTCGAACAAGGATACAACATACTTGATTGTTTGAACAAAGTACATACATATGTGCGTGGGTGCTCAACAAAACATACACATTTGTACATATAGGTAATTCGAGTAAGCACATATACATGGATGCTCAACAAGGTACATACTTATATACATGGGTAACCAACAAGGCACATGCATTTGTACGCACATGAAATCAATTAGGTATAAATACATAGATACTCAACAAGATACAATTTACATTTGTACACATGTGACATCGAATAGACATATATACATGGAAACTCAACATAGTACATACACATTGTACACGCATGTAATCGAATAAGCATTTAGATACTCAACAAGACACATATACATTTGTACACATATATAATCGAATAGGCATAAATACTTATTATTATAAGATATCAAATTTAGCATATTTCCTTGACTTATGTTTATGTTTTACAAGAATTATTAAACATAGCATCTTAAGAGAATGTATAAAACATTAAACATATCTTAGTCATAGCACAACATAGGCATGATTTTTACTTATCAAATTTTATCAAATAAATATAATATTTTTATAACATAGCTACTTGTTTGTGTTTTATAGTTACCAAACATAGTAACATATAACATAGGTACTTTTTACCTTATTCATCAAACATAGTAAATTGGTTTAACTTGTAATTTCAATATTTACTTTTTAAATATTCTTAGGAGTCAAGTAGGGTTCTAAACCAAATCAAGGAACTAACCATTTGATCAGCCATATTCAAATGACACACAACTATTTTCGTATTAAGCTAGACGAAGATCATATATAACTGATTGTTACTTAGTAAATAGAGTATCTAACATAGTATATCATTAGTATAAGTTTCTTATCATGTAACTATCAAACACAATACATTAAGATATGAATTTCTTTTTTCATAAGTTATCAAAATATATAATTAATTAGGTTTGCATGTATCATTGTTTTAACTTTAACATAGCCTTGAGAATTCAAGTTACAGCCTAGGTACACGAATCCCCAACCAACTGTCGCTAAAACAAAATGGTACTCATAGTACCGGTCAATCCCTCCTACTGTCGCCAAATGAACACAACACTTCCCTCCTTCTGTTGCCAATTAAGTACCATAGTCTAGGACCTTAGTCCACCCACACAAGAGCTCTATGGACTCTATGGCATACCAACTATACCTATGACTGACTCGAAACCAAGGTTTTTTGTAAAATCTTATCTTATCAAAATAAGTCGAGCTTAACTCTTTAATCATATAATCATGAACTTGTTAAATTCTTATCAAAGATGAGCATTGCTCCATATTCTTGTTATCAAGCCACCAAAGCTTATTGCATAGTGCATTCCAAGTTCAATCATTTGTACCATTCAAGCAAAGTATACATTAAGCAACATGATCCAGGGTTATTCATTTCGAAGTAAACATAACTTCTAATTTCATAAAATCAAATAAGTAATTCTTATAACTTTTCATATCGACCAAGTATTACCATATGTGTAATAACTTGTATTCTTTTCCCATCATATTTGAATGGTAGCCAAGCTTACTAAAGGTTTCTATCAAGTTTATAACATTTGAACTAGTACGTATTTCACGTCTTTACTCATATAGCATTTGTATACATTCCATAGTATTTTAACATTTTCAAATGCACATAACATTTGGACCCGTATTCCAAAACATATCAGTATATTCTCTATTTATGTAACTTTTGATTATAGCTTACTTTTTACCCAACATTCTTGCATATCACATAGCATTTAATAATTGAAGCACTTACCTTGTATCCCAAGCCAAATCTTAAGCATATATTCACACTATTAAAAAAAGGTAAAGAATTTAAATCAAGGAAAAGTGCTCGATCAAACAGGTCACAATTTATGCTACTATTACAATTCATAGGCATTAAACTACAAATCTTCACATTTATTCAATGGAAGAAGATTTGTTCATCTAATTACTATTTTGGATTTCCCTCCAACACATAGATTACTCTTCTCATATAATTTGCTTACAAGAATTGTAACTATCTCTTGGTCCTTCTTCTTTATGAACTGAAAAATGCTCTAGAATTTAAGTTAACAATACTCAAATTTCCAAAATTCCATAGCTAAGAAGCTTTTTTTCTCTCCAATGGTTTCGGCTTCTCCTTAGGAGAAGAATATGACACTTTGGAATGATAATTCCAAGTGTCCAAACCCCTCCACTCATGGCATTTTCCTTTAGTGCCATGTATACAAATCCCTATAAAACTTTTCTTTCATCATACAATCAAACTCTTTTGCTAAGATTTCATTTTGGTCCTTAATCAATTCCATTCTATTTTAATTCAGGTGTATTTGAGTTAATTTAATTCACATAAGAAATGGTAACATACTTCCAGGACACATTTTTGGAATATTTTGATTCTACAATGTATGACCAATATGCATGTCCTCCAAGTCATTAATAATTATCCTTGTAATTACTAAGCCATGTCATGTATTCTCCTAAGTCCTTTTGCACTTTAGTTAACATACTTTTTAAACACATTTTATTATTTAATAAGCCAATTTTGATCTTATCTAATAATCAATTTCAAAAGCATTCTTAAATCAAACTTGAAAATTGTCATCAATTAGCTACTATTCATCTATACAATGCCAACTAGAAAATATCAAAATACATCAAAACTGATAAAAATCATTTGTTACTCTAAAAATTCATTTAATTAGCATTACCCGATTTTCCTTACTAGTAATTTCTTTAAACTAACATATTCAAAACTAAATATCATTTACTAACCACTTATCTAGATATAATATTACAATCCATATCTAGAATAGTTTAAAGAGATGCATCTATACATGCCAACTTATCAAAATACATCAAGGATGTAATTACTGATCCCCTCGGATAGTGATTTACTCATTACCTTTCCTACCTACGCGTGAGAACCATCACACGCTAAGTATATACTTAGTGAGGCACTATATATATATATATATTCAATATAAATCAATATGCTTAAATTATTAAAATAATAAGACGATCATGCAATTTGATCACTAATCATTTATCTCCCTTGTGTCAATCACATATTAACAATATAATCCGGATTTACAATCATGTTAACTTCCTTGCCGTTTCCTGAGAGTTTATCTACTCTCTAACCAATATACCATTTACTATACAGTAAAGTATAGCCCAAATTAACATGAGGACTCGAGTACACGAGTCAAAAACTGTACCGAAGTACTAAAGAACTGCACTTAAGCGCTAAATAACCGCACCTATGTGCTAAATAACTGCACCTAAGTGCTAATATACTGCACCGAAGTGCTAAACCGCTGGACTCTATGGCATGCCAACTATACTCCATACCTCAATAACTTACTTGGGCATACTTTTCAATTTTTTTAATTAATTCATCCATGGCAATTATAATCGAATACTTGGGTAGTTTACACCCTAAATATCACGTAAACATATCATAATCAAATTACCTGTAATCAATGCATGTAATCCTTCTACCTTTGCCATTTTCTACTATGTCAAATATCAAAATAAATATAATCTTCAAGCATATAATTATAACAGACTTGTCACAAGTCTTTCAAACCAAATTAACATTAGGACTCGAGTACACGAGTCAAAAACTGTACCAAAGTACTAAAGAACTGCACTTAAGCGCTAAATAACCGCACCTATGTGCTAAATAACTGCACCTAAGTGCTAATATACTGCACCGAAGTGCTAAACCGCTGGACTCTATGGCATGCCAACTATACTCCATACCTCAATAACTTACTTGGGCATACTTTTCAATTTTTTTAATTAATTCATCCATGGCAATTATAATCGAATACTTGGGTAGTTTACACCCTAAATATCACGTAAACATATCATAATCAAATTACCTATAATCAATGCATGTAATCCTTCTACCTTTTTCTACTATGTCAAATATCAAAATAAATATAATCTTCAAGCATATAATTATAACAGACTTGTCACAAGTCTTTCAAATCAAACATAATATTTTCCATGCATGTAATGCACTCACCTTGACACTTTATAAGTTGCCAATATGTACTTAGCCTCACTAAGCTTCAGCTTGATCTATGTCCTTTCCTCGATTGTTAGTTCCATCTCGGTTTTGAGCACGATCTATATGTACATCAATATGCCACAAATACATTTCAAATTATGTGTTAGTATCATACTAACACATAAATACAATAGGAATAATTTTCCTACAATTATTCCTATAATTGTCCAATCTTAGATCCATAAGTCATTATACCTTTAATACCTTGAATTCTCTTCAATTTTTAATCAAAGAATAATCAAAACTTCATTCTAATAACAATTTAAGCATAATGCTTCCATGAAAACAAATTTTTCACTTTAGTCCCTAATTTTCCCTAAAATGCCGAATTGGTCCCTAATCTTTCCAGGATTTTTGAATTGATCCTTATGTTTTTACAAACTTCTAAAATGGTCCAAATGACATTTTAAAGCTTGTAAAATCATAATTTCATCATATCCAATCTTATGGAAATTTTTCCATAATTTCTTCTAATTTCTCTTCCTTGACTGAAATGATCCTTTATTCTTCCTAAGGGAAAATTTTCATTCTAACATCAAATTAAGGCTTCTATTATCACAAATCATTCATTTCCACCCTTTATTCAATTCCCTAACCAAATCCCCAAATTCTAGGGTTAGGTCCTTTATTCAATTCCCTAACCAAATCCCCAAATTCTATTATCACAAGATTGTTTTCATGTTTATAACACTTGAATTACTTAAATCAAGCTTTAATTCTAACATGGTTCATGAAATTCCAATTTCTCTCTCTTCAAGAACATGAACTATTCTTCATATCACCATGCAAAATTACTATCAAAAGAAAGAGCATGAAACATAGATCAATTTATTTCAAAGCAACATACCTTGATTCTAACTTTAGAACCTTCAAATTTGCCAAAGAATTTTTTTCCTTTTCCCCCTTGTGTTTCGAAAATATTCAATAAAGATGAACAGATTAGTTCATCTTTTTTCCTTTTAATTCACATGTAATAATTAAATGAATTTTAAATTCATTTAATTAGTAAAATTACTAATTTAGCCTTCAAATCCAATGGCTAAATTTAATCTTATCATAAATCAAGGGCCAAGATTAAATCCATGTGTTTTTCTTCTTCTAAAAATGCCCTCAACATTTCAAAATATTTCAAAAATGCCATCAATGGAAAATGTCCAATTTGCCCTTCAACTAGACTTTATTTACTAACAAGACTTGACAGTTGCCATTCCATCACCATCTAACTAAATCTAGTTAGAATCCAACCAAGTGTAATAAAATATTCATAAAATAATATTTTATGAATTTTCCATAATCCTTGGAACTGTCTTTAAAATTTCAGTTTGATCCGATTACCCGATAATCACTTTCTACGATTTTTTTTTCAATTTTCAAACTATAGGGTAAAATCTGAAATTCTCATAATTCTGATCTCCGTATGTAAATATTTTTGACATACAAAATATTCCATAATTTTGTAAAAATCAAAATCTTGAAATTTTGACTCGGTCCAATATACTAATAATTTACCCGAAATCTTTATCAGATAAATTTCTCTTAATAATCCTTTATCAAATATCCATACAAAAAAAAAAGAATTTCAACTCGAACTGATTCCCCTTTTTATCAGTCTCAACTGCTGACATGAGACCTTCCCATAAGGTCACCCATCCTAATGCTACTCTAGCTTGAGCACGCTTAACTTCGCAGTTCGATCCAAATTTCGAATAATATAAGCCTCGTATGAAAAATCCAGGTAACACGAAAATACCACTCTTGGGGGTAAACTATCCATTTACGTGGTAAAATTATGTAACTTTTTAAAATTACACTTTGGTCCCTAAACTTTTCCAAAGTTCACACTTTAACCCCTAAACTTTCAAAAATTACATTTTGGTCACTAGTCCAAAAATTGGGATATTACAATTCCACCCCCTTAAGAAAATTCATCCTCAAATTTTCAATGTTTACCCGTCTCAAACAACTTCGGGTATTGCTCTTTCATTCTCTTTTTTTCCCCAAGTGGCTTCCTCTATTTTGTGTTTTCTCCATAAAACTTTGACTAGAGGAATCCTTTTATTCCTTAACTGGTTTTCTCCCCGAGCTAAGATGCTTATAGGTTATTCTTCGTATTTCAGACCCGGTTGAATTTTGATTTCTTCCGGTGTAATGACATGTAAAGGATCTGATCTATACCTCCTCAACATGGATACATAAAATACATCATGGATCTTATTCATCTCGGGTGGAAATGCTAGCTGATATGCCACTAGTCCAAATCTCTTTAGAACTTCATAAGAGCCAATGAACATTGGACTAAGTTTACCTTTCCATCCAAACGAACGGCATATCCTTTCTTAACAGCCTGGTTAGTAGAGTGGCAATCATTGAAAAATCTTTCACGAACTACCGGTAATAACCAACTAATCCTAAGAAGCTTCTCACTTCGGAGACATTTTAGGGACTTTCCATTCAAGAATTGTGATAAGTGTTCAAAAGTACTATTTTTCTTACCCTTTTTACTCATATTATTGTTAGACTTAGGCTTATATTAGTTGCATAATTAGCCATTCATGCATTAATCCATGTTTCCTTCCATCGTTGAGCTTGATTACTTAACTTGGTAGTTTTTGTGGGAAAAGATGCTGCTTTGGTGTGTTTTGTGTGTATGTGCAGGATCACTTGCCAAAGCAAGGCTAGAGCTAGTTGCCAGGGCAATACATGAAGGAGACGCCGAGCCAGTTGCCAGGGCAATTGTCGACAAGAGCAAAGGTGATATGGTAGTCGAAATTGATGACTAGACAAGCCCAAGATGACGTGGAGCAAAGCCCAATCCCAAAGGAATTTGATTTCCATGAAGAGATTAAAGAAGAATTAAATTCCAAGAAGATAGGAGAAGTTCTAGTAGGAATATAATTATAATAAAGAATTATATTCTTTAAAGATAATTTAATTCCAACTTAACTTCCTCCTCAAAGAAGGACTTTGATCTAACCCTATAAATAAAAGGCCATATCGTCAACCTCCAAGGAGAGCAAGAGAGGGGAATTTCGACAAATCCAAGGAAGGCAAGAGGAGAGAATTTTCGACAAGCATCTAGGGCAAGGAGGATTTCGACAAGCCTCCTTCTTCATCTTTTTCTTTCTTGTTCGATTGGGTTCATGCTAGGGATTATTTATCTTGTGTTTCTTTGGAACCTAGCCATGAACTAAATCTACTTGCCTATGGTTATTGTGTTTTGTGGTTGTGAGAAACTATTGGATTTTGTTTAGGTAATAAGAGTTTGCACTTTTCTATTCAAGGTTTATTCATTCTTGGTTCTTATTCTTGTTTGCGAGTGAATTAGGAGAGGATCTCGTAACTTTATCTATTTATCTAATATCGGGAGAGTTAGATTCAAGAAACGAATGAATATGATCTTTATTCAATCTATTGATGGTGAAGATTAATCCGGCTTAGGAATAAGTTAAGGATTTCAACGGCTAAGAGGAGCGCAAGATTGGTTGTTTTTCACCCTTGATTCACGCAGGGATGTATTATCAAGGCATGCACAAGTAGCTAGAGTTTCGACTTAGGGATAAGAAGAAACCATTGAAGAACGCTCTGCCGAACCTTGAAGGTTGCTGCCCAGACGCCCAAGTAGTTGTCCAACTAGTCGCCCAGGCAACCATCGATTAGTTGCCAAGGCAACCCCGTTGTGCAAGTTGCCACGGCAACTGAGTTGCCCGTACACTCTTTTACCAAGACGATCCAATCGGCTATCACACCTCAACTCACGATAACCTGGCCTATCTCTCTCATTTGATCTCATCTATTCTTTTACTTTATTGCTTTCTAGATTAGTTATTAGTTAAACTCCTATAATCATTTACTTGTGTTTTTACTTTTTACAGTGCAAGAGACTAGATTCTTGAAGTGGCACCAATCCCTATAGAGACGATATCTTTTATACTATAACTTGCAACGTGTATACTTGCACAATTGCGTAGCACTTATTACGCGCAACAAATTGCTTGAACCTTCTTAAAATCAATTTAAATTCCTTCGGCTGAAACTATATGCCCAAAAAAAATTACTTCCAATAACCAGAATTCACATTTTTGATAGTTTTGCATACAACTTCTTTTCTCGTATAATCTAGAAAATTACTCAAAGATGAGTATCATGCTTCTCCTTGATTTTAGAATAAATCAATATATCATCAATAAATACTGCCACAAATCGATCCAAATACGACTGGAAAATTTGATTCATTAAATCTATAAATGCCACCAGTGCATTTGTAAATTTGAAGGGCATTACTACAAACTCATAATGCCCATATCTGGTTTTGAAAGCTGTCTTTGGTATATTCACCTCCTTAATTGTTAATTAATGATACCTCTATCAAAGATCAATCTTAGAAAACATTGTTGCTCCCCTTAGTTGATTAAAAAGATCATCAATCCTCGCAAAGGATACTTATTCTTTATCGTCACTTTATTAAGTTGACGATAATTCACACATAATCTCATTGATTCGTCCTTCTTCTTTACAAATAGGACTGTGGCTCCCTAAGGTGATATACTAGGCCGTATAAAACCTCAGCCTTATAATTTTTGTAACTGAGCTTTCAACTCTCTAAGCTCTGTAGGAGCCAACCTATAAGGTGTTATCGATATTGTTGCGATTCCAAGAAGCACCTAAATACCAAATTCCACCTCTCGATTGGGAGTTAATCTGGTAGTTCATCGGGAAAAACATCTGGAAATTCTCGTACCGTTGGTACATTTTCTAGATTTATTTTTGTTTCTAAAGCACTAATCACATTGCTTAGATTATCTGATCTTTCGCCTACACATACCATCTTTGAGCCGTCTGGCTTCTTTAAGATTAACCCTTTTATATTTTCCATAAGACTGACAAGAAATTCTACTATTTAAATCTTTAAAGGACATTTATTGCATATTCTGCTCACTTTTTCACTTTGTACTATTAGATTGACGATAACTACTTCATTCAAAATTGGTTCTATTGAGATATTTCTTTCAAGTATTATTTTAGAACTAATGTAAGAATGAGTACAGCCTAGATCAATCAATGCAAAGATAGGTCTGCCAAAGAGTTCGATCATACCTGTTACAATCTTTGCATCATCCTGATCCTCAGCAGTTTTGATGTGGTATACCCGAGCTGCAACCTTGCTCTCTCGATTAGGTGTAGATGCAGATGTTCCCGGTTTACCACCTTTATTTCTTTTGCTCGCCTGATGTGCTACAATAGGCTGATTTGGGTGAAGTTTTGGACAATTCTTCTTGAAATGACCAGCTTGCCCACAATGGAAACATGCCCCAGTCAACTAGCATTGACCAGGATGCCTTCTGCCACAATGCTCGCATTCTGTAATAGGGCGAATTCCAAAACCTCGAGTACCCATCTGGGATTGCTTCGATTTTCCTCTTGCATACCCCTTCTTAACTGAAGAGGCTGATGTTGTAGGATACTATTGTGGCATTCCTTCACTGCGTTTATATGATGATGCAGCAAATGAACCTTCAGACCTTTTTGGGTCTGAATTTGCTTCTCACTTTTTTCCTCAAGGTCGACTTTCTCCATGGCCTTGGTTCGGTTCACACTACCTCTTGAAAGGAAGTGAAGTTACAAGAGACCAAAATCTTTTTAAATTGAGAATCCAACCCAGCTATAAATCTGTCTATTCTGGATTTCTCGGTTGGAAGAAGCTATGTTGCAAATCGGCTTAGTCTGTTGAACTCGCATTCATATTCATAAACCGATCTGCCATACTGTTTCAACTATAGAAATTGATGTCTCATTTCCTTGACAAAAACATCTCCAATATATTTTTCCTTGAACTCTTGTAGAAAGAATTCCCAAGTAATCCGTTCTGGAGGTACTTGTGCAGTTATCACGTTCCACGATACGCTAGCTTGTTCCATCAAAAGGGATACTACTCCTTCCAATTTTCCTTGATTATCACAAGGAATCCTGCTTAACATGATCTTGATATCATTTAACCAATAATCAGCAACCATAGAATCTGCATCAGTATCACCTCGGAGTTCCGGTGCCCTAATTTTCCTTAATTCCTTTGGGACTGATACTGGTGTCTGCCGATTTAGGATTGCCTCCAAAGGCTGCATAAATAAGCCTTGATATTGTACCAACATATTTCTTTGTTCCTGAGCTTGATGTTCTACAGCCTGTTGAGCCGGCTACTCTACGTTTTGCTGAACCTGAGGTGAGTTCTGATTCACCTCATTACTCTCACTTTGAGCAGGCATATCCTGCTTGATTCCCTAACGGGATTCCCAATAATCTGACATCTGTTCTTTTCACGATCATCTATTATAAGTTAGGAGTACATATTTTAAATAACAGGCATCATCATAACTCTATACAAATATCAGTAATTCTTGACATCCTAGTGGTATGTATTTCACTCTAACTCTCTATAGAGACTCATTTCCTATCCAGAACCGGTTAAACATGTAGCTCTGATACCAATAAATGTAACACCCTTACCAGTATTTATTACCCAATACTAGTATAGAATGTCACATGATGTTTAAACCACATTTTATGCTATTCATACAGGTCAAAAATGACGATTTTGAATTTTTCCTTTTAATCGCATAAAATTTATTTCCAATTTTTTAATCCATGAGATAGACCCCGATTTCAGGCAGCAACTTGGCAATTTATAACTATACTTTACAATTAACAAAACTGCCTAAAATAAAAATCATTTTGATTACTCTAAAAATTCATTTAATTAGCATTACCCAATTTTCATTACTAGTAATTTCTTTAAACTAACATCAAATTAAACAAAAATAAATATTGTTTACTAACCACTTATCTAGATATAATATTACAATCCATATCTAGAATAGTTTAAAAGAGCTACTATTCATCTATACATGCCAACTAGAAAATATCAAAATACATCAAGGATGTAATTACCTATACTGTATATATATTCCCTCGGATAGTGATGCCTTACTCCTTACTCCGACCCAAATTTCCTACCTACGCGTGAAGAACAATCACACGCTAAGTATATACTTAGTGAGGCACTATATATATATATATAATCAATATAAATCAATATGCTTAAATTATAAAAATAATAAGATTATCATGCAGTTTGATCATTAATCATTTATCTTCCTTATATTAATCACATATTAACATAATATAATCCGGATTTACAATCATGTTAACTTCCTTGCCATTTCCTGAGAGTTTATCTACTCTCTAACCAATATACCATTTACTATACAGTAAATTATAGCCCAAATTAACTTGAGGACTTGAGTACAAGAGTCAAAAGTTGTGCCGAAGTACTAAAGAACTGCACTTAAGTGCTAAATAACCAGACCTATGTGCTAAATAACCGCACCTAAGTGCTAATATACTGCACTAAAGTGCTAAACCGCTGGACTCTATGGCATGCCAACTATACTCCATACCTCAATAACATACTTGGGCATACTTTTCAATTTTTGTAATTAATTCATCCATGGCAATTATAATCGAATACTTGGGTAGTTTACACCCTAAATATCACATAAACATATCATAATCAAATTACCTGTAATCAATGCATGTAATCCTTCTACCTTTGACATTTTCTACTATGTCAAATATCAAAATAATATAATCTTCAAGCATATAATTATAACAGACCTATCACAAGTCTTTCAAATCAAACATAATATTTTCCATGCATGTAATGCACTCACCTTGACACTTTATAAGTTGCCAAAATGTACTTAGCCTCTCTAAGCTCCAGCTTGATCTATGTCATTTCCTCGATTGTTAGTTCGATCTCAGTTTTGATCATGATCTATATGTACATAAACATGCCACAAATACATTTCAAATTATATGTTATTATCATACTAACACATAAATACAATAGGAATAATTTTCCTACAATTATTCCTATAATTGTCCAATCTTAGATCCACAAGTCAGTATACCTTTAATACCCATAAGTCATTATACCTTTAATACCTTGAATTCTCTTCAACTTTTAATCAAAGAATGGTCAAAACTTCATTCTAATAACAATTTAAGAATAATTTTTCCATGAAAACAATTTTTTCACTTTAGTCCTTAATTTTCCCCAAAATGCTGAATTGGTCCCTAATCTTTCCAAGATTTTTGAATTGATCATTATGTTTTTACAAACTTCTAAAATGTTCCAAATGACATTTTAAAGCTTGTAAAATCATAATTTCATCATATCCAATCTTATGGAAATTTTTCCATAATTTCTTCTAATTTCTCTTCTTTGACCGAAATGGTCCTTTATTCTTCCTAAGGGAAAATTTTCATTCTAACATCAAATTAAGGCTTCTAATATCATAAATCACTCATTTCAATCCTTTATCAATTCCCTAACCAAATCCCCAAATTCTATGGTTAGGGTTTATAACCTTGAACATAGAATTAAACAAAGTTCAAGATTGTTTTCATGTTTACAACACTTGAATTACTTAAATCAAGCCTTAATTCTAACATGGTTCATGAAATTCCAATTTATCTCTCTTCAAGAACATGAATTAATCTTCATATCACCATGCAAAATTACTATCCAAAGAAAGAGCATGAAACATAGATGAATTTATTTCAAAGCAACATACCTTGATTCTAACTTTAGAACCTTCAAATTTGCCAAAGATTTTTTTTCCTTTTTCCTCTTGTGTTTCGAAAATTTCCAAGAAATATGAACAAATTAGTTCATCTTTTATCCTTTTAATTCACATGTAATAATTAAATGAATTTTAAATTCATTTAATTAGTAAAATTACTAATTTAGCCTTCAAATCCAATGGCTAAATTTAATCTTATCATAAATCAAGGGCCAAGATTAAATCTATGTGTTTTTCATCTTCTAAAAATGTCCTCAAGATTTCAAATTATTTCAAAAATGCCATCCATAGCAAATGTCCAATTTGCCCTCCAACTAGACTTTATTTACTGCAAGACTTGACAATTGCCATTCCATCACCATCTAACTAAACCTAGTTAGAATTCAACCAGGTGTAAAAAAATATTCATAAAACAATATTTTTTGAATTTTCCATAATCCTTGGAACTGTCTTTAAATTTTCAATTCGATCTGATTACCCTATATTCACTTTCTATGAGTTTTTAATTTCCAAACTATCTGGTAAAATCTGAAATTCTCATAATTCTGATCTCCATATGTAAATATTTTTTACATACAAAATATTCTATAATTTTGTAAAAATCAAAATCTTAAAATTTTGACTCGGTCCAATATACTGATAATTTACCCGAAATCTTTATCGGATAAATTTCTCTTAATAATCCTTTATCAGATATCCATACAAAAAAAAAGAATTTCAACTCGAACTAATTCCCCTTTTTATCAGTCTCAACTACTGACATGAGACCTTCCCATAAGGTCACCCATCCTAATGCTACTCTAGCTTAAGCACGCTTAACTTTGCAGTTCGATCTAAATTCAAATAATATAAGCCTCGTATGAAAAATCCGGGTAACACGGAAATACCATTCTTGGGAGTAAACTATCCATTTATAGGGTTAAATTACGTAACTTTTTAAAATTACACTTAGGTCCCTAAACTTTTCCAAAGTTCACACTTTAACCCCCTAAACTTTCAAAAATTACATTTTGGTCACTAGTCCAAAAATTGGGATGTTACACTACTACTAGGCTATACTTTGGGGTATTACAATTCTCCTCCCCTTAAAAGAAATTCATCCTCGAATTTCCACAGAACTTGATTTAGAGGGTTTCTTATCTATCCAAACATAAGGCTCGCTTCGTTTGTAGTATTCAGAAGATTTTGTCAATCCCGTTTCATCCTTATACTATCTCCTTCAAAGGAGGGTTAGCCGAGATCTCATTATCCCGGTCCAAAAATGCTTCTGACTTTCCTACTAACTATTAACACATAAATGAGCTTTTATCAGACGTAGATCACAAGAACTTTTCAAATTTAACTCCTAGGTGGCACAATAACTCATGATGATGCAACGAGTTCCGGTTTAGTTCGAGAATCGACTAAACCTAAGCTCTGATACCAATAAATGTAACACCTCTACCCGGTCTAGGAGAATAAGTTGGCTTAGGACGTGTTACTAAACAAACATACAAACGTTCATGTCAAACGATCAAACAAGTCTTCAAAAGATAGAGTAATTTAAAACTTTTTAAATAAATAAAAAATTTAAACCTCAACTTTACAACATGTATCAACTATACATATATTAAGCATTATACATGAATCACTAGCGCATAACATGTCCTTATATTCTATGTAATTTAGATTTCAAGGTTTGTTAAAAAGGTTATCCATTAACACAAAAGATTCTTTTCATAAATAAAGATTGTTTATTATTTAGCATACTTCTAACTTTTCTTAAAACAAATGGATTAAGGTCTTAGGTTATTCAATAAAACAGAAAACCAGATTAACAATCCTTAAGCTTCCAGTTTATCTAATTTGCCTACAAAACTTGTTATCATGATTACCACATAAACATCACATGACATAATCAGCTATACATATAAATCCATAGAGACAAAACTTCAGGTAACATGCTTATCTTAGACAAACCATTAAACAATCATTCGATTGACATGTCCAACACACCTAACCAACAAGAAATTCTTTGAGTATCATAATCAACATTTTAACCAATCAGATCTGAACGCATATAACTTTCAACCATACCATACTTATACCATAGCTATCAAACAATTTCTTATTTAACCAATAATCTAATTAAACTAGTTATATTAATATCTCAAGATTTATCACATGATAATAGGTGTATACTTATATATATACCGGCTTACTTTCATATATCAGTAGGGTGGTCCAGAAACCTAAAGCACGGGTAGATATTTACGCAACCATTTGACATACTAACATTTATAAACCATATGGCAAACAGCTAAGAATTAATTAAAGGCCATTTACATCACTGGAAAACTTCAAATAAACTTATATACAAAATATATCCAAAATGAAAGCCAAATGCACTATGCATGCTTATCAACTATGTGCCACCATCTAGGAGTTCTAAAGATATAAAATCAGATCATACTCGTAGGTTCGTGTGATCACGTCCAAGCTCAAGAGAAAATCGAAAACATAATTTTCCCTGAAAGGTAATGAAGGAAATAAAGTAAGCAGTCGCTTAGTGAGGTAGCATTAAAGAAAAATAAATCATAAAACAATAATTGGTCCTTTCACCAACATTTATCAATCATATACATGATTCTAGGCTTGGGTAAGAAGTTAACCATTTTAGAGTGAGACATTCGAACAAGGATACAACATACATGATTGTTTGAACAAAGTACATACATATGTGCGTGGGTGCTCAACAAAACATACACATTTGTACATTTAAGTAATTCGAGTAAGCACATATACATGGATGCTCAACAAGGTACATACTTATATACATGGGTAACCAACAAGGCACATATGTATTTGTACACACATGTAATCGATTAGGTATAAATACATAGATACTCAACAAGATACAATTTACATTTGTACACATGTGACACCGAATAGACATATACACATGGAAACTCAACATAGTACATACACATTGTACACACATGTAATAGAATAAGCATTTAGATACTCAACAAGAAACATATACATTTGTACACATATATAATCGAATAGGCATAAAAACTTAGATACTCAACAAGACACATATACATTTGTTATACAAATCATTGCAATAGATCATTGATTCCACTTATAGCCTTCAACATAATCCAAGGTATATCCATTTATATCAATTTAGTCCATCAGTTATGTATACACATTATTACATTACAAAACAGTCCAGCATGTTTACATTTCACACAAAATAGCATAGCATATTTGTAATTATCATAGAACAATCCAATATACTCGTTAATCACCCAAACAGTCCAGGATGTTTACATTTCACAAAAAATATCATAGCATATTTGTAATTATCATAGAACAATCCAATATACTCGTTAATCACCCAAACAGTCCAGCATGTTTACATTTCACACAAAATAGCATAGCATATTTGTAATTATTATAGAACAGTCCAATATACCCGTTAATCACCCAAACAGTCCAACATGTTTACATTTCACCCATCCAATGTAAATTATCAAGCATATCAAATAATAAACATGAATTTCTCATCAATTAAGATATCATACATAACATATTAGAAACATGGGTTTCTTGTCTCATAAAACATTAAAAATATCTTAGTCATAGCGCAACATAGGCATGATTTTTACATATCAAAAAGTTTATCAGATAAATAAATCATGTATTCAAATTTCTTTTTATTATAAGATATCAAATTTAGCATATCCTTGACTTATGTTTGTGTTTTACAAGAATTATTAAACATAGCATCTTAAGAGAATGTATACTTATCACTCATTTTATCATATATAATATTTCATAACATAGCTACTTGTCAGATAGTTACCAAACATAGTAACATATAACACAAGTACTTTTTACCTTATTCATCAGACATAGTAAATTAGTTTAACTTGTAATTTTAATATTTACTTTTTACATATTCTTAGGAGTCAAGTAAGGTTCTAAACCAAATCAAGGAACTAACCATTTGAATAGCCATATTCAAATGACACACAACTGTTTTCGTATTAAGCTACACAAAGATCATATATATGTGATTGTTACTTAGTAAATAGAGTATCTAACATAGTATATCATTAGTATAAGTTTCTTATCATGTAACTATCAAACACAATACATTAAGGAATGAATTTCTTATTTCATAAGATATCAAAATATATAATTAATTAGGTTTGCATGTATCATTGTTTTAACTTTAACATAGCCTTGAGAATTCAAGTTACAGCCTAGGTACATGAATCCCCAATCAACTGTCGCCAAACAAAATGGTACTCGTAGTACTAGTCAATCCCTCCTACTGTTGCCAAATGACCAGAACATTTCCCTCCTACTATAGCCAATTAATGACCGTAGTCCAGGACCTTAGTCCACCCACACAAGAGCTCTATGGACTCTATGGCATGCCAACTATACCTAAGATTGACTCGAAACCAAGGTCTTTTCGTAAAATCTTATCTTATCAAGATAAGTCGAGCTTAACTCTTTAATCATATAATCATGAACTTATTAAACTCTTATCAAAGATGAGCATTGCTCTATATTCTTGTTATCAAGCCACCAAGGCTTATTGCATAGTGTATTCCAAGTTCAATCATTTGTACCATTCAAGCAAAGTATACATTAAGCAACATGTTCCATGGTTATTCATTTAGAAGTAAACATAACTTCTAATTTCATATAATCACATAAGTAATTCTTATAACTTTTCATATCGACCAAGTATTACCATATGCGTAATAACTTGTATTCTTTTCCCATCATATTCGAATGGTAGCCAAGCTTACTAAAGGTTTCTATCAAGTTTATAACATTTGAACTAGTATGTATTTCACATGTCGTTACTCATATAGCATTTGTAACATAGTACATGTATCATTCTAGATACATTCCATAGTATTTTAACATTTTCAGATGCACATAACATTTGGACCCATATTCCAAAACATATCAGTATATTCTCTATTTATGTAACTTTCGATTATAGCTTACTTTTCACCCAACATTCTTGCATATCACATAGCATTTAATAATTGAAGCACTTACCTTGTATCCCAAGCCAAATCTTAAGCATATATTGACACTATTAAAAGGGTAAAGAATTTAAATCAAGGAAAAGTGCTTGGGAGGGATGTAGACCTATCCCGAGGCTTTAAACTACACTCACATTTATTTAGAGCTAGATTTGTTCCTGAATTACTATTCTAGATTGCCCTCCTACAGCTTTACTCTCTTAGAACTTTGCTTCCTCTACTATCTCTTAGTCTAATTGCATCAAAAAATACAAACATGTTTTAGAACAATTTAATTACTCATGTATTCATATAAATTCATTCATAGCAGCCCACTAACAGCAATATTGATGCAAAAATAATCCATCATTACTCATGTTTGCACAAAACAGTCCTAACATACATATATCCACTTATACATTCACAAAATAAATTTAGGATACTTATGTGTACTCGTACATACTCAAAACAGTCCATTACGCATGTATACATCTATATATTTTCCTTAAATAGCCCCCTAAACGTTCATTCATGTTCCTAATAATTTAATTACCTGTTTATGCACATAAAACAAAACAGTTTTCTTACATTTATATTATTGATACAAGACAGTCCCAAAACAAATACTATATGTATCCAAACAACCCTAGTTACATGTATTTATTTAAGTAAACGTATAACTTCCTATTAACTATGCAAATAGCCCACCCTTCTAAAAATAGTCTTTTTTCTTTCTTATTGCTGCAAAACATAACAGTTTTACACATCTTCATATATTTATTCAAATATAAATCCAAAAAGCCTTCAATTGAAACCTACAACAATCAAGAACTCCCCAAAATTCAATTCAAACATTAATGCATCCAACAAGTACATAGACGACTGATATACTCCCTAAATTTCCAGATATTGCTATCAAACAGCATAGTTAACACAATTTATGCTACCAAGATTACAATTCGTAAGAAGTTACTACATATACATTCAAATCTTTATAAGCATTCAACATTCAATGGAAGAAGAAATATTATCATACATCTAACTCTCTCTCTCTAAATAACACCAACACATAGATTACTCAAGAAATTCACATATAATACTTCAAATAAGTTTTGATACAAGAATTGTAACAAAGCACTCACCCTTCTTCTTTATGAACTGAAAAATGCTCGATAATTTAAGTTAACAATACTCAAATTTCCAAAATTCCATAGTTAAGAAGCTTTCTTTCCTCTCCAATGGTTTCAGCTTCTCCTTAGGAAAAGCAGATGCCACTTTGGAATGATAATTCCAAGTGTTCGAACCCCTCCACTCATGGCATTTTCCTTGAGTGCCATGTATACAAATCCCTATAAAACTTTTCTTTCATCATGCAATCAAACTCTTTTGCTAAGATTTCATTTTGGTCCTTAATCCATTCCATTCTATTTTAATTCAGGTGTATTTGGGTTAATTTAATTCACATAAGAAATGGTAACATACTTTCAGGACACATTTTTGGAATATTTTGATTCTACAATGTATGACCAATATGCATGTCCTCCAAGTCATTAATAATTATCCTTGCAATTACTAAGCCTTGCCATGTATTCTCCTAAGTCCTTTTGCACTTTAGTTAACATACTTTACAATTTTATTAATAAGCCCTTATCTTATCTAATAATCAATTTCAAAAGCATTCTTAAATCAAGCTGAGTTGTCATCAATTTAGGAGCCTACTACTAGGTTATACTTTGGGGTATTACACAAAGTGTCATATGTTGGACCTAGAGGTCACTACATGCCTCTGCGTACCGGTACGAGTACCCCAAGGTTTTGTACGCGGGGTCTGTATAAGGCTTAAATTGTCAAAATTAAGCCTAGCGTACCGGTACACCTAGCCATCGTATCAGTGCGCCTTAAAAGAAAATAGGTATAGGTGTTGGTACACGTGATAGCATATAGAAACAAACCCTTGAGTTTAAGCTTATCGTAACGGTATGCGGGGTACCGTATTGGTACAGTCTCTAGCTATTGGAATTCTGAGTTTTTGAAATTGTAAAGAGTGGATCGGTACGGGGTCAAGGCCGTATCAGTACGGGTTGGTTAACAAAGCATATCGATACAGATATACGTATATCGGTACAAGAGGCTATTTTGTTAGTTGGTCTATATTGGTACGGGGCCTTCCTGTATCAGCACACCCTGTTGAATCTGTAATATTTTGTGCTAAAGTATTAAATATCTTGCAAATTAGTCCCTGATTTTGTGAATGCAATTAATTGAATTTGAGTAATTATTTTGGAATGGAAATTAACCTGCAAGCATGTAATTATATTAATCAAAGGTTAGTAATCTTAAATATGATTACTGTCATGTAATTTGTCGTGTTTACATTTTGGTCCTTTATGTGACTCGTTGATAAATTGGACCCTAATTTGTAATCTGATCTAAATATAACGTTATCGCTGAAGCATGTTCTCATAGGACATTAAGGAGATGCATCTAGACAAGATAAAAAGAAAAAAATAGGGCTCAGTTTAGGGTTTTAGCTCGAGTTTGCTTTGGCAAACCTAATGTGGCTCTTTTAGTCCAGTTTCAGCTAGGCTGGGCTAAAGAGGTTACATTTGGTGGTATCAGAGTCAGGTTTGCAAAAATTGGGATGTTATTGGTGTTTCTATCATGATGTTTGTTATGCAGAGTGATTGTTTACTTGTACGGTGTTTGAAATATATGCCATGTTTGGGTAGTTGGGGACACATTGCCTTATTACTATGTTTATGAAATGATTTTAGTTTGAAATAAAAGTCTTAGATCCTTGCCTAAAGCTAGCCTGTTTGTTTTTTTAGTGTAATTATCACGCCTTAAGATACGTTTTAGACTATGCCACTGATGAGAGAGTTGCAATCTAGCAGAAATGCTGTTGTCGGAGGGTAGGGAGTTGAGGGCGAGATTGTACACCTTGAGAATTTGCCGCATCCTCCGCCTAATCCTTCTGAGGGAGTGGAACAAGTACCACCTGCACCACCTGGTCTAGTGTTTGTTGATATGAAGCCTCTGGTTCAAGCAATGATGAGAGTATTCCAGGCCGCGATGGCTAGAGTTAATATGCCTGCTTTGGCACCTGTTGCTGTTAATCTGAGGTTGTCGTTGAAGCATCTGCATAGTCTTAGAGGAGTTGAGTTTAGAGGGTTGGCACCCGAGGCATTCGAGGAGTGGATGGCCAGTACAGAACGGATTCTAGTTTAGATGGGATGTAATGATGAACGTAAGCTAGAGTGTGTTGTGTCCCTGTTGCTGGGTGATGCATATAGTTAGTGGACCACTGCAATTGTGAGTATAGAACCAGGTGATGTGCCGTGAGAATTCTTCCATGCTGTCTTCAGGAAGAAGTATCTAGTAGTGAGATACTTGGATGAGAAGAAACGTGAGTTTATGGCCTTGGTCCAGGGTAGTATGACAGTGTAAGAGTATGAGGTGCAATTTGTGAGGCTGAGCCAATATACACCTGAGTTAGTGCTAGACGAGGGGCAACGCTGTGAGCATTTTTTATATGAATTGGTGCAGGATGTTAAGACGTACATGTTGGCCATTGACTATACTGATTTTGACGTGTTGGTTACACGAGTAAAGGATATTGAGTAGAGCTTGGTTTTATCTCATCGTTCTAGAGGTTTTAGCTTCGAGAAGATAGCAACAGACTTTGGTTCTAGTGGTGGTCAGTCCAAGAGGCACAATGATAAGAGGTTTCAGCCGAGTGTTAGGAATAGAGGAGATGGTGCTAGTCGAAGACCGTATGGATAGAGTGCCCAGGTTCGGTGATGCATAATGCTTGTTGGGCTTGTAGATCGAGGGATCATGTGAGGAGGGACTGTCTACATGTGACTGGAGAGGGGTAGGCTCCTACAGTTATGGCTGTGAATTCTTGTTGGAATTGTGGATTGACAGATCACATGAGACGAGATTGTCCTTTGCTTGTTAGAGGTTGGCAGACACCTGCACTTGTTGTTGCACCATTGAGGGGTCGTGAGCGCGACCGAGGTACCTTTCAACGGAAGGAGGAGGGATAGAGAAATGAGGCACATACTGTGGCGGTTCGTCCTGAGGATGGTGGACCGGTAAGGATCTACGCTAATCGCGAAGGGAGGAATGACATGAATGTCATAACAGTACCTTTACCTTGCAGTCTATGTCATTGTTATCTTTGATAGATTCTGGTTCCATGCATTCATATGTATTGTATGAGCATGCACATTTGTGTGGTATATGGGTAGAAATGCTTGATGTTGGTATTCAAGTGACGAGTTCTTTTGAAGAAACGGTCATTACGAGGAAGTTGTATCAGAGATGTCCCCTGATGGTACAAGGTCACAGTTTTGCGGCTGATTTGATGGAGCTACCATTCCATTATTTTGACGTGATCTTGGGTATGGACTGGTTGTTCGAGCATCGAGCTGTGGTTGATTTTGAGACCAAGCAGGTTTCGTTGAAGCTGCTGATGATTATGAGGTTGTAATTGTGGGTGAAAATATAAAGTTCATATCTAATGTGGTATCGGCCATAGAAGCGCATAAGTTGCTTGATTGTGGATGCCATGTGTATCTAGCTTATATTATGAATCAGAATGTGAAAGAAGTACGGACCAAGGATATTTATACTGTTTGTGACTTTCCGATTGTGTTTTCGGAAGAGTTACCTGGTTTGCCACCAGACAGGGAGGTAGAGTTTTGTATCGAGACATATGCTAATTTGGCTTCGGTGTCGATTGCACCATATCGGATGGCACCCAAGAAATTGAAGGAATTAAAGATGCAACTCTAGGAGCTGTTGGATCATGGTTTCATTCGGCTTAGTGTTTCTCCATAGGGAGCTTCGATGTTGTTTTTGAAGAAGAAGGATGGCACATTGAGGATATGCATTGACTATCGCAATTAAACAAGTTGACGATTAAGAATAAGTATCCTCTGCCGCGAATTGATGATTTGTTCAATCAATTCTAGGGTGCTACGGTGTTTTCCAAGATCGATTTGAGATCTGGATATTATCAATTGAAGGTTAAGGATAAATATATGTTGAATACTACTTTCCGTTCCAGGTATGGCCATTATGAGTTCTTGGTGATGCTGTTTGGGTTAACAAATGCACATGCAGCATTCATGGATATGATGAATCGGGTGTTCCATAAATTTTTGGAACAGTTCATAGTAGTGTTCATTGATGATATTCTTATGTACTCTCGTACTGGGGAGGATTATGATCGACACTTGCGAATTGTGTTGTAGACCTTGTTGGATAATCAGCTTTACGCCAAGTTAAGCAAGTGTGAATTCTGGATTAGGGAAATGGTTTTCCTTGGACATGTGGTTTCAGTTGAAGGTATATGGGTGGATCTTAAAAGGTTGAGGCAGTTGTGAGTAGATGAAACCGAAGTCGGTATCGAAAGTTCGTAGTTTATTGGGTTTGGCGGGTTATTACCGTCACTTTGTGGATAGGTTCTCTAAGTTTTATGCTCCGTTAGCCAAGTTGTTGAAGAAGGATGTACGGTTTGAGTGGACTGAGGCTAGGCAACAAGCTTTTGAGAATTTGAAGGAAGCTTCGACACAAGCTCCAATCTTGATTCAACTTGAGTTAGGAAAGAAGTTTGTGGTCTATAGTGACGTATCCTATGTTGGGTTAGGGTATGTGTTGATGCAGGAAGGGAAGGTGGTAGCTTATGCATCGAGGCAGTTGAAGGCGCATGAATGCAACTACCCTACGCATGATCTTGAGCTTGCCGCGTAGTGTTTGCATTGAAAATTTGGAGACATTATCTCTATGGCGAAAAGTGTGTTGTATACACTGATCATAAGAGTTTGAAGTATTTGATGACACATAATGAGTTGAATCTCAGGCAGCGTTGTAACACGTTCTTCTTAGCCTAGTAGAGAACCGGGTTGAAATGTGTTACTGGAGACGGACTCGGAGTTCGGACAGTGTTCAAACTATTATTATAGCGTTACAAAGGTTTCCTGGATTTATTATTATCGGATTACTCAATTCCAGGATCAAATTAAAACTTTATCGAATTTAGGGACTAAATCATAGATTCTACAAATTAGGGATCTGTATTCAAATATTCTTATACCTATTCGAAATTAAACATATCCATATTATACCAGTGAAATTTCATTACAATTAGAGATCGTTTATCCGTTCAATTTTTTCTTTTAATTAATTAGGGACTAATTTGCAGGAAATGAAAGGTTCATTTTAGTCTTTTAATTGACTTAACAGGCACCCGTACCGATATACCTACTGTCCGTATCGGTACGGTAACACCAGAAGGTAGGTAATTCTGTTATGGAAAAGGTACCGTACCGGTACGTAATCACACCGTATCGGTATGCATATAAGGGTTAAGGTCAAAAGGTTCATTGGTTGACTTCCCGTACTGGTATGCAATCACACCGTATCGGTACACATATTTTGAATTTCTTGTGGATAATGCTTATTGATTAGGATAGGATTGGGCTTGATTAAATTGGATAAAAGATAATTAATATCTTCCATCTTTATATCCAAGAACTCCTCAATAATTAGAGTCTTTATCTCCATCAAATCCCTCTTGTAAATCTGGATTTTGGGGGCTTATCCATTGAATTTTGAGTTTATCCAAAAATGGGCAGATTTATCCAGACTTGCCTCGGCAATTAGCACTTGCCTCGGCAATCCTGACCTGCAAAAATTAAAGCACCAAAGCAGCGACTTTTCCACGAAAATAGCAAAACACAAGATCAAGCCCTCCAAACAGAAAAACTACAAAATTATGCATGAGTGGCTACAAATGCAACTAAAATGGGCCTAAGTCTAACAATAATATGAGTAAAAAGGGTTGGAAAAATAGTACTTTTACACACTTATCACACCCCAAACTCGACCTATTGCTTATCCTCAAGCAATGCAAAACTAACAAGCACATGTGAAGGCATTTACCAAACATGAACAAGTTGCATACTTGACTTCAATCCTCAGAACTGTGGCAACTAGCATTAATTACCTTTGTGACTTTGGGAAAATATAGAAAGATTACTCAAAATTCAGTATGATGCAAGTGAAGTGTGTGTTTAGCCATGTACAAGTCAATCATAGGAGTTCCAAGCAAAACCTTAGTTTTATTAACTTGCCGAGGCAAGCGATCTAACTAGAGTCAGTTTTGGGCACCTCTAGTAATTCTTCTTTTTATTCTTATACTAGAGCCACTTTCGGGCTCCTCTAGCATTTGCAAGATCCCTAAGACTAGAGCCATATGGGCACCTCTAGCTAAGGTTCATTGTTCATCATTTTTTTATTTTTCATTTTTTTGGCTAGAGCCAGTTTCGAGCACCTCTAGCAATTTTCTAATATTCCTTGCCTAAGGTTCACCAGGTTCTCCTAGATTAACAAGTCGCAACAATGTTTATTAAAGCAGCATCATAACAAAATCCTAAGCAACTTTTCATGCTAAGCCTAGAGTCAAAAGTTCTCTTAACCTAATGCCGTGGCAAATAAATCGTCATCAAATATCACAGCAGGTTATTAACAGGTTTAGTCAGGCAATCTATCATGGCAAGTGATCTATAATGAGTAAGGCAAAAAAAGGCAAGACAACCCCCCAAACTCAAGAGAAACATTGTCCTCAATGAATGCAAAATTAAACAAATAAAAATGAAATGCTCAAGATTTAATAGAAGAGGTCGTCACCTCGAATTCGTAGCAACCGTGTGGTTGTTTGCTTGGCGCGTGTACTACATCACCTCACTGGTTATGGATCTTGTACATGCTTACGTTTTCCAATTTCCTCGACTTCCTCCATCGACTCACCCTCCTTCACTATTTCTTCTGAGATCGAAGCTTTATGCTTCAATGGTCATTTTATTGGCACATCCGAAGGGGGTACTTTAATGGTGCAGAGGTGGTGTCTTGGGATTTCTTTGTGCAGTGTAGGGGTTGCCGCGGCAATGTCATTCGCAGTTGGTCCAGAATTGCCAGCTTCAGTTGCCGGGGCATGTTCCTTTTCAATGACAAGTCGAATTGTCTGGGATTCTCTCAATACCCTGGTCTTATTAAAATGGAAAATAGAACAAAAACTAAAATAAAAATAATCATAAAATAAAAAAATGAAAGGAATAGGGTTGCCTTAAAGAAAACTTAATGAGGGTCATTTTTGATACATCTTATGGTCCATCCGCACCCTCCATCGAGTGAAAATATTGCCCAAAAAGAGCTGAGCTATTATGATCGCAACCACTCCTACGTGTATTACCACGATGGAGGCATCTTTTTTCCTTGTTCTTTTGTAGTCCACGCATACTGTCCACCTTGTCACTATTCTTGAAGGCATAAATATATTAATAGAAAAAATATATCAACACCCAACCATTTAATTACCTCATTATCTTTAAATTCTATCATGGTTGGATGTAGCCTTTGTTGTCGTGGCAATTGCTGTGCCAGCTAATTGTCGTGGCAATCTTCTGCCAAAATTCAATGTAAGTCAAGGGATTGACCAATTTTCTAAAAAGATTCACGAGTCCAAACATCATTTTCTTTAGGCCTCTCAAACATCTCCATCAGTAGAGATTTCGATGACTTCAAATCTACCAGCGTTGGTTCATCAAGGAATACCTGCAATGGATAAGGTGAGTTTTTAAAGAATTCAAAAGGTTAAACCATCACCTGCTCATATTTCATTAGCAGTGTATCGTTGTCTTGTTGCTCCTGTATGTGGTCTTGCAATTGTCGTGGCTATGGTGAATAAGAGCAATCCACAAATTTCTACTTTAGCATCAATGTTGTAACATTATGGGCATTAGATTCCTCAGAATATGCTGAAGCATTACCCTTTTCAGCCTCACTGGATGTTGTCGCGGCATTACTCTGCTCAGGCTTCTCAATTGTCGTGGCAATTCTTTGTTTAGGCTCATCCAGTGTTGGGCAATCTTTCTCATCAACATACTCTCGACTTGGAGGTTTTAGTTGTTCCCTACACATCGAGGAGCTCTCTTCGCATTCTCAATGTCTTCTTGCCTTGGAACTTCAGTATCCCTAGGACTTAATTGTTCGGGCATGTTATCCAAGACATATGTTAATCTCCTCGATCAATCTTCTGCTTCTCTCAAGAGTACATCCATCATGGCTATTCTCGCATCCATGGAATTTGATAGTTCTTGAAAGTTACCATATTGCAATGGCAATTGATTGAATTCAAGAAGAGAATTAGGTCTAGCCATGAAAGCTTGAAACGTTTCCTCTAGGGAATTTGAATGCTCTTGACGAGGACTATATTTCCATTGCATATCTGTTGCAGCAACAAAACTGTTATGGTAAAAAAAAATTGAGCATTTTGATCATACCATGAAGGATTTTGCTTATGGTTCCAACTATGGTCCTCCATGTAGCCATATGCACCAGGATTTTGAGGGCAATTTTCAAACACATGATGCTCTCCACAACAAGCGCAAAATTTTTCCACAGTATAGGCTCTTTGGGCTTTTCTCAGTTGGTATAGTTAATCATCGGTGAGTGTAACAAATTCTTGATTGAATTGATTCCTATTTTCCCACATCAACTCTCAAATAGATCAGCTTTTATTTCCCCACATGTTGATGTCCCTTAACTTTGTAAAGCACCTAATTTTTTTATATCAAACAAAAAGAAAATTTAGTAAAAAATAATAAGAAAAATGCAATAACAAAAACAACTAACACCAATTGCCAATCCCCGACAATAGAGCCAAAATATTGTTGTGTGTTTTGAGTGCAACACAAACGGTGCAAGTATACACGTTGTAAGTAATAGTATAGTAAAGATATCGTCTCTACAGAGATTGGTTTAGGCCACTTTGCTTAAGCTACTGCTTTGTAAGAGATAGATTGAATGGTGATGAATAATAAGTAAAATAAACTAAGTAAACAGAAATAAAGGATAAAGTAATCGAATAAGAGAGTAGGCCGGGTTATTGTGAGTTGTGGTGTGATGGTCGAATGGACTATTGTGGTAATTGAATGCTAGAGAAGCTCAACCGTTTCGTCAATTAGATCTAGTCAGATTGCTTGGGCAATTCTACCATTTCCTGGGCAATTGGGAATGGAGTGATTGCCTGGGCAATTGGGCGTCAACCTTCAAAGTTTGGCGAAGCATTCTTCAATGGCTTCTTGTTATCCCTAACTCGAAACATTGTTAATTGTGCATGTCTTGGTGATACATCCCTGTGTTAACCATGGGTGGACAACAACCGATCTTGCGCTTCTCTTAGCCATTGAAATTCGCTACTTATTTCTAAGTCAAATCAGTCTTCACCAACATTCATTTGTATGAAGACCATGCTCATTCGTTTCTTGAATCTAACTCTCCCGATGTTAGATAAATGGATGAATTCACGAGATCCTCTCCCAATTCACTCATAATTGAAAGAAGAACCAAGAATGAACAAACTTTGAATTAAAATTGCAAACTCAAAAACCTAAACAATCTAAACGTTTATCAAAACCACAAACCCAAAATAAACCCAGCCAATTTACATCAATTCATTGCTGGGTTTGAAAGATATACAAAGAAAAACTTCCCAGCCATGGATTGCATAAAGTAAAAATAAAGAAGAAGATGGTGCCTTGCGATCTGATCTCTTTCTTCAATTCCCCTCTCTTCTACCTTCCAATCGCATGTTTGATCTCTATTTAAAGAGTTGATTGATTAGTTCTTTGCTCATAGGAGAAGTTGAATTACGTTAGAGTTGGATTTGCATTGGAGTTGGATTGCGTTGGAATTCCAAGGAGATTAGTTCCTTATCCGATCAAACTCTTGAATTTCTTGTGGATAATGCTTGTTGATTAGGATAGGATTGGGCTTGATTAAATTGGATAAAAGATAATTAATATCTTCCATCTTTATCTCCAAGAACTCCTCAATAATTGGAGTCTTTATCTCCATCAAATTCCTCTTATAAATCTGGATTTTGAGGGCTTATCCATTGAATTTTGAGTTTATCCAAAAATGGGCAGATTTATCCTGACTTGCCTCGACAAATAGCACTTTCCTCGGCAATCCTAACCTACACAAATTAAAGCACCAAAGCAGCGACTTTTCCATGAAAATAGAAAAACACAAGATCAAGACCACCAAACAGAAAAACTACGAAATTATGTATGAGTGGCTACAAATGCAACTAAAATGGGCGTAAGTCTAACAATAATATGAGTAAAAAGGGTTGGAAAAACAATACTTTTACACACTTATCAGAGTTATTTTACCAAAATTTAATATCAGATTTTCCTCTCATTTCGGATTATTTTAAAAGAGTTTCAATTGGGTAATTAAAGGAAAATTAACAAAAAGGTAGTTATTTTCTTAAAACCAAAAATTGACGTAACTTTTCCTCCTAAACTTTTCTATCAAATTTCTTTAGCCAAACGCTCACTTTTTCATCCAAAATCTGAGGTAACACTCTTGATTTCTTAAATTCTTGTTTCTTAATTGGTTCTTTAATATTGCTTTGCAAAGCCTCATTGAATTTCTTTGTTTTCAAGATCTAAAACATCCAATTGAGAGGGGAACCACTCATTAAAGGTAAGGTTCGTTCTTTTCCTCTAATGAATGGTTTTTTATTGAGATCATTGTTTAATGTTTTCTAATGAGTTTTGATGAGTTAATTGTGGAAATTGATTAAATCAAGGTTTAATTGATGAAATTAAGTGATTTTTGTTTGGGATCTGTTTTCCTGGGTTCTTGATTGGTTATATTCATGATTTTGTTGTTTTATAATGTTAATAAGTTGGTTTTAACATTGGAATCACGAAACTCTGTTAATCTCTAATTTTCTAGGTTGATAGATATTTGTTTTTGAGGAGTTGTGGTGGTTAATTGAATGTTGGAGATATAAGAATGGTTGAGATGTGTTTTTAGATGTTAATTGAAGTGTTGAAACGTTTGAGTGTGGCTGGGTTAGGTTTGGAAGAGGTTTGTTGTTATTTTTGAGAGTTGTAGAGAGGTTTTAGGAAGAAGATGTTGAGGTTTTGTGTTACTGTGATGGTGATTGCATTTTGATTCAACGTACCTCAGTTTTCTGTGGCTAAAAGCAAGGTAGTCGATCATCAAGCTTGAACATGAGTTTCGGAAGCTTCAGGGGCGTGATTGTCGCATCGGCAAGTGATGTGTTGCAAGTCGGTGAGTGGAAACGTGTTTTCAACTTTGCAAAGGTTTGAAAATTATGTTTGGGGGTTTAGATAGAGTTTAAAAAGTTGATCTAAGCTCGGAAGTAAGTAAAGGATGAATTATCTCTCAAACTCAGTTTGGCTAATAGTTTGATGCACTTATTTTACATGGTTTGATTACTCAATGTTTATGCATGTTTTGAGCATGGTTTAATGCTGGAAATTGGTTTTGAAATGATGTTGGTGTATTTGAAAGTAAAGCATGTCTTGTTAATGTTTATGTACATTGATTAATGCAAATGTTGTTGTATTGGTTTTATGGCTTTGATGATGCATATGAAAACAGTGAGTTAATGTTGTTAAAATGAATTATATTGACAAGTGATGGTATAAATAGGTTTGAAAATGATATCAGATATAGTTGGCCGGCCATAGGATTGATAATGCACTATAAAAAGGCACCTTGGATGTTGAGGGGTTTATATGGTGTACCGAATTCTCTATCCAAGTACCCTAATGTTTGAGGGGTTGTACGGTACTGTAGACTCCCGTTAATGGATTAAACATCATACCGATGAGTGGTGTTGAGGGGTTAATGTGTATCGAATACTCCATCATGGGTGTCACAACAATAGAGGGGTTTATGATTACCGAATACTCCCGTGTGTGATCCTTGTATTATAGGTAGATTGTTTCTTAAGTGTTGTGGGAATACTTGTTGGATTCGTGTATCCGATATTACGTTTTGGTAAGTAGAACTTGGTAAATTATCACTTGGAAGCCAATATAATTGTTTATGTATCATGAGATGGATTATGTTGTTTAATGTGATTTAAACATGTTTTACTCTTTAAGCCTTGCATTGGTAGTATGCATGGAAAAGCTTAAATTGAGGGTAGCAAATGGGATTTTGCTGTGGGATCCATGATACATGTTGCATATGGTTTAATATGTTGTTTTGAAATGTTAAGTGCATGGTTTTGAAAATGCATGATAATGTGATGATGTTAAAAGAGTTTCGAAACGTATTTTGTAAGCGAAAAGTGAAAATGGTTTAAAATGCATTGATGATGGTTGTTGTTTGAGCATCCCTCACTAAGCCTAGTGTGCTTACACTCTCTATTCCATCAATGCAGAAAAATAAGGTTTGAGGCAGTAAAGAGGCAATGAGCGGAACTCCAAGACTTGAATTCAAAGTATCGTTTAGACATCAAAAACTAGTAATAATGGCAATGTGTCGATTATAGCTTTGTGAGGGTTTATGCATGTTTTAAGCATGTTTTAATGCTAGAAATTGATTTTGAAATGATGTTGGTGTATTTGAGAGTAAAGCGCGTATTTTTAATGTTTATGTACATTGTTTTATGCAAAGGTTGTTGCATTAGTTTTATGTTTTTTTATGAAACATATGAAAACAATGAGTTAATGTTGTTAAAATGAATTATATTGGCAAGTAATGGTATAAATTGGTTTGAAAATAAAATTAGATATAGTTGGTTGGCCATAGGATTGATAGTGCACTATAAAAAGGTGTTTTAGATGTTGAGGGGTTTATATAGTGTACCGAATACTCCATCCAAGAACCCTAATAGTTGAGGGGTTGTACGGTACTATAGACTCCCGTTAGTGGATTAAACATCATACCGATGAGTGATGTTGAGGGGTTAATGTGTACCGAATACTCCACCACGGGTGTCACAACAGTGGAGGGGTTAATACTCTCGTGTATGAACCTTGTGTTACTGGTATATTGTTTCTTATGTGTTGTGGGAACACTTGTTGAATCCGTGTATCCGATGTTACATTTTGGTAAATGAAACTTGGTAAATGATCACTTGGAAGCCAATATAATTGTTTATGTATCATGAGATGGATTATGTTGTTTAATATGATTTAAACATGTTTTACTTTTTAAGTCTTGCATTGGTAGTATGCATGGGAAAGCTTAAATTGAGGGTAGCAAATGAGATTTTGTTGTGGGATCCATGATACATGTTGCATATAGTTTAATATGCTATTTCAAAATGTTAAGTGCATGGTTTTGAAAAGGCATGATAATGTGATGATGTTAAAAGAGTTTCGAAACGTATTTTGTAAGCGAAAAGTGGAAATGGTTTAAAATGCATTGATAATGGTTGTTGTTTGAGCATCCCTCACTAAGCCTAGTGTACTTATGCTTTCTTTTCCATCAATGCAGAAAACTAAGGTTTGAGACAGTAAAGAGGCAAGGAAAGGAACTCCAAGATTTGAATTCAAAGTATGGTTTGGACATCGAAAAATAGTTATAATGGCAATGTGTCGATTAAGGCTTTGGGAGGGTGTTGATGAACTCCCTGTTATTGCAAGTTATATTTATTGTTTTGGACTTCTAGTATGTTTTAAGTGATTGTGATATGGTTGGTTTGATGCTTTGGATGTGGACTAGGAAGCATGCCCCTAGATTTGATTGCTTGCGTATTCTAGATGTGCTAGGTTGGCTTCTAGTGATGGTATGTTGATGCTTAAACATGTTGATGATGTTTAGTGATGACTAGCTAAGTGTTACGCTTGATTGAAGTAGGCCAAAGTGTCATATGTTCGTCCTAGAGGTTATTACAGGCCTCTGCGTACCAGTAGGGGTACCTCAAGGTTCGGTACGCTGGGTCCTGTAGAGGCTCAATTTGCTGGAAATAAGCCTAGCGTACCGGTATGCCTAGCCAACATATCGGTACGCATTGAAGGAAAATAGTTCTAAGTATCCGTATACGGGACAGCGTACCAGAATGCCTATTTTATATTAACTAGCCGTATCGTTATGTGAGATACCGTATCGATACGGTTTTTGGCTACTCGAATTCTAAGATTTCAAAATAAACAAGGGGTATTGGTACAGGTCAACGTTGTATCGGTACGGTATGGTCAACATACCGTATCGATACGAGATAGAGGTGTATCGGTGCGGGGAGTTGTTAAGTCAGTTAAGCCGTATCGATATAGGCTTGCCTGTATCGGTACGCAATATTGGTTTTATGCTTTTTGATGATGCTGAAGTTTGGAAATCTTGCAATTTCGTCCCTGTTTTCTATAAATAAAATTAATTGAGCTTGAATGATTGTTTTGGATAGAAAATTGATCTATATGTATGTAATTGGATTAATTAAAGGTTGGTAACCACAAACATGTAATTTGCCAAGAATTTATGCGATTTGTGATATGGTCCGTAAATTGTTATGTTGGACGATTGGCTCTTGTTTTATAATCTGTTTAATATGAAACGCTACCACTGAGTCATGTACACATATGACATTATTAATGCGCATCTAGACAAGATAAAAAGAAAAAAATAGGTTCAATTTAGGGTTTTAGGTCGGATTTACTTCGGCAAACCTAATATGGCCCTTTTAGTTCAGTTTCGGCTAGGACGAGCTAAGGGTGTTATATTTGGTGGTATCAGAGCCAGGTTTGCAAAAATTGGGATATTGTTGGTGTTTGTAGCATGATGTTTGTTGTGCACAGTGATTGTTTACATGTACGGTGTTTGAATTAGGTCATGTTCGGGTACCTTGGGGAAACATTGCCATATCACTATGTTTATGAAATGATTTTGGTTTAAAATGAAAGTCTTGGATCCTTGCTTGAAGTTGGCCTGATTGTTTTTGTTTTTGTGTCATTATCATGCCTTAGATACGTTTTAGACTATGCCACCGAGGAAAGAATTGCGATATAGCAAAAACGCTACTACCTAATCCTCTTAAGGGAGTGGAACAAGTACCCCCTGCACCACCTGGTCCTGTGTTTAGGGACATGACATCTTTGGTTCAGGTGATGACATGAGCATTCCAGGCCGCGATGGCTGGAGCTCAAGTACCTACTACTGTTAATCTGGGTTTTTCATTGGAGTGTTTGCATAACTAGGGAGGATTTGAGTTTAGAAGGTTTGCACCCGAGGCATCTGAGGAGTGAATGGCCAGTACAGAGCGTATCTTGCTGCAGATGAGTTGTAACGATGACCGCAAGTTGAGATGTGATGTTTCCCTATTGCAAGGGGTGCATATAGTTTGTGGACCATGGTAATCACAGGCATGGAACCTAGTAAAGTGACATGGGAATTCTTCCAGGCTTCCTTAAGGAAGAAATATCTAGGTGTTAGATATTTGGACGACAAGGAACGAGAGCTTATGGCCTTATTTCAGGGCAGTATAACCGTGTCCGAGTATGAGGTGTAATTCATACGGCTGAGTCAGTACGCACCTGAGTTGGTACCAGATGAGAGGCACCGCTGTGATCGTTTCCATTATGGTTTGGTGCAGGATGTTAAGACATACATGTTGACCACTGAGCATACTTAGTTTGATGTTTTGGTATCTCAGGCAAAGGATATAGAGCAGAGTCTAGGTTTGTCTTGTTGTTCTAGAGGTTCTAGCTTGGGAAAGAGAGCTGCAGAGTATAGTTCTGGGGCTGGCCAGGCTAAAAGACACCGTGATCGAAGGTACCGACCAGATGCGAGACACGGTGAAGATGGTTCTGGATGAGGTTATCAGGGACAAGGTACTCAGGTCCGAGCAACACATAATAGTTGTTGGGATTGTGGTTTGAGAGAATATTTGAGGCGAGATTGCCTTTGTTTGGCTAGGGATGGGTAGGCTTCTACAGTTGTGGCTGCGCACTCTTGTTGGAGTTGTGGGTCGACAAACCACATTAGACGAGATTGTCCTTCGCTTGCTAGAGGTAGGTAGGCACCTGCACCTGTTGCTGCACAACCTAGGGGTCATGGGCGCGGATGAGGCACATTCTAGAGGAGGGAGGGTGGACAAAGGATTGTGGCGCACATAGTGGCAGTTCGACCGAAAGAGGGCAGATCGGCAAGGATCTATGCTCATCGTAAGAGAATAAATGACACGGACATGATAGCAGGTACCTTTACCTTGCTATCTATGTCATTGTTAACTTTGATAGATTCTGGTTCTACGCATTCATATGTATTATATGAGCAAGTGCATTTGCTTAGTGTACCGGTATAAATGCTTGATGTTGGTATGCAAGTGACGAGTTCTTTTGGAGAAACGGTCGTTACAAGAATGTTGTATTAGAGGTATCCTCTGATGGTTCAGGGTTACGTGTTTGCTGATGACCTGATGGAGTTGTCGTTCCATGGTTTTGACGTGATCTTAGGTATGGAATGGTTGTCCGACCATCGAGTTGTGGTTGATTTTGAGACCAAGTGAGTTTCCTTGAGGCTTGCTGATGATTATGAAGTTGTAGTTGTAGGCGAGAGTGTAAAGTTCTTGTCTAATATGGTTTCGGCCATAGAAGCGCGTAAGTTGCTTGAATGTGGATGTTGGGTGTATCTAGCTTATGTGATGAATCCGAATATAGAGAAAGTGTAGACGAGGGATATCTATACTATTTTTAACTTTTTGGGTGTGTTTTTGGAAGAGTTACATGGTTTGCCACGGACATTGAAATGGAGTTTTGCATCGAGACATATGTTGATTCGGCTCTGGTGTCGATTGCACCATATCGCATGACACCAATGGAGTTGAAGATGTAACTTTAGGAGCTGCTGGATCGGGGTTTCATCTGGCCTAGTGTTTTAAAATGGGGAGCACCAGTGTTGTTTGTGGAAAAGAAAGATGGTACGTTGAGGATGTGTATAGATTATCGGTAATTGAATAAGTTGACGATTAAGAACAAGTATCCCTTGCTGTAGATTGATGATTTGTTCGATCAATTTCGAGGATCCACGTTGTTTTCCAAGATTGATTTAAGATCTAGATATTATTAGTTCAAGGTGAAGGATAAAGATGTGTTGAAGACTGTTTTTCGTACGAGGTATGGCCATTATGAGTTCTTGGTAATGTCGTTTGGGCTAACAGATGCGTCTGTAGCATTCATGGATATGATGAACCGGGTGTTCCATGAATTTTTGGATGAATTTGTAGTAGTTTTCATCGATGATATCCTTGTGTACTCTTGTACCGAGGAGGATCAAGATCGATACTTGAGGATTGTGTTGCAGACCTTGTTGGATAATCAGCTCTACGCCAAGTTGAGCAAATGCGAGTTTTGGATTAGGGAAGCAGTTTTTCTTCGGCATGTGGTTTCAGTTGAAGGTATCGGGTTGATCTTAAAAAAGGTTGAGGCGATTGTGAATTAGAAGCAGCTAAAGTCAGTGACAGAAGTTCGCAGTTTTATGGGCTTGGCGGGTTATTACCGCCATTTTGTGGATGGGTTTTTTAGAGTTGCTGCTCCGTTAACCAAGTTGTTGTAGAAGGATGTGTAGTTTGAATAGACAGAAGCTAGACAATAGGCTTTTGAGAAGTTGAAGGAAGCTTTGACGCAAGCTCCAATCTTGATTCAACTTGAGTTAGAGAATGAGTTTGTGGAGTATAGTGACGCATCCTACGTCGGGTTAGGGTGTGTGTTGATGCAAGATAGAAAAGTCGTGGCATATACATCAAGGCAGTTGAAAGTGCATGAGCGTAACTATCATACGCATGACCTTGAGCTCGTGGTGGTAGTGTTTGCAGATATTACCTTTATGGTGAAAAGTGTGTTGTATACATTGACCATAAGAGTTTGAAGTATTTGATGACACAGAAGGAGCTGAATCTTCGTCAACGCCGATGGTTGGAGTTGTTGAGGGATTACGATATGACCATTAAGTACCATTCGGGCAAAGCCAATGTTGTGGCTGACGCTTTGAGTAAAAAGGTTGTGGTGGAGTTGAGAGCCATTTTTGAGAGGTTGAGTGTAACCCGTGATGGTGGGTTGTTGGTAGAGTTACAAGTGAAACCTTCGTTGATACAGTTGATTAAGGAAAAACAGCCGTATGATGAGGCGTTGGTACCTCACGTCAAGGACATCGTGGATGGAAATCTTAAAGATTTTCACTTTAATAATGATAGGGTTTTGTGCTTTAAAGATCGGATTGTGGTGCCTAGTCCTTTTGCTATGCATCCTGGTAGTACTAAAATGCATCAGGGGTTGAGGAAAGAGTACTATTGGGTGGGGTTGAAAAAGGATGTGGCTAATTTTGTTGCTAGATGTATGGTGTGTCAACGGGTGAAAGCTGAACATCAGTTTCCTTCCGGGTTGTTGCAACCGTTGAAAATATCATAGTGGAAATAGGAGAGGATCACCATGGATTTTGTGTCGGGATTGCCTTTGACACTGACTAAAAAGGATTCTATTTGGGTGATTGTGGATCAATTTACGAAGTGTATGCATTTTTTTCCCTTCATATGACGTATATGTTGGATAGGTTGGCAGATTTGTATGTTGCTGAAATTGTGAGGTTGCACGGGGTGCCTAAATCGATTGTTTCATATAGATATCCGCATTTACAACGAGGTTTTAGAGGTGTTTGCACCGAGCTTTGGGTACTCGCTTGAATTTCAGTACATTGTATCATCCTTAGATGGATGTCCAGTCTAAACGTGTGATACAGATCTTGGAGGACATGTTGAGATGTTGTATCATCGAGTTCCAAGGATCTTGGGAAAGGTAGTTGCCTTTGGTAGAGTTTGCATACAATAACAGTTATCAAGCAAGTATAAAGATGGCACCGTATGAAGCCTTCTATGGTAGGAGGTGTCATACGCCCTTGTGTTGGGCTGAGATTGAGGAAAAGTATGTTTCTATGCCTGATGTGTTGAAAGAAATGGATGAGAAAGTAAAGATTATTTGTGATCGTTTAAAAGAGGCTTCATATAGGCGGAAATCCTACGTAGATTTAAGGCGTAAAGAGGTTGAGTATGATGTTGGTGAAAAAGTGTTCTTGAAAGTGTCGCCTTGGAAGAAGGTGATGTGTTTTGGGCGTAAAGGAAAGTTAAGCCCAAGGTTTATTTGACCGTATGAGGTACTGGAATGCACTGGTCTTGTGGCTTATCGGTTGAAGTTACCTCTTGAGTTGGAGAAGATTCATGATATGTTTCATGTGTCCATGTTGTGGAGGTATCACTCGGATCCATCGCATGTTATGCCAGTTGATTGTGACTGGATTTGTCATATGATTAGGAACCAATGGAGATCCTTGACTCCAGTAGTAAAGTTCTTCGTGGAAAGACGATTAAACTTGTTAAGGTGTTGTGGCGACATCGCGGCGTTGAGGAGGCCACATGGGAGAGTAAGTCAGACATGGTTGCTCAGTTTCCACATCTATTTTCGTTAGGTAAATTTCGAGAAATTTCTTAAGGGGAGAGTTGTAATGCCCCGGTTTTGGGCCTAAGAGTTTTCCTAGTGGTTTTGACGGTCCGGTGGACAGGGATTAGAGATTCGAGTCAGATTCGGGATTAAAATTGAAATAAATAAATTTGGTGCAAGAAAAATATAGAAAATATCTAAAAATCATTAATTAATACATGTATATTTTTGGTAAAATGAATTTTGGAAAATGGAATTTGGAAATTGTACATTTTGGCTAGTGACCAAAATGTAAAGATTAAAAACTAATTTTAATGACTATTTTGAAAAAGGGTCAAATCTTAGAATCTTTAAGGAGCTATTTTACCAAACTTTAATATCAGATTTTCCCCTCATTAGGATTATTTTAAAAAAGTTTTAATTGGGTAATTAAAAGAGAATTAACAAAAAGGTAGTTATTTTCTTAAAACAAAAATTGACGTAACTTTTCCTCCTAAACTTTTCTCTCAAAGTTCTTCAGCCAAACACTCACTTTTCATCCAAAATCTGAGGTAACACTCTTGATTTCTTAAATTCTTGTTTCTTAACTGGTTCTTTAATCTTGCTTTGCAAAACCTTATTGAATTTCTTTGTCTTCAATCATTATTTTGTTGTTTTATAATGTTAATAAGATTAAGCTTCTGAAACTCACGTTCAAGTTTGATGCACTTGTTTTACATGGTTTGATTACTCAATGTTTATGCATGTTTTGAGCATGGTTTAATGCTGGAAATTGGTTTTGAAATGATGTTGGTGTATTTGAGAGTAAAGCACGTCTTGTTAATGTTTATGTACATTGTTTAATGCAAAAGTTGTTGCATTGGTTTTATGGCTTTGATGATGCATATGAAAACAGTGAGTTAATGTTGTTAAAATGAATTATATTGACAAGTGATGGTATAAATAGGTTTGAAAATGAAATCAGATATAGTTGACCGGCCATAGGAATGATAGTGTACTATAAAAAGGCGCCTTGGATGTTGAGGGGTTTATATTGTGTACCGAATACTCCATCCAAGTACCCTAATGTTTGAGGGATTGTACGGTACTGTAGACTCCCGTTAGTGGATTAATCATCATACCAATTAGTGGTGTTGAGGGGTTAATGTGTACCGAATACTCCACCATGGGTGTCACAACGGTAGAGGGGTTTATGATTACCGAATACTCCCGTGTGTGAACCTTGTGTTACAGGTAGATTGTTTCTTAAGTGTTGTGGGAACACTTGTTGGATCCGTGTATCTGATATTATGTTTTGGTAAATGGAACTTGGTAAATTATCACTTGGAAGCCAATATAATTGTTTATGTATCATGAGATGGATTATGTTGTTTAATGTGATTTAAACATGTTTTACTCTTTAAGCCTTGCATTGGTAGTATGCATAGAAAAGCTTAAATTGAGGGTAGCAAATAGAATTTTGCTATGGGATCCATGATACATGTTGCATATGGTTTAATATGTTGTTTTGAAATGTTAAGTGCATGGTTTTGAAAAGGCATGATAATGTGATGATGTTAAAAGAGTTTCGAAACGTATTTTGTAAGCGAAAAGTGAAAATGGTTTAAAATGCATTGATTATGGTTGTTGTTTGAGCATCCCTCACTAAGCCTAGTGTGCTTACGCTCTCTTTTCCATCAATGCAGAAAAATAAGGTTTGAGGTAGTAAAGAGGCAATGAGGGGAACTCCAAGACTTGAATTCAAAGTATGGTTTGGACATCGAAAACTAGTAATAATGGCAATGTGTCGATTATAGCTTTGTGAGGGTTTTGAACTCCCTATTGTTGCAAGTTATATTTGTTGTTTTGGACTTGTAATATGTTTTAAGTGATTGTGATATGGTTGGTTTGATGCTTTGGATGTTGAATAGGAAGCATGCCTCTGGATTTGATTGCTTGCGTATGCTAGATATGCTAGGTTGGCTTCTTGTGATGGTATTTTGATTCTTAAACATGTTAATGATGTTTAGTGACAACTAGCTAAGTGTTACGCTTGATCAAAGTGAGCCAAAGTGTCATATGCTGGACTTAGTGGTCATTGCAGGCCTCTGCGTACCGGTACGGGTACTTCAAGGTTCGGTACACGGGGTCCTATAGAGGCTTAATTTGCTGGAAATAAGCCTGACGTACCGATATGCCTAGCCAACATATTGGTACGCATTGAAGTAAAATAGTTCAAAGTGTCGGTACACGGGCCAGCATACCGGAACGTCCCTTTGATATTAATTAGCCGTATCGGTATGCGAGATACCGTATCGATACGGGTTTTGGCTACTAGAGTTCTGAGATTTCAATATAAACTAGGGGTATTGGTACGGGTCAACGTCGTATCGATACGGTGTGGTCAACATACCATATCGATTCGGGATAGAGGTGTATCGGTACATGGAGCTATTAAGTCAATTAAGCCATATCGATACAGAATTGCCTGTATCGGTACGCAATGTTGGTTTTATGCTTTTTGATGATGCTGAAGTTAGAAAATCTTGCAATTTGGTCCTTGTTTGCTATGAATGAAATTAATTGAGCTTGAATGATTGTTTTGGATTGGAAATTGATCTATATGTATGTAATTGGATTAATTAAAGGTTGGTAACCACAAATATGTAATTTGCCAAGAATTTATGAGATTTGTGTTATGGTCTGTAAATTGTTATATTGGATGATTGGCTCCTGTTTTGTAATCTATTTAATATGAAACGCTACCGCTGAGTCGTGTACACATTGGACATTATTAATGCGCACCTAGACAAGATTAAAATAAAAAAATGTGTTCGGTCTAGGGTTTTAGATCGGGTTTGCTTCGTCAAACCTAATGTGGCCCTTTTAGTCCAGTTTTGGCTAGGCCAGGCTAAGGGGGTTTCAAATTTGGCATCCATTTCCCACGAAAATTCTTCTGAATTGACATGATCTTTTTTAGCACTAGATCTTCCTTTTGAAAATTTCTTGGGCGAGCCTTCTTATTATAAGCTTGCATCATCCTCTTCTAATACATTTGGCCATAGAAGATAGCTCTCAACCGCTTCTCCTCAATCAGATTCAATTGATCAAACCTAGCTTTCATCCACTCGGCTTCGTCCAACTTTACTTCGTTCAGAATCCAAAGTGATGGGATCTCTACTTCAATGGGTAGTACAACCTCTGTACCATAAACCATAGAGTATGGTGTTGCCCCCGTTGACCTACGCACGACGTTTGGTAGGCAAACAAAGCAAATGATAACTTTTTATGTTTGTCTTTAAAAGTGTCTGTCATTTTTGATATAATCTTCTTAATGTTCTTATTTGTTGCTTCCACCATCCCATTCATCTTAAGATGGTATGTGATGGAATTATGGTGCATTATTTTAAATGGCTCACACACCTTAGTGATCATTTTTTCGTTCAAGTTGGAAGCATTATCAGTGATGATCCTTTCAGGAAACCCATATCGAAAATTATTTCCTTCTTCAGGAATTTAAAAACTGTGGTCCTTGTTATACTAGTGTAGGAGGCTACTTCTACCCATTCAGTGAAGTAATCGATGGCTACCAAAATAAAACATTCTCGTTGGAAGCTTTAAGATAAATTTGCCCAATAATGTCCATGCCCCATACTGCGAAAGGCCAAGGTGAATTTAAGGTATGCAACGGTAGCGATGAAGAATGGATCTTGTTAGCATATATGTAACGCCCTAAAATTGGGCCTAGATGTTAATCAGATCGGGTAGACGATTCGAAAGAACCGATTTAGGCAATTCAAGGTAGTTTCGGGAATTAAATATTATAAAATTGATTTTGGCTAAAACAAAATATGGGAAAATGCTAAAAAAATACTTAATTAATATTCTAAGTATTTTGGTAAATTCAATTTGAAGCAATTAAATCTGATTTTGGGAGATTTTGGTCTAGTGACTACAATGAAAAGTTTTCAAAACTGTTTTTGGTGACTAAATCGTGAAAGGGTAAAAAATTAGAATCTTTAAGGAGATATTTGATCAATCTTTTCATCAGATTTTCCTCTTAATTTAGGCTATTTTAAAGTGTTTTTAATTGATTTATTATTAAAATAAAATAAGATTTAATAAAAGGATTTTTAGTTTCAGAAAATCACTTTCTTACGTAACTACTTTTCTTCCAACTTTTTCTCTCAATTTCACTCCAAAATTCTCAAGAATCAATTCTTGTTGATTTTCTTTTTGTTTCCTAATTGATTTCTTCAATTGCTATTGTAAAATCTACTTGGATTTTAACCAAGCTTTGCCAATTAAGGGAGAAATCAGCAATTATAGGTGATTTTTGTTTCTCTCCTCTAATTAAAGGTTCTTTAATGAAATTCTCTAGTTCTTGATCCTTTGTTATTGATTTATGTTATGGAGTTATGGTTTTAAACATGAATTTTTTGATTAAATTGAGTTTTATGTGGAAAATTTGATACACACTATTTTGGATCCATTATGGATTGATTCTAATGAGTTTAGATCTATTATAAGTTTTATTTTAATGTTGAAAAAAGTGATTAACCAATGAAATCCCGAAACTATGTGGATTGTTAGTTTTCTAGGTTGTTTATAGTTAGATTTTGGTGTGATCTTGTTGTTGTAGAGGTGCTGGATGTATAAGGATGTAATTAAGATGTTTTTGGATGTTAATTGATGTTGTTAAGATGTTAGAATCAATAGGTTTTGGCTGGGCTTTGGTTAGATGAGGTTTGGTGATGATTTCAGTTGTTTTAGAGAGGTATTTGATGGTTTCTTGAGAGGCAAAGTTGTGTTTGTTGGTTGCTGGAAGTTAAAGATGCAGAGATGTGTTTTAATCCTCTGTTTTTGATTGGGTAAGGCAGAGGAGTTGAATCCTTTAGATTTTGGAAAATGCACAAACGGCAAGCTAGTTTTGGATTGTTGGTGAGTGGAAACATGTTTTACTGCTATAAAAAAGTTTGAAAGAAGTTGTGGGAGTTTAGAATAAGTTTGAAACACTTATCTAAGCTTGGAAGTAAGTATTGGTTGAGCTCTCTCTTGCTTTCGCTTTTGCAAAATGAAATTTCATGCACATGCTTATGGTTTGGATTACTCACTATATTATGCATGTTTTATTAATGAAAGATGTTGCTAATAATCATATATGATGGTTATTTAGAATGAAACTTGGTTTATGAAAGTATTTTTGAGAATACTAAAATGCATGGTTTAATGTGTTGAAGTTGGATTGATTTGATACATATGTAAAACAGTGAGGTAATGTTGTTTTATTGAATATATTGGCAAGTGACTGAGTTTAAATGTTATCGGATATAGTTGGCTAGCTATAGGGTTTAAAGTGCACTATAATAAGTCGCCTCATGGGTATCGAGGTGGGTAAATGTTTCGTTGGCTCCACCATGAGAACTGCAGTGGTCGAGGTGGGTAAATGTTTCATTTTCTCTCGTTGGTCGATTTATACATCATAACCGTTGAGGTGGGTAAATGTTTCGTTGCTCCGGTTTGAGGATGTATGTGAAGTGGTCGTAGGAACCACTTGAGGAAATCTGTGTATCCAATGTGTTTGATGAAATGAAATGTTGCTGGTTTTGAGTCACTTGGAAGCCAATATATGAGATAATGTATCATGAGAAATCAGTTATGTTTGTATAATGTGGTTTATTCATGAGATTGCTCTTTAAGTTTGTTATAGAGATTGATGCATATGAAGCTTAAACTGAGGTATAGATAGAATCCATGAGACATGTGTTGTAAATGATTTAAATGTGCATACTTGAAGAGATTAATGAAGGATGAGATGTTTTTTTCCTTGAGACATCTACTCTTGGTTTGAATT